>CM031241.1:38676055-39876055 GCA_018340775.1 Taxus wallichiana var. yunnanensis
CCTAAATCTGCCCTAAGGCATCATTTCTAATTTATCAATATTCATCTTTAGTAATAAATGGTCGATGTTTTTTATCTTTCATTCCTATGTGCAAAATAAATAAAAATAACTTTAGATCTTGGTGAAAAATTATAATATTACATGTAGGTGTGCCAAAAAGGATTTCTAAATGTTTTTGGGTCTTTTGGGTATTGTTGCTTTGTGGCTATTTGATAAATAAGGGAAGATTTTAGATCATTCTAATTTTTTTAGTAAGGGTTTCTAAAAAGAATCATTTGTTGTCATAATGTTAGATAAGGATTTGTGTGGATTTCCACATTTCAATTATTTGTGCCCTAAGGGGATATTACATTAGGGATAAGATACTTAGCTTAGCATGAATTCTTTGTAAGTTTGGGAAGAAGATATAAGATTGAAAAATATAATTTGGGAGTGGAAATAGTGCTCAAGAGCCACTAAGCACTATTGGAAACACATTTTTTTCTAATGCAAGCACACTAAACTTTCAGATTTTATATGCAATGCACAACTAAATATTTCAAGTTTTCAAGTGTATATTGCATAACTATATATTGAGTAGATTTCTAAACAAAACAACACCTTCCAACAAGAGACATTGAAGTAAAAAGTTCATAGTTTCATTTTGATTTCAAATGATAATATTACAAGATTCTTGCAACAATAAAATAGAAACTTTCTTAGTAATGACCAATGTTTTCAAGGAACAATAAGTGCAATAAAAATGGATCTTTACAAAAGTATGACACTTTACAAAGCCACATTTATTTACAAGTGAAGGCAATGTCCTCCAAAGATGAGCAAGACCAAGATGACAAGAGGCTCTACTATCTCCAACTTGAGCTCCAACTCCAATACTCCTACAAGAATCCAACTCCAAGAGAACATGGCTTGTTTACCACCCAACCAATAGGCATCATCACATGCCTTTCCATGGTTGGAAGTCATGCTAGCCTCCCCCAAGCCCATGGGAGAGAGGAACTAGCTTCCACAATGTGCACAAGTATAATGGGGATTAAACACACAACAAGAGAAAACATAAGACCATTCAACCACTTAGACCTACTATACAATGAAAACAACAACAAGAGGAGAACAAGGTCAACCTCACAAGGGGGAAGAGAGGAAGTAGGATGCCCAAATCAAGGTGTCCAACCATAGGAGCACCAACAAATACATATATACAATACTCCTTATACCTCCTAATCATTCATCCTCCTTATTCCTCCTTTATGCTATAGAAATCCTTCTTGGGAGGATTTTCAAACCCAAGAGGGTTTCCTCACCAAGAATGGGGAAAGGTTCAAGCCATATGAACCTTTCTCCCACCTCAAACCATATGAGGGGATGAGAAGGGACCTTCATGGCTTGACCAACAACCATGAGGTTTGACAGGGAAATCCCTCTCTTCCCCTACATTCTCCAAAAACCATCAATCCAAATGATGGTGGAGAGAAAACAAAAGAAACAACAAGCACAAGAAACAACTACATTCACTATACACTTCACAATACATCATTTCACACACAACATTTCATTGATCAAGCATAGTTAACAAGATAAGCACAACTAAGAAAGAAAAGGGTTAAGTATCCTACCTCTATAATGCTTTCCAAGACTCTAAGCTTTCCCTTTGTCCAAGCTCACCTCCAAGCTCCCAAAAATTCTCCAAGTGCTCCAAAAAAAAATGAACCAAGAAGACCCATTCCTTCCACATGAGGAAGAATAAAAAGAGGAACCCAAAAGTTTCCTCACCAATGAGAAAGTGACAAGTGTCACCTCCTCTCCTCTCAAGAGTCAAAGATTCCAAAACCAAATAAGTAAGAGTAAACTCACCTTTTAGCCCTTATCACCCAAAATACTAAAAACTAAAATAAAACAAAGTGGAGCAACTTTTAACAATTTCACACAACCCAACCATCTTACATGGATGGTGACTAAAGAGGGCAAAATGGGAGGGAAACTCCCTCCAAACCTTGGAAATAGGCCCCCTACCTATTAGGTAGGGTCCAAGGGCCCATTTTCATGCTAAGGGAACCCCCAAACTCAAAAGGGGTCCCTAAAATTACCCAAAATAACCCAATTTCGGGTTTGGCATGCTTGGGCACAAGGGTAGAGGGTGTGGGGTCCACCCAAGGTTCACATGTGGTCCCCAATCCCTTCTACCAACACACACACACTTCCCAAAACCAACACTTAACTTAAGATAAGATCATTAAACCCCTAAGCTAGTTTACTTAATAAAACACACCCTAAACCTAATTAATTTTTCAAAACATAATTACATTACAATTGAGGGGTTCACCCATGGTGCCCAATTAAATACATCTAATCTAAGGCCTCAAACATTTAGCATGGTTAGGACTCATCCCGTGGGCCGCTTGTGCACAATTGCGTAGCTGCCCTAAAACCCATGCTCTCCTATACCTGTCACCTGCACACTCATTGCACACATTAACCGCATCTGTCCAATATAATATACATCGTCTATACATCACAATATCAATCAAACTTATAATGTCCGAACATAATTTACAATTGATAGAGCAATGCATACAATTATCCACATAGTTTGCCATGAATCATCCATAAATAAAATTGCAACGACATACACTTAGGTTAGCATGAAAATTACCATCATTAAATCCAAAACACTATATCATTAATCAAATCAACCACAAGAGACTAACATCTAACCAATAATTCTATCATATAACCCTGTTAGTGTCATCAACATCATAAGAAATATATCAGTATACGAATCTAGTCCAATTGACGCTACGCGCCCAAAATGCCATAATGCCCATGAGGATAAAATATCATAGTAAAATGTCCAAAGTCTATCAGAGTCTCAATCAAAATATGTCTAGAAATAAAGGAACCAACAGATAATCCCAAGCTATAAAAATGTGGGCACTACATTTGGGAAGAAGATATAAGATTGAAAAATATAATTTGGGAGTGGAAATAGTGCTCAAGACCCACTAAACACTATTGGAAACCTTGGAATGCTATGATAGATTTGAAGTGTTTGACTTTATTGGTGGCATTTTCCAACTTATAAACCTACAACATCATCGACACTTGTTCACTTTGTCACCTACTTTTGTGAAGTGGAATTCTACATGAAGAATTATCATAGTGCCGAGTTGGTGATGACAACATTATTCTTCATATGTTTGCAATGTATCACAAAAACCACTTAAATCCCTTCTCTGTTTTCAACACTAGAAGGATGCTTTCAATGAAAAAGTACTTATAAAAAGGGGTTAGTGGGTCAAATCATATAAGTGTGTTCCACTTGATGGCTAAAATAAATTTAACAATTGATTACTACATAAATCTTTAAAAATACTTATTTTTTAAATTATTAATTAAAGTATGGATGCACTGCACCTTTGTATATTTAACTCTTAAAATACGTGTTTGGACATGTTTTATTTTAGGGGAATATTTTTTAGAAAATAAAACGTGGAACAAAGAGTAACACATTGTATGATGTGACCCTACTATTTTGGGTTGGAAAACTCCAACCAGTCCTTGAGAGCTAAACTTTACTTATGTAGTATTACTCTAAGGAGTGCCCAAATCCACATAATTCTCCTAACATTGTTCGTGTGCACCAAAGACTTTTCACAAGAAGTCTAAATGTCATTTCTCTTGGGCCATCCTTTGATAAAAAGCATTCAAGTAGTTATAATCAATTAGGCGTTTCTCTTGTAGATATGATAAAACTTTAGACATGTATATTCAAGTACATATACTAAGGTAGGTTCTCCTCTTGCTAGGTGAATGTTTGTCTTTAAAATTTGTTTAGAGAAATTTTCATTTAGTGCTCTCATGTTCAAACTTGGGACATGGTAGAACACAATGTAAACTCAAGAAGATCCAAAATGATCAATGAAGTCAACATCAATAATTTCAATACCAAAAAATAGTGCAAATCCTTCCAATACACTTCAAACAACCTCAAACCTTACTAGTAAACTGACTATGTATGACATTACCACTAGTGTCCCAGGTAGGAAAACATGTGAAGTGGACTAGATAGAATAGGGATCCCTATGAGATTCTTATAAGGTTGTGTGTGTGTGTGTGTGTCTTGATCCAATCAAGCAATTCAAAAAGTGAAATACCAAAATGAATGTGCCAATAAGTTCTTAATTCAGATTGATATAGCCTATATAGGAAAAATCACACTAAAATCATTGTGTAAACAAGGCTAGTACCAATTTTGGGTGTCTACAGATAGTGAATAAATTTTCCTCTGGTGAAAAATGCTAGTATAACAATAAGGGAGATCAAGGAGTGCAATGATATAATTAGTTTCTAAAAAGGAGTTATAAAATACAATGCACACTTAATATAAAATATTTGTTTAGGTAGAATTTAATCTTTCTTTTCCAATAATGCCCATGAATTTTATGTGGAAGGGTGTGTCGTAGTAAAGCTCCTATCCATCACATATTCAAGCATTATCTTTCTTCAATCATATAGAAAAATAAGTTCCAACATTAAATATTCCTTTTCCTTAAATAATATGATGATCTTGACAAATAATATTGAGGTGTCATGAGAGCATGTCTTAGGGTAGAGCAAGGGTAGGCTAGACACATGTTTATATCATGCACCAATTTATACAACATTTACTTGACCAGTTCCTCATTTTTACCATCTACATAGGCATTAGTTATATCTATACTATATGAACTAGTTCTTATTGCATCTTTTCATTTAAAATTTAAACTTCATGTATGGAACCAAAATTTTATTCAATATTATCATGACCATGAGACATAAGCTATACCATATTCATCATTGCTTCTTCCATTAACAAACACCCTTCCTATTTCAGATGAACCATAATGGAAAATGCATACACCTTATGCATCACACAATAAAATAAAATACTCATATCAAATGTCCATGGGTTAACATAAATTGACACCTAATCACGTTAAATGTATACATGCGGTCTTTAATCATAAACTAAGCTAGGGTAAGCTTTTCCCATAGAGAAAGGTCACATTATAAAGGAAGGCATGCCAACAATGATTTTGGAGATTGGTGTTATTATACAAAACTACGTGGAAGATATTAAAATATTGTTGGATGAGCAAGGGATATCAATGATATGGAAAATGTTCCTTTCTAAAATCCATTGGATTGCATATGGTAAAGCAATTGGCCATAGAGAAGGGAAAAGGGAATGCACTTCTTATTAAATGAGTAATATTAATAAATATTGATGTAGTTTCTATAAATTTGTATTTTAGTGAAGATAAATAATTTTTCCAAAAGATACATTGATCATGGAGCTCTAAAGGATGAAATTGAATAAGCATGCTTGTTTTCCAAAAAAAAAAATTAAATCTCTTTTAGGTAAGCACCAAGCTTCTCTTCCATGTTAATTCATTGTAAACTTGATTTCTTTAATGGGACCTTGAAAAAAAAAACCTCCTTAGCCAAGGTCCCATGTAGAGGCTATAAGTCTCATTTTTTAGGATGGGGGTGGGGTGTAGGGGATGAAGGGACGACAAGTCGGTTGGGGGAGGGGGTAAGTGATGAAATTACTATCTAGCTCATTAAAAATAGAAGTCATCCAAATTAAAAAAGGGGAAATGTTGCGAAGAAAGTTTGAGGTGAAGTGTCAAGATTTTTCCCTTAACAAACTAATATGAGAGATAATTTACATATTCTCTCTAAGCTTGATTATTAAAAATATGGTACAAATGTTCTCAATATTAACATAAAATGAGTCAATTTTTAATTAGGTAAATAATTTTTTTCTTATTAATGTAGCATATATGATATGATGATGAGCATTTGTATATATATAATAGATAAAAAAGAAATAAGTTTTTTTAAAGTTACATAAAATTAATTATAACATTATCTTAAATCATAAATAATGGTACTTAATATTTCTTTGATTTATTTCTAAGCGAATAAAAAAAGATGAATATTGGAGAAGGATCTTGTTGAGATCTAATAAATTATTACTTATTACCCTTACCATTACACAACAAATATTTTGTTATCGAACTCTCACATTTATATTATTATAAAAAGAGGTTACAATAAAAATGGCCCAATGGAGTGAAGGCCCAAAAAATCATGCCAACAAAATAGAGTAACAAACTAATACAACATTAAATCACAAACAACTAGATATAGACAATTAACCGCAACATTGAATGGATGAGGAAGATCATCTCACGAGATAGCTCCATTACACTAGAAATATTTTTTAAGACTTATCAACCTTACAATTAAAGTTACATGTGTCATACCTAATATGAAAAACTATAATCCAACCATTACATATAATCAATTTTTGGTTCATTGTCTTTTTTTTTCCCACCTACTACAATGCCTTGTCCTACCTACCCACTATATATTAGTAAATGCATTAAAGATGTATGGCCATGGCCATTAGTCCACTATACAGAAACACAAATTATTTTATCATATGAGAAACACCAATAGAAGTCATTTTGTTTAATATTTACTGTTGAGATAAGGTACATAACTAGAAGTTGAAATTGGGGGACAATGGACTAATATTGCAATTCATCTATTTTATCGGTAACTTTGTAGAGATATTTTCTCTATAATAGCGTCAAATTTACGATGTAGTTTACATAATTGTTAGAGTCTTGATTTTCAATTCAAACAATGCATTTCAATGACATATTTGGGTTTCACATGAACTGTAAAATGAATTTTTGAAATGTTTTCGGGTGAAATTCCCAAAAAAAAAAATAACATAGGACATAATCACATACAACGTCAACCAAAAATAAATAATTGCATGAAAGAGACAACAACTTTGTATTCAATGAAAAGAAAACACATAGAAAGTAAGAGGGATACATGTGCATACCATTTCAATTTTGTTTGACATGGTGAGCAACATGAACTCCCATTTCAATTTCATCTTACAGTTTTCGTTCATCACTCCCATAACCTTGTCTACTCTACAAATAGACTCCCATATGTTCCCCTCTTTAAACTAGATCGACCACTCTTTGTGACTAATTTAAAGCACATAAAGCAATTGAAGCAAGCAAGTAGCAATTACATCTTCTAATGAGTTGTACAAGTCATCCACCAATTCATTTACATCACAATAACTACGCCTTAGAATCAATTTACACATTTTACATGATGTAACTAGTTATATTGCACTGTAATCCTTTGAATCCCATGATTCACAGCCTCTTGCACCCACTTTTTCTTCAAGTCCTTCGGCTCTATTGGCCTACATTCAATTACGTCTCGGCTTCTAGTTCTAGGGAGAGCCCCTCTATACCATATAACCTTCAACATGTGTTAATAATTGTCTGGAACAAGAGAATTAGGTTTAGGGGGGAATTTTGAAATATTTCATTTCAGCGGGTGTTCAAATTTAAAAATAAAATTTATCTGCTTGCGGATGCGTGGTGTCGGGAAGTGAAATGTCGACGACGAGAAATGTTGACAAAGGGAAGAGGATTTTTGTTTGTTTTCATTGTTAACGTCTGTTAATAACATGGTGGGGCCCTTGGTCAGAGTCAAATGCCATGTTGGCAGTCACCTGGGAATGTGTTGAAAAGATATGTTCAACGGTCTTTAGGCGTATGATGAAAAGAAGAACTTCTTTGATAGAGTACCGTGTGCAATAATCATGCATCCTTGTATGTCATCTCTTGGTAACTAGTCTCCGTTGAGGTAGGTTCTAAAGGGCCTTCTGGTCCGAGTGTATGCAGGTGCTATCTTGGGGCATACTTCTCTTTCGAATTTATAGCATATATGTTAGTTTTGGTCATCTCGTTATGAAAAAGTGAGATATTTTGATTGAGGACAGGTAATTACCTTAAGAGGATGTTGCTTCTCTTCATTTCGGAGGTTACTCTTTTGTGACTAAATGGGCCATGTTTATTTTGCAAAATATGCATCACATTTCATTATAATAGTATTTTGATCGTTAAAATTTTAATTAATAGATTTTACTTTTATAAGAAACATTACAAATTAAATTGGTCAATATTATGTAGCTTTATTTATGGTATATATTTATATGTATGTGAGACTTTTTTATTTTGTTAGTTTTCCCTCTAAACAATAAATATGTGCCTATTGGCATCCACAAGCATCTTCCAATTTGTACACAATATATTCCAAATACAATTTACACAATGTTGAAATCTCAAAAAAATCTTTAAATACTTTTAGTAGAGAATAATTTAAAGCTATTCTTATTGTCTCGATTTCATAGAAATAAGTAAACCTACACCCCAATAAATAATAGTAATTTTAAAAATATTGTACCATTGAAAAACAGACCACCAAAATCAACTAAACCTATTTAAAGGGATACACTCTAAACATTAAAACCTGAATTCACTAAGACTTTTATAATGCGAAAACCTTAGCAACTATAAACATCTAACCAACTATATTGGAATATAAAAATATAAACCAAGACCTTGATCTTAATCTAGATGTGGTTGATGTTAACTGCTTGAATCTAGATGTGGTTGATGTACTTATGGTCGATGCTAACATGGAGGATGCCACGAGGATTAGATAATAACAGTAGCACTATAAGACAAAAGGGTGTTGCTACTACTTTAGTATCATAAGGTGTTCACTCTTTACATTAAAAAATTCAATTTCTTCAAATTTACACTACGCCCCATTTTAGAATTTCATGATATGAGTGGTGCGAGCATTGTTGGAGGATTGCAATATTAGAATTGCATATGCACTGGACACCAAACAAGGGAAGTTTGTTTCATTTCTTTCATGTAACCTAGATGTGAAGAAGAACATACAAGTGTATATCATTCTACAAATAAAACTCACGATTACATATGAAGAATAAAAGCTTGTTTTAGAACTAGAGTGTATTGTTGGGAATCTGAAAATCTACGGAACATGTTTGTACACATGTTCAAGGTAAAGTGGAAAGGGATACCCATTAAGGATGCAACTTTGGAGCGAGAGGTTTTTGGGCTGAAATAGTGCTTTCATTTTATGATAGGTAACACATATTTTAAAAAATGGCATGCATTACTCTTCCTATTAACACATTCATATCATAACGACATATCTTATCTTATCCTCCTAGTTTTTTTCCTTTGATTTACCTCTTTATCCCTATATGTTCCTTTATCTAATGTCATCATTTTAGGAAATGGTGACCTCGTAGTTCCCTTGTTTTCACATATGTCATTTCTCTAGCCAACAACATATTTTTAGTGTGGTATTCTTTATAAATCGGTAGTTGGCTCAATTACGTCAACTAAAATTTATTTTAAGTGTTTAGATTCCTATTTAGAGTTGGCAAATTGTTATTTCTTTAAGAATTAACAACCAATTCTCTTTGTCCATGCTCGCAAATCCTTAATAAAAATATGAATTAGGGATAAGGTGCTTATACCAAGTGATGGAAAGTTAGCACAAGATATTGAATGGGAGTTGAACCAAAAAGGTGTACCGAAATTTTAGAGAGCCCAACTTTAGAAATTATTCTTCTATACACCTTGAATTCACCTCCAAAAATCTCTCATAAAGTGTTACTAACCAAGGGGGATCATGTGCAACTATTCAAACCAACCAAAGTATCCCTAATATTAGAGTATTTATTTTGTACTTTGGATGGAGATATTAAATTGGCATGTTCTCGTCTCCGTATATAGATTAACACATGCTTGATAATTTATTATTGTCTTTTACATGCTTGTTATTTGTATCTATTGCTTATTATGTATTTAAATTAATTGTATATATTTCTTCAACAATTAATGATACTCCTAGATTAGTTATAACTCTTGCTTTAACATATAACTCGTACCTTAATTACCTTTTAGCTATTTTTATGCCTAATGACACCTCATTTGTTTCTATTATAGCTCTTGCTTCAATGTCTAATGAAAATTTGGATGTAGTTAGGCTTTTCACCTTATATCTCTTTAGATTTTTTTGTGTGGATTCCTCTTTAAGATATATTACAACCTCTTTTGCATACAACCCTTGTTTATAGCCCCAAACTACTTTGTAGATTGATCTCTTATGTGTGTTAGATGTATAATGGTCTTCTATCTTTTCCTATTATAGATAAATGTTATATTAGAGGTTCTTTTATGCTTGCATACATTATAATTAACCCAACATGAATCTTTCCCGTCGTTGATTAGGTTATAATCACATTTTTATTTTCATAGCTTCTCGGTGGTGTCAATTTGTTAAAAATAATTTATTTCCAAATTAATTTTCTCCTTTTTCAACCTAAAGTCTATTCACTCCTTCATACAATGGAATATCTCAATGATACTCAAGATGAAATCATGCAAAATTTCTCTTTATCCCAAGGAGGAACTCACAAACATTGCTTTACTATAATAATGAATACCGCAACATAGCCCTACCAACACAAAAAAATGCTCATTATTCCCACCAACATGATCAATACTACATTTAAAGCTAATTAACAATAAGCACCAATCAATGAGGATCCAAAACATGAGGGAGAACAAGAATATTAAGTGAAGCACACTCTCGTAATGTACAACTTTCTAGATCAAAACACCAAACACATTAGAAAGTCACATGCAAAAATTCAAGTCCTTGTGATTCCTAATTTCTTTAAGACCTCTACTAGGTCAAATATCTTCTCAAACATCAAGGAAATTCAAGCCATATCATGCCCCATCATATTCGTTCTCTACAACTATATCTCTAGTTAATACTAATGTAGGTGCTACCACTAAGAATTTGCCTCCTCAATCCACAATGTTACTCAAACCACTCAAACTACTCAAGTAATGCAAAATCCTCCAAAAATGTCACTCGAGATGACCATGTATGTAATGCCCACTTCCCTTAGACCCTTTTTATGATATTATACTAGCTGCTCCGGACAAGTTATATATTTCATGGGACATACTAATAGGGGATTATGATATTTGATACATTGATATTGAGACATTATATATATTAGAGCATCATGATTCATTTTAATGATTTTGATGCTTATATATTGTTCTCATGGATTGTGCTAACGTTTGTGATATAAAATTTATAGTATTACCATGCTTATATTGATATAGACCTAGACCCTTAACCCTAGAACCTAAACCCTAAGCCCTAAACCCTAAACACTAAACTCTAAACCCTAAACTCGAGACCTAGACCCTTAACCCTAGAACCTAAACCCTAAACCTCGAGCCTTAAACCCTAAACCCCGAACCCTTTGCCCTAATCCTGAAACCTAATCTTTAAACCTTAAACCCTAACTCTTAAACCCGAAACCGTAAACCCTTCATCCTCAACCCTAAACCTTAAAACCTGAGCCCTAAACCCTAAACCTATACCATAAACCCTAAGCCCTAAACCCTAAACTCTAAGCCCTAAAATATAAACCCTAAACCTTAAACCCTAAGCCACACGAGCCCTAGGCCCTAAGCCATAAGCCCTAAGACAAAACCCTAAACCTTGAACCCTCAAACATAAACCCTCAACCCTAAACCCTAAAAACTAAACCCTGAACCCTAAACCCTAAACCCTCAACCCTGATCCCTAAACCCTAAACCCTGAACCTTGAGCCATAAACCCTAAACCCTCAACCTTGACCCCTAAACCCTAAACCTTGAACCTTGAGCCCTAAACCCTTAACCCTTAACCCTGAACCATAAACCCTAAACTCAAAACCGTAAACCCTAAACCCTAAACCCTAAACCATGAACCCTAAGCCCTGAGCCCTAAACCCTAAACCCTAAAATCTGAACTATGAGCCTTAAACACTAAACCTTAAACCCTAAACTCTAAACCTTGAGTCCTAAACCCTTAGCTCTAAACCTTGAGTCCTAAACCCTTAGCTCTAAACCCTAAACCTCAAGCCCTAAACCCTAAACCCTAAATCATAAACCCTCACCCAAAGGAAAGTCCTAAAAAGATCATTCAGCATGTTTCAATGTGTAAGGAATAATGTTTAAGGTGATTGATCGACTCATTTAGCTTTTATGAGAGACCACTTCCTTTGAAAGCCTCAAAAGGTATTTTTGGCCATTTTGTAGTTAATTGAACACCCTTTAGAACAAGCTAAAATGAGCTAGTCATGTCACCGAGTTATCAAGGACCATTATTTGTGAAGTATTAAGGCATTGTTTATCTCCATAAGAGACATATGAGCAAAAGCATGTATGAGAATCATGAATTTGATTCCATGAAAGGATTCTTTTAGAGCTGGGAAAGGTGAGGGGATGATCTTTATATGGAGCACCATGTTTCTAAGAATGAGCAATCATTTGAGTTCACTTGATGCAATTCACTTGGTATTATTCATAATAACTCATTCAACACCTAGTAGTGTTATCACACCTTAAGGAGGAGGCACATTACAATCACCTCATTTTGGCCATAGGATAAGAATCCCATTCAGGGAACAATACTCTATCTACAAAGTGAGGATCTCTTTTTAGTAAGAAGTAGACAAACATCATAGAGTTAATTCATTGTCATTAAATTGAATTATGGACCAAATTTAAAAATTAGTACCAATTCAAGCGGTGGTATGGCCAAAATCCATTTTAGAAGGTCAAAAACCTAAAAAATGACTATATGCTTTAAAAACAAAGACCAACTACAATATATATGCCCTAAAAGTTTTAGGTCATTTCTTTGAAATCCCGAAAATGAGTAAATACTTGACCAAAATAGATTTTGAAAAACTATCTTCTAAATTATAATTGTTGGAGGGACGAGACCACTTCCATAAGGTGCATAGTGACCCTAATTTCTTATATTTACTAAAATAAATTTAAATTATAAGAAATAATAAAAGAAATCTTATACTTAAACATTTATTTTTGTAAGTATAAACCACCAAAACACATATGCATGGTCCATACTACACCAAACGCATACGCGTTATAATGCGTACGTGTTTTGACACGTCACGCGTTTTGACTTGTTTGAAAGCATGTACGCGTTACGCTTCATGATTTCAGAGCCAAACAAATAAAAATGCGAGCGCGTTTTAATTTTTTCGATTCTTATGCCTTTTTGCCCCCAACTTCGTGCACTTACCCATAAATATAAATATATAATTATGTATATGTAAGGATATAATAAACATAAAAAATACCTAATTGATTATATTATGAAATAAATATTAAAATAATAATAAATAAAATAAATTGGCCACAAGAGGCGACCCCACACCTTTTTTTATACTCCCATGTCCGTCGCCCCCTTCCTTTTCCCCATCCCTTCCCTGCAGATTGCTCCCATTTCCTCTCCCTTCGATTCTTGCGCGCCTCCCACCTACACACAAAGCACAAAAACAAACCAAAGGTGAAAAAAAAACAAAAACCTAATCAATAAAACTCAAGGCTATAGGAAATAATGCGGGTAGGTAGGATTAGGTCTAGAATGGGTTAGTTTATTTTTATTTAGGTTAAGTTTATTTTATAGGATAACATCATGTGTATGATAATATATATATAGATTAGTATAGATATCTTAAATACATCTATCTAAAATACATCAAGAAATATTAATCTCGAGGTATCTCTCGGTGTATTTTAGATAGATGTATTTAAGATATCTATGCTAGTTTTTAAATATAGAATTGTATTTATTAAATTTTAATTACAAATATAAAACATTTATTTATATGTTTTATTTATAAAACACATCTAAATGTAAAAACTAAAATAAAAAAAAAACATCTAAAAGTAAAAACTAAAATAAAACTAATCTAAAAGTAAAAATGCATTTAAAAGTAAAAATAAATTTAAAAACTAAAAATAATAAAACACTTATTAATTATCTTCCACTAAAAATAAATATAGTTACTAAAAATACATTTAAAAATAATAAAGTAAAAGCTAAAAATTATATATATATATAGTTAATTACCCATTCACACTTATTATTTACTCTGCAGTAATTATCTTCCAATAAAAATTAATATCCCCGCACTTGAATTTACTTGAGTAATATCCCCACACAATTATTTACCAATTCACACTTGTTATCTTTCACACTTTTAAAATAAAGTTACATTACATACATAATCATATGTTTATTTTATTTATTAAACATTGAGTGGCATTACAAAAAAAAATTATTTTAACCACGAAGAATTACCTTCCAATAAAAATTAATATCCCCACACCCGAATTTACTTGCAGTAATATCCCCACAATTATTTACCAATTCACATTTGTTATCGTTCACACTTTTAAAATAACTTACATTTCCATTTCCATGTATAAATACATAATCATATATTTATTTTATTTATTAAACATTGAGTCGCATTACAAAATAAATTATTTTAACCACTAAATAGTAAACAAATAATTTTTTTAATCAACGCACGTCATTACACTCCTTACTGTCACATTAGTGTAATTATCATACATAATATTATATGTAATATTAATTATAAAGTATACTAGCGAAGATTGCATGTGTACAATGCAATGTGAATGCTGAACGATATATGTTATTTGATTTAGAGGAATAGTTAAGCAGTGGAAGAGTTCCTAACATAAATCTTGGTGTAGGGTACAAAGATGATAGGGCAGAGGCTAAATTCACAGAAGAAAGTGTCAACTAAACAAACTAAGGATCAAAAATGAAAATAACAGGATGAAAATTAAAAATTAATACGCATGGGGGTTTGTCACCTATTGTGTCCATTGAAATGTTTCCTTATTCTTAGCTTTTAAATATCAATTTTTGGCCTATAGTAAATGAAAAAACTGTTGGACATTAGTTACTTAAAATTTGTTAACTCTCCATACGCAACTGTGCCCGAGCATTGGTACCTAGCATCTCCACCAAACTTGTCATGGTCACATGTTATATGACCTTGTAAAGAAGAAAAATATAGGTCAAAATAAGACCAAGAAACTGAGTCACCCACCTATACATTCCTTTTAATATTGTCATTCTCTTTATACACAAATGTTCTCATCCAATAACCACATCATATATCTTCTGTAACTTTCGGATTCTCTTGTATTATGCCTGAACTGCCCATCCTTTGGAATAACATAACCCCCTTCATCCAAATCATCATTTTCTAGAATCAACAAAGGTTTTGAAACTCCAGACAATTTTACCAATGCCTTTTATGTGTTATCTTTCTTCTTGTGACAATTTATACTCGATATGATATTATTGATCACTTTTCTTTGGACATGAATTTCCTCTTTCTTATTGAAAGGTCTTTCTAAAGATTTTGTATTATCTTTCATTGGAAATTGCAAGTTTGATAGAAGGTAAAGCTTCAGTTGCACGGGAAGTGATGCTGCAACAGAAGAAGAAAGAGGAAAAGGATAATTTACTGCACATTTTATCCTACCAACATTATTTCCAGATTTCTTTTTAAGGTTTCCCAACAATCTAATACTTTCCAAGTATAATCCTGCTGCTTACTCCATACTTTACGCAATCTTTTCTTTGTTAGGAGGGATTTTGTATCTCACAAAGAAGTAGTTATTTTGTGTTTAGATTTTTTGGCTTTGTTCTTTTCGCGATGCGCACGTAAATTTCACAAGAGATCAAACATTATGGCATTCAATTCACAAAACAAAGACATTTGATCGAGTTGTATTTCTATTCCGACTATGGTCGTGTCAGTGAAAATGAATTTCCAGAATGTACTTATCATTGCCCAATTCCCATTCCTATAGCCCTACGGCTAAAAACACCAAAAAAACATCTAGACATCCTCCAAAAAAATGTTTATAATGAACAAGGTATCATCAACTGAAACCTGATAGAGTATAACTTATATAATATTACTTGGACCAAATAAGCAAAGTGGAGGAATTGAAATTACTTTATAATGGTGGTATTGGTCTGCAGAAACATCTCCAGTGCTTCCATCTTGCATTTTCCCTTGAAGTTGGTTTATTCAAAAGGACCCAAAAAAGTTAGTGAACTGTAAAAGTACAGATAACTTGGAATGGACAAAAAGGACCTCAAAATATCTCATATTAAGTTATAAAAGACAAATTTTTTTATCATTTACCACTGAAACAAAAAATCCCCCAATACCAATTCATGGAAAGACAAAGGGAGTCCATTTCTTAAAATATCCTGGCAACCCAAAAGAGAGGGACTAACCTGAATGTGTGTATGTGTTCCAAATGCAAGGTTTCCAGCCATCATCTACTACTGCACCTTCAATCTGTATATACCCACCCAAAAGTTCATATTCCCATATAAGAAATAATAGCCGTCCAAAAATCAGCACCATTATGGGTTAAATCAGACCTGCACACGAAGATAAATCTGTAAGTTAAAGGGAATCCTGGTTTCTTCCCGGAGGCTTTTCATCACTTGCAAAAGTAACTCATCTAGAACAATATTGTTCAGACCATCAACATCCTCACCATCAAGAATATCCAATAAAAGGCCATGGCGTGAATGCTTTTCCAAATTTCGATCATCATGATAATAAGTGCCTCGAAGCTAATGACATTTTGTGATCGGTGGTGCTTATGCCTAATCTCAGTCTCAACCACACAAGTGGCCATCACTCCTAGAGATGCCCACAGTCAGTCCATAGTCGAATACGATAATTCAAACTATATACATTTTTGAGCTGGGTATGGAGAAAAAGTAATGTCGCCGTCAGAGGAAGCTTCCAAGCATCGACGGAATTTTTGTGAGATCCGCAATGTAACGGTGGGAATGAGGCACGGTAAAAATCGATTAGGTTGTCAACAAATCAACCACAAACAATCTCTGGTAAAGAACGACTATGTAAGTTGCCTTGGTTACTGTGGATCACCGCCTCGCATGTCAGCGGGATGAGGTGCTCATCCCATTTGGAAACACCTTTCGCATAATAATTTAAAACAAAAAGTTTGGAAAAAGACATGGACGTTTGTCAAAAAAACATGATGCTAAGGGGATTTATACCATGTCTATAATGCAAATAGAACAGAGAGAACTCAAATATGTTCATAAACTTCAAAAAACCGTAATCCTTTCAAGATGTTGTTTGAGCTTTGGAACCTCACTATTTTTAGCTATTTTTTTAGTTTTACATGTTGAATGGGTCCTTTTCAAAAAGCGGCGGCGAAATTACGTATTCATCAACCGTTTATCTTCAAGATCCATTGTTTTTCTTGGTAATTATCATACAAAAATTATATGTAATATTAATTATAAAGTATATTAATATATAAGAATGTGTATACATGGGTAAATATATTATATAATATAATGTATATAAATTATTATATTGTGTTTAATAGATATCTAAAACAATAAATTTAACCTCACTTACATTATATTGTAACTTTATATATATATATATATATATATATATATACACACACACACACACACACACACACACACTAGATATTGTAAAATAAAAGGTATATCAGAACTTTTATGAAAAATATATGATGAAATGAATGAAATATTAAAAAAATAAATATATTATATATTAGCATATGGTAAAATAACCCTATAATATAGTGAGTGTATGATATATATATATATATATATATATATATATATATATAAAATGCTAACATGTTATAACATTATGATTTATAAAGTATTGTTATTAATATAATTTTAGTATAATTAGAAAGTTTATTAGGTATATAACATAACATGGACATCACGAACCCTACCCGTGCCCATTCTTCTTAGAAATCCACGAGCCCTAACCGACCCTGCACAAACCCTAAATGGGGTATGGAATCTGTCCATTTCCATGGCGGTGGTGACCTCAAGCACGATCCAACGATGCACATCAGGATGCAACGAGACCCTTTCAACCTGTAGTTGGAGGCGGCAAGGCTTTGGGGGCTGAGGACTCGGCCCTATCCTGGATTAATCTTGCTTTCAATACCCGCGAAGGTTCCAATATTACTTCTTCTGAGGACGGTGACACAATCGCCGGTCAGGCTCCCTCTGGTGGAGGTGGGGCATCTGTACTGGGAGTTCACCATGTTCTTGACGGGACTGGCCAAGGCACATCTATTCACGGCCCCACTGTAACCTCATTCAAGGATGCATTAAGGGGCAAGGATTCTCCTATGAAGCCTGCAGACAATACCCCATGCATAACATTTGGGGAGGAGGTCATTACAACTGAAAAATACTATAAGGAACATGCTCTGATCTGCAGATTCGAGGACTTTGGCCCAACCTTCCTGACCTACACGCATGGATCTCCAAGCACTGGACTCCATTGCTCACTGGGAGGTTAGACTTATATCCGTGTGCTAAAGGTATCTTCATTGTGACTTTTTCTTCAATAGCTGATAAAAACTCCATTGCTTCCAAGCTTTGGGTTTGCCAATCTAAGTACCTGGTCATTAAACCTTGGTTCCCCTCTTTTAACCCGCTCACTGAGTCTTTTTCATGCAAACCTGTTTGGATCCGATTGCCCCATTTACCCCTCCAATTCGGGTGGTGAATGTTTGAAATCTATTGGAAACACCTTGGGAACTACACTTTTTATAGATTCTCAAACCTCTTATTACACCCATACTACCTATGCTTAGATCTTGGTGGAACTTGACACGGCTAAAAACCTTCCTGCAACCATTGATCTTAGAGTGGTCACAACCTTTAGATTACGAAGGTCTTCCATTTCGATGCAGAAGGTGTTTCTGTTTAGGTCACACCTCTACTGATTGTGGGATGGCAAAGCACCAACATGAGAAACACAATTGGTGGAAAGATGCCCTCCCGGAACACTTGGTTTTCGGTGCAAAAGAGGACCTAGAATCAAATTCAAATGCAGAGGTTGAATCTGACTTTGTCCCAGAAACCCCTTTATCGGAAAATCCTATTTCACGACAAAGAAGGAAAATGCAACAAATTTATCTCATTTAGTTGTTGACAGCAAGGAAAATAAAATAAATTTATCTCAAGTTAACAATGATGTTATTTCAGTTGGAATTATTGCAACTAAGGAAAATACTCCTTTATCTAACCCTCCATTCGTGGAGGCATCATCAGGTTGGGTAACGGTCCGTAAAAAGAAAAAGTGTATTTTAAAGAATGCCACTTCTCCGCCTCGATGATTTGATTCTCTTCGCTGTTTGGTTGTTCTACATTGTTCCTTGTCTTTCGAGCAACAGTTTTTGGATTTGCAATGGTGTTGCGGTGTTGTTGCAGACTGGTTGTTGTTCATCAACTGTTTTTTTTGTTGGATTGATGTTGGGTGTTGGTACTTTTCTAAGTAGACTATTTTCTGTTGTTGGGCTTTCATGTTCTATCCTGGCTTTTGAGCCTTTCTGTACAAGGGTATAGTCCCTTTCAAAAAACTATTTACCTATAATAAAAAAAAACATAACATGGACATCACAATAAAGTTGTCATTTTCTAAATAATAATAGTAATGAATGAATAAAATATCGAAAGAGATATCTAGGGTCAAAATTTATAGGTATATAATATGTATAAGATGGGCTAATATATATTCTATGTTGCTATATATAATGAATAGCATATACAATATGGTATACGTATATTTATTATAATGTATTAAACTAGCAATCACATGTGTACGTTATAATGTGAACGTTGAACGGTATGTGATATTTGATTTAGAGGGGTAGTTAATTATTTGGATAAAATTGTGTTAGTGTTGCAATGTGTTTCGAGAAATGGTTGCATCATTTTTTGGTTGGTTTTTTATTGAAAAAGGTTTTTTTATTGATAGTGTAAGTGTAGAAATATAAATGAAGCATTACATTGAAAGGTTCTATCTCTAAATTACAAATTTGTTACAAATTCATACATATACATTTGCAAATCTTATATCATGAGTGGTAGCCTTTTGCGAACTATTTTATTTGAATTAAACATGAATATATGTAGACTTCCATACATTTGTAGATTTTATATCATAAGTGGTAGCCTTTTGTGGACAATTTTATTTGCACTAAACATGAATACATTTGATACATTCGATACCGCTCTAGCTACAAGAAGTTTGAGTGTTAAAGACACAAGAATGGTAGACTGTTTCTCAGGGTCTGTGTTGTTCCATGAAGAGGAGGCAGCCGCATTTTTCAGATTTGCATATGTTACAGGAAGGCAAGCCTTAAAACAATTTTTTTAATTCCAGGGTAATTTTCCAAATAGATTGACCAAGTTTGGATGTTCACCAACAAATATTTTCTTTTGTGAAATCAGTGTTAAGCTTGAATAGCTTGCAACAAGGGTAGGAATATGGAACATATTTGTGTTTGGAAAGGGGTGAGGTGTTCTCTTTGAGCAGATGGTGGATTAGAAGGTGGAAAGCAATTAGAAGGAGAGGAGGAACCGGTTGTACATGTACGAGGAACCGAAGAAAGGTTGGTACATGATGTAGTTTTATGTGGTGACCCGAATAAATTGGAAGACGTGACAATAGTAAGTAAAGATGAGTTCATGCAGAAGGAATTGGTATGGTAATGCAAGATTGTTTCCATCCAGGTTACTTTCGAAATGTTGGTTAACAATCCTTCACTGGGTTATTGGACCTGCTTATAAGGATTCATGTGATTTTTGAATTGTCATATTGTTTAGGATATGATTAACAATATAGGAAGCTAAACATCTTATTTATTCACTTTAACCTCACAAAGTATATATACAATATTCCTATAACTTGAGAAGATAATACTCCTTGAGGAAACAACAAAGCTAGTTGCTACTAAAGCAATGCAAATGTAATCATTTTATCACAAAAACCTTAGACATGGAACCAAACATATGACAACTTTGTAAACAATTAGAAAGGATAGTTAATTCTCCCCTTATTGAGACAATTTTGAAATGCAAAATGTCTCTCTATTTGGAAGAATGTTGCAGGTTTCAATTTGAATAGAATTTAGAAATGCATAATCCTATATTCTTGGCGTTTACACCCATCTAAAAGGTAAGGGTGCCATAGATAGATCTTTACTGGTTACATTGACAAATTCTCTAGGCAGGGGAGGATTATACCCATTGACATTATCAAGGTACAGTTTTATGCATCTGCCCTTGGGTATCCTCCTTACTTTGAATTATTGAAGAATCACTTTGTGTGACTCAAACCTGGGTGACCCAGCAGGACAATATATTTTTTCCTGCACTACAACCAGGATTACCAGCCAATGTAGGTGAGTGAAAGACATAGATGAAATGAATACCACTTGAAAATAGCCACTAAAGAAAAGACTTAAATAATCCAACAAAGTACAATATCTAAATAAAGGTTAATCATTCCCTTCAGAAAGTCAATCCCGAGGAAATTGAATAGTTTCCATCTCAAAACCAATAATATATAATCACACCATATAATCACACCTAAACTAAAACTATTAGTAAAATGTGATTATACACCAAATTATGAATACACATAATAATAAAGGTTTTAGACAACATGCAAAAAATAGACATAAGTTTGTACTTCCAAGCCTTCTCTTTGAGCACAAAAAACATATAGTCAATATGGTAGTAAAATATGGAACAAAATAAAAAATACAATAGTTAATTGGCATGCTATAAAACTTCCCCAACATAAATTTTGGTAGATCCTTTGCTCTCCCTGTTCAAAAATGCATATTTTCTCACTCTGTTTTAGGACGCATCTTAGTCTCCTCGGAACCCTTTCTGACTGAGTGAAACAACATAAGCTTATATGGATTCCATAAATTAAATTGATTGCTCAAAATAAAAGAACATTAACATGCAACATTGATTGATGCTTCGCCATGCCAACAAACTGTTGTCCGACTTTAAATTTTAGGAACCATAATCATCTAGCAGCAATCAACAATATTTATATCCTTCAGCACCTCAATGTTCATTATTTTCAATAAACATGTTTACTGTCAACAACTACCGACTCCAATTTTTCCCCACGAGTATTGTCCAAGAAAGTGTGTTCATAAACAAGCAAATTTCAGGGATTATAAGGCTAGTAAAGAATTATGAAAAATAGTAAGAAGATTGTGCTAGTGATGTAAATAACAGACCCAAAATAAACAAAAAAGGCTTTAATCAAGTTAGCAGGTGACATATCTAAAACTTAAGTAAAGGAGGAAATGGCCATGGCCCACACCATATTTGAGGAATTTAATCCAAAAAAATTAGGCTAGCAAAGAGAATATGGTGTAGATGTTTTGTCAACAAAGCTAGAGTATATAGGTGAATATTAATGCTACTATGGAAAACTCATTGAGACAAGGAATTCATGAAGCTAAAAAAATGAAAAACTATATAAGAATTTACAAGTCTGCTAGGATAGAGATCAGGTAAGAGACTAATTATGTAGGGAATTCATTTTTGAGTAAAAATATTGAACATGTTAATATAGTGTAAGATCTCTTCATGTTTCATAGACTCATAACCAATCAATTGATAGCTCATGCAATAAACTATGATAATAAGATCAATTTCTCACCCTAAATATCATCCCCAATATATTGACCAGTTTGTTGCACCATGCCCAAGGTAAATGCCAATTTTTTTAATCGAAATCCTAAAATTCTACAATCTACACATACATTTACATGTAAAGTTTGTTTATACAAAGAACCATATAATTCAATGATGTCCCGATCCAATGGTATGGCATATTTCGTAACTCAATTAACCCTGATTATTACTTCTAGCTTGCAGATTTCTTTGTGTGGGTCGTTCCATATTACTTGGTGGTGATGGTGGTGGTGGTGGAGATCACTTGTAAGCATTGTTCTGCATTTCCCTTCGCCTCTCAAAGTTCCTTGACCGATCAAAGTTTCGTGGTCTATCGTTAGAACATCTCTCATTACAACGTGCATTGTTCCTCACCCACTCCTCATGGTACTTAGGGTCATAGGGAACTACTTGTCCATTAATGAAAGGCTCCCCTAAATGATCACAATCCAATAAAAAATAAGGCATGCCCAATACCATCTAACTCAAATATGTGTAACAGATGGTGCAAATCCAGAAAGAATGCAATGTAAGATGAAAATGAATTTAAATGACTTACACAGCTAAACAAACTACAATAGCATTTTCACAAATTAATAAGAGGCTAAAGAAGTGATGAAATATTAAATTACTTGGAAAATTAAAATATGTTAAGACAGTTGCTTTTCCATGCCACTAATAGTGGAGAGTATAACATAAGATCCACTCTGGCAAAAGGAATGCATCTAAGCAATAATGGAAGATATGACAAACCAAACCAAGAAAAATAAGTTAAACTAACTATGAACACTGAAACCCATAAATAATTTATGTTTATTTGAGAATGTATTTTCCTGAAAGAAATCAAACACAAATAGAGAAACATTCATTGAAGCACCCTAGCCAAAACTGTAAACATAACCACTTCTAGCTTCTCCAAGAAATGTACTGCAAATACTGAATCTGAGAGGGTATTGGATTGAGATGATGTAGTAGCTGTAAAAGCTCCTTTGGAGCTTCTCTATAAATCATTTCCAAAGTCCTTTGTTCCCCTGTATTATGCTTCCTGTATATGAGAAGAGAAGCCAACATGAAGGCAAGAATAGCCCATCCTCCTCTCTCACAATGCATCAAAATTACATTGTTATGGCCCTCCAAGGTTAGCCAGCTCTCCCCTGACCACAAAAAGTGATGAATCATCTCCAATGGAAGCAAGGGCAACCCTCATACTAGCTCACCAAGATGGGTATGGGTTGGCACTCCTCTATTTCAAAGCCCAAGTGCTTATTTTGTGGAAGAAGGCTTTAGTGATTATTTGCAATATCAATGGTGTTGTAAAGTAACAAGCTTCATGAATACCAACGTTAATAACTATTTACCTATAAACCCTTTTATTGGATTTGTGGAGATTAGATCACATGCAGTCTATTGGATCAGCTATAGTGAAAGGGGTAAAAACAGACGCGTCAAATTTAACATAGTTGCGAAACGTCCGAAAGGGATTTTCCCATAGGGGAACGCCTTCAGCCGTAATAATAAATGGTATAATATATTATATATACTAGCAATCACATGTATACAATGCAATGTGAACGCCGAATGGTATATGTTATTTGATTTAGAGGGATAGTTATTACTTTTGTAGTTGACGTTGATAAAGGGTGTGCCCAATCCAGATGCACCATCTGTTGTGGGGTCAAAACTGCATATTCTTCCCTTGAGTATTTAGAAAAAATTGTATATTTTTATGCAAGGAACATATTGGACCAAATTTTGGGGATTTTCAGTCAAGTGAAAATTTGGGTATTATAAAGGGAAGAAAGCAAGGTGGTGCTTCTAACAAATACATGAATGGAGAAAGCCGATTAATATAGATGTTATTTGATGTTTTTAAAAATGGGCCACAATCTACCAAAGTCATTCAGAGCCTTCTAAGCACCAACAAATAACAACAAAGGTAAAAGGCATGAAGTTGGAAACACCAATGGACACGGTAAAGAATGCAAAGTAGAAGTATTTGCAAATAAAGAATTAAAAAAAAGTAAACAAGAGGGAAAAAAATTAAGCATTATAACTGAAAGCCTGGGCATCTAAAACAAATTGTTTTAAATGGAAGCAAGATGTGGTGTCTCCTCGTAGGTATGAAAAATTAGATTAAGGCAATGTAGCAGCATTTGAGCTATGTAGTGGGAGATGGCTACATAGGGACTTAAATCCAAGTGGACTATCCATATGAGTTACAATGCTTTATGTATTGTTAGGATACATAACAAAGTTTTATCAACACAATTTGAAAAAATGGTTTCTGATCATATCATGACTTCAATCATGATGGATGTCTTTAGTGTATAAGGACATACACTTTTCTTTGATGATTATTAGGGATGATGTTTGGGAAATTAATCATCTATAATTTATAAAGGAATCAGTACATTAGTGAGTTATAGAAAATGTTAGGGATACAAAGGGTCAAATAGGTTATACAATTAAGATTAGGTGTTCCACAAGTGTGCAGTTATGAATTTGGAAGATCAAGAGACATTATGTTGTATTTTTTAATTGTGTTTTCGTAAAAAAGGGGGTTGTGTTCTATTAGGGCGAGCTAACCTCAAAAACCCGACCTGAATTCGGAAAGGGTAATGCATTTATTACATATTATGTCCCATATTGTTGTATTTTCACTTCTTATTTTTATTGTATGTTATGGATGTTTTGATCTCATTGTCAGCACATATATGTATTCTTGTGTATGTATCATATTAGGTTTCCCCTATTAATGTATGTAACGTCATTATACTACGAATCATTAGTAGTGAAATTAATCAATGGGACCGTCATCACCAATCCAAAGACTATGATAATTCTTCACCTGGGAACTCCTCGTGCTATGATTATTTACCAATGCACACCTTTAGTTTGGTGGATGTAATTTGGAAACAAAACAACAACATAACACAAGAATACCATCGACTATGATAAGACAAAATGATGACAAATCTGAAATATCAAAATAAATTATAATATTAACATGAAATCACACAATCTCACCCATGAGGTACTTCAACAAGACTATGGGAGAAACTTTACAATTACACCTCTTGATGGCTTCTTCAACACACACCTTTAACTCGATGGCTTCCTTTGCACACACTTCCTACAATATTTCTCACTACTTCTTTCTATGCTAAATGAGGGGGTGGCCTCTCTATTTATAGAACTTCCAAGCTTATCTATCCTATCTCTAAGATAGGATAAGAAATCCACTCGACGAATCATATTCCATACCTTAACTCTTATCTCGTACATGTAAGCTTATCTCTTAAGATAAGATAAACCTTATCATTTTACATGGGTTCCACATTTTTAGACTTTTTACAAATAAAATACACAAAATATTTATGACCTCACTCCTTGTCCTTATTACCAATATAATATTTCTAATTCCTAATCACGTAGACCCTACTTCTCTAATTACCCAAACTTTGACATTTTAACATTACCGGACCACTTACGACAAATATTTACTTTTTACAACATTCCTATTGTACTTTGATGCACCGTATTCCACATTATTGGTGACACCGTCATCGACGGCGCCGTTATCTTCTATCAGATGCTACTACTAATTATACTTAACAACATCCTATTCCTAATACATACATTAATGAAATAGAAATTATGGAGGAAAATTTTAGTGTCGACATCTTCCCCCTTCCTAGCTTCTACTCCGTCCTCGAAGTAGACTATTCTGGTGCTTGGAAAATCTTCAACTTGTCGTGGTTGACCCATTTCGTAATGGGAGTGCCATCCAATTCCTCCAGTCAGACGTACCATTTTCATGCATAGCTTTCTTTATTTTGTAGGACCCCATCCATTTTGGAAGAAATTTTCTCTGTCTTCTTTTTTTGTATCTGGAATCATATACTAGGACCAAGTCATTCACATGAAATGGAGACCATCGGATCTTTTGATCAAAGTATTCCTTCTGCTTCATTTTCTTCTTATGGCTTGTATCCTTTGCTATTTCCCTCATTTCCTCTAGCAAATGAAGATGTATCAATCTTTCTTTTCTCGAATCACTTTCATCCATCCTTTCATTTTTCATAACTCTCATAGTGGGAATATCAAACTCAATAGGAAGAATTGGATCAATGCCATAGGCCAACTGAAATGGGGAGTATCCTGTTGTTGACTTTGATGTTGCCCTATATGCCCACAATGCTTTGCATGAATCCTTTTATCCCACTTATGTACTGCAAGGCTGCATCTTTTGCTAGAATTTGACACAACACAAAATTTGTTCGTTCCACCTGTCCATTTGTGCTTGGCTTGTATGTTGTTTCCTTCCTGTGCTTAATAGAAAACTTATTGACTAGGGCTTCTACCACCTCATTAATGAAGTGGCTTCCTTGATCTGTTACAATTTCTAATGGACAACCAAATCTGGTGACAATGCGTTCATATATGAACCTTGCCACTTCATCCATGGAAGTTGTTTTCAATGGCCTAGCTTCAACCCACTTAGTTAAATAATGTGGCAACTACAATATACTTATTTTGGCGTGATGTAGTTGGAAGTGGACCTACAATGTCTATTCCCCACTTTTCAAAGGGACCAAGTGGAAGAATAGGACATAATGGAGCTGATGAAGTCTTACGGTTACCATGTGTTTGACAAATATCACATGTCTTACAATAATTATAACAATCTTTAAAAAGAGTGGGCGGTGATAACTGCATCCAAGATCCTTCTTCTTGTAAGTTGTCCAGAGAAGTGCCCTCCACATGTACCATTGTGGAATTCTTCTAAAGAACTCCTTTCCTTGATCATGTCCAATCGCCTCTTGATCGTCCCATCGTGTCCTATTCGAAATAATGCTCCATGCGCAGAATAGAATATGGACGACGGCTTGAGTAATCTTTCTCTTAGTCTTTGCATTGGCACCATCAGGAAACTTGAATTCATTCAGATAATTCCAAATATCTATGTATTCACTAGGGATTGTGTCAAGGGAGAACAATGCTGCATCGGGAAAATCATCATCATCACAAAATGATCCTAAACCATCATAGGCTCGAGAGAGTGCATCTGCATTGACATGCTTCTTTCCTCGCCTATCTATAATATCAAATTCAAATTCTTGTAGAAAAATTATCCATCTTGCTATCCTCCCTGATGGGTTAGGCTTATTGACAATATATTTTGAGCTCGATGATCTGTTACAACTAGAAATTTTTGCCCTAGCAAGTAATTTCTAAACTTCTTTGACAAAGAAAAATGATAGCGAGCCTCTTTTTCATTCTAAAGATAATTTACCTCAAGATCGCTCATTTGTCTCCGCTCCCCAAAGTAAATTGGATGTTCATTCCCATTTTCATCCTTTTGGCTCAAAGTACTTCCTAGTGCTGCATCCGAGGCATCAGCAGTACACAATGAATGGCTTGCTCCAATCTGGATTCTTCAAAACAGTGAAGACACCAGGCTTCCTTCATTGTCCAAAAGCTTCATGCACCTTATTTCCCGGTTCATAAGTAACATCCTTCTTCAAGAAGCAAGGTTAGTGGTCATGCAATCTTTGAGAAATTCTTTATGAACCTTCTATAGTAGCCCACATGGCCTAAAAATGATCTCAATTTACTTCTATTAATAGGAAATGGTAAATCTTTGATTTTGAAACTTTATCGATCGCACCAATACCATCTCTGATACAACATGCCCTAACAAAACGCCTTTAGAACATCCAAAGACACACTTTGTAGGGTTTAGTGAGGCTTGTGCTTCATCTAACCTTTGAAATGCTGTCTCCATTTGGTGCAGGTGGTCCAACTTGCTCCCATAGATGTAAAAATCATCCAGAAATACTCTGATGAAGGTCCCAATGTAGGGTTCAAACACCCTATTCATCAAACGCTGGAATGTTGCTGGAGCATTACACAACCCAAAAGGCATAACTCTATAAGCAAACGTTCCCCAAGGAGTGGTGAACGTGGTCTTCAGCTGATCTTTCTCTGCTATACGAACTTGGTTGTAGCCGCTATATCCATCAACAAAACTATAGCACTCTTGGCCAGCTACTTCGTCCAAGATCTGATCTGAAAATGGAAGAGGGTAATGATCCTTCTTTGTTGCCTTATTGAGCTTCCTGTAATCAACACAAATGCGTAGCTTCCCATTCTTTTTTATTGAGATCACAATGGGAGAAACCCATTCTGAATTCTCCACAGCAAATATGAATCCTGCATCAAGCAACTTATCTATTTCTTCTTTTACAGTCTTGGAAAAATTAGGATTCATTCTATATGGCATTTGCTTTATGGGCTTAGCACCATCTACCAGCTCAATACAATGTTCTACCCAACTTACTTGACGGAGTTCCTTGTAATCAAAAGTGAATAGGTGTATGTACCTTCGAAAGAGCTGGAGGTAGGATTCCTTCTCACTCTCCATCACAGCATCACCAATCTTTATTTGTTGGAGACGATCATCAACTTCTTCTTCAGATAATTTTATGGGGTCATGAGTTGGTGTGACTGGCAGGATATCCATGACTGAAACATCCACCTCACTTTCTTCATCTTCAGTGTCCACTTCACTAGTACTAGAGTAATCAGAGGATGTCCAATCATCAGTTTCATCACTTGAATCCACAGGTTCTACTTTATGATGTCGAGGGATCACGTTTATCTTCACCCTCTCTCTACCACGTCCAAGTGTCAAAACCTTCATTCCAAAGTAGTTTCTTGCATGAACTCTCCTTAGCCATGGTCTTCCCAAAGAAAGATTGGGTACGCAATGACCCATTTTTCATCACCTGAAAGTCTACCACACATACAACACCCATAACAGATATTGCCACATTTGAAACTACACCTTCTGGTTTAGTTTTTCCCTTATTTAATGACCTTAACATAAGTGTTGAAGGGCGATCAATTTTTAAACCCAACATATTCATTACAGACTCGGTCATTACATTAACTGTAGCACCTCCATCAACTAAGACATCATGAATTGAAATACCATTACATAATACCTCACTTGTGGAGCATAGGGATCTCGCCTCGCCTCCAAAAACAGGGACCTCAACCTCCTTCCTTCTTCGAGCATTGAGTCCACCTCGCAACTCCCGCCTCTTCTCAGAAGACATAGCCAAGAGTTGACCATATGTAATATTTGTAGGCCTTTTGGACAGATCTTCCAAGATGGAGTATGGTCCTTGCCCCGTGAAATCGAAAATCCCGCACACCCAACTTTCTTCTCCTATGTTTCTTACTAATTTCTTCTTTCATCTTCTTAGGATCATTTCCATCTTGATTATCTTTTTCTTTCTTTCTTTTTGTTACAAACACATCCACTTCATTATTTCTGCTCTTATCTACTACATCAAAAAGAATTCACAGTGCTTTTCCTTTATCATTATCTCCTTACCATGTATGTAGAAGCTATATCTCGACAATTATACTTATAATGACCCTTTTTATAACAACCATAACAAACAACTTCATAAATATTTCTTTTTGGACCTCTATCTCCTCCCTGAGAACTAAATTCCTTTCCTTGAAGAAGATTAATAGTTAACTAACCCATCTTTTTGAGCAGATCTTCATACTCAGTAGATGTATTAGGAGAAATATTTGTGCTCACCGGGAGTGGTTGTGGATTCAGACCAAAGGTGCTAGTGTAGGCTCTACTTTAGCAACAATTTCTTTGGGCTCCTCTTCCATGCTTTCTTCTTGCCTTCTTGCAATCTCCTTTGCTTGTTCAATGGTAGTTAAGCGGTCATACTTCACTCGTTGTTTGATCTCTGCGGCTTCATCCCAAGAATGAAGTGCTTACAGAGGAGATTATCCACGCCATTCATCAACCCATCTGCTAATCCTTCCTTCCGGATTTGGGCATCGAGCTTCCTCCTTAGCTCTAGAACACGAGCATGATAATCCCTTATCTTCTCCTTCTCTCCTTGGGATAGCTTTGTGATCTCGATCATGAGATCTGTATATTTCTGTTGTTCACCAAATTCTTCAAGAAAACTTTTAGTTAATAAATCCCATGAATTTTTCACATTATCACCTAGTGTTTCAAACCACCTAAGTGCTGAACCATCCAAAAAGGTAGGAAAAATTCACTCCATTGTTCCCTTCTTATAAGGCCATTACAAATACAAGATCGCTTAAACTCTTGAATGAAAGAAGAAGCATCTTCATTAGATTGAGCTGAAAAAATAGGAATCTTTCCCATTTTCAAAAGTAACCACCGTGAAATACCAACTCACAAGTACAATCAACAAGACTTATGTGCACAAATAATTGGAATCACTATAGAAATGACCACGGTAAACTATGGTAAAACTTGACTTATCATGGTAAAACTGACTTTCTTCGTGGTAAACACTATTCACTGGTAAAAGTGAAGTTATCATGGTAAATACTATTCACGGTAAAAGTGACTTTACCGTGATAAATACTATGCACAAAAAAATGACTTTATCATGGTAACTACTATTCACGGTAAAAATGACTTTACCATGGTAACTACTATGCACAAAAAAAAAACAAGGTTACCCTCCAATTGATTTTTGACTTAGTGGAAATATCTCTCCGAAAATCCACCAACGAGGAATGGTCCCTTAAACGGAACCAAAATGTCATCACCAATCCAAAGACTATGATAATTCTTCACCGGAACTCCTCGTATATGATTATTTACCAATGCATGACCTTTAGTTTGGTGGATGTAATCTGAAACAAAACAACAACATAACACAAGAATACCATCGACTATGATAAGACAGAATGATGACAAATCTGAAATATCAAAATAAATTATAATATTAACATGAAATTATTACAATCTCACCCATGAGGTACTTCAACAAGACTATGGGAGAAACTTTACAATTACACCTCTTGATGGCTTCTTCAACACACCTTTAACTGATGGCTTCCTTTGCACACTTCCTACAATATTTCTCACTACTTCTTTCTATGCTAAATGAGGGGGGTGGCCTCTCTATTTATAGAACTTCCAGGCTTATCCATCCTATCTCTAAGATAGGATAAGAAATCCACTCGACGAATCATATTCCATACCTTAACTCTTATCTGTACATGTAAGCTTATCTCTTAAGATAAGATAAACCTTATCATTTTACATGGGTTCCACATTTTTAGACTTTTTACAAATAAAATACACAAAATATTTATGACCTCACTCCTTGTCCTTATTACCAATATAATATTTCTAATTCCTAATCACGTAGACCCTACTTCTCTAATTACCCAAACTTTGACATTTTAACATTACCGAACCACTTACGACAAATATTTACTTTTACAACATTCCTATTGTACTTTGATCATTACCGTATTCCACATTATTGGCGACACACGTGCTTGACAAATACTGCCGTTATCTTCTATCGACGCTACTACTAATTATACTTAACAACATCCTATTCCTAATACATACATTAATGAAATAGAAATTATGGAGGAAAATTTTTGTGTCGAGAGGACCTTGAGGTCATTGGTTAAAACTTTCCTTTGTGTTCTATGTCACTTTTTACAAAGGATATTTTGAGTATGAAAAAACATACATTGTAAGGGATTTTTTCTCCTAAATATATTTTAGGTTTATCGTGAAAAGTTTTTAAGCAAGAGAATAAAAATACCAATCAAACGAACTTTAAGGCCCAAAACCTTCTAACACGTACTTGTAGAGACTGATTAATTAGTTTCATGAAGAACGTATATATTATAAAAGCTAAAACCCAAACATGATAGCCTGATAGGTATAGCCCTTCGAATGATATCATTTTCTAATCCCACAACATCAACAACGATCAAAGTGGACCACACAACACATTAGGGTCTTATGGTATATACTTTTTCTATAGGAGTTGTATTTTGTCTCAAAATCTTTCCATCATCAATATACATTACGCATGCATTTCCACTCAACCAATTCAATAGATTTTGTTACTGTTGAAGCCTTCTCACCATCACAAGATCTTGATCATGCCTTCAATTGCAAAAATGGTAAAAGGGATATTGTTGTAAAACCCCATATGGTATGTGTAGTCTTTGTTCGTAGAAACAATTACGATGATCACCTATTATGAACATCAAACCTGGTAAAGCATCGTCGTTGTTGAACAAGAATCCAAACAATTGATGCAAAGAGTCACAAAATTTCTCAGCCAAACAAGGAAGCTCAGATTCCATGCAACAGTTCTCTATGAGGACCTCTAGTTCATCTCGTCCCAAAAGGGAGTTTTTATGTCCAACCTATAAAAGTCATTTGTGATGCATAACGACCTCTAAAGGTTGCAATAGATGTCATTCTGAAACAAGGACTCAAGACGCTCATTATTCCTCTAACAAAGGGCAGCATAGAGTTTTGAAGGCCAAACATCTCCACAGTTACCTAACTTCCAAAAAATGTGAGCCAACCTTTTTAAAGGATAAAATACATTTTTGACTACAGTGGAAGAGAATCCAATATAATGTGCAGTAAAATGGAAGAATGCAAGGAAATAACCCAATGCACACCATGCAATGTGATGTAACAATATAATGGAAGAGAGAGAGAAAATAATGGGTCATAGACTCACAACGATGCAATCTGAGATAAAAAGACACCATGGAATGCAAGAATACAATAGAAGGGGAAACTGTTGATACAAAAGTTGCAGCAACCTGCAAGGATCTTGGGATTGTAAGAAAAATCTTCTAGTTGGCCTTGCTTTGCACCAAGAAATGACCCTCTGATCGACCCACCATGCATGATGTTGCCAAAGTTCTAAAGTTGATGTTGCCAATGCCTGCTCCTAAGCAAGTTCCTAGTATCCGATCGAACCAATTGACCCCATACAAATGTCATATTATAAGAAGAAAGCCAATAAATTGACAAAATGAAGAAAACCAACGAAAGATTATTTCATAAAAGAAAATCCTATACATTTTCTCCTCAAAAGCAATATTAAAAATTGTTCTCAATGGCAATGTTGTACTATCTTTAAACAATAGAATTCATTAGATAGATTGAGAAGCCATGTCACCTATCCTTAACATTGAACATGTGATGACTACTTATGCACTGAAAATCTATACACCATAGTATGATGGTAGATCTTCCTTGGTTTGTAAACTGTATTGGGAAAGTTTGGGTGGTGGACACCATCAGGGAAGGTCTGGGTCTCCAAGGCCAAGGCTGAATATTTCCCATAGATTGCACCTCCTTTTCCCATAGTCATCTTCAACATATTGGAACTGTAAAATTGCAAGCTTGAAGCAGTTGTCCACAAATTCAGAATCCTGCCACTGAAATCATCCTTCACTCTAACTGCATGTCTCAGACTAGGGTTCTTCTTTGGAGGGTCCAGAGCCATATTTATATCATACCCTCCAGGCACATTATTTATTCTGCTCCCAACAATGGTCTCTTTATTAAAATCATAGGGTGTTCCTTTTACAGGCACAACAACCCCTATTGGAATAAGATGTTGATCCACCGGAGTATAAGAGGAAGCCCATATTTTCACTTTGTTATCAAGTATGGTTCTGCTACTGTTATGGCCTGCAAGGTTCCAATAAGTATGTTGCACCAAACACACAGGGGTGGGCTTATTTCTAGGTATCGCCCTCATAACAAGTGCCAACTCCTTATTTCGAGTTATGGTATATGTAGCATATACATCAAGGGAATCCTAACAACCATCAATCAACATAATTTACATTAAACAACATATAAATCAAGATCATCAGAATCCTAACAACCATCAATCAACATAATTTACATTAAACAACATATGAATCAAAATCACCATGGAATCCTAACAAACATCAATCAACAAAATTTACATTAAACAATGTAGACTTCTTGCCAAAAATATAATAATTTTTTTAAAGAAATGAAAGCAGGCACTAACTGACCATGGAGTGTATTATTTCCATCATTGGCAATCAAATGGTTAGCTACTCGCCCCACAATTGCACCAAAGTAAGGGTCCAAAGTGCCATTATGTATGCATAGATTTAAAGCAAGAAACACAATAAATTACAAGAAATGGCATGATGCAAAAGACATGCCTTGATGACAAAGGACCCATCCACAGAAAAAACCAGACTAAATTTTATTTTTTCGTTTCACTCCAGCAGAGATTTAGCCTATATTGCCCCATATGCCTAACTGTTCTGCTAATGACAACTATAGATGTTCTTTTTTTTTGTTATCAAAAATTGAATTGATATATGTTAAAAGATACTTTGCAAATGATTCAAGAAAAGGTCCATAAAAATACTAACATTGAAGAAGGTAGAAAACTATGGATGAACAAGATCATGGTGACCAGCAGAAGTAAGTTGGCCACAACAGACATAACCCTATAGCTAGAGAAAAAAACAAGTAGAAAAAGGCAATTAAGGCGACCACTATTGCGGTTGTCTTCTTCTCATCTCTCCATAGAAGTATATTTGCAACTGCACAAATAAAAAGGTGAAATTTAGACATTGTTGATATTGTCAGCCTCCTCATAAGTATAATGATTTGAATCAGGTAATTATGCACCCTTTTTTATTTCTGAGCATTTTGTAAGCTTTGGATGGTATATCAATCTTTTGGTGCCTTATTACAGCAAAATTCTAAATCCATTAAACTCACACAAGCCCTGAGCACGCTTCCAAAGGTGAACTCGTTTGGTTTGATGCTCTGCCTATACATTTGTGCAAATAGATTCAGAGCTTCATCCGCTTCCCCATGATGAACACATCCTGCAATAGTACTATTACATGCGATCACATCTCTTTGAGGCATTTTGTCAAACATTTTGCGCCCATTTGTCACACTCCCACACTTCATATACATATTCACAAGCTTATTATTTACCGATGTATTATAGTTGTATCCTATTTTACCGCTACAGGACACAACAAACAAACAAATTCCACAGCAAAGAAATTCCCGTTTCTAGAGGACATTGAAAAGGAAAAATATGAAGAAAAGGAAAATGAAGACTCTGTGCAAAGGGTTGGAGCAGCCTGATGGGCTTTCCATACATGAGACACCTTGTGCTCCTGGGTGAAGGCCCAGTGATTCAAACAACATACCCCCATTAGCGAAGTCTACTTTTGCATCCCCAACAGGGTTATAGGGGAGGTATGATGATCAAAGTTGAGGAAGGATAAGGATGTGGGGTATGGATTTGAATGCATAATAAACCTACTTTGGGATTGTAAAAATAGTAGAAATGACATGATGCAGAAGACATACCTTGATGACAAAGAACCCATCTTCGCAAGCTTGTAACGATGCTTCTTTTTCTTATAAATATGAAGCTTTTTATACAGTGGGCTTCTGATACGATGCATGAGAAGAGAGGGGAAGTGCAGCCCACGAAAGATGGAAAAACTAAAAATACCAAATTTGCTAAAACCGGAAAAACAGGCAAAAGGTCACAAATTTAACATAGTTGCAGAAACGTCTGCAAGGGTTTTTATTTTAGTTGTCAATCCAACTGCATTACCCAAGATAAATATTAAATAAATGATAATTTTAAGTATATGAAGTCCACTAAAATGAACATCAAGAATAAAACTAACCTCCTCCTTAAATGGGCCATCATACTCGACGAAGAATTGTTTCTTTGCATTTATGTCATTTTGAAATCTATCGGAAAAAATATAATCGATTAATTTTTCAAAGCCTAAAGGAATAAGATCATAAATTAATTATCAAAAGAACAATCCCACTTACTTTTTTCATAGATATGAGGTTTCTTCTTTCTTTACCTTGTAGGCCTCATCTCCGACATTTTGCTCTCCAATTTCAATGTTTTCAAGCATATCAATATCTCTGCGGTGCAAATATAAGAAAATCATTGCACCAAAGTAGATTAAGAAGAGAGACAACAAGTCCAAATTATGCGAGATAAAAAGCTTGATATTTCATCATATTTTCATAAACCTTGCCACAATCCCATTACTTTAAATTCAGCCATTGTCAAAAAAATGGTGGAAGAAAATATTCATTCCTAATAAATATTAGTACAATAGCCCTGCTCTGAAAACTTTATCTCGTGCCATTGGTTCTCATTCCTTGACCTTATACGAGAATACAAAATTTAAAACCATAGTGGGTGAATAACCATGAGTAAATAGATAGTAAATAAATTTAAATTGATTGGGCATAGTTACATGGTCAAGAAAATGCACAAAACTAATTTGAATCAATCAACTGTATGAATGGATATAATCTCTGCAACAAATTATTGATGTGATTTATCTTTCGAGCTCTCGAATGCAATCTTCCTTTCTTGGTATTATTAACACTTTGCGTGTGTCTAAAGGTTTATTATTGGTGTCAAATAAATAGCCAAGTCTTTCAACACATCATGTTGAACTATATATAGCTCACTAGTGCTTTGCCATAAGTAGTCCCCTGGATGATTTATGAGAAAACATTGATATCGGCCGAGTATAAGATTTACTTGAGCATCAACGATTGTCTGCAGAAGTTCAGCCATTGTCTACAAACATGGTGGAAGAAAATATTCATTCCCAATAAATATTAGTACAATAGCTCGAGCCTTTGAAAAATTTATCTCGAGCCATTGGTTCTCATTCCTTGACCTTGTACAAGAATACAAAATTTAAAACCATAGTGGGTGAATAACCATGAGTAAATAAATAGTAAATAAATTTAAATTGATTGGGCATAGTTACATGGTGAAGAAAATGCACAAAACTAATTTGAATCAATCAACCTATATGAATGGATATAATCTACGCAACAAATTATTGATATGATTTATCTTTCAAGCTCTCGTGAATGCAATCTTCCTTTCTTGGTATTATTAACATTTTGCGTGTGTTTAAAGGTTTATTATTGGTTATCAAATAAATAGCCAAGTCTTTCAACACATCATGTTGAACTATATATAGCTCACTAGTGCTGCCATAAGTAGTCCCCTGGATGATTTATGAGAAAACATTGATATCGCTAAGTATAAGATTTACTTGAGCATCAGCGATTGTCTGCAAAAATTCAGCCATTGTCTACAAAAATGGTGGAAGAAAATATTCATTCCCAATAAATATTAGTACAATAGCCCGGCTGTGAAAACTTTATCTCGTGGCCATTGGTTCTCATTCCTTGACCTTGTACAAGAATACAAAATTTAAAACCATAGTGGGTGAATAACCATGAGTAAATAGATAGTAAATAAATTTAAATTGATTGGGCATAGTTACATTCTTTGAAGAAAATGCACAAAACTAATTTGAATCAATCAACTCGTATGAATGGATATAATATTTGCAACAAATTATTGATGTGATTTATCTTTCGAGCTCTCGAATGCAATCTTCCTTTCTTGGTATTATTAACACTTTGCGCGTGTCTAAAGGTTTATTATTGGTACAAATAAATAGCCAAGTCTTTCAACACATCATGTTGAACTATATATAGCTCACTAGTGCTGCCATAAGTAGCCCCTGGATGATTTATGAGAAAACATTGATATCGGCTGAGTATAAGATTTACTTGAGCATCGCGATTGTCTACAAAAATTCAGCCATTGTCTACAAAATGGTGGAAGAAAATATTCATTCTCAATAAATATTAGTACAATAGCCCGGCCTCAAAACTTTATCTCGGCCATTGGTTCTCATTCCTTGACCTTGTACAAGAATACAAAACTTAAAACCATAGTGGGTGAATAACCATGAGTAAATAGATAGTAAATAAATTTAAATTGATTGGGCATAGTTACATGGCTAAAGAAAATGCACAAAACTAATTTGAATCAATCAACTCCGTATGAATGGATATAATCTCTGCAACAAATTATTGATGTGATTTATATTTCAAGCTCTCGGAATGCAATCTTCCTTTCTTGGTAGTATTAACATTTTACGTGTGTCTAAAGGTTTATTATTGGGCATCAAATAAATAGCCAAGTCTTTCAACACATCATGTTGAACTTTATATAGCTCACTAGTGCTTTTGCCATAAGTAGTCCCCTGGATGATTTATGAGAAAACATTGATATCACTAAGCATAAGATTTACTTGAGCATCGCATTTGTCTGCAAAAATTCAGCCATTGTCTACAAAAATGGTGGAAGAAAATATTCATTCCCAATAAATATTAGTACAATAGCCCGGCCTGTGAAAACTTTATCTCAGGCCATTGGTTCTCATTCCTTGACCTTGTACAAGAATACAAAATTTAAAACCATAGTGGGTGAATAACCATGAGTAAATAGATAGTAAATAAATTTAAATTGATTGGGCATAGTTACATTGCTTTGAAGAAAATGCACAAAACTAATTTGAATCAATCAACCTGTATGAATGGATATAATATTTGCAACAAATTATTGATGTGATTTATCTTTCGAGCTCTCGGGAATGCAATCTTCCTTTCTTGGTATTATTAACACTTTGCGTGTGTCTAAAGGTTTATTATTGGCTGTCAAATAAATAGCCAAGTCTTTCAACACATCATGTTGAACTATATATAGCTCACTAGTGCTGCCATAAGTAGCCCCTGGATGATTTATGAGAAAACATTGATATCGCCGAGTATAAGATTTACTTGAGCATCAGCGATTGTCTACAAAAATTCAGCCATTGTCTACAAAAATGGTGGAAGAAAATATTCATTCTCAATAAATATTAGTACAATAGCCCGGGCCTCTGAAAACTTTATCTCAGGCCATTGGTTCTCATTCCTTGACCTTGTACAAGAATACAAAACTTAAAACCATAGTGGGTGAATAACCATGAGTAAATAGATAGTAAATAAATTTAAATTGATTGGGCATAGTTACATGGCTAAAGAAAATGCACAAAACTAATTTGAATCAATCAACCTGTATGAATGGATATAATCTCTGCAACAAATTATTGATGTGATTTATATTTCAAGCTCTCGGGAATGCAATCTTCCTTTCTTGGTAGTATTAACATTTTACGTGTGTCTAAAGGTTTATTATTGGGTCATCAAATAAATAGCCAAGTCTTTCAACACATCATGTTGAACTATATATAGCTCACTAGTGCTGCCATAAGTAGTCCTGGATGATTTATGAGAAAACATTGATATCACTAAGCATAAGATTTACTTGAGCATCGCGTTTGTCTCAAAAAAATTCAGCCATTGTCTACAAAATGGTGGAAGAAAATATTCATTCCCAATAAATATTAGTACAATAGCCCGGCTGTGAAAACTTTATCTCAGCCATTGGTTCTCATTCCTTGACCTTGTACAAGAATACAAAATTTAAAACCATAGTGGGTGAATAACCATGAGTAAATAGATAGTAAATAAATTTAAATTGATTGGGCATAGTTACATTGCTGAAGAAAATGCACAAAACTAATTTGAATCAATCAACCTGTATGAATGGATATAATATTTGCAACAAATTATTGATGTGATTTATCTTTCGAGCTCTCGGAATGCAATCTTCCTTTCTTGGTATTATTAACACTTTGCGTGTGTCTAAAGGTTTATTATTGGTTGTCAAATAAATAGCCAAGTCTTTCAACACATCATGTTGAACTATATATAGCTCACTAGTGCTTTGCCATAAGTAGTCCCCTGGATGATTTATGAGAAAACATTGATATCGGTGAGTATAAGATTTACTTGAGCATCAACGATTGTCTACAAAAATTCAGCCATTGTCTACAAAAATGGTGGAAGAAAATATTCATTCTCAATAAATATCAGTACAATAGCCCGGGCCTCTGAAAACTTTATCTCGGGCCATTGGTTCTCATTCCTTGACCTTGTGAGAATACAAAACTTAAAACCATAGTGGGTGAATAACCATGAGTAAATAGATAGTAAATAAATTTAAATTGATTGGGCATAGTTACATGGCTAAAGAAAATGCACAAAACTAATTTGAATCAATCAACTTTGTATGAATGGATATAATCTACGCAACAAATTATTGATGTGATTTATATTTCAAGCTCTCGGAATGCAATCTTCCTTTCTTGGTAGTATTAACATTTTACGTGTGTCTAAAGGTTTATTATTGGCTGTCAAATAAATAGCCAAGTCTTTCAACACATCATGTTGAACTATATATAGCTCACTAGTGCTGCCATAAGTAGTCCCTGGATGATTTATGAGAAAACATTGATATCACTAAGCATAAGATTTACTTGAGCATCAGCGTTTGTCTGCAAAAATTCAGCCATTGTCTACAAAAATGGTGGAAGAAAATATTCATTCCCAATAAATATTAGTACAATAGCCCGGGCCTGTGAAAACTTTATCTCAGGCCATTGGTTCTCATTCCTTGACCTTGTACAAGAATACAAAATTTAAAACCATAGTGGGTGAATAACCATGAGTAAATAGATAGTAAATAAATTTAAATTGTTTGGGCATAGTTACATGGCTGAAGAAAATGCACAAAACTAATTTGAATCAATCAACATATATGAATGGATATAATCTCTGCAACAAATTATTGATGTGATTTATCTTTCGAGCTCTCGGGAATGCAATCTTCCTTTCTTGGTATTATTAACACTTTGCGTGTGTCTAAAGGTTTATTATTGGTTGTCAAATAAATAGCCAAGTCTTTCAACACATCATGTTGAACTATATATAGCTCACTAGTGCTGCCATAAGTAGTCCTGGATGATTTATGAGAAAACATTGATATCGGGCCGAGTATAAGATTTACTTGAGCATCAACGATTGTGTCTGCAAAAATTCAGCCATTGTTTACAAAAATGGTGGAAGAAAATATTCATTCCCAATAAATATCGATCAATTGCCCGAGCCTCAGTGAAAACTTTATCTCGGGCCATTGGTTCTCATTCCTTGACCTTGTATGAGAATACAAAATTTAAAACCATAGTGGGTGAATAACCATGAGTAAATAGATAGTAAATAAATTTAAATTGATTGGGCATAGTTACATGGCTAAAGAAAATGCACAAAACTAATTTGAATCAATCAACCTATATGAATGGATATAATCTCTGCAACAAATTATTGATGTGAGTTATCTTTTGAGCTCTAGAATGCAATCTTCCTTTCTTGGTATTATTAATGTCTTTGCGTGTGTCTAAAGGTTTATTATTGGCTGTCAAATAAATATCCAAGTCTCTCAACACATCATGTTGAACTATATATAGCTCACTAGTGCTGTCATAAGTAGTCCCTGGATGATTTATGAGAAAACATTGATATCGTTGAGTATAAGATTTACATTAGCATTTACATTAGTATAAGTATTTTCTCATCTTCCGGAAACAATCCCAAGTCCAAAAAGCATTGGCGTTGCTCATCACTCTTTAGCCCTGTGAAGCTCATTTCCATGCATTGCAGAAGCCCTCCTTAATATTCATCTGATATTGTTTATGCTTCTGAAAGATTGTTCCTCGCACTTATCCATGCTAGTTCGAGTTGACCATTTAAATAACTTCTGATCACCTTGAGTGCAAGTGGTAATCCTTTGCATTCTACTACTACCTATAATTGAATTTAGTTATTTTCAAATTTTCACATGTAGACATTTTTAATTTTACATTTCTGGATTCACGAGGTCAAGACATATATTTGATTAGGAAGATCATTGTCATATTAACATAGACTAAAGATTTGTAATAGATATATCACCTTATAAACACAAATTCGGATACTTTAAGGGCTTCTAAGAAGATACATGTTCGACTGAGTCTTATCAAACTCTGTTTTTGGAATATGGTCTACGCCAAAGGCCCAAAAGCAAAAGTGTCCAAAATGGGAATAATGTCTCGCAGAACATCCCTCATGTTATTACTTATCGAACATAAGTTTGGGTAAGGAGATAAATTCTTTTCCGACAACGTCAAGAGCCGTTCCTCCAAAAAGTTGCACCTGTTACAAGATTTTCTTTTCAAGATGCGTGCCTCATGAATAAATTTAATGTGAGAGGGACCGTCGTTGTTTCTTTATACTCTATCTCCAATTACAAAATGGAGTGCCGTAGTTTCTTCTGTCTCTTCTCCCAATTACAAAATACACCGCTATATTTTATTCATACTCTGCCCCCAATTTAAAGGATTGCTACCTACTATAAATAAATAAAACTAGTTATTATGTAGAATTTACAGCTGATACAAAAACCATTTGGAAAACATACTGGTTTCACTAATTAGGAGTGAAATTTCCCTCTTATTTTTATTGTTAAAAACATGTTGTATGAAATCGATTTTGAGGCCTTAAAACAAGATCAGAGCATTAATAGTTTTGGTCGTTTGTTGTCTTACTGCAAACATGAAAACATGAGGTCAAACTTATAAAACCATGAAATTTGGCTTGATAAATATTAGCAATAAAGGATCCACCCAATTTAACTAAACAAGAGCACAACAAAAAATCATTAAAAGAGAAATAAATAGGCCCCGGTTTCGATTCCCACCGGTATAATTGAAAACACATGCAATATTTTCCATTACGAAAAATAAGGTAGTTGTAAACAAATAAAAAATTCCCATAATCTACAACTCAAAATATTTGATTAATATTTGTTGCCTAAAATTTCTTTCGCCAATTAAGAGCTTAAAATACAAAATTAAATTAAGGAAAAAGTGAGAATACACACGTTAGAAGCAAAAACACGGATTTGAAGAATCAGATAATAGAATTAACAAAATTGATGATGAAATCGCCTTATTTTTCTAGAAAGTCACCAAAATGCAATCTCGATAGATACTTCCGAACCTAGAATAGAGAAGAAAAAATTTGAATATAAGCAGACAAAAATCATCATAATAAAAAATAAATCCTTACCAATTGGCACAATCTTTGATTTCTTTAGCTGTAAAGTAATTCTACACAATTCAATTTATTTACTATCTACAAATGACAGGCCAAAATAGATTGTAGACAAGAAAAGAATTAGACATAACACATTATGACTATCATGGAGAAAATAGCTGTGTATAACTAATTAAGTTTTCACTGAATTAATCGTTTGTGCCGGTGAAAGAGAGCCTCCTCAATGAGAAATCATTTGTTTCAATTGTAGTCAGTTAAAACCCAAAATTAAAACTGGGCACGAATAGAAACATTGTTTGTTTCATAAAAGGATCTCCAAGATTAAAAACAAAATTAAAGAACCAAATCCATCCCGTATGAATTAGTCAGCACTGGTAGTCTAACCAATGGTAAAGATGTAATGGAAGATAAAATGATCCCTGAGGTCTTTGTACATATGTTGGGGTCGGTTCCTTCCACAACCACTCGTTTCCTTCCTCAGGTGATGCCATCTCTAGAAAATACTCCTCCATGTCCCTCGCCTGGTCTTCCTCATCAACATATTGAATAAGGATACTGATATCTTCATCCCAACCATGAACATAAGTTTCGGTTTATCTTAAATTAGGATTGATCTGATTATAAAGAAAGCAACAAATCTACATCAATGGAATTATAAAATTCATAGCACAGAAAAAAGAACAGAAAAAAACCCACTTTCATGAAAAAGTATAAAAACTTTGCAAAAATTAAAACAAAAACTAAAACTACCATCATCATAGATAAGGATTGCCAATTCACTTCCCCACGCAATGCCTATAGATAAGGATTGCAAATTCAAGTGAGCTATAATATGAGCTTGAACCTTCTGAGTGACCATTGTATATCAGTGTCATTACAATGGTAGTCTTCCATTGTTGTTTTGAGCTTTAGGTAACAATATCATGATTTCTTCTTGTGCGTGGCATATTTTTTCAATACCCTTCATTAATTTACTAACTAAAAACCTAATAAAAAATAGATCTAAAACTAAAAAATGTCACTAATTAATTGAACCCTAACGAGCAATGGAAAACAATCCAATGATTTCCAACAAGGCCTGAAACAGGGCTCACTTACATCACTATTATCGCAGTACTACCATATCTGCAACTCTTGACTGCTCCTCCAGCTCCCGATATACATCCTCCTGCAATACGCATAACAAAAAATACCCTAAATACCAAAAGCCCCAAACATGCAGTTATCGATCAAGTTCATCCTCTATGTTTGCCTATCATCTAGAAGATCAAGACCTTCCACGTGTTTAAATGTCATAAAACATTGTATTCGTGAATAAGATGTTTTCTAGTACTATAAACTAGCAATCGCATGTGTACAATGCAATGTGAACGCCGAACGATATATGTTATTTGATTTAGAGATATAATTATTACTTTTGTAGTTGATGTTGATAACGGGTGTGATTGATTTCCTAAGTGTAGAAATATAGATGGGCCACTTAATTTTAAGGTTGTTTCTACATTTCAAACTTGTTAAAAATTCGTACATGAATACATTTGATACCGTTTTCGATAGTTAATTTATTTTATAGTTGATGTTGTATGTATTTAATTCGGGTTTATTGTGTTAGTTGTGCATCAATTGTTTGGTTGGTGTTTTGTTGAAAAAATATTTATTGTACAAATAAAAGACTAAGAAAAAAACACTGAATCCTTCAAAAATAAATAATGTATTTGTTACAAATTTCTTTGTATGAATATGAAATTATTCATTATTTGACATTTTTTGTGATATATGTATGTCACGCTTTTGATAAATATCAAATGATTCTCTATTTTTCATTTTATGGTATATTGCACGTATCACATTTTGATAAACATTAATTTATTTTTTATTTTTTATTTACACAATTGAATTATTTTAAAATGTGTCATTTATTATCGATTAATAGTGATGTAAATATCACACATTTAAATTCTTCGTATTATGTGTTACAAAACACAATACAAATAAAAACTATATAAACAATGCCTAGAAATATCTTTCACATTCTCAAAACGCCTCAAAAAACATCTCTGCATCTTTAATATAGATAATTCTAAGATATTAAAGAGCAGAAATAACTGAAATTGATATGTTAAGAGAAATATTGACATACAACCACCATAAACAAGCACGGCACAAAAAACCATACAGATAATTTTAAATCAAAACATAAAAGACAGGCCATAACTCATATAAAAGCAGGTGAAATGAGCAGATTTGCAAACGAGGGAGTCCACAAGATGTAAAAAGCTTGAAATGAGAAATGAGAAATATAAATGAGAGGATGATATAATTGGGTTCTCGCATCACTTAAGACACTTTGCTCTTCCCCTCGGGCTTTTAAATCCTTCAAGGACCTGTGGGTATAATGTGATAAGGACTGTTTTGAGAATACCCAGTAGGTTATTAAGGGCCTTATTAGATTGTTTTGAGATTACCGAATAGGTCTTTTAAGGGTCTGTTTAGTACTTTCTTGTGCTGAATTGGGATCTGAGGATTTTGAGAAATAATGTCTGGAGAAGAGTATTTGGAGCTCAAGTTTAGACTACACGATGGTACAAATATAGGACCCAGGAGATATTTTTCTGCTACTACTGTTGCCACTTTGAAGGAAAGTATTATTGCACAATGGCCCAAAGGTAAGGTTGTTGAATCCTAATTACGAAATTTAATCTTATGTAGGGTTGCAATTTGAATCTGCAGTCATCGAGGGCTTTTTGAATATAAACCGATCTTTATTTGTTTCATAGAATTTTTGTTTGGTATCATTTGAAAATTCATTGAAGATATATACCTCAGATCTAAGATTGTGGAAATAGACCAATCTGAAGTTGTTCTTTGTTTTCTTTGGGTCCAAAAGCGACGAAGATTCAATGGCCACGAATAGACATATATATAAATTATTAAGCAGTAGGTTTGTTGGCCCCAGTCGTGTTTATTAATGTTATGGATCTGGTTGTATGTGGATTATTATACTTTTATTTCCAATGCCTTCAAGGTTGTGGAAACAGATCAATCTCAAGTACTTTTAAAAGAAAATTAAAGGTAAGGATTGAATGGGATTTGAACATACACAGAGATAATTGTTCTATGGTGTTATAGATCTGCTAATATATGGACAGATGCATTTTTTACCCATGCCTGCAATGGGCTGCACTGAAACTTACCAGATCATTTTCACAAATGCACGGATTCCCTTTAGCAAGAGAAAGAGTAAAGCTACCAATCAGAGATCCGATTCAATATTGTAATGATCGTTTTCACGAGCCAATCGCCGTTTGAATAAGTTAAGGCTCTCATTTTCCTGCCTGAATGTCTCCTCTGTCTCACCAAATGCGACCACACGCACACTGTTCGGATCGAGAAAACTAAGCCCTGCAAATCAAACTGTAAATGTTTTCATGGTTCAACACAAAATTACAGAAAATATGCAAAAACGTCACAACACCCGTTTAAATTGTTAATACAGCCGTCAAAATTAATTGCATGTAAAAACGTCCAAAAGACGTCAAATTTAACATCGCTGCAGAAACGTCCCGAGGTCCTTTACCATAGGGGGAACACCTTTAGGCGTGATAAATTTATAAAACAATTTGGTTCTCTCATGCATGCTAAATTGCTAATACATGAGAAGACAATTACAACCATGTGCATAGTTTTACCACTGTCTATTTTTTAGGTTTTGAATCTCAATGGTGAACTAAATATCCAACAGAACAGCCTTCCGTGATCATCACATTTCTCCATACATGTGTTAATTCTAAATATATTACCGAGTAAATATTACAATTATGTAAGTATCCATATACAATTCTACAAAGGGTAAAATAATGGCACCATGCAACTTCTCTAAATCCTCCCAAGTATATCCTCTTAAGTTGTAATTGCTTTTGATGTTTTCCATATGGTTTCTCAATTGCTTACCCACCCACTCGTGACCCTCCGGTGTTTCAGCCAAGCATTGGGACAAACTTGGTGCTAGTTGAGCTATCCAACGACTATTATTTAATGTTGCTTCATTCAACCTGTAGACACACAAGAATATACAAATATATTAAAAAAACCTAAATTCATCATTCCAGTGCCATCAAAACAATCAATAATATTAAAGAGCACCTTGATCAATCTAGGGGTTTTGTCTTATACTTTTGCAATATTTTTGTCATGTTACGGCTCTCAGAAATACTGAAGTGGGCATCCAAAGCACCATTGTCCGTCATTTGTAGGCTCTCCATATTACAAACCATTGTTACTGGAAAATCAACCCGGCATACTGACAATTGTTTCCCATTGACTAAAACCCAATGATCAGATAGAGCTCTCTCCTTATCTTCAAGCCTGCAGAGTTAGAGAAAATCAGTTTGAAAGTATGAAAAAAATATAGAGTATGAATAAAAAATAAAAAAATACATAAAATAATATTGCCCATCATCAAGGTACCTTGAATTCAATATGACAACCAGGCATTCCACTCTCCCCGGGTTTTAAATAACAACCAACAATTTCCCCATATATTGACAGTGCTTTCCTTATATCAAGGAGAGTGATACCGCATGGAACATACTCAATAAAGACAGACTTTTCTCCTCCATGGATTGCATTTGACTCTTTCACTTGATAAATAGGTTCCCGCTTCCAGGCTATTTCTTTTTTCTTTTCCTTCTCAACTCTCAGATCATCTCTTACAACAAAATTCATATGGCGACCGTAAATTATCAAATCTCTATCCTCTGTGTTTTAGAAAATCTCTTATGTTAGCAACTTTTTCCCTTTCTGGAGTCATCTTCGTACGGAGGACAAAATCCTTAACTTCTTGGAGTGACTCTCCAGTCTGGGAAATCAAGACCACCTGTCAAACTTCCAATAAAGTGGGAAAAATTGGCTTGAAGCTGAACTAAGATCCGACAGAATAAGAAAGCCAAGACCATAACCGAGACACTACAATTGCCTTTCACCAATCTCAAAAACGACTAAAAGCTGCAAACTTGAGGTGTATGTACCTGAACAACATTCACTATTTCTACTACTGGAGAAAACAATCCAACGATTTCCAACAAGGCCTGAAATAGGGCTCCCTTACATCACCATTATCATATTTGCAACTCTTGATTGCTCCTCCAACTCCCAATATACATCCTCTTGCAATACCCATTATAAAAACCCTAAGTACCAAAACCCTAAGTAACAAAAGCCCGAAACATGGAGCCGCTAACCACCCTAAATAACAAAAGCCCGAAACATGCAGCTGCTAACCACTAAAATAAATAAAATTGTTAAAAATAGTTAAACCGTCATTTAGACCGTCAAATTTAACACAAATCCGTGAATGTCTGCAAAGCCTTTTCCCATAGGGTAACGCCTTTAGGCGTAAATATCAAGATATTATTGATTAGATGGTTATATTGCTATAATATTATATTAAATATAATAATATTATTATAGATATAATATAATGTTAGTATACAATGATTAAAATTGTAATGTGACAATGCTACATGCTCAATAATGTTATAGGGTCATAAAATTTCAAAAACATAGTATTATTTACAATATTATTATATAACATTAAATTAGTGCAATAATGGTAACGTTATAATATATTATTAATATAATGGTTATTACATAATATAATGTGGTAATATATAATATAATTAATGTAACTAAGTGTTTCTAAAGATAACGTCAATCATGTAATGTGATCGGGATATCGTGACGATCGCAATAATGTTATATAGCTTATACAAAAATACTTACCATATCATTTATTGCTTATTACAGCCCACACACACATACACATTGTAGACGTGATATCCGACGTAGTAGGCTCTTTGAAGACATCTGATAAAATTGGAACGATATGGAGAAGATTAACATGGCCCATGTGCAAGGATGACACACAAAACTTGTGAGAAGGTCCGCTTAGCTCCATAACAACATAAGATCATTTTGGCGCAAACGCATATCGATTTAAGGCTCTCTCTCCACATCATAAGTTTAAAAAAAATGTCTAGTTTTGGGTTGAAATTTTAGGGTTTGACAATGTAGGGATTGTATCCGAATGGAAAACATGTAAATAACTAGTGTAAACCAATTCATGTAATGTAAATGCAAATTTAACTCATGCAAATGTTTAATCAACCTTGAAACATTAATGTGTATTGTCTAATTAGTGTCTCCCTCTCCCCTTTAAGGATAATTGTGAGAACTCAATCCCATAACTACCTTCACAATAGGTAATCCAAATACAACATTTACCTTTAGTGTCTAAACTATAATACAAAGTTAGATCATTCTCTCATATGACATTGGGGAAGGCTTCGATCAAGCTAAAAACACTATCATCTTTGCACCAATGTTAGACTCTTCTAGCTCAAACAAATACTTGAATATTCAGCCTAAAACTTTATGGGTACTACTAATGACGGTGTTTCTAATGTATACATGATCATAATTTGGAATCATAAACAATAATCCATGTAATCATATCCAATTCTCCTCAAAATATGGCTCTTTCCCAATAACTTATTGGAAGCCCTTTTCAACCATACCATCAACTAGGAAAGTAAAACTATTATCCTATAAGAAAAAGATTTGAAAAATACTTCTTTAACATCACCGAAAAGAATTAAATCCTACTAAGCTAATACCCTAATTGTATTATATTAAAAACAATATTGTTGGTTTCATGTTCAATGGGGTCATTCTCATCAAAATTGGCATTCCCTTAAGGGCTTAAAATATAATTCCCTCCATGCTTTTACCTTTACCATAATTTTGTGTGTAATGAAATTACTTGTATAATTCAGATTATGAGCAACAATAGAACACCAAATAACACAATATTTCATAATAATGATCTCAATATGCAATTAGAATAGCTTCACCACTTCGAGGGGGAAACCTCCAAACCATATAATAAGACTCAAATGCTCAAATGATAATGAACTACTACCTACAATCCCCTATATATACTATTCATATGCTATGGCCATCACCAAGGCCGACCTATTAAGCATGAGAAAGTATAAATGATATAATAAAATGATATGGTAAGCCACAAGTCAGCTACTCATATCCTAATACAAGCAATAGGTTAAGGGCGTAGCATGCCCTTCCCCTTCAAACCAATGTTGTCCTCAACGTTGAATAATCTTGGATGTTGCTACAGAAAACCTTCATCCTCCCAAGTTGCATCTTCTATGCTCAGATTCTTCCACTTGATCAGATATTCCTTAATGTCTCTGGTTCTCAGCCTCTTAGTACGTGTTTGCAGAATCTTCTCTGCTCCAAAATGATTCTTCCTTCCTCGTCAAGTTTTGGTAACTCTTGTCTGGGCTTCAAATTTCTGTCCAATAACCTTCTTCAGGCATGAAACATGGAATACTGGGTGTATGTGTGAAGATGGAGGCAACTCTAGTTTATAAGCAACACTTCCAATTTTCTGTAGAACCTGATAAGGGCCATAATATTTAGGAGCAAGTTTGTTGTCCTTTTTCTGATTGCTTTAGGGACATCTGTTTGTAAGGCTGGAGATGTACAAAAACCCAGTCACCAATTTCAAAATGTCTTTCACTACGGTGTTGATCTGCTTGTTGTTTCATCCTGTTTTGTGCTAATGCTAAATTCTCCTTCAAACTAGCCAAAACCTGATGTTGATGTTGAATGTGTTCCTTAACATCTCTGACCTTAGTTTGCACCCTCAAGGAGGAAGTGATAGAAGGTGGATGGTAACCATATAATGCTAAAAATGGGGTCATTTGAGAAGAGGTATGAAAAGATGTGTTATACCACCATTCTACAAGTGGTAGCCATTTAATTCACCTTTCTTGCTTATCTGATACAAAACAACGTAGAAACCCCTCTAAGCATTTGTTGATCACTTCTGTTTGCCCATCAGTTTGAGGATGATAAGATGAACTGTGAGCTAGCCGAGTACCTAAACATGAAAATAATTCCTTCCAAAATTACTTGTGAAAATAGGATCACAATCACTTACAATTATCTTTGGGGTTCCATGTAGCCTTTGAATTCTCTCCAAAAACGTAGCTGTGATCTGAGCTACAAATGGATGTGATAGGGCACAAAAATGGGCATATTTTGTGAGCCTATCCACAATCACGAAAATAACATTCTTACCCTCTAAATAAGGCAATCCGGTGATGAAATCCATGGAGACCTCCTCCCATCTCTGGCTAGGAATTGGTAAGGGTTGCAATAGACTTGGTGTCTTAATTATTTCCCCTTTGTTCTGTTGGCACACTAAACACTCTGATACAAACTTTTGTACATCCCCCTTAAGTCCTTCCCAAAAGAATTATTTTTATTCTATGATATGTCTTCAAAAACCCAGAGTGTCCTCCAATAGGTGAGGCATGTAGCTCTGCAAGAATCTTATGCTTCAACTCAGAATCTTTACTCAAGTATAACTTGTCCTTGTACCATAGGGCATTACCTTTCCACTCAAATTTGTTAGATGCCATAGATCCTTGCTTGATATTTTGTATTATAGATTGTGTATCCTTGTCTTGATCCCATTCCAATCTTGCTTCATCCACCCAATCGGCCGTCAACATGGACATTCCACATAGTAAGGCATCTGCAGATGTATCCCTTCTGGACAATGCATCAGCTACTACATTTTCTTTACCCTTTTTGTATATGATTTCAAAATCATAACCCAACATTTTTGTTACCCACTTTTGTTGTTCTTCAGATGATAACATTTGCTCCAAAAAGTATTTGAGACTATCATGATTAGTTTTTACCTTGAAGTGTCTACCCATGAGATAGGGCCTCCATTGCTTGACCGCATGAAGAATAGCCATCATTTCTTTCTCATAGACAGGTTTGAGAAAATATTTTCCTTTGAATTGGCGACTCTCAAATGCAATTGGTCTTCCTTCCTGCATTAGAACTGCTCCCAATCCTGATCCTAAAGTGTCACATTCAACAATGAAGGTTTTTGAGAAGTTGGGAGTAGCCAAAACTGGGGTGCTGCACATGGCTTCCTTCAGCTTCTCAAAGGATTTAGTGGCTATGTATGTCTAATTGAATCCATCCTTCTTTAGCAATGCAGTAAGTGGGGTTGTTATTCTACCATATCCCCGCACAAATCATCTGTAGTACCCTGCTAGTCCTAGGAACACATGAAGATTTTTGAGAGTTTTGGGCCTTGGCCATTCCACCATAGCTTTGATCTTCTGAGGATCAACTTTGACGCCTTCATGGGATACAATGTGACCCAAGTACTCTACCTCTTGTACACCAAAAGAACATTTGGATGGATTTGCATAGAGTATGTTTCTCCAAAACTTCCAACACTTTATTTACATGTTGTAAGTGTTCTTCCCATGTCTTACTATAAATCAATATGTCATCAAAGAAAACTAATACAAATTTCCTTTTAAATGGCTTAAAAACAGTGTTCATCAAGCTTTGAAAGTTTTAGGGCGCATTTGTAAGACCAAAAGGCATTACCAAAAACTCATAATGGCCCTCATGAGTCTTGAAAGCCGTTTTATGAACATCTTCCTCTTTTATTCTAATTTGATGGTATCCCGAATGAAGATCTAATTTTGTGAAATAAATAACACCATGCAATTCATCAAGTAAATCATCAATTACTGGAATAGGAAACTTATCTTTGATGGTGTACTTGTTGAGTTCTCGGTAATTTGGACACATCCTCCATGTTTCATCTTTCTTACGTACCATGACCACTGGTGAAGAATATGCACTCTAGCTATGCCTGATGATACCTGCCTTCAACATTTCCTCAACCATTTTCTCGATCTCACTTTTTTGGGAATATGGGTATCTGTATGGTCTGATGTTAGGTGTTTGGCTCCCTAGAATCAAATGAATGGCATGATCATGATCCCTAATTGGTGGTAGTCCCTTTGGAATTGCATCAAAAATAGATGAGTGAGCATCAACAATATTTTGAAGATCGGGTGGCATTGAAGACTTTGTATTTTGTACTTCTATGGAAAATAACTTTGCTATAAATCCATCTACTCCTTTTTTGAGAACCTTCTGCATTTGATGAGAGCTAATAATATGTGGAGACTTAGCTACCATCCCATTCAATTGTATTGTCCTTCTATCTGAATGAAATCACATGAACAATTATTGGAAATTCATCTCTATAGTACTTAAGGTTGTGAGCCATTGGACACCCAAAACAATATCTGCCCCTCCCATAGAAATAACAAACATAGGTGAGTCTAACATGTAGTCTCCCATGGAAAGATTGATACTATGGCACTTTCATGTGCACTTGATTATCCCACCATCCGCAATCATAACTTGCATTTCTGGAGCTGGGTAAATAAAACAATTGAGGTGGGCAACTAACTTACTATTTATGAAGTTATGAGTACTCCCTAAGTCAATCAACACCGTCACCTTCTATTTTTTGAGATAGCCAATAACCTTGAGTGTTTGAGGAGTACTAATACCTGAAAATGCATGGCAAGAAATTGTAGGTTGGTGATCCTCTACTTCATCTTCTACTGGTTCCTCAGCCTCTCCTATAATTTCAGCTTCCTCATCATCCTCATTACCTCCATCAATATAGAAAAACTTCTTCTCAACACATTTGTGTCCCAATCCATATTTTCTATCACAGTTAAAACATAATCCTTTTGCTCTCTTTTCTTCCATTTTTTGAGGAGTCAATCTAATTGGCCTAGCAAATGAAGGGGAAGAGATACTACGGTCTCTGGTGTTAATGAAAGGCGGCCTCTTACTACAAAGAACTTTTTCCTCTGCTCGACGTGCCATGATAATAGAATCAAAAATCTTGAGTGGATTAAACATACATACCTCATGCTCGATGTGGTCCTTAAGACCCCCAAGAAACTAGTCATTCAGATTCTCTTCTGGAATATTCTCCACCCTTAAGGATAGGTTATGGAATTGATGCACATAATCTTTGACTAATCTTGTTTTCTCAGTAACTTTGCTAATTGACTAAATTAGTTCTCTCAAAATCTTTGGAACTATAATGCAATTGCAACTCCACGATAAAAACTGTCCAAGTGACACCGAGACCATTCTTCTTCCTCTGAGCACATAACCATCGATACCAAACAAATTGGTTTGGTTCAAGATACAGGGATGCCAATGTCACCTTTTGTCCTGATGGTGTTTGATGTAACTCAAATAAGTTCTCCATTTGATTTATCCAATTCAGGGGATCCTTACCATCAAATTTGTGCATATCCACTTTCGGCATCATGTTTCGTGGTTGCGAATAAGTTGGATTCTGATTGGGTTGGAAAAGCGATCCAACATGGTTATTTTTTCCATGATTTTGAACTGAAGATCCTCCTTGGTTGATATGGGGTGGATTTTGGCCATACTTGTTTACCCTTTACATGTTGCATGATATCATCCAACCGTTGATTGATTTGTTTTATGTCTCCTTTAGAGGCCATCTCAGATTGTACATTTCGCAACTCATACTCAAGTTGGCTCACCTTATGATCAATTGAGGTAATCCCAAGTGATGAGGAATCTTTATTTACCCCTTATAACTTCATCTCTTCAATCACTACCCCATCTTTATCTGGGGTTTTACCCGAGTAATTGGATTATTTTTTGCTCTTGTGGAAGGCCCCACCATGATGTCAAACCTTAGGGTTTAGGTTTTCAATACAAATTCGGCTGAATAGGAAAATACATAGAGAAGATACTAATACTATTTTTTTAGAGCTTTCCAAAAATGTAAAGAACTTGAAAACATTCCATAATTTTCACCCTAGGGAGCGATTTTATGAAAAACCCTAAATTTGTAATAAATTTTGCAAAATAAATAAAAAAGTCTGAAATTTTCAAGGAACCTTACTTGAAATGTTTTGCAACTCTAGTAAAAATATCTCCCACCAATTCTCTTTTGTTTGCAATATATGGTGGAAATAAAAAATTAGGGGTTTTGCCCTAATTTTGGCCCAGATCGTAGCTCTGATACCACTTGTAATGAAATTACTTGTATAATTCAAATTATGAGCAACAATATAACACCAAATAACACAATATTTCAGAATAATGATCTCAATATGCAATTAAAATAACTTCACCACTTCGAGGGGGCAACCTCCAAACCATATAATAAGACTCAAATGCTCAAATGATAATGAACTACTACCTACAATCCCCTATATATACTATTCATATGCTATGGCCATCACCAAGGCCGACCTATTAAGCATGAGAAAGTATAAATGATATAATAAAATGATATGGTAACCACAAGTCGGTTACTCATATCCTTATACAAACAATAGGTTAAGGACGTAGCATTGTGACTAAAAGATGATATCACAAGTTCTTTGTGCTTCTAAAAACAACAAAAACTAAAACAAGTGTAAATCCATTTGCCAAGAAAATGTTCACTTGAGTATTCACACCAATCCACTCTTTGGATCATTCAAAGAACTCAACCAAGCTACAAAAGATAATACCAAAGTCTTTGAAAATCCTATTCAACCAATTAATATCATAGAAACTATATTCAACCTCTACCAATAAGGCAAACCTAGTGTGCAAGTATCTTTGAGCATGGAGAGTTTCCTTCATTCTTTACTTTTCAACTTTTCACTATGATCTTTAGGGTCTAAACATGATTATTGTTGGATGAGTTTTTAATGCATGTTTAGTGGAGAAATAAAATCTTTAGCTATCCCTAAGAATCACCCTATGTACTCCCACCAAATCATAGCCTCCTACAAGGTCCTCATGGCCTTCCACTCAAATCCCTCACGACCTTTCACCAAGCCTCCAAAACTTATATTAAAAGCTAAACTAGGTATGCCAACACAAATCTAATAAATGAAAAAGTAGTAAACACTTGTCTAAAAATCACTTAATGACCATATTTCAAAACATCATAACTAACAAAATAATAATCCAAATATTTTCAAATTTTAGGCTTATTCTCCTTACTAAAGTTTTCAAACAAAATTACAAACTAAAAATAAGGGGTTTAAATTAAAGTTGAAACTAGTATTCTTCGATAAGGTCAAATGATTTTCATATAATATTATTTTTTACATGTTTTCATTAGCTAAGTGTAAATGGATTTCACCTAGGTTACATTTTATCGAAACTAGCCTCTATTCGTATAACGATTCAAGATTCTACATTTATCACTAACATTTAGCCCATCCAAAAAAAAATACAATTGGATTTATAATGGTGCATCTAATCACAAATTCACAACACATTTCATACCATAAAATCTCAAATCACTTGTACGCTAGATTTCATCAATTTGTTTCAAAATGGCTCAAAGAAAGACATTAAAACATAAATTAGAAATCATACAATCCACATACATCAATCCCATCAAGTTGATATTAATAGAAGGAATCAAGGCCATAAAAGTATTGAATAGCATTAGTAGAATAATTCTACAAATAGGTTCAACTTGTCAACAAAATCCAACCCAAAGTGACAACTAGTAATATCCCTTTTCTAACGCAATAAAAAAGGAAGAGTTAGAAGAAAGTAAATTGTCGATTTTTTTTACAATTGTGAAAATGTTCTATGATTTGAAAGCGTAGACCTTTTCCTACCTTGAGCAAAACCATGCATTTCTCTATTGTGCATTGAGAATCAAGATCTCATTTTTATCCTATAAAAATTGCCCACCCATAACTATATCAAGTAAATCTTACCACATTTCATATTTGAAGTACATTCTAGCATTTAAATCAACAATATTTTTACAAATAAATTCATGTTGCAAACTTTAAAATCACATTCATTTATAATCTTCTACATTACTTCAAAATACACAATAAAATCTTCAAATCAATCAAAGTGGAAATCATACAATCCCAACAATTGAAGTCAATCAATATAACAATAGAATCTAAGCCATCAAAACATAACATGCAATGAAATGTCACCAAAATAGAACAATGCCAATCTCTACAAATTATGCAAACCACCAAATAATATTTCGATAAAAATACAACTATTGACAAGTATCCATTAACACACATTAGCAATACATAGGATATTTTTACATTTTGCATCATAGCACTTCAGCTCACGACCACCTTAACATTTGCAACATAAATCAACATTAATAATTCCAACAAAGTGTCAATAAGGCTCCACATTGGTAAACTCCACCAAAGTAGCATTGTTTTCCAAATAAGTGTGTCCTTCTCAATCCTTCTAAGAGATTGTGTGCTCTACTCTCATCCAATATGACATCATAAGGTAGAACACATTAGCCAACCCCCAAGCCCAAAGGACGCAAAGCACATAACCACCACATAAGAAAATTGTGCATGCACATAAAGATTTACACATAGGAGATCCCTAAACACAATTGCTATTAACATAGAATCACTCAATTAACCCTAGTTATTTTTATGGGAGGGGTTTCATCCATTAAAAAGAAATCTCTACCTCTAAGGTAGGCACTTTGCCCTCATTCTTTGGAAAAGTAGAATGTATTATCATCTACCTTCAAGGTAGGCATCATCCTCAAAAATAGTACTATACTAGCAGTTATTTCTATTGTTGTAAAGACACTCCGATAAAGAATATAAATGTAGCATCAACAAACAAAGTCCAATATTTTTTAGAAGTAAATTTGAATATATTTGCTACATTTAAAATTCGTGTAAAATGTAAATCACTCAAACATTTTTAATTTTCTAAATATTGAATTAGTGGGTTTTAATCACATATGGGGAATGTAAGCATATGTATATGTTTTGATGTGAATTTACATTTACAAATTAATTGATTCAATTTTAAACCTCCACTTAAAAATATTCCCTTTGAGAATAATCAAGAGTAGAAATAAGTTAAAACATTAAAATTAAAAATAAATAGTATCTCGACTTAGTAATGACCTAAACAACCACCTTTATTATTTACCAAATAACTTCTAAGTATTAAATATTCAAAACAAAGTTTTAAAAAATGAGGTAATTATTAATAAAATTATGGTCTCTCTAATCTTCTCAATAAAACTTATTGAAGTGCATACAATATACAAGGATTTTATAATATACAATTTAGGGTGGAGTCAAATTAAATATATTAAAGGCTTCTACAATAGGATGGAGTCAAATTAAATATATTGAAGGCTTTGAATAAACACACATGTGACTTATTGAAGTGCATACAATATACAAGGATATTATAATCTACAATAGGGTGGAGTCAAATAAAATATATTAAAGGCTTCTACAATAAGGTGGAGTCAAATTAAATATATTAAAGGCTTTGAATAAGCACACATGTGATGGACCTATTACATGTTTGAAATAGGAATGAATAAAGTTTGTAAACCTTATTTGAAGGATATGTAAGATAAAAGAGAACGACTTGATAAGACCAATTTGATCTCCATTTGTAGTGAACTAGAAAGTACTTTACCTTGTTGCATTTCAATAATAAATAATTAATTTATGTTTAATCACTAATAAATAATAATATACTTGAGTAAGGTAAATAATCCTTACCAACATAACTTAACCAATAAACAATAAATATTTTAAAAGAGACCCTCCAAACATTAAATATGGCAATTTTTTGCTCAATATATAACAATAAAAAAATTTGTAGAATCGATATCTCTGTGTGTGTGTGTGTGTGTGTGTGTGTGTGTGTGTGAACTATAAACCTCTATTTTGGAAATCTACAATATCACACGAAAATGTTGTTCTACTTTCAACTTTTGAAAATGACAGATTTGCTTGGAAATCAAAGCTTTAGTGACTGATTATCTAGTGCTATAGAAAGGAAATTGCAGAGAAGAGAAACAAATTCAACTCCAAACACCAACAATTTTATCCTGAAACCCCAATGGAGGAAAACCAGTCGAGAAGGGCAAAACACTCTTTCTTCCCACTTTTATTGGTCAATTATAGACAATTACATATTACAAGAAGTAGAAAATGGAGACAACAATGTAAGCTTCTCCCTTCCCATGCTTGCTTGCTCTATTTCTACACCTTGCTCCTACAATTCCACTCCAGCACTGAAGATCTTGCTCACTTACTCTCATTAAACTTAAACCTTTGCTCTTTGATCTCTTTGGATCTCTGAATGCCTCAATTCTCTTGCCCTCCTTAAATTTATAGCCTTCTCCCATGTCCTCCCATACACTGGATAATGGGAAAGGTCGGGAAGGAAGAGACACTATCGGGCGCTTCAAATTTGTGTCCATTCGTGCTCCATTTCTCTTTTCTGTTTGAAAGTGTCGAACCACCATCCCGACTGGACCGGTGGTTTCCGGACCGCCGCCTTGCCTTGGGCCATGGGCGGCAGTTACAGGACCGCAGACCTTGTAGGGCGGCGAGTTACCTCTAAAACATCCATTTACCTCATTTTCTTCAATTCTCCTTCTTGGTGCTGATGGAACTGATGAAGTGGTGTGTTTTTCTGGATCCCTATGGATCATACCTCCCCTACTTAGGAGGCTTTTAGTCCCACAAAAGCTTAGTGGGGGAGTGGTAGAGGAATCAACTCCCTCTCTTACTCCTTCGAGTACCATGGGTCTGCCTTGGTGTCTTCTCTCGTCTAACCTACCAAGACTCTTGTGGATCTTTGGTTTGCTTTGCTCCAGTGCTACATCCTCCTCTAAGTTTCCTCAAGTACAATCCTCTTTGGAAGGAAACTTTTGTATGTTTCCTTATTTTTCATGCATAGATGGATTTAGTAGGTGTGAGATCTTGCAACTTGTTATCACATGCATCTGCATGAAGTGTGGCCTAAAGGTTTCTTTTCCAACCTGCTCAAGTATGGCGAAGGTCCCATACTGTAGTGATTTAGTCCTTCTTGCTTGTCTTTATCTCTTGAGATGGATTGGTCGAATCCTCTCCATGTACGTTGCTACTATAGTCACCATTGTTCCTTGTATCTCCTCTTCTCCTTACTACCCCACGGTCAGGTCCAGTGAATCAATAGGTAGATACAATGATAGTTTGCAAAATGGAAGTTTGTATTGCTCCTTGAATGAGCGGTTTACGTGGTGGCATCTTCTTCAAAATTGACAAGTGCTATCCAAATTCTCCATCCTTTGGTCAGAAATATCTCATGCTCTCACGTCCATTTTGATTTTCTTCCAATGAAAGTAAACAAAACTGATGATTTTCCTGAACAAGTCTCGATGCTTGGTTAGCACTTACCAAAGCCTCCTTTTATTTTCTTTGGATTTCTCGATGTTGAAACTGACTCCGTCCTTGATCCATCTGTATCGGATCTCCCTCCTTGCAAACACAACATCCCTAACATACAAGTAAGGACTTCCAAAAACAACGTCAAAAGCATCAAGTGGAATAATATCAGCTTTTATTACATCTATGTATTGGGTATTTATGCCAAACTGAAACTTACACTTTCTTGTAACTTGTATTTCTACACCCCTTTTCACCCATCCCAATGGATATGGATGCACGTAAGTCTCCAGGACAAGATGTTCTACAACTGCATTGGAAATCAGATTTGACTGAGAACCATAATCTACTAAAGTGTTTACCTTAGTCTTCTTGACTTGGATTCTGATTTGAAAAAGCTTACTCGTCTCTTCTTCTTCCTATCCCCCATACATGTTAGTGGTCATGCATCCCAACCTTTCGTCTACATCTGAATCATCCTCAATCTCCACCTCTCCTTTTGTTTTCACAACGGCCGTGGATTTCTTAAAATCCTTGGTTCGGTGCTTTGGGTGCAATTCAGGATGCAACTTCCAACATGTGGTGTCACTATGTGTCCATTTATATCACAATTCTTATAGAAATTCTTAGGATCTTTACAAGTATGCAAAATAGTAGTGGCATGTTTACCTTTTCTTTTACCTTTGTTACTTGTCTTCCCTTGTTCTTTTCTTTGCTGATCATCATGTTGATTGGTCTTCCTTTAGCTCTGCTTCTCCTTTCCTTTTTCATCATCGATGTATTATGCTTGTGTACAAGCTTCATTGAGATCCTTGGGCTTCAGGATATTACCTTCCTTCGAAGGTGAGTGTGAAGTCCTCCCAAATACTTGGTCGAATGGCTCGTCTCTGAAACTTCGTAGTGTAGTCTTGCACGCTTTGACCGCTGCCCTGTCTAAAGTATTGTCACTTAATCATCATGTCAGTCTTATGGCCAATAGGATAGAAGTTAGCTCTAAGAAATTCTTTAAAACCTTTCCAAGTACTGACAATAGGACGTTTCTTCTTCTCACAAGTGGCTAGATGGGTTTCCCATGAAACTAGAGCATGACCTTCCATTTTGAGACGTGCAAAGGTAATCCTTTGTGCCTTAGTAACACTATGCACACTAAAATAAACTTCCAACTGTTTTAGCCACTTATCAAGCAATTATGCATCTACTTGTCCTTCAAAGTTCTTTATTTCCACTTTCATTTCAACTTTAAAAGGTGTATGAGTAGATTTTACCTTCTTGCTTACAATTGGCGTATCTTCTTCACGCTCTTCCCATTCTTCCTCTTCATGGCTCTTTCCGATACCAAATTTTTTGGCCAGTACTCGAACCACTGAGTCCATGGAATCTTGCTTAACAGAATCTATCTTTTGCAGACCGATAGCTCTTCTTGTTTTCTATACAACCTATACATCATGGTCCCTAGCATTTCGACTCTACGAACCAAGTTCCCTTCCTCCATTTGAGCTCGAATTCTCTTTTTCCACTTCTTCGTAGAAATATCCGGCTTGCAAAAGTGGATATATAATCAACTCTGATACCAAAATTATTCGTAAACCTCTACTTTGGAAATCTACGAAATCACATGAAAATGTTGTTCTACTTTCAACTTTCGAAAATGGAATATTTGCTTGGACATTAGAGCTTTGGTGATTGATTATCTAGTGCTATAGAAAGGAAATTGTAGAGAAGAGAAACAAATTCAACTCCAAACACCAATAATTTTATCCTGAAACCCCAATGGAGGAAAACCGGTCGGAAGGGAAAACGCTTTCTTCCCACATTTATTAGTCAATTATAGATAATTACAGATTATAAGAAGTAGAAAATGGAGACAACAATGTAGCCTCTCCCTTCATATGCTTTCTTGCTTTGTTTCTACACCTTGCTCCTATAATTCCACTCTAGCACTGAAGATCTTGCTCACTTGCTCTCATTAAACTTAAACCTTTGCTCTTTGATCTCTTTGGATCTCCGAATTCCTCAATTCTCTTGCTCCTCCTTGAATTTATAGCCTTCTCCCATGTCCTCTCGTGTCTTTGGAGAATAGGAAAGGTCAGGGAGGGAAGAGACACCATCGGCGCATCAAATTCACGTCTATTCGTGCTCCATTTCTCTTTTCTCTTTGAAAGTTTCAGGACCACCGCCTTGAGCAGACCGGGCAGCTTTCCTGACCGCCCCATCGAGCAGGCCAGTTCTGCTCTGAACCTCCGTTTACCTCATTTTTTCTTCATTTTCTTCAATTCTCCTTCTTTGTCTTGATGGAACCGATGAAGTGGTGTATTTTTGGATCCTATGGATCAACGTGTGTGCGCATTCATGTATATGTATATACACACACATATACACGTGTATATATATACACATATATGTACATACATACATATATATGTGTATATGTATATATGTATGTATGTATGTACACACATATACATACACACACATGCATAATTATATTGGCGATACTTCCAATAATATAGATAGAACCATTTTTTAAAAATAATTTAAAATATTATCCAACTTAAAGATGATCAAAACAACCACATTTATTGCTTGCCAAACATGGGAGGTTCATTAGCTATACAATATCCTAGCACATTCATTCATATTGAGGTAATTAAAATTGATATAATCAAATTTAATATATTGGTAGACATTAGGGGTGAAAGGATTTAATTTATTAATATTTTCATTGAAGTATTGGGGTAAGTTAGAGAGGTGGGTCGAGGACAGTAGGGTTAATTTTAGTATAAACCTAAAACATTTGAATGATAATTTTTAAAACTAAATACCTTGAAATTTCAAAATGAGTAAGGTCATAAAGATGAATTATAATATCTTTTTAAATAAGGAAATCTCAATTAGGAGATTCTTAACTAAGAAACAATAAGATGGTAGAAAATTAGGATTGAGTATGTTTTTCAACACAAATGATATTATTTCACCATCTTAATTAATTGAAGAACTATTGATAAATGATTAATGCTTACATTAAGGTAATTGGTAATAGGTCTTGAATTACTTCAAACTCTCTTTCTAGAGAAAATATGTATTAAGAAAATAATATTTCAATGGGAAACATGATATATTTTTTGTTTGATATATTAGGGTAGAAATAAAAAGGTGTAAATAAAATTGTAATGAAAAACTCGAGTAAGTAATGTACATGGAAAAATAGAGGGTATTATCGATTGAATAATTAGAGGTAAAAACTAACATTAATGGTATTTTTTCATATCCTTCGAACGAATGTGTTATACCATACTTTTACTAAGCGAACCCCCATGTTATCAAACAATGCACAAATTAAATATTCTAAGTGAGCTTTTCACATTTTCAAATTGGTTTGATTTCATATTTGTATACTCATTTAACCTAATTAAATATGTAGCGTTGCAATACCGTAAAACCCTGGCATTGAGGCAGTATAATGCTATGGTTATCCCTCCTTTTAGGGTAATTTTGATGGGATTCAAATAAATATTAGGCTATCGAAACAAGTTTATTTTGGAGGTGCAAATAATTCTTTGCAAGAAATCGAGGATATGAAGAACCTAAATAAATAAGACAAACCAAAGAACTTTGGTTTCATTTTCTTTTATAATACTACATAAATGAAGAATGAATCAAAATGGGCCTCGTAATAAATAGGTCAACAACGAACAAGTGTAACCAGTAGAAGTTACTATCAAATCCTTTGAAAACACCCTTGTAATGCAAGGAAACCGTAGAGGGCAAAGACTTCATAAAGAATATGATTGTATTTGTTAAATAAAACAAGCACAAAATGGGGGTGACAGTCAAAAATACATAAAATAAGGAGGAAATTTATAATCCCATCAATATATAAATTTTGCTTAAACACCAAGCACAATATTTATGATGTCTAGAAATGCATATAACATTATTTATCCTCGTTAATAAGTTACAAAACAATTATTCAACTAATATTTTATTTTTATCTTAAAATATATTTATTGTAATATTCAATAACTAATACTAATATATTAAATGTTTACAATAATTAATATTTTGATCGAAAGTGTCTTTCATCGATAAATTACTACCTAAAAATTGTCATATCACATATGTGGCTAAATAACATTTGTCAAAAAAGAAAACCCGAAGACAATCTCATTAGAATTCCTATCGGATTAAAAATGTAAATACATTAACTTTCAAGGTAGGAATTACCCTCGTTGTAATTAAAACACAAACCACAAACAACACATAACCACTCAATCGGTTTGCATCCATATAAATGGATGTATTGTCATCTACCTTCAAGGTAGGCATCACCTTAAAATAAAACATGAAAAATAACTCATAATCACTACTATAAAATATAACTACATTTACTTTCAAGGTAGGCATTACTCTCATTGAAAATAAAACACGAAAAATAACACATAATCAATCAATTAACACTAATTATTTTTATGGGAGGGTTCTATCCATATAAAAGAAACCTCTACCTCTAAGGTAGGCATCACCCTCATTGATGGAAAAGTAGAATTTATTATCATCTACCTTCAAGGTAAGCATCACCCCAACAATAGTAATGTAAAATATATTTTACTTTTTAAAGTAGGCATCACCCTTATTAGTCTAAATAAGAAATGTACATGTCTCTTCATTCAAGGTTGACATCACCCTAATTGATGAAATAAAAGATTGCAAGAACCACCACATCTAAGCTAAGCATGTCTTCAATCGCAGATCACAACCATTGTCAACCTAATTTTAGCAACATATCAACACACAAAATCCAACAAAAATACAATAAAAATCAACATATGAATCCACTAAAATAAAGGATATCTAAACCATAAAACAAGTCATGGAACCAACATTCAAGATTCCAAATAACCCACAAAATCGTAATAATAAAAGATAGCTAAAGAGCTCGTCAACAAAGAGAAAACTAATCACAAAATAAGTGCTAAAACTTAAACCAACCACTTACTCTTACTTAGCTCCTAAGCTTGCTTCTAGACTAAATTTGACCCCAAAAAGAGAGAAAAAACATTCCCACTATCTCTGAAAGAAACTTTTTATAGAAAGACTTGAACATCATCTAATGATAAGATTATGTGTACTTTACTCTCTTTCTTGCCAAAAGTCTCTTTCTTGCCAAAGGTATACATTATTTTTTGTAATCAATGATTAGAATCTATAAATCGACCTATGTTTATATTGGCCAAAACCTTGACAATGCATACACATGTTCAAATGATTAAATCATTAATGTTCGTAAAAAGGTCTAATGAGCCCCTCAAGGTGTTGGCACCTTTACAAACAATGTTATACCTATAACATTGATTTTGTTGCTCTTGCTTTTGAGACAACACTATACATGTTAAATGGTTTTCACGCCCTACTATTGTTGAATCATAGTACATGATAAAGTTATGTACAAACATACATGAAGGTTGAAAAAACCTTATGACTATAATGTGCGGCAGAACTCTCACTTCAATGAATTGCAACATCTAATGCAAAGCGAAACAACCCTCTAATCAAAGAAATTTTGTGTGCAAAATGCCTCTTGGATTGATTATTTCTTGCATTTTTCACATCATTTAGATTTTTCTAATAGCTCTCACAATAACAAACTTGATACTACATGTGAGGACTTGATCACAATTCCTTTCCTTATTCTTCAAATGCCATGTTATTTTAGATCCCAAAACACATTCATGACTAGCGGTATCTTCTTTGGAAGTTCCTTTGCTACTTCTAAGAATATTGAGATTATTTCGGATCGCAAAACACATTCATGACTAGCGGTATCTTCTTTGGAAGTTCCTTTGCTACTTCGAGAATACTTGATTATTTCGGATCCCAAAACACATTCATGACTATGAACTCACATTTGACTGAAAATGTGTCATCAAAATTTCTAGTAGATGGTTTTTAACATTATTAATGTTTCCATTTCCGAAAATGCATCCTCCCTTTGAGGCATTTGCATTCCTAGGTGGCACCCTGCTCAAAAGTTCAATTTATTTGAGCTAAGTCCCTAGAAGAAAATTTGATCAAGCACAACTCGTGCTTGAGATTATTTCATGCGCTAACATATCACATGACCTGAAATTTTAAAGTTGGACACCATAAGGAAAAACATATAGACACTAATTCATTCATCTCCCCTCTTCTTCCTTTTCTCTTTTTGCCTTTTCCTTTTTCAACTTGTTTCCCTTTCCATGAGTTATTTTTGAATTTTTTAACTTGCTCTTTTCATCCCCATCATAGTACATCTTGGAATGGCATTTCAATTTATCCTTGCTCTTTTACTATTAATTTTCTTCAGACCCACAAGAGCATTGTCAGCCTTACTGTAAGATGAGAACTTGGTCCAATAATACACTGCTCCCAGTTTTCCCTCAATCGCACCTCTCAAGGCACAACTTTGGAGGATTCCCCTCCATGAGACATAAGGTAAGGACCTGGTTCAAACAATCGTGACCCTACAGCTCCCACACCTCACTTGGCTCTGTGATTCAAAAACAAATCAATTATAATGAACATATCTCCAGTAAAGGCCAGAGTGACAACAAACTTCAAACAATTCTCCAAAACCACAGAAAATATATGGTACAGACCTTGACCGTAGGAAGGCCTCAATCTCTTCATCACAGTCCATCCCTAAGGCCGGAATGTATTTGACAATCATGTGTCGAATCTTCATCACAAACTCTCTTCCTCTTAGCTGAGTAGTATAAATTGTCTTCAGAACAGTCTGACATTTTAGAACAATAGGAATTTTATGAGCTACTGAACTCATTTATGTAGCCCCTAACTTCTTTAAAACTTGTATTAGCTTTTCACTTTGAATTATAACTATCCTGCATGTTTTTCTGTGAAATCTCAGAGAGCAGATTTTTCTGATATTTACATGAATGGTTCTCACGCATTTGCCTCTCAAAATCCAACCCAAACTAGCAGCTAGTACAATCCCTTTTCTAATGCAATAAAAAAGGGAAGAGTTGGAAGAAAATAAATTGATAATTTTCTTTAAAATCATGAAAGTGGTCTACGACTGAAAACATAGACCTTTTCCTACCTCATCCAAAACTTTGCATTTCTCTAATGTGCATTGAAAATCAAGATCACATTTTTATCGCGCAAAATTTGCCCACTAGCTACTATATCTAGTAAATCTTACCGCATTTTGTATTCAAAGTACATTGATATGGATCAACGATATTTCCACAAAGAAATTCATTTTACAAAGCTTAAAATCACATCCATGGGTATTCTTATACGACATCTTTAAAACTTGTATTAGCTTTTCATTTTGAATCATACCCATCCGGCATGTATTTCTATGAACTCTCAGATAGCAGATTTTTCCGATATTTACATGAATAGTTCTCACACATTTGCCTCTCAAAATCCAACCCAAACTAGCTGCTAGTACAATCCCTTTTCTAATGCAATTAAAAAGGGGAGAGTTGGAAGAAAGTAAATTGTTAATTTTCTTTACAATCATGAAAGTGTTCCACAACTGATAATGCAGTCTTTTCCTACCTCGTCCAAAACTTTGCATTTCTCTAATGTGCATAGAAAATCAATGATGAGAGCCAAGTACTCCCGAACACCCCTACAAAGTTACACGAGGTGTTGCACTAAGTTAGAATCTTATATTTATATCAAGGGCCTTATGACATCTACAAAGATTGGTTCTCAACGGAGCTTCCACGATCTGAGACTTTGGTGTTCTCCTAAGGACCTAATCTAAGACTGGTTGCACTCTAACTCGGCTCTAATGGCCTACAAACAATTTGGCGTACCCTACTAGATTTTGCACTCTCACATGCGCATTCCATGACCTCTTCTCCGTCTCTCATGAGCCCTTAGTAGCCATGCTAACCCTAGAAATGATGAATTCGTCCTCATTTTATAGTCGTGTGCCTCGCTCTTATCCCATTGTAATGTCCCTTTTTCCTGCGCCAAAGGCCTAAGGGTCGAGCGAGTCCAAGTCGTGGTCATATCCAAGGCGGGGGACGTTGGGGGCTACTGAGAAGGGGCCGCATGGTACTAATAGTCGTGTTTGGCGTTTGCGGGTCACTTTGGACCTTGGCGACTTAATTGGGAAAAAGTAACTTTAGTTACTTTTATTTTATTGACCCCTCTGTGGAATGAAATGCGTCTTGGTCTATTGGGGATCTTTTACCTTGGAATGTATATAAGGAGCTGGGAGAGAAAGGAGAGCACTTTTGGATATACATTTTATTGACCCCTTCTCGTGCAACTACTATTGTTGCGCATCTACAGCTTGTGGAGTCAAATCCCACAGGGACCCTAGCTTCGGTGGTGAGAGACCCGTCCCTAGCTAGCAGGGCATTCTTCGAGTAGTGAGAGATGTACCTAGTCTGTCATTTTGGAGCCGCTTTTAGGGCCGTGCGGCAGAGACATTAACAAAGGTTTCAGAGGAAGGATCTCAAGGGTTTTGGGGGCATTTGAGGAAGACAATTAGAGGGGATCCAGATCAGATTCATGGCAGCCATTTAGGCTAGGCGTGGCAGCACGTTGAAGGCACATCCATCATCTCCCGACCCCATTCCAAGCGAGGTGACTTGCAGATCTCGAGGGTCTTGGGGGCATTTGGGGAAGATAGTAGAGGGGCTCCATATCAGATTCACGACAACCATTTGGGCTGGGCGTGGCAGCACGTTGAAGGCGCCTCCATTATTTTCCGACCCCATTCCAAGTGAGGCGACTTGCAGCCTTTATTTTGGGGCTTTTCCAGACAACCGTTTCAGATCTGAAGGTGGAAATATTATTTCCTTTATCTGTCATTGTTATTTCCAAAGACCCATATTTTTGCAAAGGTCACGAACCTCTAAAGTTTTCCAACCACCTAGGGCATTCTGGAATTTTTCTGGCAGCAGTCTAATCTCTGTAAAAGTCCAAAAATAGTTTCCTTATGTCCTTTATAATAATATCAAGCTCTATTTAAATTTTCAAGTATTTCAGGTGGACATTGTGGCAAATATTAAGTTTCTTTACTTCGATGCCCCACCTATAAAAATCTGGATAAAAATCAGTAGTTTACTTTGCTGCAATTTTCTATATTTTGTGCATTTTTAAGTGGTCTCCCACAAGGGATATTTCACCCACTTCTCTCTCCTTCTTTGAATTTGCCTTGGGTGGGTTGGCTCCTTGTAGATGCTTCTTGTCTTTCCCGCTCAGTTTCAAATTTGAATTTGAACACCTCTGCTTGTGCCACGTCATCTAGTCGTTGAGCTCCTCTAACCATTGAATCCTATCGGCACCCATGTCGGACACCTTCGACATCCCTATCTTATCCGCCAACTACCCACTTTGTTGCTCACTCTTTTCTCGCACGTCTTTGTCACGCCTCAATTCTCTCTTGTCACGTGCTCACTTGTTTAAGCCTTACCTTTTCATTTCTTCCGCATAATGCCTCTAAACCTTTAGGTCTTCTCAAAATCTTTGTGCGCTCCATTGTCACCTTTGTCATTGCCAAGTCTCTCCACTCCATCCCACGTGTCCTTTGAACTTCCTCCCTTCGCGCAAAACTTATACACATTCCTTCCACACCTCTAGCTATCCATCTCGCACCAAAATATCTATGTGCACCCTTCTTTTATGTATCATACTCTTTGCTTCTCTCCTTCCTACCTGCTAGACCTCTACACGTGCTCCTCTCTTCTTTATTACGCACAATGTTTGTGCATTACCGCACAATCATCTCCTCGTTCTATTGTGCCTCCTCTTCCTTACTACGCATCCTTATTCTTGTGCGCACCCACACTTAGGCAAAATTGAGCAAGATTGCCTTGGACCTGGGATGCTCTGCATCAAACACCCAAGGTACTAAAAACTTGAGTTCCACCTCAAATAGACTAAGTGAGTGATTGAACCACCGTTCGGACTATATGAGCAGATAGTCCCGACTTCTTCATCCAATAAGCCTGGCTCTAGCCTCGGTGCCTCTTCTGATCCTTAGTCACTCTTTGAATACTCCTCTGTGTTATCCCACACACCTTTGTGAGTCTCTACTCACCATTGACCGGCCACCTCCTCCAAATGGATCTCACTTTCCAATTCTTTGCAAGTCTTTGCTCGCTTCCATCCTTTTCCCATGCGAGTCTCTGTTTGCCTTTAGCCATCCTCCTCCTCCTAAGGATTCTCCAATGGGCCTTCTGCTATATGAGTATGCACTCACCTCCAACTTTTTCATGTGCGAATATGTACTTACCCATGTCCGTCCACCTACACCTAAAGCCTTCGAAGCTTTTCTTCTCTCTTGCCCACTTCATTTATGGGCTTCCTTCCTTTGCACATTCCTTCTACGCGCACTCTCTCTTGTCTTCTCCACTTATCCACTTTTCATGTCACTTTCTCATTACAACTCCTCTTCTTTGCGATCTTCCTTGGTGGCAACAAACATCATCTTCTTTTCCTCTTGTTGTGTGATATGTCCCCACCACTTTCCTCCACTTCTCTTGCACCTTTACTACACAAAAATTCTGGAGCTCCTTCCCTGCAGCTCTCTTCCTTCCCTTGTTGCTGTTGGGCATCCTCTCGCATCATTTTGTAGTGTATGCGCATTGCTACCACACATTCCTTCTCCTATGCGAATCTTACACTTTGTGCATTCTTGCAATCTCATCCTTGGACCGCTCCTCCTTGGTTGCCTTCAAGGCAACATCTTTTTCTTCCCTTGCATTCCTTTTTTAGTTTCGCTCTTCTTCTTTCACGCACTCTTATGCACACTCCACTTCCTCAAGACCTTAGCGGGCCTTTTCTCCTTTCGGTGTGCTCTTTTTCACGTGCACTCTAAAGAACCTCTTATGCGCATTGCTCTACTTTGGTTGCCTTCGGGAAGCTTCTTCTCCTCTTCTTTTTGCCTAATTTGCAATGGTGCTCTCATTGTCGCACAAGTTTTTTTCCACGAACTCCTCAACTCGATTGGAGTTCTTCTTCTTACTGCAATTGTTGGAACTTCTCCATTTGCACACTCCTCTCCATTTAAGCTGCAGCCTCTTCTCCCACCTTTCTTCTCTTCACTCTTCTGCCTCCATCTCGTGGCCTAGCGCAATCCTTTGTGTGCTTTTGGTCTCATAACAACCATCTTTCAACTAGCAATCTTCTTTGTCAACGCAATACTCTCTTGCACATATGTCGTTCGCTTTTACGTGACTTCTCTTATCGCCCTTCCCTCATCTTGTGAGCTCTCTTCATGCACTATCTCTTGTGCATTCTTTGGAGGTGCTCACACACACGCTTCCTCTCCACTCTTGCGCTCTGCTTGCACAATCTTGATTGTGCCTCAAAGACACACCTTGTCTTCTTTGCAACACTTTATCTGCGTATTCTTCTTTGTGCTCGACTCTTTATTGAGTCTTTCGCCTCCTTCCATGTGCTTCTCACCACAAGACCCCATGTCCTCCGGTAGTCCTTTTATGCATCCTCCAGTTTGGTCCTTACACCATTTAGCTCCTCCATCACCTTCTCCAAAATTTCCATGACCGTTGCTTTTGAAGATTCCCTTCTTCTTGGCAAGATCTTGCCTTCTCGTGCAAGATCATCGGTTTCTCTAGCTGCTTACACTCGGGATCTTCTTGTGCGTCATCTACTTATATTTTCTTCACAATAGAGAACACAACTTTCTCGCATTAGCGCCTCACGTTCGACATTCTCGCCAGCTCCACTTACGGAAAGTACCTGCTCTCGATACTACTTGACAACGGTCCGAGTGCTCCCCAACACACCTACAAAGTTATCAAATGGGTTGCACTAAGTTGAGACTTATATTTATATCATGGACATCATGGCATCTATAAATATTGGCTCTCAATGGAGCTTCGATACAAACTCGGTGTTCTCTTAGGGACTTAACCTAAGACTGATTGTGCTTTAACTCGGTTGTAATGGCCTCTCAAATAGTTAGTCGCACCTGTTGGCTTTTACACTAACTCACATGCACATTCCACAACCTCTTCTTGGTCTATCCTCACCCTTAACAACCATGCTAACCTTGGAAATGGTGAACTTGTCCTTTTTATATTGCACACCCTACTCTTTTCCCCTGGTTCTCTCTCCTTATTTGAATTTGCCTTGGCGCAAAGCTAGCTCCTTCTGCAGACGCTTCATGTCTTTTCCGCTCAATTTCAAATTTGAATGAGTGCCTTTGCTTGTGCCACGTCATCTGGTTGTTGAGCCCCTTTGAGCGTTGAATCCTGTTAACATCCATGTCAGACACCTTCTGACATCCTTGTCTTGTCCACCAACTACTCATTTTGTTGTGCAATCTTTTCTCGCACACCCTCGCCACGCCTCGGTTCTCTTATTGTGCGCTCACTTGTTTGAGCCTCACCTTTTCCTTTTTCCATGCAATGCCTCTAAACCTTGGGCTTTATCAACAATCTCTATATGCTCCATTGCGTTACGTGGTATTGCCAAGTCTCTCCACTCCTTCATCCCGCGCATCCTTCACAACTTCCTCCCTTAAGCAAAACTTCTATGCATTCCTTCCACGCCTCTAGCTATCCATATGCACCAAAAGATCTTTGTGCCCTCTTGTGCACCCTTCTTTTGTGCATCATTCTCTTTTCTTATCTCCTTCTTATAGCGTGCTCCTCTCTTCTTTCACTGCGCACAATGTTTGCACATTACCGCGTAATCATCTCCTCGCTCTCTGCTTAGCACCTCCTCTTCCTCACAACGTGCCCTTATTCTTGCACATGCCAACACTTAGGCAAATTGAGCAAGATTGCCTTGACCTAGGATGCTCTGCATCAATCAAGATCACATTTTTATCATGAAAAAATTTGCCCGCTAGTATAACTATATCTAGAAAATTTTACCACATTTTGTATTCCAAGTATATCAACATAGATCAATAATATTTTCACAAAAAAAAATCATGTTGAAAAGCTTTAAATCATATCCATGCATACATTCTTTTACATTGCTTCAAAACCGGTGTTATGTGGGGACATGTCCCCCGTCCCCAAAAACCAGGAGTCCAGGATGTCCCCCTTTTTTGGGGATGTCTGGACCTCCCGAGATGTTTTGGAGACTTTTTTTTAATATAGTTTTTTAATTCTTATTTTAAAGAATTATTTTTTAATTAATTTCTTTGTTGTTTTCTCTTTAAAAACGTTTACCCGTTAACCATAACCTAACTGTATTTTATTACAAAGACATATTAAGAATCAAGAGTGATATGTGAATACAAAAAATTTCGAGCACAAGTGCACATGGTGGACTGTCACAACATGCTATGAAAATCAGCAGCATACATATTAATACTAAAAGTTATATGGACATATAACATTAGTATAGCTATATGTATACTGCTGAGTTTTTAATATGGACGTTTGGACATGGACTGTATGCACATGGTGGACTGATATATAAATATGAACTGCTATTCATTAAAAAATTAAATTTATCTGTATATTTTTAATATTTTTAATTTTATATATTATTTTAATAGTCATCCCCGTATCATCCCCACCGTCCTAAAATTTTAAAAAATTGTCGTCTTGGAAACTTCGTCCCGCCTGCGTCTCGAGTCTTAGGTAACACTGTTCAACACTTTGAATATCTTCAAATTAATCAAAGTGTAAATCACACAATCCCAACAATTTGACTCAATCAATTCAAAATTATTACAAGAGACTATAAGCCATCAAAAACATAATCAACATGAAATGAAATGTCACCAAAATAGAACATGCCAATTTCTAACAAATTAAGCAAACCAACAATAAATATTTCGATAAAAATACTATTATTTACAAGTGCCCCTTGACACACATCAACAATACACAAGACCTTTTTCATATTTTGTATCATGACACTTTTTTTTTAATTATTATTGGTAAATAGTTTTTTGAAAGGGACTATACCCTTGTACAACGAAGGCTCAGAAGCCAGATTTGAAAAATAAAGCATAAGAAAAGAGATCAAAATCCAGATAGAACAATAGAGTTCAACTGCAGGAAATTGTCTGCAAAGAAAAACCAACAACCAACAACACATCAGCAAAGAAACAACTGATGTAAAGCGACCAAACAACAATGGCACAACATCACCATTGCAAAAAAACAAGTTGAAGAATCATCAAGGCGAAGAGGTGTCCTGCTTGGTGATAATTTTTTTCTTTTTGCTAACCGTTACCCAGCCTGATGAAGCCTCCGTGGATGAAGGAAAAGGAGGAGTATTTTCCTTAGTCGCATTAATGAACCAGTTGGGACGGCCATGTTTTTATCCAGATCTTTATCGTTTTCCTTGTTGTCACCAACTACTTGTGCATTTTTCATGTTGCTCACAATTTGAGTTTCAAATAAAGGGGTTTTCGGGGTAGAAATGGCATCAGTTTTTGTATCTGTATCTAGATCTTTTCTTGCACCGAAACTCAAGTGTTCCGGGAGGGCATCTTTCCACCAGTTACGATTCTCATGTTGACGTTTTGCCATCCTACAAACAGTAGAGGTGTGTCCTAAGCAAAAACACCTTCTACATCGGAAAGGAAGACCTTCATAATCTAGAGGTTGAGACCAAGTTCTATTTTGCACTCTAAGATCTATGGTTGCAGGAAGATTTTTATCAGTATCAAGTTCCACCAAGATCCGGGCATAGGTAGTATGGGTGTAATTAGAGGTTTGAGAATCAATAAAGAGTGTAGTTCCCAAAATGTTGCCAATAGATGTCAAACAGTCATGACTCCAGAATTGGAGGGGTAAATGGGCCAGGCTGATCCAAACAGGTTTCCATGAGAATGATTCCGTGAGTGGGTTAAAGGAGGGGAACCAGGGTTTAGTGACCAAATATTTAGATTGGCAGGTCCAAAGCTTGGAAGCTATAATGTTTTTATCAGCTATTGAAGAGAAAGTCACAATGAAAATACCTTTAGCACACGGGTACAAGTCTATCCTTCGGTGAGAATTGGAGTCCAGTGCTTAGAGATCCACGCGTGAAGAATAGGAAGGTTGGGCCAAAGTCCCCCGAATCTACAAATCAATGCATGTTCTTTGTAGTAATTCTCAGATGAAATGACCTCTTCCCCAAATGTAATACATGGGGTAGTGTCTGCAGGTTTCATGGAAGACTCCTTGCCATTTAAAACGTCCTTGAAGGAGGTCCCAGTAGGGTCGCGCCTAGCCTCTCTCGTATCCAAAGTGTCGGCGAATCGGTATTGCCATTTCGTGTCTCCCTGTTCAAGTCCACCTAGAGCAGACCCATCCAGCATTGGTTTCCCGTCATATCCATAGTTAAGGTTTGTCGCCGCTCTGGTACAAAGATTGACTTTTAGAAATGGAGCATCCCGCATTAAAGGCGAGATCGATCCAGGACGGGTGCGAATCCGCATAAATGTTCTCCAAAACCTTGCCGCCTCCCTCTCCATCTCCTGGCCGATGAGTATTCTCGGAATCCTTGCATAGAGAGTTCGTAGTTTTCAGAGATTTTAGGGCTCGTAGAGACCATTTTAGGGCTTGCACAGAGAGACTTTTAATCAATGTGGTATGGTATCACGACACTTTGGCTCATGGCAACATTAATATTTACAACATAAATCAACATTAATAATGACAAATAACTCCATCAAAGTGCCAACAAGGCTTTGATTTGGTAGACTCCACCAAAGGTAGCATTGTTTTCCAAATAGGCATGTCCTTCCAAATCCTTCTAAGAGATTGTGTGCTCTCCTCTCATCCAATATTACACCATAAGGTAGAACACATTAGCCAACCTCTAAAGCCCAAGGGATCCAAAGCACATAACCGCCACATAAGAAAGTCACACATGCACGCAAATGTTTACACATAGAAGATCCTCTAAACATGGTTAGGGTTAATTTAGGACGAGAAATCTAGAGACAGATATTCTTCATCATTGATCATTGAACGAAATAAAACACAAACAAGATATTCGTCATCAATGAACGAAATAAAACACAAATGACAAATAACACAATCACTCAATTAACCCTAGTTATTTTTATAAAAGAGGGGTTACATCCATATAAAATAAATGTTAGAAGACGTATACAAGGAAGAAATGAAGAGAAGGCGGATTGCACACATTTGAGATTGTGTGTCTGTCATTTATTATAAATGAAGAAGTTACAAAACAAGATTGATGTAGTTACAACCAACTTGTAGTTAGGCACCTTATAATTAAGTCTTATATTCTCATACCCCCTCTTAAGACTTATTCTACATAAGTTAAAAAAACAAACAATCTAACAAAACTAGAACAAAACATAACTACACAATCTTGAGACACTTTCACTTTGAAAGAAATGTTATGATAAAGTAGGGCTCCATCAAGTTGTTTCGTGACCTTCGTAAAGGTGTAGCTCCCGAGCCGAATTCCCGAGTTCCCGATTCCACCTCCCCGAACTCCCGAATCACATATCTCCCGAATTATTGGACAACCATCCATACTAAGCCATCCACAAGCTCCATCAAGTTGTCTCAGGACCCTCGTGAGGGTATAATTCCCAAGATTCACAGAGACTCCTAAACTATCTCGAGCAACCATCCATACCGAGCTTCATCTACTATGTATCCTTACTTGCCCTCAAAGTTTAGAGCATCTTTATATTGCATATTCATCACTGTCCTCACTACCTTTTGCATCCGGTGGTCTTCAACCATGGCTATATTGGTTGTATTTGATATGACTTTACCCTTGAGCACATCATTGGCTCAAACACGACAATCTCATGTTGTGTGACCTCTTTTCTTACAATAATGACATTCAATCTCCGACTTATCTTTATCCGATCGTCTACGATTATTTTTGGTTCTGAACAAAATGCACTTTCTTGTTGGGAATGACCTTCTACATCTTCTCGAAATTTGTTTTTCTTTAGCTAGAAGAGTTGCAATCATATCATTCGGATATTGAGATTGCATTTGATCAAGATAAAAACTACATTGATGTATTTTGAAGACAGACTATTTAATAGGATAGCTTTGGCATCATCATCCTCAATCGCAGCTTTGACTTCGCTGGTTGTCCGATCGGGACCTTAGATTATCAATGTGGCTTGACATAAAGACTCCTCCATCCATTTTGAACCTATATAACTCGAAGTTTTAGGGAAAATTTAGCATTGACCACTTTCGCTCCAAATAATTTATTTAGAGTATCCCAAATTCCTTCGATGATTTGTCTAGGTCTACATGATGAAGTTCAAAGTCGAGAGAGAGCAAGGCCAATAATAGTTTTCGCTCTATCATCTCTGCTTTGCCATTCTAACAATTTTGATGCATTGGTAGGTATTGTCTCTTTCACGTTTACAATGCCCCACAAGTTTTTATTCATAAGTTGCATTTATATTTTCACTCTTCATGTATGAAAATTTAGACCAGAATATTTTTCTACGGGCATTTCCATTTTAATAAAATAGAATAAATACAACTACGTATTTTTGGAAATGAATAAAAAAGAATAAAATACCAATTTCCAAGAGTGTCCTTTTCTGCAAATGTGAAGTGCACTGTTTCGTTTCCTAGATATCGAAAGAATACAACTTTCTAAACTGAAAACGTGCCCTACGTTGTTAACAGAAGACAGGATTTTCATGCCCTTCCAAAAATCACCAACTGGAGTCCTGGATTTCGTATTCACCTGAAACCCTCAATTGTAAACTTTGTTTTTTTCTCTGAAACTCGCAACTAGTTTTTTTCTTTGAAAAACGCAATTGTATATGCGATATATATTCACGCAAAAATTTGCGACTGTTATTTTCCTTTCAAAAAAATGATATAATCTATATAATGGTGCTCACAGACTATATATTAATGGCACTACTATAAAACAGTCTAAAATAACAACTTTTCTTGGTTTAGTCTTTACTCCATATTTGCGACTTTGCAGAAAACGTGACTGTGATCGTGTTCTTTTCTCGAGACTTCAACAAAATTTATAAAACCCTTCCGTGCCTTTGAGATGCCCTAGATCTCTGTCAAAAATCAAAAACAAAAATAAGTTCATTTTTCTCCTTATGCTTTAGATTTCGTGCATTAATGTGGACGATTTTCTACCCACTCTCTTTCCTCGCTTGGTCTTGCTCGATACCACTGTTAGAAGGCGTATACAAGGAAGAAATAAAAAGAAGGTGGATTGCACACATTTGAGATTGTATGTCCGTCTATTTATTATAAACGAAGAACTTACAAAACGGTTGATGTAGTTCCAATCGGTTACAACCAACTTGTAGTTAGGCACCTTATAAATAAGTCTTATATTCTCATAAGAACCTCTACAAGGTAGGCATTACCCTCATTAATGGAAAAGAAGAATTTATTATCATCTACCTTCAAGGTAGGCATCACCCTAATAGATGGAATAAAAAGATTGCAAGAACCACCCTATGGAAGCTAAGCATGCCTTCAATCCCAATCACACCCATTGCTGGCCTAATGTTAGGAGCATATCAACACACGAACTCCAGCGAAAAATGACCCAACATTCAAGCTTCCAAATAACCCACAAATTTTTAGCAATAAACGATGGCTAAAGAGGTCATCAACAATAGAAAAACTAATAACAAAATAGGAGCTAAAACACCATTAAAACAATGCAAGCATCATATATATAAACAAAGATTTCAGGGATGCAACCCTAGCTTGTCTCCACCCCTTGACTCTTACTTAGCTCCTAAGCTTTCTTCTACACTAAATTTGGCCAAAAAAAGAAACCCTCTATATCTAAAAGGGACCTTTTACAGAAAGACTAGAACATCATCTAATCATAAAATTATGTGTGTACATTTGTCTCTCTTTCTTGCCAAAGGTACACACATCATTTTTTAGTATCAACGATTAGAATCTTTAAAAGGGCCAAATCTTTGAATTGGCCACAACCTTGACAATGCAGTTACAGGTTCAAATGATTAAATAATTCATGTTCATAAAAAGGTTTAATGGCCCATTCAAAGTGCCAGCGGCTTTCCTAAACAGTGCTATGCCTATAAAATTGATTTTGTTGCTCTTGCTTTTGATACAGCACCATACATGTTAAATGGTTTTTACATCCCTGCTTATGCCGAATCACAGTACATGATAAGTTATGTGCAAACATACCTGAAGGTTAAACAAAACCTTATGGATATGATGTGCAGTAGAACTCTGAGTTCAATAAATTGCAGCATCTGATGCAAAGCAAAACAGCCCTCTAATAAAAGAAAGTTTGTGTACAAAATGCCTCTTGGATTGATTATTTCCTGCATTCTTCACATAATCTAGATTTGTCTAATAGCTCTCACAGTAGCAAACGTGATACTGCAGGTGAGGACCTGATCACCATTCCTTTGATTAAACTTCAAATGCCAAGGTATTTCAGATCCCAAAACACATTCATGACTACTAGGTATCTTCTTTAATAGTCCCTTTGCTACTTTGAGAATACTGAGATGGCATTTCCATGAACTTTCAACTAGAAAAAATGTCATCAAAGTACCTGTAGATGGTGTTTGACATTATTAATGCTGCCATTTCCAATGGGCAGATGCATTCTCCCATTGATGGCATTTGCATTCCTAGGTAACGCCCGACATGTTTCTAGCAAACCAGAAGTTCAATTTATTTTAACAAAGTCCCTAGAAGAAAAGTTGAACGGGTACAAATCGTCTGAGATTATTTCTTCTCGGGACTTTTCATGAGAAAAACATGCCTCAACTCCTCAGAGCCAAAGGCTTATCAAGGGAAACCTATGTAAAGAAGTGCTTTCATGTTATTTAAAAACCAAAGTAAACCTCTTTGTTCAAAGTTTCTTTGGCTAAATATACATGTATTCTTACATGGTATAACATTAGTTGGAAAACTTTGCCAATTAGCTAAAATTGTCCATAAAAATTCCCTCAATGCAACTTCAATTCAGATACTGCGAGGCTTCCTGGGTAAGGCACACATATCACGTGGCCTGACATTTTAAAGCTGAACACAATAGGAAAAACAAATAGGCCCTAATTCATTCATCTCCCCCTCTTTCTCTTCCTTTTCTCTTTTTCCTTTTATCCTTTTTCAACTTGTTTCCTTTTCCATGAGTTTTCTTCGACTTTTTTAACTTGCTCTTTTCATCCCTGTCACAGTGCATTTTAGAATGGCGTTTAGATTTATCCTTGCTCTCTTTATTTCTAGACTTCTTACCATCAATTTTCTCCAGACCCACAAGAGCGCTGACAGCCCTGCTCGAAAATGGCATACTTGGTCCAATAATACGCTGCTCCCAGTCTTCCTTAACTCGCACCTCTTGAGGCACAACTTTGGAAGATTCCCCTCCATGAAACATAAGGTAAATATCTGGTTCATCCATTCGTGACCCTACAGCTCCCCTACCTCGCTTGGCTCTGTGATTCACAAAAAAAAAAATCAATTATAATGAACATATCTCCAGTAAAGGCCAGAGTGACAGCAACACTTACTTTAAAGTATTCTCCAAAAACACAGAAAACATATGGTACAGACCTTGTTCGTAGGAAGGCCTCAATCTCTTCATCACATAGTCCTTCATCCCCAACACCGGAATGCATTTGGCAATCATGTGCTTCCTCATAAACTCTCTTCCTCTTAACTGAATAGTATTGATTGTCTTCAGAACAGTCTGACATTTCAGAAGAATGGGTATTTTCTGAGCTACTGAGCTCATTTCTGTAGCCCCTGACCTCTTCAGAACTGGTATTAGCTTTACACTTTGAATCATACCTAACTTGCATGTTTTTCTGTGAATTCTCAGATAGCAGATTTTTCTGATATTTACACGAATGGTTCTGATGCATTTGCCTCTCAAGATCCAACTCTTTTTCTCTAAGGCGCCACATTTCATTAACATCTGCCATGCGATTAGCTGCAATTACATGCAAACAAATATATAAGACAAAATTCAAACCAAAATCAAATTTGCATTGATATAGTAGAACACAATAGGATAAAAAAATCAAAGAAAGGGAAAAAATGCATCATTGAAAACAAAGAGCACTCCCAAAATAATGCCTGGAAATATTTGGCCATGGAAATAATTCACTCACAAATCTTGCATTTAAAAGAGCATCAAACAATTTTCAGTACAGTTGTAACCTATAGGGCCTTTGACATAGACTCAAAAAAGAGTGTCACTGCCAAAAGGAACATGAAACAAGCAACCACATTATATTTTTCGCTGCTTTACACTAACATATAGCCAAACCACAATGAACAATAGAACTTCCAAGCAATACTAAAATGCTGTGGAAGGCTTCAGAAATAGACAAGTCTGCCACCAGTTTGGACATCCAAATAAAACAAAATACTTTTATGTGACCATCACGGAAGTGCACTTATTTTGGTTCATAGTTACAAATAATATAGTTACGTCAGATATGAATCATATCGTGCAGCAAACAATACTATATGCAGTTCATTAAGTGTTTCACTACTGGGGAGTATGATTCAAGAAACAAGACCATGTTATAAGGAAAAAATAGAAATAAACAAACAGCAAAGAAGCAAGAGAAGGGTCATTAGTCAACATGAAACTGCTGCTTCTACGATAGTACAGACATGAAAAGAACACAACTATGCTTAAGGGTATCAGGTGAATGATGGCAAACCTTGTTGCACGCCACGCACTGTCGCAGTTAAAAACTGTGAATTGGGTCGTCCTCGCACCTTTGGCTTGGCTAAATAAGCATGCACACCTTCTTTATCAGCTTGTACACGTAACCTTTTAGCCTCCTCCATGATCAATGCAGCTAACTGTTTCTCAGTGTCAGAATCCATAGCTCACATAGATTTTATTGACTAAACTGAAGCAGTCAGATAGCTTTGAAGATAAATAGTCGTTAATTCTCTACGACCACTGTTGTCACAGTTTCTTGGTAGTAGGATCCTGTTGCAAGTAGACCATTCAAATTAGTCACAAACCTTTAGAATGCTTTGCAAATAATAAAGCACTCTCCTAAGCTATTTAAATCGTATAAACTAATTTTGACGGAAAATTTTGAATTACTAAGTAGAAAATCCAAGAAACAACATTCATTAGCCAAAGGCATGGCAATTATGTTTCATCCATACTGGTGAGTATGTAAACCATGAATCTAAGCACAGTTCAAAATACATGTTTTCCACTAAATATTTGGTTCATTGAATTCACAAGCATGCATTGAGAGGGATAACCATCCACTTCACTCTCCCTCACCATCCAACACACACACTCGTGCAGAGAGGGAGAAGCAGGTCTGAATGCTGTTTCGAATGACATGGCATCCCTGTAAAAACTACAAGTTAAAGAAAAATTTAGAATTTCTGGAGCATGGTAGAACACCAAATTTTATGGTAGTTTAAACTTCTCGACAAACTTGCAGGGAAATCTGATTAACAAATAAAATAGTTGCCGTACAAAGCAATCCTGATTGAGAATGAATGCAATAACTCCAACATCCTGCACTAATATTTCTACAGGACAGATTCAAACATAATGCAGCAATGAAGAACATAATGCAAACCCCGGGTCACCAGGAATGCCTACCGATAGCAACCAGTGTGTATCTCCAGTTGAAAATTTTCCCTGGTATCCAAAGCAAGATTCAGACAGCCAATAATTGTGTGCAAGCATTTAATTCTGAGCCTCATCAGGTCCAAATAAACTAGCACAGATATCTTAGATATGCATATCCGAAATACACCGAGAAATATCAACTTGAAGCTTCTCATCTTGAATTTTTCACATATCATACTGATTAATAACTCCATTACATTTTCTATCAAATTTCTGACTGACTGGTGATAAATAGCATCAATCTAGCTGCACTATTGTGATGGTCGCAAAAAAACCTTTCCGGTAAAAAACAAGCCCCAACCTCTACCGTATGGCCAAGATACTATTTTTCACTTCGCTGAGCAAAAGAAAAAAACTCTTAAGTGGTTCAGATGGACACCAAATTTAAGATTGAAATTTACCTGTGACAGTCAAATGGATGTCAAATTCGAGTTTGAAAAATAAAAATGAACACACTCACTCCATTACAACCCACCCCTTGCTGCCATTGTAGAACGCCTATCAGAATAACAGATGGACATCAAATCTTAAGTTCAAAATTAAAAATGAACACTTTTACTCCATTACATCCCACCCCTTGCTGCCATTGTAGAATGCCTATCAGCGTAACAAAAATTCAATAGAAAGCAGCAGCAACAGCACTCTGAAAACTCTCTATAGTAAGGCAGCCCACAGTCCAAGCAAAGATGTGATGAAGTTTGTGTGTAATCAATATGGGTGCATTAGAGAGTGTCCCAGGTTTAATAGGTACATTGGTGCATGACACGTTGAATTCATGAAAATGAATCCCAAACTTACCACATTCCGTCTTAAAGACAGCCCATAACCTTACACAATATGTACAAAGAAAAACAAATCATCACTTTGAAAAATCTGAGTCCAATAAGCACAGTCCAAAATTTTGTAGAAAACCCAAGACAGAAATACAAAGATTGATGACACAAACTGATATTCAATAAAGTCTGAAATGGGTAAAAGGGCAAGCAAAAAAAATAGAAAGAACAATAAATCTGCTTTGACTTTCAAGAAATTTGTTAGCAATACTGTTAAGGTAAAATTTAAACTGATTTGATTTTTTTAATTTTTGAACTGGTGAAGCTCAAGACACAAATGTGAACTCGTGTTTCATAACCACCCATGCTCAATTCTTGGAGACAAAATTGATGACATTACTGTTGAGGTCAACTTTAAATAGATTTAATTGTTATATTTTGAGATGGTAAGGCTCGACGGGCAAACTAAGCCCATGCTTATTGGTTGCCTGAGTACAATTCTCAGTTTATGGAGAGATCTCCAATAGGAGATGCACACCATTCATCTAGCGAGAGATCCGAGTGATCCAGAGTTGCACATAATCGTAGGAATAATCATCACAGCCCTGTGAACAGTCTTGCCCCTACGTGCCGAGAAAGAGCGTTTAGTGTTTACTCTACCCATTTGACTGTTGTCTCTAAATAAGTTTTAAGTAGCTATCGAGCTGTTTGAGACGCCCTCCCTAAAAAAGTTTTCAAGTAGCTCTCCAGCTGTTTAAGACACCCTCCCTAAAAACACGTAATTCGTGGTTAATTTACATTGATGATATCCAGACACTAATATCTGTGGCGTGGCCCTAGGGTTTATGAGTAAGGAAGGAAATGGTTTTGACCCCTTTTTACCAAGTCTGAAACATGTGATGGCCACAATAATGAAAATAAGTGCTATTCCACAAAGATCTGTATCTCCATATAAATTGCACTGAATAATCTATGCTGGGCTATTTCCTAGCAGTTGATTAGTAATAGTAAAATTATATATCCTCTAAGGAGTTTGGTGTAATGCTAAAGCAGGGTACTAGTTAGTGACCCAGATTCAATTTCCCCACCGAAAATGCAGCAAGAATGTAATCTTACAATTTCAGGGTGTTTTAAATAGTCGTCCATGTTTACAAATTTTATAAATGGAGTCAAAACTTAACTCGTGCCGTGTTAAAAAAGGCCGATAACCTCACCCACCATTTACCACGAAAAAAAAAAGGTAAAATTTCGTATCAGAGCTACCTGAAAAAATTGAAATTCGGCCAAATTGGGTTTTAACAAAATTGCTCGCAGAAGACCTGAATTCAAAAGTTATTCGAATAGATTTCAGCTTAATTTCCAAAGCTAGCGAAAAGGACACTCAGATCATTTATAAATATCCTCTGCTTTGCTTTGCTTTGCACAGAAATATTCCCAGGGATCGGTTAAGGTTGGCTTTACAATATGTAAAAAACGGTATTAAATCTATTCCTTTCCAAAAATTCGTAATGCGATGTACAATTGATTTAGCTAATTGAAATCTCAGCCTGTACAAAACCGCCGGGTTTAAAGAAATTGGGGTTTCATTTACGCCACACCAAAAATAAATTTAAAAAATAGGGTTTCACATATTACGTACCAGAAAAACATTAGGGTTTCAGTGACAATGCACGGAACACAATTGACTGCTGGTTTTTCTCGTTGGCAGCAATAGATTCTGCTTCGGCCTCTGCAATTGGCCTCTGCGTAGAACCTTCTCCTGATCTGTCACCTGCTATAAATTCTTATTTAAATTCCAAACACAAATTCCCGAAATATATATATAAAGCTCTATTTCGTTGACAAACTTGAAGAATGGTTTTGTAAAAGTGACGGGGGTATTCCTATGTGAAATTATTCTTATATGACGAAGATCTTGTCCTAATCTCAAAAAAAAGCTCATGGGTTAATGGAAGAGTTAAAAGTCTTAGAACTATTTTCCCAAGAGGTTAGGATGTAAGTGAATGTTGGCAATATTTTTGTCGGGATCTTTGAAAGGAGCTCGTTGGAAATAATGACATAGTACAAATACCTTGTGATTGATTTTCATAACAAACACAATTGGGAGTCGTATAGAGCAAAAATGATACAGGGAGGTTGGAAAGCATCATTTACTTCAAAACAGGTGCGGGAAAGTTGAGCTATGGGATTGGAAAACCAAGAAAACCCTTTTTGGCTTGTTGGTCACACCAGTTGCCCTATATGGTTGTGAGGTTTGGGGAAGTAGCGTGTCTAATCACGAATGGAGGCAGTTAGAAAGAATCCAAAAGCATCTAATCACAAGCACCCTCAAAGTCAAAAAAACAATCCCATACGAGATTTTATTGGTTGAAGTAGGGATGTTTCCGATGGAGGCATCGGCACAATAACTCGAATGCTAAGTTATGTGAAAAAGGTTGAAAGCATGGATAATTGGCCCAAAACGGTTGTGGAGGAGAAATTAGGACATAGGAAGAAAACTTGGATGAAGTAGAACAACAAGTGGATGAACAAATGGGGCATCGACTTGCAAGAGTGTCCTAACACCAATGAAGAAATAAAATCTTTTGTGATAGACAAATTTAGGACTACCATGTGGACGGACAGATTGGCCGAAAAGAAAGCTCATTACATCAAAGAATTCAATTCCTCTTGGGAACATGATGAAAAAACCTATCTAGGTGCGACCATCAAGGAAAGCACGGATGTTAGTTGAAAGTTGAGGATGGATCGTGTCATCTTCGATGTGAGAATGGTAGATGGACTATTCCCAAAGGGGATTGGAAGAGGAGAACCTATCTTTTTTTGTAATAAGGGGGTGGTGGAGACGAGAATGGCACTTCATCATGGAATGTACAACTTATGAAGATATTTGTATCCAGTATGAAAGAAACTTGAAAAGTGGACAACCTAAGTGAGTTATTTGAAGAAGCAAGACTTAACAAGACTACGGGTTTAGATCAAGATCCATTCAGTGGTCTCTAATATGGAAAGAAATTTGAAAATATCTTAAGGTTTTGGCTTTGGTCCCATAGATTGTTTGGTCTCGTGGACGTCATTAAAATCTTTCATTTCATTCCCCCAAAAGAAAAATTTAAAAATATGAGAAATGGAAATTAAAGAAATCCCTTTTGTGACTCTTGTATTTTTAATTGTTGAATATAAATCCATATTGATGCATATAAAACCGCTTATACACAAAAATATAAATCCATGTAGATGTATATGTATAATTTGGTTCAATGTCTTCTCGATAACTGGGGGGGTCAGGTGAATATCTAGCGATCCAGTTTTGAAGAGCAAAGTTACGATAGAAGGCAAATGCCTTGGATCAACGAATATCCAATGACCCTGAGCTTGAAGAGCAAAGATCTAACAAAGGCAAAAACCACCAATCAACCGCATTTGGAGTAGAACACACTTTGAAACCTTCACGCATATTATAAGTAAATTGTGAGATTTGAACCAACGACTGAACCTCTTAAATCGGTGCTCAAGGCTAAAGGAGCCAACCTAGGCGGCTATAATTTAGTGCGATGTTAATCCTACACACACGCGCGTGTGTGTATAGTCATGTTATGTGCAAGTCATGACATCATAATAAGGAGAGGATGGATCATCATGCAAAAGGGGATTGGTTTGAGTGGAGGAATCCTTGAGGGAGGATCTTGTGTCACTCGTCCATCCTGACAATCATATACATTTGTTGATCAAAGAATACCTGTCAAAGATCACACAAGGAATCTGTGCGGGATAGAAGGCCCGGAACCAAGGGCGCGGAAGGACAGGAAGGACCCGCACACAGAAGGCAAGTTCAGATTTCAGGACTTAGCCAATTTTGAGCATGAAGACCTATTTTTAGAAGATGGCATGCGGAACACACCAATGATGCAAGGACGTGCACGCCATGCATTGTCTATCTTTGGAGAAGCGGATCAAAGTGTTTTTGCATGGAGACGAGATGAGAATAGAATTAACACTTCAGTTAACTGCAAGAGGACTATAGATAACACACTTACATGTGTGGCTATGCTTGTAAACAGTGTGTGGCTATCAATAGCATGCAGCCTATTTCTAGAATAGATAAGTGGTGAAGGGCAAGTCCCCACCCTATATATATGATGTTAGGTACAAAGGTATGTAAGGTATGAGTGGGTGAGTGTGAAGTGTGTGTATATGCATATGATGAATTCTTTGTATCAAATCCATACACGCATTGGTATAGATTGACAATACTGTAAGGAGCTTCTGTATTTATTAATAGATGGAAGATATTGGCTAAATCTAAGTGTCATTCTGTGTGTAGTTGAGTAGTGCATGTTATTAATTCAATCATGATTATTGTTTAAGCTTGTTCTTTCATAGATATGAGGGTAGCATGCATTGTAGAATGATGGATTAGTTATGAATCTATATGTTTCTTCCTTCATCATGCTAACATCTTGCTACAACAACCCTAAAGACAGGACTGTATCTTTACGCGCTTGAGTGAGCGCTCGGTCAAGGCTGCGTGATGTGTCACATGACTAGGGTGTTATCTGATAAATTCTAGGTTGCATCATTGGTTCCGTTCGGACCTCTTTTTCGATTGCTTTCAGGATGGTTCGCGATGAAAATGTACCGGTTAACTTTAGCAAGTATTGAGGAATGGATACATGATCTCGGGGAAGAATATGCACAACGGTTCCACAAAGTGAATCTAAGTTTAATGCATGCACTGGGTAGAACAAAACCTATATGATAGCTTATATGAGAGCTTTTTCGCTATCTTTCCAAAGTAGAACTATATGAGTGGCTTAATGCTTATGCATCTCAGTGGAATTGGAGGTATCACGCACTTGTCTGGACACAAGAAGAATTTCAGACCCTCTATGATGTTGATCTAATCTGTACTCACGCACTGTGGATACGTGGTTTCGTGGTGTTCTAAACAGTTATATTCTAGAATATTCAATTTCGACATACTCTTTCCCAGAGGTAGCTGAATTCCAATTTTTGCGGTATCCAAGAGGAACATATTTGCAAGGTATTCCACTGCGATCAAGATCTTAATGGTAACTTTGAACCGGAGAGTAACTCGATGGCTAACTAAACTTCACCATATGCGAGGGTAGGAACAGTTTGGTTTAAGATGGCAGACCTAGCGATAAAGAGACAGAGAGAGGAAAGGTGGCTTAAGTATAATGAGGCATGCGAGAGGGAGATAGAGAAGCAACGTTACATTGCGGAAAGTATGACACGGAGGAGAGAGAATGGATCGTGAAGGATTTACACTCGTGTAGAAGACGTGGAGCCGAGCATCGAGAACTCCCCATCTTGGAAAGCATGATAGAGATCCCCCTCGGCCTCACAAAGTGTGCCAAAGAAAGACTACCTCGGATCAGTGGGCATGCATCTTAATCCACACAGTGACCTAGCCCTTGCATTTGGTTTTCAAGTATCTAGTACGACAAGTAACCAACAAACTAACTTGGGAAGTAGGAGAGCAAGAGTAAGTCAGGGATCAAGTACATCAATGGCAGGACATACGACTTCAATGTCATTTGGAGGAGCATTCTTAGGCGCATCATCCACATAGAATGTGAGAGTGTAGAATGTTGGATTCACCTCTGGGAGTAGAACTACCTCACCGACTATAGGGGTTCATTATAGTACTCCTATCGGAGCACAGGAGAGTACATCTACAGGTCCTATTCCAACTATAGGTAGCGGATCAGGAGGTATAGGTGGTTCTAGTTCCGGTGGATCTGGTGGTTCTGGAGGCAGAGGGAACATAGGAGATTTTGGATTAGGCAGTCGAGGTCCACGAAACCCACATAATATCTATATGGAGATGTCTCTTCGTCTCCCGGAATATATAGGTATAGAGGATGTTGCCAAACATGTGCATATGTGTGAAATCTTATGGCATCCTAAAGGGATCACGACTGTTGAGCGAAAGGCAAGTCAATTTGCCACTACATTACAAGGGCGCACACATAGCTGGTATAGGAAGTTTGACCCTGATCAAACTTGTGTGGATTATGCAACATTGAGAGATGCTTTCTTGAAAGAGTTCCATATCCCTAAGTTTGAGCAGAAGAGTATAAGTGCACTCAAGGATATCAAGCAAGGCACTACTGAGAGTGTACGTGAGTATGATGCTCATTTTAAGACACTTCTATCTAAGCTATCTTATGATATTCACACTAGCCAACATGCATAGTGGTTCGTTGGAGGATTGATTACACCTTTTAGAAGGGTGTTGTCACATAAGACATACACTGATCCGTGCGAAGCACTGGAAGCAGCTTTGTGTGTTGAGGCAGTTGGGAGCATTAACACTAGCATTAGTCCATTCCTAGAGGCACAAATTGCAGCTATGGCAAAGCAGTTAGAAAAGCTATCAACAAATTCAGCCCATGAAACACGCTCAGGAATTTGGTGTACAAATTGTGAAGTGGAAGGTCACACCAAGGATAGTTTCCCTCGCAGATCTATACGCTCATTCTGTTAGGCTGTGAAATTTGTCATTTGAATCATGATGCTAGCCACTGTCCTTTGTTACAACGCGCGATAAGGAAGAATGTTTCTTGCTTTTGTAAAATTTGTAGGTCCGCGACCCATGATAGTGAGGATTGTCGTTGATTGATTGTCGAGATCCAAGATGTTATAGACCTTGGGGTATGATAGATAAGTATAGCAGATAATTCTAAGGGTAAGAATGAGCACCAGGATTGGGATCATAATTAGGCTCGATATGAAAAGAATGAGTGGCGTTTTGAAGGAGGTCATGGAAGGGGACGTGGATATCGTGGTGGATATGGAGGACGAGGCCGTGGTGGAGGAAGAGGTGAGTTCCCTCGTGGAACATGTTATACGTGCAAATCTCCTGACCACTATAGGCGCAAATATCCTCAGAATATTGCATGTTCCTTCTGCGAAAAGAACCATAGCTATGAAGAGTGCCCAAACTTATATGAGCATCTAAGTAAGCAGCATAAGCAAGAAAACAAAGGCGCCAGGATGGTTAGAATCTAGCGTGTGGTAGAAGATCAATGGATGCCCAAGATAACAAAAGGACCTGAGGCATTGACAGTGAAGATTACTACACGCGTTGAGGTAGCACGCGTAAGAGAGGCATTGCACTAGAAGCCTACGATCACCAAGGAGGAGGTTTTGCATGCAAGGTACCCAGATCCTGCTCATCAGAAGGAAGTTTACCAGGATACCATGGAAGTGCTAAGGAATCTTCAGGGTGAGATACAGTACCTAAAGGAGTAAAAAAAAGCATCAGAGATAGTCCAAAATGATATTGATGATCTTTGGGAGATGTGCAAGACGTTGCGCCAGGAGAACATTCCACTATTAGGAAGTTGGTTAAAAGGGAACACTCCACGCGCAAGTCTTGAGACTGGATGACAGATTCTACATGCAAATCTTCCCCCTGATAGCATTGACTATGACAAAGAAATTATTCTGAATGTTGTTGTGGATGGGTGGTCATTGAGAAAATATTGATCGATACAAAGTGCGGAAGTAAATGTGCTTACATTAGATGCATGGGTACAAATGGGGAGGCCTCCATTGCAGCCATCATCTAATGTGTTATTTATGGCAAACCAGACTAAGGCCACTCCCATAAGAGTTTTGAAAGATGCATCTATAACTATACAAGGGGCCAAGTTCACTAGGGATTTTGAGGTATTAGCACTTGTAGAAGCAAACAATTTTCCAGCCCTACTTGGACGCCCTTGGTGTTATGCAAATAATGTTGACTTGAGATTCAATAAGGGGTATATCAACTTTGAAAACAAGGAGGAAAGGGTTGTGATACCTTTGACAGATGGGAATTCTACACCATATGTTGAGCCTCTAAGTGAGGAGGATTTAAATAGAGTCTATGTACGTGCTATTCAGGACCCAGAGGTCAATGAGCCATTAAAAGAAGGCATCCTACAGTGGGAGGATTCTCATTCTATTAGTGATACTATGAGTATTGCTTGTGACAATTGGGCTCATGGTACATATGAATTAGTAGGGCGTGAGGTGAAAAGCATGGTTACGTGCAAGAATGGACTTCGTTCGATTTGATGGATAGGTAGCACAATACCTTGGTATATAGGGACAAAAGATCTTCCTGCATTTTGAAGGCCATGGAAACACAATGGACAAATCAAATTAAGAGAAGAGATATGTTAGTATATACACCATGCGGACAAGCTGACTTGTGCGCTGGTGGGTAGCCCATAGAGATAATCTTATACACTAGGAATAGATTGGAATAACTTTGTCTACTAGGTTTATAAGGAACAATGCACCTATGCAAATTTACACTTATCATGGTAATCAACCTATTTAGAATCACATTCAGTAGTGTGAGAGACTTTGGACAATAGGACAGGAAGCATTACCACCTTCACTCTGGGTGCATCAACTATATTCTATGCTATAAGGATGCGCATGCACCAGTATGTATATGCAGAACTACATCGAGAAACTAGAAATTGGCAAGATTTGACTGCAGGAATGATCTAGACTTTTGACTACTTCTCAACTAAACCTCCTGTAGCAAGGCATTAAAATTTGTCAAGCACTTAACTATGGGAGATAGTGCAAAAGGAAGAGCATATTCAGGAATTGTTCGGTGAGATAGAGTTCGGAGCATGTTTTGAAAAGGAAGAAGAAATGGACTCCATACTACTTGAACGTGCTTGCCTTGAGAAAGAGAAAGGAAATATGGTTTATATCATGGATGACGAGGAAGTTGAGAACCTAGATATTGAACATTCACATGGGGTGTGCGAGGTCTTGGACAGTGCAGAGACAAGGATACACGCGCCTACCACGAACCCATGAAGACAAAGAAGGTGAATATAGGTTCGGAGGCTAAGCCTAAGGAGGCCATAATTGGAGACTACTGGTTAGACTCGGAGGTAGCAAAGATCATTGAGTTACTCAGGGATTATCAGGACTTATTCCCTCGAGGATATCATGAACTTAAAGGCGTGCATGAATCACTTGGGGAAATGAAGATAAAACTTAAGGATGGTGCACGACCAATTAGAAAGAGACCTTACAGAATGAATCCTAATTTGTGTGAAAAGGTAAAAGAAGAAATTGATAAAATGTTAAAATCGGAATTATCAAGCCCTTGATGAGTCAGAATGGGTTAGCCCAATGGTGATCGGTATCAAGAAAGATGGATGGATTAGGATATGTGTGGACTACATGGAGCTGAATGTTGCATGTGTCACATATCTATTCCCTACGCCATTCACTGAGGAAATACTAGAAGGAGTTGCAGGGCGCGAAATATATTCTTTCATAGATGGATTTTCTGGGTATCATCAGGTTAGGATTTCTCATGAGGATCAAGAAAAGACAACATTTACTATTGAATGGGGCAATTTTGCCTATACTGTGATGCCCTTTGGATTGAAAAACACGCATGTTGTATTCTTGTGCATAGTTGTTCAGGGCATTCAAAGATTTTATTCACAACTTCTTACAAGTCTACCTAGATGATTGGACAATATATGGGCTTGTGAAAGATCATTGTGACAATCTTGCTTAATGTTTGAACGATGCAGACAATTGAGTATCTCTTTGAACATCAAGAAGTGCATATTTTCTATGCCATTTGGGATATTGTTAGGACATATAATCTGCAAGGAAGGTTTTCTAGTTGATCCAGCCAAGGTTGCAGTCATTTTAGGCCTAGAAGCGCCTACCAGTCAAAGTGAGGTGCACGGATTTTTAGGTCATACAGGATATTATAGAAAATTCATAAAAGGGTATGCCAAAATTACTACACCCTTGGAAGAATTACTAAAGGGGAAAGGTACATTTTATTGGGGAGAACCACGAAACGCGTGTTTGAGATATTAAAAGAGAAACTTACTACCGTGCCCATTCTGTGCTTTCCCTCATGGGATAAACCATTTCATGTGCATGTGAACGCTTTCGCATGGCCATTGGTGCTTGTGTTAGCTCAACCTAGCGAAGGTATTATAGATCATCCAATCTGTTTTGCTAGTAGGAAGCTGACTCCTGCTGAATGGAATTATACAACTACAGAGCGCGAAGCTTTGTCAATGATCTATGCATTGTACAAGTTTCGACAGTACTTGCAACACCATTTGTGTTTTATACAGATCACATGGCATTAAAGTACTTGGTAAACAAGCCCGTCTTACAGGGGCACATATGCAGATGGGTGCTCCTATTTCAAGAGTTTGACTTCACAGTTGTGGTGAAGCCAGGGAAAAGTAATTCTGGACCAAACCATTTATCTAGAATCAATTCAGGAGAGGATGCATAGACAATTGAAGAAATAATGCCGGATGCACAGTTATATAGGTTACAATGCACGCCTATAGAATTAGAAGAAATTACTGTCTTTCTACAAACAGGTATAGCACCAGAAGGAATGAAAGCATTAGAAAAGAAGCAACTTACTATACACGTGGCACCGTTTATGTTAATCAATGGTGACCTCTATAAGCTAGGCAAAGATGAAGTATTACGCCATTGTGTATTAGAGCATGAGCGTAAGGATATCATGGAAGAAGCTCATGGTGGTATTGCAAGAGGCCATTATGCAGGTGATGTGACTACCCGGAAGATCCTACTTGCTAGATTATCATGGGAGACATTGTATAAGGATTGTAAAGCATATTGTAAGGTGTGTGATCATTGTCGGCGCGCTAGGAAAACCATGGCAAAGAGATGAGATGCCTTTGAGACTGATTACTAGTACCGAACCATTTGAGAAATGGGCAATTGACTTTACATGACCTATTTCGCCACCAGTGTGCGTAGGATTGGATCACGCTATATCATTACTTACATAGATTATCTCACACAATGGGCAAAAGTAGCACCTACCAAGGATTGTACGACAACTACAACAACTAGGTTCTTTATGGGAGAATGTTCTTACAAGATATGGATGTACCTTAAGCTTGACAAGTGATAGAGGTACACATTTTTGAATGAGACAATCAAGATCATATTAGATGAGTTTATGGTTACACACCATAAAACTACACCTTATCATCCTTAGGAAAACGGAATCTGCTTGACACCGTAGTGCGTATGAGATTGGATCATGCTATATCATTACTTGCATAGATTATCTCACACAGTGGGCAAAAGCAACACCTACCAAGGACTGTACGATAACTACAACAGCTAGGTTGCTATGGGAGAATGTTCTTACAAGATATGGATGTACCTTAAGCTTGACAAGTGATAGAGGTACACATTTTTTGAATGAGACAATCAAGATCATATTAGATGAGTTTATGGTTGCACACCATAAAACTACACCTTATCATCCTCAGGAAAATGGAACTGCTTTCGCTAGCCAGTGTGTAGATTGGATCACGCTATATCATTACTTACATAGATTATCTCACACAAGGTGGGCAAAAGCAGCACCTACCAAGGACTCATTTGACAAACTACAAAGAGCTAGGTTGCTTTATGGGAGAATGTTCTTACAAGATATGGATGTACCTTAAGCTGACAAGTGATAGAGGTACACATTTTTGAATGAGACAATCAAGATCATATTAGATGAGTTTATGGTTGCACACCATAAAACTACACCTTATCATCCTCGGGAAAATGGAATTGTTGAGGCCTTGACAAGATTTTGAGCCGAAATTTGACAAAAATTTGTGATGTTGGAAGGAAGGATTGGGATGAAAAAGTGTCACTGCTCCTTGGGCATATAGAACAACTTACAAGAGATTGAATAAAGCCACAATGTTTTAGTTGGTGTTTGGTGCGCATAAGTTGTTATCCCTATAGAATTTATGTTACCTTCTTTACACATTGCGCTTTTGCTGGTCTAGCTAATGAATAGGATTTAGAAGAGCATATCAAAAAGATGATTCAATTGGATGAGCGCCGAGCCATAGCACGATGGAGTCAGAAGTAGGAAAAGGCCAGGTAGAAGGCATGACATGACATAAACATAAGGGATAAGAAGTTTGAGATTAGAAAAATGGTACTTTTTTATGACTCAAAGTTCTTATGCCATCCAGGAAAGCTCAAAGTACATTGGTTGGGGTCATATGTTATCACTTATATACTTGAATCAGGTGCTTGCCAATTAGAAGCACTTGATGGAACACGACTACTCGGTTACTTTAACGGGAGTAGAATGAAGCCCTACTATAAATAAGTGTTCTTGGTGTTTGTAATAAGGCAGTATTACCATTTAGATTATATTTTCAATTCTATATTTCCTTCATTGTCACTATGCTTTGTCAATTTAGTTGTTGTTTTTGTGTAATAAGTGCACTTGCGCACATGAAGCTAATTACTATATGAAGAATGTTTATGCGCAGAGGACTGCACATAATTTTAGTGTGGGGTGGTTGTAGTTATCCAAGAAAAAGAATGTGGGAATTAAAAGGTGAAAGGAATAAGCTGCTATGGGTGTGCTTTAAGTCAAAAGAATATTGCTTCTCAAAAGTGACCAAGGATGGAGATGAATGAAAGAACAATATAACACGAGGTAAGTGGAGGCCATGTTAGCTACCAAGAGAAGGTACAGTGATGAGGTACTTGGGTGTAAGAGCACGCACTGAAGAGAAGTCTGTGACCAGAGGGTAGGAAGGCGCGCTAGAAGGTTATAGTTGGGCACGAAGATGTACCGCGTGGAACGAATGGATTTGGTCAATGAATGAGGGGATATTTGGTAGGTGAAGGAGCAATAAATGCATCAAAATTTGAAAAAATTATATAAGGATGGAATGTGGATTCATTTTTACCGTTGTAACTAAGAGTATTTGAGAAAAGAGCCAAGTGCGAAGAGCCGAGTGATCGAGTTAAGGTGCGAAGGGTGTGAAACCAAGTGTGACAACCAGATCTATGTGACAAGAAGCTTGGTCCTTGGTGGTGAAGGGTTTGAGCGAAGCAGGGAGACAAAAAGAGTTAGGTTATGAAGTTTCCACATAGGGCATGGTTGAATCAAGCTAGGGTTTGATTCGAAAAGTTGCAGAGTTGAAGAGGAGACATTTGCAAGGTAAAAATGACACCGAAGAAGGCATCTGCAAAGAAGTAAAAGGAAAGAAGAAGGTGGTCGTTGAGGAGGAAGAGATGGCACATGAAAGCCATTTTTCAAAGATGTAATATCTAGAAGGAGTCATCTTTGGCCAAGAATGGGATTCACCCATCAGAAAGAGTAAAGTAAGTGAATAAAATCATAGGACATCGAGAAAATAAGAAGGAGCTCGATTCCTTGCTCACACTAGAATGAACAAGCGCACGATGGATGACATGCCATTTTATGACGATGCGGGTGAGAAGCTTTTGAAGAGAATTGGGGTCTACCAATTGTATGAGCTTCCATATTTCGGGAAGTATGAGCCCTTGTATCAGTGGCTCATGAGCAGGGTGCATGAGGACTTCTTCTACTTTATAGGACATAGAGTTAGAATCTCATATGCACTTGTCTCATTAGTTATAGGTCTGAAGGCCACAAGAGAGGATATAAAAGGTGACCTCGCAGATAAAGCCGTGATTTTAAAGACCAGACATGAGTTGGGGTACCTGAAGGGTCTCACGTGTAGGATGGACAGACAAATTGAAGAACTGTCCCGTTGTAAGCTGCAACACACCTTATTACAAAGTTGAATGATTAGGAGCGGTGGTCACAGGTAAATACTATGTGGTTACATGTGGTACGTAAGATGTCAGAAGGGAAAATCTACAACATTGTAGAATATATTACATAGCAAATAGTCGAAGAAGCATGCACATGAGGGAAGATCAGCTTTGGGGTTGTTCTACTATTACTGGTATTCATGGAGATTGGAGTACTAGACAAACCGAAGGAGAAAGTACGGGAATACCCCATGGAGAACAAGTCCCTAGCCGAAAGATTCAACAAGTACCTATGTAAAGGGGCCATGACAGATGACGTAAAGCAAAGGGTGGAGAAGTGGTATGACAGGCTCCGCGTGACATTTGGGGAAGAGTGGTGCATCCCAAAGGACCTACTAGTAGTGGTAGGGAAACAAGTTCAATTTGCTATATATCAGCATTTCTACATCGTGTGCTTCCCAATGAAAGATGGAGTCTGGAGCCCTTGGTGTAAATTGCCTTACACATTCACTGCAAGGTATTTCTAAGCATCTGTTCATAGATTTACAGACATGCGCCGACTAGTCTTCAATGCAGATAAGGTAGACTGCATGACTACCATACGTTGAGGAAGAAGTATGTGTATCCTGCAGAAGTGCTTATACAGAGAGGATAATTTTAGAGGTATATAATACTAAGCCAATAAGTCCTGGTTGTAAGATGTGGGGAAACATTGGTGTATCTCCAACTTGAAGCCAAAGATGGAGAATAACAAATATGTGGAAGGTGAGTTCGCACTTCCAACACCACCAAAGGGAAAGCATACAATGGAGAACATCCCAACACCTAAGCCCATAGAGCCAATTGAAGTGGAGGATGAGGAGGAACACGAAGATAGTGGTGGTTTAGAGCATAGGGGTAGGAGACATCCTACAAATAAGGGTGAAGTTGAGCGCGCCGTTACACCACCTCAACCACAAGAGGGGGATGATGAGGACTTGAATGCAGTCTAAGGGGAGCACATGTTTAAGAGGGTATTTAGGAGAATAAGGACCCAAGGTGCTACTCCAACCACTATGCACAAATCACCCAGACTCTCTCCATAGAAGGAGGCAACCATGCAGAGAAGGAGGAAACTGAAGTTGAATGAGGAGGCGGAAGAGTCAGAGGAAAGCACACCTAATTCTCCTACACTTCCGCAGAGAACATACAAGTCTAGGGAGATGCATCAAAGGAAAAAGAAGAGGATGAGAAGAGATATGAGGGGACAACTGCAGAGAATGTTCGTGACATGGAGACACAAGTCCCAAATTTGAAAGCTACAGTTCCTAAGCAAAAAAGGTCTAGAAGAACAAGTGGAGAGCACATTCCACCAGCCATGGGGTATGCAAAGGACGTAGGAAAAATTGTCCATGCTCACTTCTAGAGCACAATAACGCAGAAGGATTTATTCGGCTGGGAGTTAATGGATGAGGATATGACAACTGTGCGCACTTAAAAGTAACTATCGTGGTCAATGCATACCCACATGGATGAGCCTGACTTTGATGTGTGTGAAGAGTCATGTGTTTTGAGATGATTGAAGAAGGCACCTCAAGCTAGACACATGACAATAAAGCCTACTATCATGTCAGATGAGCAGGTCAGCAATGCATTGGTGAAGGCATCTACTGAGGTGGCTAGAAGAAACATGGACAAAGCTACTATGATCAAAGCACTGCGCGAGGAGTTGAAGACAAAGGACGCAAAGATAACACACATAACGTAGGAGAGGGACTTCACGCAAAAGAAGAACGAGGTGTTTATCAAAGCATCGTAGAGGAGATTGGGGACAATGTCATCAGAGCAAGGCCACACTTGGAGGCCAAGGTACTATAGACATTTCCTTCAGCGATACACTATGTGGGAAATTTGGTGGACTTGGTACTTGAAGATGAAACTCTGCGCATGCAAGCGCAATAAAGCTCAAAACAAGATGACAAACGGGAGAAAGCATTAGTGATGAGAAAAATTGCATATTATGAAGGGTTGTTGTAAGCATTATAGGAAGTATCAAGAAAGCGGACCGAGGCTTTAAACGTATGCACACCTCCAAAGGCACTTATTACAACATCAAGACAATAAAGAGAACAATGAGGTCCGTAGAAGTGATGAAAGATGAGACATTGGGCTGTGCGTAAATATTGTCAATAGTTAAACAAAAGTGCGAGGCGCCTGATGCAGAAAGACAAGAGCCGCACAAGACTCCTCTGCTAAGAGCTTGGAAAGCTAATTGTGCGAAGATGGACATTTTAGAAGGAAGAATGACATCAATGTCTAATGTTGTGTTGGCTATGCAAAATGAGAAAGGAGAGATTACGAGGGATGAGTTGGAATCCATTATGTGGACATCTCGTAAAAAAGTAGAGCAAGCACTCACTAAATGGTAGGTCTTCGAGGCCGAAATAAAGGAGGAGTATCCAGAGTTAATACTGGCAAACCGATACAGAGAGGAGGTTGCCTCATAACCTCAAATTCTTTATTTATCTACATTCTTTCATTCTTATTCTTTCCATTCTTCTAATATTTCCTTCAATTTTTGGAGATACCCATTGTCGGGACGACAATGAGATTAGTGTGGCATAATGTTGATCAAAGAATACCTATCAAAGATCACACAAGGAATCCTCAGTAGGATGAAGGCTTGTAACCAAGGGCGCGAAGCACAGAAGGACCCACGCGCAAAAGGCAAGTTCATATTTCAGGACTTAGCTGATTTTGAGCATGAAGACCTATTTTTAGGAGATGGCATGCGGAACACACCAACGATGCAAGGACGTGTGCGTCATGCATTGTCTATCTTTGGAGAAGCCGATTGAAGCATTTTTGCATGGAAACAAGTGAGAATAGAATTGACACTACGCTTAACTCGCAAGAGGGCTATAGATAACACACTTGCAGTGTGGCTATGCTTGTAAATGGCATGTGGATATCAATAACATGTGGCCTATTTTCTCGTAATAGATAAGTGGTGAAGGGTAAGTCCCCACCCTATATATATGATGTTAGGTACAAAGGTATGTAAGGTATGAGTGGGTGAGTGTGAAGTGTGCGTATACGCATATGACTAAATTATTGTATTAGATCCATACACGCATTGGTATAGATTGACAATACTATAAGGAGCTTTTGTATTTATTAATAGATGGAAGATATTGGCTGAACCTAAGTGTCATTCTATGTGTAGTTGAGTAGTGCATGTTATTAATTCAATCATGATTACTATTTAAGTTTGTTCTTCCATAGATCTGAGGGTAGCATGCATTATAGAATGATGGATTAGTTATGAATCTATATGTTTCTTCCTTCATCATGCTAACATCCTAATATAACAACCCTAAAGAGGGACCTGGTACCTTTGTGTTCTTCGGGTGAGCGCTCAGTCAAGGCTAAGTGATGTGCCAATGCGGCTAGGGTGTTATCTGGTAATTTCTAGGTTGCATCAACATCCAAAGGCACAAACAACCCTTATCTAGTTGTAGAAATAACAATCATAGTCATATCCACGTGATCATGTGTGATGGATGCCCATCTTAAAAATCAATTACATGTCTTTCCATGAGCATGTGAGCACCAATCCCTTGCTTAAAAAAGGAGAACCACCTATAAGAGCGTCTCCATGGCCACTTCAACACTAGTAGGTGATATCTTTGAGTAGATATTCCCAACGAAATGTTTTTCATGGTATAAAGAAAGTTCTTGAGTGATTGAGAAATTCCCGTGAGGTGTTGAATCTCTAAAGCCACCTTTTAAACTTACACTTGGATCTAAAAGAATAATGAGGTAAACATGAATTGTCACATAAGTCAAAAATGCCCTAGAAGTCTAGAAATTATGTTTCCAAACAAAAGTAATATAGTTTGTTCATTAAATAGAATTCCCAAGAAAAATAAGTCTTTGTGAGATAGGCTTGGTATGAAAGGGAACAAAAAGGATATGAATAAACTTATATGTGTTGATTAGGGGCTCAAAAAGGTACAACTACTTAAGGCATATGCAAAGCTAGTGGGAGTGAGACACAAAATGCACAATTTTGGAAAGGTTATGTATCATGAGAAAAGATAGGTTCCCAATTGGGTTCTCAAATATAGGGATTCGATATAATTCTCTACACACGATGTAAATACAAAGGTGCTCAAGGAGCACTAGTGTCATAATTCTATAGGATATTGACCCTAACACTAGGATAGTTATAGGTTTCAAAGGTCTAGTAGCTAAGATAAAGATATGTATCTTACTAGGATTCATAAATAAGAGCAACCAAGGGGTGGATAAAGCCAAGGGGCGTAATATAATGAGACAAAGCAATAGATCAAATTAAACATACATCTATTATAGTCTATAGTAATGAATGACCAACATGCAACATACATGTACAAGATAAAAAACTAAAGAGGGTTAAAAATACTTACTTGTAGCGTTTGTGTGACTATTGATGCATAATCCTCCCCAGAGATAACAATACCGAGAGATAATCACTATGGGTGGAGAAGGAGAAATCTCAACAAGAAAATCTCTAGTCCTAACTCACTATGGTGACCCAAAATGAATAAAGATAAGTTCCAAGACTATGAGTCAAAAATACGTGCAAAAATATGTGAGCTAGAAGTGCCTTCATGTATGATAAAAGTAATTGTTTGGTGGTGGTTTATAAAAAAGAAAGTGAAGTATATATATGACACCATCACCCACACCAACATCGTCACCCATTTCCAATGGATTTGACCTGAGGGGAAGCCCTACGGTCAAAATGTATATAGGGATAGATGACGAAGGTCTAGGCCGACCAAAATCAAGGATAATAATGTGCAACAAGCATGAACTAGTAGACATAACGGGACAAGTGGACATGATGGGTGTAATGTGTGAAAAAAGGGAAGAAACAAGGAAAAGGTAAAGTAACTAAGGCATAACAATGTCATCTCCCAAATGTTGTAGTCTAGCTCACATGACCAAGTTTGATCACACCCCAATCTTAACAGCCCTTTAAGGCACCCACTTAGGAGGAGAATGCATTAGCATGCCTATACAAATGAAATTGTTAAGCAAGCGTAAAAAAATGGTGTATACATATGCCCCAACTAAAGATCTTAGTATGTCACAATAATGAAACAAAATATGGTCTTTAGAAAAAATCTATACAACACGTAAAATCAAAAGGAAATGTTGAAAGTAAAACAATAATGAAATTGTTGTAAATAAATAATGAATTCTACCAAATGAAATATGTCTACCTCATACTTACACTTCGGTGTCATTCGGCTTACATGTGGTGGGTGCAATAGCTACTTGGAACCCAAAATAAACAAGTGAAAAGAACCACTAAAAGATAATTAGTAAAATAAGACATGAATCGCCTAGCTAGGAGGTCATGGAAAGGATGTGGTTGAGTGTCAAAATGATGGTAATTTGGAAAAATCTAGTATATGTATGTGCGATATGTCAAAATGAGTGGCTCACCACCACGAGCATAACACAATTTAAAGAATTTTTTCAGAGTTTGTCATTTTGAAATTATGGGGGTTTGAAGATTGGAAGGAAGTGACATTGAAATCAGTTATAAAAAATGTTATAAACAGTAAAGAAAGGAAGTCATTTGTTAATTTGGTAGTTTAAGATTAAGTAAAACTGAGCTCTTATGTCACACAAATTGAGCAATTTTGGTGATGATGGAGAGAGTGCGAGGTGGTAGATGGGGTGGTTGAGTTGGGGCACGTAGCAGTGTGAATCCCATGGTAGGTGTTTTTATGAAATTGGGAATAAGTGGTTAGGTTAAAAATACAAATATATATGTTGGGGCAAATTTGGCTAGTGAATTTTGCCCCGTAGACAATCGAAATGTAGATCGCGTAAAGGTCTAAGTGGGGTTGGGAGCATTTTGATTTTGGGAGCCATTAAATTAGGTTTTTAAATTTAACGTTAAAAATGTTACAAGACCCCTGAAATACATTTGATTGGTCATGTGAGGATGATTAATTGTAATATGGATGATGTCATTTGGCTTAGGGAGATTTTATAGGATGGTCGATGGTATTTTACCAAAGAAGGTCGATAGAGTAAGGAAAGAAGGATTTTTCTCAAAGTGATGATGGTGTTAACACAACACAATTGATGTAGTTGAAGAATTTAAAAATTTTATAGTATGAGATGTATTTTTATAATAATTTTGAATTGAGATTTGATGAGTGTTTGTTGGTTGATATTTTTCAGTTTCCACAAAGGATCTCGATTGTGGAGATCAATGAATGTATTGTGGTTAATAAAGTTTTGCATGAGTTATGTGCATAAGATATCGCACTAGTACAAGGCCTTGATTTTGGAGCCATTATGTAGATGGTGTGGGTATCATTAGATCTAGATTTGATATGGATGTTTTTAGGCCATTGGTATCTTAGGTCCAACACCTTCAAGCGAAGGGCCAATGGATAGACTATAAAGGCCACAATAACATTATAGGATGTTCATATTATTATGGGGCTACCTATTTAAGGAGTCCACATGTTTTGTGATGTATTGACGAGTACTACAAAGAGGAGGGCATGACCATGGTGGGCCATGGGTGATCAAGAGTATCATCTAGGCTCACTAATGGCCCGTTTGAGTTCCATATTTGCTACATAAATTCTAGATATTTGAAAGGTTGTTATTAGTATGGTTGTGTCACATATATTGTGCCATAAGGAAGATGTAGTGGTGTCAATATTTGTGTTAGTGGCAAGATGTAGGTGTAGGGATGCATTAGAGCTTGACATATAGTTTAGTTGGGGGACAACCACACGAGGGCAACTAGTGCATGATTTGTATAGGATTCATGTGAGACAATAAAGGGTAGTGGAGCCAATCATATAATTAACATCTTATATCTATGAGCATTTTTTGATGTGTAGGCATATGAGACACCACTATTGGTAATAAGAGACGCCTTGATGATTCTATAGTGGGAGAGAGGTCCAGTAGTTGGGCCAACTAGGATATAGGCGGATGAAAAAGGTTAGACAAGAGCAAGTGATTTGGGAGCCCTATAGAAGGATGGTGGATCGGTGACCTAGTTTTCTCACTATAATGATAGTCGATGAGCCTTGGAGATTAAAGAGTATTATAAACACTCAAATTTGGTAGTTATACTCTTTGACATTGTTGTTTTGAAATTGCTTTCTTGCTCAAATAAGTGCACTTTACCCATTCTCATTTGGTACATCTCTATGTCTCTTGTCTAGTTTGTTTGGTCATACCACTCATTTTTTAACATTTTCTGAGAATTGAATGCATGAAATCCATTTAGAATCTCAAATTTTTAGCTTCCAAATCTCAAACTACAAATTTATCCTCTAGGGTCAAAAACATATAGTAGGGTCAATTTGTGCCATACAGTCCTGACCCTAATGTATTGTTTTCCCTTGTTCACTTTGATCCCAAACTTTCAGCTTACATATTAGTATTTGGTTCATTACTCCTCCTCAATATGCCTTTATAACTTAAATCATCTTCGGAAGATGTAGACAAAAATCACGCACTTGTTATTGACATCAGGCCTCTAAGTATGTCATTATATGCATGATTCCTAAACAAGAAAACTATACATTAACAACACTTTTTTTATTTTCCATTGCTTTATCCTTTTTATACTTCTATCATTTGCTTTTTTGGAATGACTACTTTAATTTTAGACATTGGACAACATGTGACCCAACTCAATATTTCTTGTTTTATCTTTTGAACATCCTGACACTATCACCCATAGGAACAAGAGTGCCTAGGCGTTCGTCCCCTTTGGGCACTTATGTTCTTTTTCCTCCTTTCCTCAAATTTGAAATGACACATCAACTATTATATTTTCTAAATTACTACCTATCATTTTGGGCCAACCTTTTTAGTTCTTAATGATAAAATTCAAACAAGGGAATCATACATATAAGTGACTTACTCACTATTAATAGGGGTTGGGCTATTTGGGCTATTACTTCATATCTACTACTTGGGAAAATAGAAACATTCAAGGAATACATTTGGGATGTATTATTCACTCGCATATGATGGGATATTTCAAAGTTCCATCCCACACATTCATCTTGGGGACAAAGTAGTTGTAGCTTTGATATCTTTGTGTGATTGGCACAAGGGAAACCTAGCTTCAAGGGAAACAATTATATCACACACACCCTAGAACTACATAGATTCTTAAATGTAGTGCAACACTCAATGAAAATCACATTAGGGTGACCATCGAGGTCATTCCAACTCAATCATATGTGTTATTTGTTTCATCTAATGTTTGTTTAAGCTTTGTATAGGTAGATAGGGTTTGTTTTAAAATTTCATGTGCGGAAATATAACCCTATAACGAAGCCAAAGTGACAAAATAGCAAAAGGAAGATGACATGATTAGACCCTGAAAAGACCATATTCAAAGTTGTTTCTAGGACACTAGCTCTCGCCCGAACATTAGCGTCTAAGGTGGTCTTGTCCGCCTTTGGACGATTCTATCCAAAGACTTTTAGATATCTATTCTCTGACGAATCTCACTAAGCCTAGATCTAGCCCGTTGCATCCAATTTCCAATCCATAATCAACCAAAATCTTCAGATACAAACTAAGTCACTCTTATCTAACTATTGCTTATACTTGTTTGTCATTGCATGTTAGCTCTTGCTTATTACTCTGTCATATCTGTTTGATCTTAGTACTATGATAAAATTTTGATTCTATTAAATCATTTGGTAAACCCACTTATCGATCAAACCCTCAATTGTCATTGGATCCCTAATTTTTTCTCTTCATCATAGCCCTAACCCTAATACCCTTATGGTTTCTTTCTTTATTGTGGATTTTAATATCTTTCATTCATCATGTCAACTATTGTGGATAATTATCAATATTTATCTCGTATGCCTATATTTGGATCACTGCAAGGTATATTAGTTGATATGAAATCTCCAAATCAATGCTACTTAAAACAGAATGAGCTTATGTTGTCATTATGAAGATAAGGACAATTATGGGTTTTTACATTGAATAAAGTGGGTAAACTCTTCCAAATCAATCTAAACCTCGCTCGAACAAACTTGAAAATGTTAGTTATTTTTGGTGGTTAGGGGACCTATCTCGGTCGATCCCTAACCCTTTTAAGGAGATGAAAGAAATTTTATTGATCAAAATGATAAAATAATAAATGAAAATGATAATATACCCGACTCGCATCAGTAAAACAATTGCAATTGTGATTCACCATAATTTGGATGGAGATCGCAAGCTAATCATAGTTGATATTCCCATGTGTGTTGGAATTTTTCTAAAATAGTTATGTAAAAATTTGTATCTATCTTTTATGCTTCGCTTTCACTCCATTTTGTGGGGTTATTTGATTTTTTTGTGTTATTATGTTTTATGTTTTTTTGTAATTTCTATTAAGAGACCTTATGCGCAAGGTGTGTTTTCTAGTGTCTACATTTTCCCCTTTTAGGTTATGTGTCAGTAACAAGAAGGACGCAATGCAAAAATCAAGATGAGATGGGGGTCGGCTAACCCTATGACTATGGTTGTGTAGACACTAAATCAAACACTTTGGGTACATTTCTAGGTCCCGATCACTTACCACTATTCATATGATTCCTAAGCGAGAAATATACTAATTGATTATTGTATTTGGCCTCTTTGCTTTCTTTTTGGTTTCATTTTTGGTCTTACACATCCTAGTGCCCAATCTAACTTTTGATACTTCAACTTTTTTGAGTTTGGACACCAACGCCTGTGTACCCCCATCTTCCCGGGTGTCCCCGACCTCTTTATATCTTGCTTGCATCTTTTGGATCTTTCTAGTTGTTGGGCATCTTGTTTTCTTATCAATCGACCTTTTAGTGGTTAATTACGCAATTGAAACAAAGGAATAATATAAATGTAAAGCTATGTGATCATAATAAAGGACCAAATGCTAAGCATATACTATCACTACCTAAGCTTGCATCCAAGAGCATCAAAGCATCCATCTAGCTTTACATAAGGGACAAGGTGTTGGAGCTCAATCCAATTCCTTGGATTGATTTGGTCTTTTCATGGACTCCCGTAAATTTAACTGGTTCTATGTGTTTCTTATTTCTCCCCGTGCTTCAAATATTAGTTTGAGTCAAGGAGAAGTGTCAATTTGTAATAGATCTCATGCCTTAGCAAGATAAAAGAAAGGATTTAGTAGAAATGTCGGGGACTAGTTCAATTGAATGGTAAATCAAAGTATAAAATATTCAAACTTGTAGGTGATCGGGACTATGTTTACATCTTTCACAAAGAACCTGTAATCAACACCAAAATGATCCAAACTGCTCCAAAATTTGAAGCTCAAATTCCAAAATTATGCAACCTAACCACAAAGAAAAAGCTATAGATATGGTTAAAAACTCAGCTTAAAATGGACTTATCCATTTTAATGAAGACTAGAACGTTCAAATGGCCGTCAAATTCCACCTCTCAAAAGCACTAGATGTTGGCATTCGAAAACCCGCGGGAGAATAAGTTTACAAGCATTGGTGAGTTACTTTTAAAAGGGCCGTGTGACATCCATTTACCCATAAAATTCAATGCCAAGGTCAGCGAGGAAACACAACAGAATCTCGGGGGTTAAAGGAAGGGACACGTGTCGACATTCGGACACTCTTTAAGAAAATGGGCTTTGGCAGACCTCAAATTTGTAGAATCAACCATGAATTAAAGAATTTCAGGTTCATGTGAAAGCAAAGTCAACGCGATTAATAAAACATGGAGAAGTTAGAAGATGAGAGATGACACATGATCAAAGAACAAATGGGGACACGTGTCACCATTCTGATGACCTTTTAGGTGATGTGCTCTCACGGACATAAAGCCCCCAAAATGAGCCGGATTTCAAAGAATTTTTGGTTTTCTTGACCTTGCAACCAATGAAAGGTGAACACGTGGCAAAGGGAAAAGGAAACACACATAGACAAAGGAAATACCTGAGCCAAATCAAATGTTGGCATGTGTCACATTCATGTGCTCTGACATGCAAAATTTCATAACACCATAATTTTCGATCTAGTGCTCCAAATCTTGAAAATTTTGTATCGTTGGAAAGGTATCCTTGAGCACTTCATTTTGGCATCATCAAAATCAGAAATTGATGATAGTTATTGGAAGAAAAAGTTGAAAAAAATCATTTATATTCAGGTTGCGAATTCTAGTGTTGGTCAACCTTCTGAATTGATGAAGTATGGTGTTTGTTTCTTCTCTGAACATGTAAGAAAGAAGGAATGAATGATTTGGCAAACAACCTATGCTCCTTTATAGGATTTTAATTCTTCTTGTAGGTGGTTGTGGAAGGAGATAATATTTTTCTTCTCTCTCTCTCTCTCTCTCTCTTTCATCTGCTATATATTGTAAAAGTCTTTCATTTTCCGCGAGGCGATTGGGGTTATTTGTAGAATTTTTGATCAATTTTAGTTTTTAGTTCCAGCTTTCTAGTTTCTTGTAAGACAGATGTGTTTAATTCTATAAGGAAGATCTAAGATGGTTGCACTATACAACCATTAGTAGGTTTTGAAGGAATTTATTTATGTCCTCTATCCAAAAATTACATGAATATATTAGGAATGTTTTGATCAAGCTATACTTTCCTGTTTCTTATGTTTTGAATGAATGAATGAGGAAATATAGTTATGTTACTATCTTGCATAAAATTTACATTTCCAAGTACATAAGGGTATTTCTTAGTTGCTGCATTCTTTTGTTTACTGTGGGCATTGTAGAATAATGTATATTTTGCAGTGGTTCAACTCAATTGTAAAATCCTAAAGGCAACATCACTTTTGAATAACTTTTGTTATCCCTTAAGGGTATTTTGGGTGTATAAAACAAATATAGTAAGTGCTTTATCTCATCTCTAACTCCATGATTTGTAGTTAGGATTGTGAAGATTGTAGATGACTTTTTTGAACATTAAGTATTAATGAATGCAAATGTTATTTCACAAATTGTGTTAACTTGATTGTTATTTCCAAGCATTTCAGTTAAGGATGGACTCATTCCATGGGAACATTAAGACACCAAGGTCATAAAAGAAACTACCCTCCCCCTTCAAATCTCAATAACAAACAACTAGTGACCTTCATACCTACTAAGCATATCATACATGAAAACCATACATATGCTTATTCTAAAAAGTTGAGCTTAAAATTTGTCTATTATTAGTAAGCTTTGCTAAAAATCCCACCAAGTCTGTGATCCAATATCATTTAAAGTAACCTTGGTCAATAATGTTATGCAAATGCAATATCTGAATTTGTTCATTATCTATCTATAGGATCTATTTTTGTTTGTCAAGTACTTACAATAAATCAAGTAATAACTCTTTTAAGAGAAGTATTGTATATGTGGCTGTATTTGCTTCAAATTAATTTATACCAAACATAGAGGAAACCAAGCCATGAGATATTTTCCTTTATTTAGATCCCCCAACTAGGTCCTCTCACCTTAGTCTAGACAGAGCCATAAGTAACAAGGTAAAGCCATCCCCTTTGTGAAGGTTCCTCCTGATCACCTCCTTGATTTGATTCATTGAGTTGAGTGTTGAAAAAATCCTAGCTATCAACAATAAATAAATTTTCATTGTTCATCATTCTCTCAAAGCCAACCCACTCACGTTAGGTGCTCATCTCTTAGGTGTGTTATTTTGGGAGCTAAAACCCGAGTGGCATCGTTTCTTCATAGCAAAATTCTTTAAATTCTCCTAGTTATTGATTGATATATGTTCTACTAGACCGTCAAAAACACCCGAGTGACACCATTCCCGAGGAAATTATGTAAATTCTCCTAGTTATTTATTGATATATGTTCTATTAGCTCATTAACAACACTCGTCTCTGCGCCATTGCCTCCACTCGGGAAAAATGTGGGAAGATTCATAAATATCTATAAATCTCAACCTTCTAGTTTATAAAGCTATCATTTCAAGATATTTTTGAGTTAATCTATACATATAAGGTGCAAGGCCTTAGTGGAAGCTTCGTCTTTCAAAGAAAATCTGGGATATACTAGTGCAATTTTTTTACAACTTGTTGATTAAATCTCCCCTTTGCAAATCTAGAAGGAAGAAGGTCCTTTTTTAAAGTCTGATCCTATCAAAAGATTACTTCTAGAATGGAAGGTACACATTCAATAAGGAAGCAGCTTTTAGAATCCAGTGGTGATCAAAATTTAGAAGAAAATATTTTTCTAATTACTGAGATTGATTAACCTTTGGTGGAAGACTACTCTAGTATTCTTGATGAATCTGATTCAGGTAGTCCTCAAGCTCATTTGCATTCATTTGTTTCAAGAAGGTTCAACATCTACAAGTATAAAGGTATTCTTCATCTCCCTTATTTGTTGACTCATGAGAATCAAGTATTTTGTGAAACTGAGTCCTTGAAGGATTTCCATTTTTAAGATCATACTCCTCTAGCTTCAAAGTTCCCTAGTTCCCCACTATTTCAATCCTTCTTTTGAAACATCTCCATCAGATAATATGGCACAATCTCCACTAAGAGATCCTTTCCGTAAGTTTACTACTTATAGACCAATAAGGTTTTATGGAATGGTGGGCTATCCTAATGAAGTACCACATGAAATTAAAATGATGTTGCCTAGATTTCAAGGGAATAATGCCATAAGTGGAGATCAACATCTCATATTTTTTCAAGGATGATATGGATAGCTATGGAATAAAGCATGAAGATGTTTATGTTAAGTTATTCATACATACATTAGAAGAAGATGTCAGGGAATGGTATAACTTGTTGTTTGCAAAATCAATTGACTCCTGGGTAGAAATGAAGAATGCTTTCAGTTTACAATATGGCAATAAGACAACCCCAAATCCATTGACAACAAGAGTATCCACAATTGAAGAAGAACATATCATTGAGTGGTGTGATAAATGTTTGTTACCACACCCCCTTGTGAGAAACTTGTTAAAGATAGTGATATTAATGAGGAACCTGATTTTAATGATACATGTATGATGGAGATCCCAAATGATTCACCACAAGGAGCTACTTCCACTAATATTTTATATGCCAAAACTACAAGAAGAATTTTGGGCCTACATCAATCAAGTATTCTCTCTTCCTCCTATAGCTAATGTTGATATGGATATGACTCAATCATTTGAACTTCCTAATGCACACCTTGAAGATATCAATGTCCCTTGGATTGAAATTTTTGATGGAGCATGTTCCAATGTTGAAAATGGAGTTGGAGTGGTTCTAACTTCTCCAAATTAGGTTTTTGAAGATGATGATCAGATTCAAAGGTTTCTAAAATGTAAAGGTGAATTCATAGATCAACTCATTGATCTTGAGCCTATGATTGACTTATGTGATGAAAAAGAAACCATCTTTGGGAAGATGTAAGAAAATTAAGAACATATGTTATCCTCAAAGATTGGTTAGTCTCGAATCAAAATTTGATGATAGTGACAAAAAGTTGGGAGAAATCCTATTTATGTGCCCACAGATGTTGAGGAATGCAGCTTGGATATTTCTCAAAATCCCAAAAAGGTTTGGCTAGGATGTAGCATGAGCAAAAAAGAAAAACAAGCTTATGCCTAATTGCTGAAGAATTACCAAGATTGCCTGACATGGTCTTATCCAGATGATCAAGTATGATCATTATACAATTTGTAGTTTTTTTGTTTTTTTTTTGTGTTTTTTTGTGTTTTGTTTGTGTTGTTGTTTCCTTTTTGTTCTCGGATCTACAATGAATAGGTTTTTGTAGTTGTCTATTTTTCCCCTAGCTTGTTATACATCTATTTTGAAAGCCTTGTGTGTTTTGTCCCCGTGACTCCTTGCCTAATGGACTAGGCATCTGGTCTTTATTCTTGTGGCACCCACAAGGGGTTCCCATCCTCGAGGAGGATTCGTTGTTACTCAATCCAGTTCCTTGGATTGAGCTGGTATTTTTCATGGACTCCCCATAAATTTAAATGGTTATGTGTGTTTCATATTGCTCCTCGTGCTTCAAAGATCAATCCGAGTAAAGGATGAGTGTCAATTTGTACTAGATCTCATGCCTTAGCAAGATAAAAGAAAGGATTCAATAGAAATGTTGGGGGACTAGTTCAATTGACTAGTAAATCAAAGTATAAAATCTTCGACTTTTAGGTGATTGGGACTATGTTTACATCTTTCACAAAGAACCTACAATCAACACCAAAATGATCCAAATTACTCCAAAAATATGAAGCTCTGAAGGTCCAAAAACATGCAACCCGACCACGAAGGAAAAATTTTCAGAAATGGTTAAAAACTCAATTAAAATGGACTTATCCATTTTAACAAGGACTGGAATGTTCAAATGATCGTCAAATTCCACCTCTCAAAAGCACCAACCATTGGCATTTGAAAACCCGTGGAGACCAAGTTTATAAGCATTGGCAAGTTACTTTTAAAAGGGTCGCATGACATCCATTTACCCATAAAATTCAATGCCAAGGTCAGCAGGGACACACAGAAAAATCGAGGGGCAAAAGAAATGGACACGTGTCGGCATTCGACACTCTTTAAGCAGATGGCCTTCGATGGACCTCAAGTCTACAAAATCAACCATGTTTCAAAGCATTTCAGGTCCATGGTAAAAGAAAAGTTAAGCGCTTGATCAATAAAACATGACAGAGTTAGAAGATGAAAAATGGCGCAAGATCAACGACCAAATGGGGACACATGTCACCATTTCGGTGACCTTTAGGCGATGGGCTCCAGTGGACTTAAAGCCCCTAATGAGCCATATTTAAAATAATTTTGGGTCCGCTTTCGACCACAGAAACTAATGAAAGGTGAACATGTGGTAAATGGAAAAGGAAGAAAAAATAGACAAAGGAAATCCCTAAGCCAAATCAAAGGCTGACGACACATGTGTCACATTCATGTGCTCTCGACATGCAAAAATTCGAGAAGGCCATAAATTTTGATCATGTGCTCCAAATCCTTTAAAATTTATATAGCTAGAAAGGTCTCCTTGATCCCTTAATTTTGGCATCATCAAAATCAGAAATTGATGATAATTGGTGGGAGAAAAGTAAAAAAACATCTTTTCATTAAAGTTGTAGTCCCAATTTTGGTAAACCACATGAATTGATGAATTATGATGTTTGTTCTTTTCTCGAACACGTAAGATAAAAGGAATGAATGATTTATTAGACAACCCATGCTTCTTTTTGGTGGTTGCATAAGGAGATCGGATTTTTCTTCTCTCTCTCTCTCTCATCTCGCTATAAATTGTAAAAGTATTTCATTTTCTCGAGCTAAAAGATTGGGGGTAGTCATATAATTTTTGATCAAGTTCAGCTTTTAGTTCCAGCTTTCTATATTTTTCAAGACTGTATAAGTCTAAGTATGTAAGGAAGAGCTAAGGTAGTTGTGCTTGCAATGTACAACCATTAATAGTTTTTGAAGGCATTTGTTTATGTCCCTAGCCAAAACTTACATGAATAAATTATTGTTGTTTTGATCAAGCTATACTTTACCGTTTCTTATGTTTTGAATGAATGGATGAGGAAATATAGTTTTGTTACTATCTTGCATTAGCTTTACATTTTCAAGTACACAAGGGTATTTCTTAGTTACTGCATTCTTTTGGTCACTATGGGCATTGTAGAATAGTGTATATTTTGCAATGGTTCATCTTAGTTGTAAAATCCTAAAGGAAACATCACTTTTGAATAGATTTTGTTATCCCTTAAGGTTCTTTTGGGTGTATAAGACAAATACAACAAGTGATTTATCTCAGCTCTAACTCCATGATTTGTAGTTAGGATTGTGAAGAATGTAGATGAATTTTGTGCACATTGAGTATCAATGAATGCAAATGTTATTTCAAATATTGTGTTAAATTGATTGTTATTTCCAAGCATTTTAGTTAAGGAGAGACTCATTCCATGGGAGCATTAAGACACCAAGGTCATAAAAGTAACTACGCTTCCCCTTCAAATCTCAATAACAAACAATAGGTGACCTTCATACCTACTAAGCATATCATACATGAAAACCATACATATGCTTATTCTGCAAAGTTGAGCTTATAATTTATCTATTATCAGTAAGATTTGCTAAAAATCCCACCAAGTATGTGATCCAATATTATTCAAAGCAGCCTATTCAATAATGTTATGCAAATACAATATCTGAAGTTGTTCATTATCTATCTATAGGATCTATTTTTGATTGTTGTAGACACTAAATCACACACTTTGGATATTACTTAGTCTCGGTCTCATTCTACTATTCACCCTGATCCTTTTTCCACTTTATCTCCATCTTTTGGGCACTTTCTAGCCGTTTGAACATTCTATATTTTTGGTGGTCAGCCTCTTCGGGGTTAATTATGAAATTAGAACAAGAGAACCATATAAATACAAAGTTATGAGACCATAATGAGGGACCAAACACTAGGCACTACTATCATCATCTAAGGTTACATCCATCTAGAGCTCATTTGCATCCATCTAGCTCCATCACAAGGGACAAGGTTGGTTCATCTAGCATCACACATCATAGGAGGGAAGTTTATTCTATTCCATCCACCATTCTATTACATTTTCTACACATAGTTATAGCTCACTACTTCACAAAGTGCAACTAGCACAAGAGAACCTAGGGCATGATTGCATACACACACACATACACAACTACATCAGGTCTGAGATGTAGTGTAGTGTTCAGTTAGTAATTCCACCATTGTGTTCGTTGAGGATAGTCTAACCCTTCATATGCATATTTCTTTTTTAGGGATTTAATACTCATCTTGGGGTTTTTAGGTGATTCGTTATTGCAAGTATTGCAATGACATCTAATGCAATTCAACAAATTCGGTGCGACAAAGAGAGAACACATGCGAATATCCAATGACACCTCGGAGGAGGGTTTTATCCTTTTCCTCATACCAAGGCACCTAAAACTCAGACTAGGGAACCCACAGGTGCTCTAATCCTCTCCTAGTAGCCCCTGTCTACTTAGACTTCTCAAATATACACTTCTTAGGACCTCAACAAAATAATTTCCTCCTATTTCTCCATCCATCTCGTGACATAGGCCAACAAGCTAGTCAAATAAGTTGAGTTCCTTCTAACCCTACTTGTTAATTAGGTTTTATTTAGTTTCTTAGGTCATTTTCCTTATTTAGTTTAGCTCTTATTCACTGTTATGCTTATTAGAGTAACTTCATATAATCCACATTTTAGTGTATCATTTTAGTGAACCCGACCACTTTCATGCTTAAGATCCTCATTTTTCCTCTATCATGGCTCCCAAAGTTGCTCAAGTTTCTTTATCTGATTTACTTAAGAGATATCCCAATTGCAGGTTGTTTTGCAAAAATCCCTAGACACCATGTATCTTGATGACAATACGTTGTCACCCAAAATAAGTCCTATATTTTCTCGTCTATTTAACGACCCTAGTGATCCTCCATCTAATCAACCCCTATTGGAATCAATTCAAGCTTTACATTCTTTGTTTCAAGACAAGTTTATGGCTATGGAATCCATGATCACATCTCTCAAAATGAAATTCAACATCTTAAGGATGCTTCTTAGGATCATGTTTGTTCTCCCTCTCCATCTCATTCTATGACTACTACATGTGCTCATATTAGTGAGCCTCAAGTCATACCATTACCAGAGCCTCTCATCCTTGATCACAATACTCAACAACATGACCTTCTTACTAAGCTCCTTAGTCATCACTTGATCACTTTACTGCCTACTCATTGTTATCCTCCTTATCGACTAGCAAAGTATTAAGGGCGTCCATATTGTCACTATCATCAAATCAATGGACATAATGACAATGATTTCCATGCTTTACAATGCGAATCAAACATATTGAGTGTCGTGCCTTTATATCATTCAACACACAACATTTTTTTGCATGCCCATCTATGAATGTTACATCTACATGGGCTTCTAACTATTCCTTCGTGTTAAACGAGCATCATTCCACTATTTCTAATGTTCCTTCTTTGGAAAGTCAAGCACTACCTAAGAAACCACCTACGGTATCACCAAGTCAACATAAGCAACCTCCTTTAAAAATCAGTTCCACACCTCCTCCTACTAAGTCATCTACAACGGTACCTCATCAAACTAAGCAACCTCCTCTTAATGTTAGTCTAACTCCTCTTCCATCAAAGGTATATGCGCCATTACACGGTCATGCTCAACAACCACCTTCTAAAGTTAAACTTGTAATTCGCCATCTGTTATAAACCATACCTATGTCGATGATGGAACCCAGATGAAGCTTACTATGATGATGAACCATTTGATGATCACACTCCTCTATCACTTCAATGTCATATCACTTTTGTTAAGGAAACTACTCCTTACATTGATCCACTTAGTGTTTTTTGACTAGAATTCCATCACTTACACACTTGGGGGCATAACATTTACACACCCCCACATATTAGCATCAATGCACCTCTCATCTTTGCATTGTTATACATTAATATCCTCACATAGGCATACTCATCACATGTTTTAACATCGTCATTTCTGATGATACACTCTTGTGCTTTGGTTCACACTAGATCATTAAGGGCATACTACATATAAACCCCACACATTGCACAAAAAGGTATTACACACAACGTCTATTCTCACATCTCGTATCATACGTCTTGCATTCTACATTCTACATTTAGTCTATATCATCCGTATTTGGACATTTGCACATCTACACATCATATATCATATTAGTCTTCATCATACATGTGTCACACTTCTATTGTCTACGAGTCTAGCATTACATCCTACTCATCCTACATACTACATTATTAGGCTATCTACACATCTGGCATTACATTCTACACATCGCATATTACACATTTTTACACATCATATGGTCATCTATCATCATCATTGCATATACTACATCTTCTTCTATGCGCTACACTAACTACCCTATGATGCACTCTAGTTCCTCGGTCCATACTCGATTGTCGAGGGTTTACTAATCAAATGGACCTTATCATACTCACATGTTCATCATTTAACTTTATATCACATGACATCACTAGGTTAGTGACATATGCCATAGGCTAGATGGTCACCTATTCCTTCATCTTATAGTATATACGCTTTAGGCTACATCATCACACATTCATATCTAGGTCACATATCATCACACACATACACACTTATCACAACAAGTTAGACAAAACACACACTTTAACCATTTCCTAATGACACACTCTCATTTATGGTTCATTCTTGATTGCTGAGGGGAAAACCAAATGAACCTCGCCACATATAATTCCATACACTCAGGTGTCACACGACTCCTATCATCCATCTTGCATTCCATTCCACCCATCCACAACATGTTGCATATCTTGGTTAATTTTACTCTTTCTTACATTTGCTTGTATATGGTCATCTTATTACACATGCTAGTTAGATCTCTTATATGTCATTTATCTATACCATACACACATGCGTGTTCACGCCTTTTTTAGTTGTGATCGCAAATACAGGTCTCTTACATGCAACATGGATGCTCACCTTCTACCACTCCTACAACGGTCGTTGGGGGCATCCACATTCGTCTCTTTCAGGTGCTATTATTTCATTTTGTACTTAGAACTTTTCATTACTTGCTTATACACACTTTTGACATACTATTTTTATCTTTCTAACATGCTAACGGGTGTTTCATGTGTAACATTTGTTTTGTAGGATTACTCGCTTCCATGTCTATCTATTATTTGTACTTTCTTCTTTTTATTTTCTCTTGTATGCAAGCGTTTCCCTTTGTTTTGTGTGCACACTTGTTTTTGTATGTGGCCATTACGGCTTTGAATGTATTGTGACATCGTGAGTGATGTCCCATGTTTGCAGCCCTCTTTGGCAATCTACTTTTTCTTCTTGCGTGTTTACATTACTATATTGCTTTCTAGATTACACACTATTTGTGTAGCATACACTTGTCTTCTATATGCATACTTGTTCATACTAACACTTGTTTTTAGCCACTTGTTTGCGTGCGCTTTGGTTTCTACCAAGCGTATTCCCTTCCCCCGTATGGTACAATTTATGTGGTTGGTCCTCTTTTGGGGCACATTATTCTATCGGTGACGTTGTATATGCCCCCAAAGAAGGGGACATGATTTGGGGTTTTACATACTACTCAATGCTTCTACACCGGTTCAATTCAGTTCAGTTTCTACCCTTTTCATTGTGGTTTATAAAACGAGTGAGTTCAAACCACTCTATGAACCCCATACACAATGGATTTTACAGACATGGTTATCCTTATCATTCTGGGGAGCAGTTACAAGTTAGAGGATACAACGGATTTCCTCTCTACACTACTTCATCCAGTGGCGTCGGATCACCCAAAAAACCAGGCAATACAAAGATCTCTTCACACATATTTAGGGAAGTAGTTATAGGTTGGAGGATACATCGGAATTCCTCCCTACACTTCTTCATCCTATGGTGTCGGATCACCAAAAACCCAAAACATGATATCCTCTCTACACCCTTTCTCTCATCATGGATTAGGTGCACATGTTCCTTTTACACTTTTCATACTTTTATTTCATTCTTTTCATTACTATATACATGCGTTTTTACACATATACATGTGTATTTGACTTCTTGATCATCTTCTCCTTGCAGGTTTGACCGTATGAGAAGCAAAAAGTCAATAACAACAATGTCAACAACAACATTCCGTAGTAACGCACACCATACTAACATGCAGGTACATCACACACATCGAAATTACACATGTGTTTCCACCCTAGGTTCACTCTCATCACTTTTTTCTCTTTTACATCTTTAGTCTCCACACTCCATCTTTTTGTCACTCCACGCTTTGTCTAGTCCTTCGGAACACTTTCTACATCACTCTACATGGACATCAGGTACACATCTCTATCTACTTTATGTTACCGAGTATTCCGCTCACCAATATAAAGTGGGGGCAAATGTAGACACTAAATCATGCACTTTGGGTATTATTTAGTCCCGGTCTCATAATACTATTCATATGGTTTTTGACTAAAGAGAGTACTAATTAACCCTCATATTTTGGCCATTTTACTTTGGTTTCTATCATCACTTTGCCATCCTCCCGGACATACATGCCCAATCTATTTTTGTCATTTTAGCCTTGACTGGGGCATCCACAGATGCCCTAGTCCCAGTTTGGGTGCCCTTATCCTTTTTGCACTTTATCTCCATCTTTTGGGCACTTTCTAGCCATTTGAGCATTCTATATTTTTGGTGGTAAGCCTCTTTGTGGTTAATTTTGAAATTAGAACAAGATAACCATACTAATACAAAGTTTTGAGACCATAATGAGGGACCAAGCACTAGGCACTACTATCATCATCTAAGGTTACATCCATCTAGCTCCATCAAAAGGGACAAGGTTGATTCATTTGCATCAAACATCATAGGAGGTAAGTTTATTCTAATCCATCCACCATTCTATTACATTTTCTACACATAGTTATAGCTCACTACTTCACAAAGTGTGACTGGCACAAGAGCACTTAGGGCATGATTGCACACACACACATAGAACTACATTGGGTCTAAGATGTAGTGCAACGCTCAATTAGTAAGTCCACCATTGTGGCCACTAAGGACAGTTCGACCCCTTCATATGCATATTTATTTTTCAGGGATTTCATGCTCATCTTGGGGTTTTTCAGGTGATTCCTTATTACGGTATTGTAGAAATCGACATAGTTCGAGTGAAGTGGGTACGACAAAGAGAGAACACAGGAGAATATCCAATGATACCTTAGAGGAAGGTTTCACCTATTTCCACAGACCATGGAACCCAAAACTTAGACTAGGGCGCTCATAGGCACCTTGATCCTCTCCCAGGTGCCCCACTCCACTCAGACTACTCAGATCTACACTTCTTGAGATGTTGGCACAATCATTTCCTCATCCTATTTCTCCAGTCATCTATGCAACATAGTTCGACAAGATCGTCAAATCAACTGAGACCCTTCCAACCCTCCTTGTTAATTAGAGTTTATTTAGTTGCTTGGGTCGTTTTCCTTATTTAGTTTAGCTCTCATTCACTGCTGTACTTATTAGATTAACTTCATATAATCCACATTTTAGTTAATCGATTGTCAAGTGCTTACAATAAATCAAGTGACAAATATTTTGAGAAAAGTATTGTATTTATGGTTACACTTGCTTCAAATTAAGTTGCACCATCCATAGAGGAAACCAAGCCATGAGAGATCTTTTTATTCGGATCCCCCAACTAGATCCTCTCACCTTGGTCCAAACAGAGCTAGAAGTAGCAAACTAAATCCATCCCCTTTGTGAAGGTGCCTCCTGATCACCTCCTTGATTTGAGTCATTGAGTTGAGTGTTGAAAAAATCCCCAACTATCAATGAAAAAGAACTTTTCATTGTTCATCATTCTCTCAAATCCAACCCACTCAGGTTAGCTACTCATCTCCTAGGGTACTATTTTGGGATCCAACACAAGGGACCGCATTCTTCTACATACACGCATAGAAGAGGAAGTTCATTTTTCCATGCACACATCTATTTACATATTCTACATCTAGCTATTGCTTGTTATTCAAGTGTGTCTGGCACAAGAACCACCTAGGGCACAATTCTACACACACACACACACAGAACTACATGGAGTTTGAAATGTAGTGCAATGCTTGGATCATAAGTTCACTCAGTCGGGTGACCGCCGGGGGTCAGTTCGACTCCCCATTTACATATTTTTATTTTTAGGATTTGATGTGTTTTAGGTTTTTACAAGTTCTCTTTCTATTTGTAGGTTACAAGTGAATCTTGCGAACTTAGTGTGACATATAGGTGATCAACAACAAATGGTAAGCGACATGACTGTAAATTTTTATGAGTTTTGAGCAACATGGGTGCCCAACAAAGGTGGTCTACAGTGCCCATGCACCCTTGACCTGATCGAGGCACCCTATTCAAACATGTTTTGACAATTCTAATTTTTCTAGGGTCTATTAAGACAGTACACCCTCTTGTTCCATCAATTTTTCACTTGGCATAGCTTCGTGATTATTGCGAAATCAACTAAGTATCTTATCCCTTCTCTTGTACTTAGGGTTTAACATTTGTTTTTCTTATTGTTTACACTAAAATTTGTACTTTATTACTTATTCATTTGCTGCTACATTGCAATATAGGGTTTATAGTTAATATTCTATTTTTGTTAAATCATTTGGTGAACCTGTCTCATTCACACTTAGGGTCCTCATACTTTCATTGCTCTCATTTTCTTAGGATCTTCTCATCATGGATATATCTATTCATGATTTTTTGCTAGCTAACTCTGATTGTCAAGCTAAAATTATCACTCACTTGGCTTGTACTTACATCCCTTCTACTATTGATCTGGACATAATTTATCAGACATTTGTGGATGCCTTCTCTCGGTAGCTCACTTTTCCATCTCTTACAACTGACAATCTATTTGTTTATGAAAATGATCCTCCTCTTTATATACAAGTATGCATTCATAATTGGGGTGTTAAGAAAACTTTAGTCAATAATGGATCTGAGCTTAATCTTTTCCCTTTATCATTCATTCAAAATATAGGCATTTCGTAGCTAATCTCAACCCAACATCTATTTCTCTCCTGGGCATATGATTCCACTACGCGTCAATGTCTTGGAACTATTATTTTTCCCGTCACAGTTTGGCCTAAAACATTTCCTAGGTTGTTCTTTGTCATTAATTTTCCTGTTTCATATAATTACTTACTCGGTGACCATGACTTCATAGAATGCAAAAACCTCTTCTACAATCCACTAGTGCGTCAAATTCTTACATGAAGGCATTGAATATTCACTTCCGATGAGAGTATCCCATTCTAATATTACAACTTAGATCTAGTTGTTGCATTACCTATTCCGACTTTCTCTTCAGTATAGCCCATTGACGATCCACGACCCATGGACTATCCAGAAAACTTACCTCCATAGAGGGAACTGTTTGCCACATAGACATTGTTCCATCCTCTTTAGCCCCCCCTCCTTCTACTAATGTTATGGTGCTTTATCGGGGGATTTCCATATATCGACATCATACCACCTTCATTATCTTCATATACATAACCTACATCTGTGATGCCTCCTTTCACATTCACTCTTTTCATAAATAATGCTTTTTGGCTGCACATTCCATTTGATCCCAAACTACTCGACACTATTTGCACATATGATGGCTTGGCTCAGCTAGGATTCATGCTAGATGATCTTATACCTCTATCACATAATCCTCATTTATATCATGGACACATTTACATTACTATTGTTTATGGCCTCCAACTATTTCATCTATATTTTTACACGCACTCCTCACCTCTCCCCACTTACTCTTGACAATCATGACTTGACTATATTGGTGGCACTTTAGATCCTGATCATATCGACATTTCATTCCCCATGCCCTTCAGTCATGTTTTTATTTGTAATGATTCATTTCTCTTTTATTCACAAAATATTACTCGTTGGTATGCACATAGATGTCCATTACCACCTTTCACTAACAAAGAATACGCAATGGGCATGTATAATATGCACTACAATGGCTCCTTACTTGATCAACCACATACTATTGCTTACCAAGTCTCAAATGCATCTCCATATGGTTTTGACCATGATAATGATGATCTCTTAGATGATGTTACTTGATCATTCTTCTCTTCATACACTTGGGGGCATCATGTTTTTTCCCCTAATAGCATCATCAAGTGTCTTACAATTCTACTATTTCACTTCATGCTTCGCATCTAATATTTTACATGCATCTAACTTATCTTGATATATTTGTATCGTCATTACCCTATGATGCACTCTCGTGCTATGGTTCACACTTGACTGTTGAGGGCATACTACATACATAAACCTCACACACTACACATTTCACACTTTTTGAATTCATGACATATTTTTCTCGTAACTTCTATCATACATCAAATGTATTGCACACTATACACATTCACGATACATCGTTATTACATCTACTTTTACACTCGCACTCATTACCCGATGGCACACTCTAGTTATATGGTTTATACTTGACTATCGAGAGTCTAAATTTGAAATGAACATCACCACACTCACTCACTCTCTACACTCTACGCTTTGTCGATCATATCTTTCTAGCGCACAATTCAAACCATTTTTGATGCTCTTGTTCTATGGTTCATTCTCGACTACCGAGGTGTATTTTATAAATAAACCTCGTCTCATGCATACTCATTCACATTTGCTTGGGGGAACATTGATCCCATCCATCACATAACTTTACATTCCATTCCATTTAGACTCACAACATACTGCATATCTTGGTTGCATTTAATCTTGCTTACTTTTTTTCTTACATGTACACTTTGCTTACTATGTTAGAAATATACTTTGTATGCCATTATCTTTATCATATACACATACACGTTCACTTGCCTTCTAGTTGTGAATGCAACCTTTACACTAATCATTACATGTAACAAAAATACTTGTCACAATACCTCTTACCAATCCCACAAAGGTGGCTCCTTGGGGCATTTACTTTCACACATCACAGTGCTATTATTTCATTTTATACTATTTCCCATCCCTACTAGCACACTATCTTATATCGGATCATATATGCTTTGAAATAATTTCTATATTTCTAACATGCTAACGGGTGTTTCATGTGTAACATTTACTTTTTAGGTCTATTTTCCACTATTGTTGTCCGATACTTTTCCTATAACTATTTTCCATTAATTTCTATTGTATGCCATTGTTTGTGGGATTTTCCCTATGTCTTTCTTAGTCACTTCTTTTGTGATTTTTCTCGCATTTTCCTTGATTGTCTTGCGACATTGTGAGTGATGTCCCATGTTTGAAACCCATTTTTCATGGTCTACTTTTTCTACACTATTGCTTGAATACTTTTTCTTCTTGCATGTTAGCTTACACACTATTTTCTATATGTGTGTTTATCTTGTTTGCACTAACACTTATTTCCAACCACTTTGCTTTTGTGTGCCTTGGTTTCTATATCAAGCACACTCCCTTCCCCGTAGGATATCAATCATAGTTCAACGGTCGGTCCTCCTTTATGACGTATTCTCTTAATGAAGTTGTATGCACCCCAAACGAGGGGGGCATCATCGGGTGAATCAGTCACCCCATTCAATAGTTTACAATCATAGTACAACACAGTTCAAGATCGGTATAACATAGTATTCGAGTCTTTGAAATGGCCTAGAATATGACTTAGGTCTTCAACACAATAAAAATTCCAACGCCTAGACACAAACATAAGCGCTTGGGTGCCCCTGACCCTTCCTAGGTGCCTATGACCGAGGGAAGTTGCATAATTTTTCGTAGAGCAAAGACAATTTTTGGTAGTTTACACAACTATTTTCTCATTACAGGCATAGTCCTCCAAAGAATCAAGATGCATACTTTCACCTTCTTCTATTTTCACGTTGGATTGAATTAGATAGAAATGGATTGGATTTAAACACACCATATGTAGTGGTGTATACATCGTCAGGAAGCAATCAAAGGTTAGAGAATAACACTAGACCTTTCTAACTACACTTATTATGCCATGGTGTAAGATCGCCCAAAAAATCACCCTTGGCATGAGATCACCTGAAAAACTTGCTCTCGACATGAGATCACCCAAAAAACTTGTTCTTCTACAACATTTTCAAGATCCTTTCTACACTTGTCACTCATCGCGGACCGATGTAGATGTTCCTTTTCACATTTTTACACGTTTGGATTGAATTTATCACATACACGACTTTAACTACTCTTTTGTAGGTATGTCCCATACAGGAAGTAGCAATCACATCATCAAACAACAAGTGACAAAAACAATAGGTACAACATGACATGGTACACTCATACGCTTTCACCCTTAGGGTCACTTCCTCTTCTCTAGCTTCAACGCTTCATATTATTCACTTCATGATTTTTCTTGTCTCCTTGGCATGCTTTTGCCATCGATCTACATGGTTATCAGTACACATCTCTTATCTACTTTATGTTATTGAGAATTCACTCAACAACATAAAGTGGGGAAAATGTAGACACTAAATCACACACTTTGGGTACATTTCTAGGTCCTGATCACATACCACTATTCATATGATTCCTAAGAAAGAAAAGTACTAATTGACCACTATTTTTGGCCTATTTGCTTTCTTTTTGGTTTCCTTCTTGGTCTTACATACCATACTTCCCGAGTTGAATTTCGATACCTTAGCTTTTCGATTCTAGACAACGGTGCCCCGACGCCCCGGGCCTCCCGGGCGCCCCAACCTCTTTATATCTTGCTCGCATCTTTTGGGTCTTTTCTAGCATTGGGATTCTTGTTTTCTTATGGATCAACCTTTCAGGTGGTTAATTACCAAATTCAAACAAAGAAATTATATAAATATAAAACTAGGTGACCATAATAAAGGACCAAGCATTAAACATCTACTATCACCACCTAAGGATGCATCCAAGAGGATACTAAGAGCATCAAAGCATCCACTAAGCTTCACACAAGAGACAAGGGACTGCATTATTCTACATATACACATAGGAAGGGAAGTTCATTTTTCCATGCACACATCTATTTACATCTTCTACATCTATCTATTGTTTGTTATTCAAGTGTGTCTGGCACACAAGCCACCTAGGGAATGATTCTACACACACACACACAAAACTACATGGATTCTAAAAATATAGTGCAACACCTAGAGCGTAAGTTCACTTAGCCGAGTGACCACCGGGTCCGTTTGAATCCCCATTTGCATCTTTTTCTTTTCAGGAGTTGATGTGTTTTGAGGTTTAACATGTGCTCTTTCTATTTACGGGTTACAAGTGAATCTCGTAAACTTAGTGCGACATATAGATGATCAATAGTGAAGGGAAGTGACATTATAAAAATCATTTTTTAATTTTCTAAGTAGTCACGAGTGCCCGAAGTGGTATACAACACCCAGGCACCCCCGATTTGATCTAGGTACCCTAGTCTAGCCTTGCCTGATAGTTATACATTTCTCTGGGCTCGGTTGTGATAGTTTGCCTTCTTGTTCCATCAGTTTTCTAGCTTGTCACAACTTTGAGATTATTGCAAAATCAACTAAGTATCTTATCCCTTCTCTTGCACTTAGGGTTTTACATTTATCTTATTCGTTGCTTAGGCCAAAATATGTACTTTATTGCTCATTCATTTGTTGCTACATCTGTAATATAGGGTTTAGCATTAAAATTCTATTTTGCTAAATCAAGTTGCCACAATTGTGGGCTTAGATGGTTGACTAGATAGACATGAACCTAGAAATGCGATTGATGGGCCACTTCAGCGAGTCTATGAAGGGATCGATAGGTTGATTTCCGAAGGCAAAGACTATTGATTCAATTGACTAAGGTGGTTTGATGATTAAATGCCATTGAATTAGACGAGAAGGGTTGTGCATGATTCCCTCCTCAAGTGATAATTTTCAAATCCACATGTTGCCCCTATATAGCACGAGATGAAAAGTGGGAGTTAAAGATGATAGAAAATGAAGCTTGTGTAATTCATGATGAGAATAAGCAAGGACAAGGTTGCCCGAGCTATTGAACAAGTTTCTTTGTTCCTATCCAGATTAGTGAACTAGTAATAAAGGAAACATGTAACTCCAAATATGCAAGGGTTTATGGTACCTTGAGGTGATATGGATGGATATAGGTGTAATATGAACTCGTCCTCGCTGTAAGCTAAGTAACCTTCTCAATAACAAAGACTAAAACACAAGGAAGATTAGTAGATAGATGGGAGGGTTGTCTGACAAAGTTAGTCCCGAGAAGTAAGAACTTCCTAGGATGGATATCAATCCTCATTTTTGTAAGATAAGATAAGATGATATATTGATAAATTAGATGTAGTGAAACTTGATATGATGTAGAATCTGAGATAAGACAAAAATTGAAATGCAAAAATGTAAAGAAAGTACATATCTGATCTAAATAGATGCTAAATAAACCAAACCCGCATGGGTTCACGGTGAACCAAGACTACAGAGGGCCAGATCTACGGTGAATGGCTCTAGATGAGAATAATATATAGAAAACAGTCTACAATTCCTCTTGTGGCTAGATACGAAGCTGATCTGGATCTAATGATGCATTGAGATGATAAACAAGAACCCGCAAAAGGCCTTGAACAAGGTAAAATAGAAAGGATGCAAGAAAATTAGGAAAACAAATGGTAAATGATATGAAGATAGCTTGGGTTGACGACAAATAAGTTGGGTTGGCGGCAATTAGGGACCAGAATGGATCTAAGATGACAGAGGGTTAGATTGGTAGGATCTCGAGGCTAGGTGGATGCGAAAACAAAGAGTGGATGGTAGCTAGTCTGGATGAAAAATAAAATGATGAAATATGGGTTGGATCAATGGTGACCAGACAGAGTTGACGATGACTCGGCTGACCTAAAATTGAATGAGGATATACGGTCTAAAATGAAGGCCTACGAGATGAAAACAAAAGGTTGAGAGGGTTGATGCTTTGAATCCTTGATGGCAGTTGAACTCATGTACAAGATGTTAGTGGCGGATATATATAATAATATTGCAATGAAAACATGAGATATGCCAAGGTGAGAGAAGTCTCCCCTAATCTCCAAATTTGATACATAAAAGGCTCTAACAAGACTCCAAGATGGTTGTGATAACTGTAAATAGGATTAATAATGAAGGTAAGATCACAAGAGCTCAGAAAATCTCAAAATTTCATCCCTGAACAAGGAGGGTTAAAGGTGGCTTTATAGGGTTGACAATGACCTAGATGGGTCACCTTTGATTGCGGGGAACCATCCATTTGGGTGGTGGAATGATGCCCAACTTGAGGGAAGATAGGCCTAAAAGGGGAAGATTATGGTTTCAATGGATATGGACAAGATTGGGTGCATAGAAAAGATAAATTAGTAGGTGGGAGGTGGAAATGAGTAAATAAATGCCATGGATGGGTAAAAACATTAAATGATGGCCTAGAAAGGATAAAATTGGGGATTTAGGGAGGATAAAAATATTAAATGAGGGTTATGAATAATTAAGGGTGATTAGGAAGAATAATTAAATGGTTTACGAGGATAAAATAAATGGTGGGAAATAACAGGAAGTGGGATAAATTGAATTTAGGAGGGAATGGGAAATTTGAATGGATGATCATGATGAAAAGAGAGTGAACATGGGGTGAAGGATAGCGATACCAAATTTTTGTGTCTACATCAGCCTTATGTCAATGAAAATGAGATGATGATTATGTAAAAAAGTGGATGTAAGTGTTATATGTTGTGGGGTGAAGAGTTAGAGTTGATTGTATGTGAATTAATGATGAGCGAACTAGATGGCTAAGGTGACAATCTAGGCGGGAAAGTTAAAAGGGAGAGGCGGTGAGATAAGTGGTGAGATAGCTAGGTGAGCAATGCGCTTAGATGGGTGAGTAATGCAATAAGTTGGATGAGTGACATAATGAACTCGGGTGAGCAAGTTAGGAATGGTGAGATGAGCAAGCAATATGAGCGTTGATGATGAGCTAGGAGGGGCGAGTTGAATAGGCCAATCTATGAGGGAGATTGCGCCGATTGCTATGATGACTTATGGCGGTGGGATACGAGGTCAAGTTGTGGGAGAGAAGTAAAGGATGTGAGTGGGGCATAGGGTGGGTTGAGTGGAGTGCGATGCGGGGTGAGTTCTATTGATGACTCACTAGGTTAGGTAGGGAGTGTCGGGAGTGCCGAGGGGATGAGATAGGGGCTCGAGTGACATAGAGATGGTGGGATAAAATTAGAAAGGGAGGGGATTGAGCACTAGGAAAAGGGAGGGTTGGGAGAAGTGGTTCGGCAAGTTGGAAATGGGGGAGAATTGATGAGTAGGAACGAGGGTAGTTCTTAGTCTAACAAAGAGACATGGATTTGTTTTATATGAATTCATGGGGTTGAACCTCATGTAAAGGTTTTATTATAGCTTCTAAATCTATCTCGACCACAGAGCCAAAATAAAATAAGCCTTATCTCGTATGTATTAACATGTGAAATGGTGGTTGAGTGGTAACACGTGAGCCTTATTTCTAATGGGTATTAGACTTGACCCTCCTAAACTTTTTTTTATAGATTCTAACCAAACTTCCTTTTATTTAAAAATAGGATTGCAAATTCTAAATAAAGTGAACATTAGTCATTTGTGTTAGTATGTGAAATGGTGGACGAAAGGTAAATATGAGTGGCTTAGAGGGATGGAGTCAAGAGTTTGACCACTCCCAAATCCTTTTGATATAGAAAAAAATGGGATATTTAAATTCAAATAGCTTTATGGGAAAATGAAAACAAAGAGCCCTTATAGTTTACTTTTTTTGAAATACATTAAAAGATTGTAATGAAGTTATTAATCAATGTGGTATAAATGAAATCCAAAATAAAAACCATATGAATCATATCTAACCACATTTTCTAAAAAAGTATGGTGTATTAAATTATGAAAACATGTCAATTAGGGTGTGAAAATTAAGTCGTAGTGAAACAATGAATCGGTACCTATATTAAAATAAATATAACTTGACTATTTTATTACAAACCCAAAAATTAATTTACATAGAGGCTATTTCAAGGAAGTTATAGTCTATTTGTGAATATGACAAAAAAGCGAGTTTAACATCCTTGTAATCATAACTCTCGTGATAGGTATGTGACAATCATGAGAGATATTATTACTCAATTTTTTTTTATCATAGTTTGATTATGTGTTGTATTTAACTTGATAATTATTTTTGTCAACACAAGTAAACTCATTACTTTGAATTGCTAATTAAACTCAAAAACTATAATTTTAAAAAGACAGGGGCACAAGTCAAAAAAATTGGAACATTAGACTAAATTTTGAATTAGATTATGATTGTCTAATATGTTTTGGATGATGAAATGACTTATAATTGACGCTCTCTAAAACCTAGAAATATGTAAAACTACTTCATTTACCTGAAAATATTTATAAGACATTATAGTTCCCTTATGTTGAGCTAACAAATTAGGGTTAGGATACCTATAATAACAATGCTTTTAGATTGTATGAGAAACACACAAGGGTTGTTATTACTCATGTCTTATTCCTAGTTGGTTTTTATTTCCCACCGAGTTTAAAATATTGAGTGGGAGAGAGATCTCTTGGTTTTAAGTTGTAAATGGGAACATTATTATGAGAGATGTGTACTTGAGCTAGGGAGTTATATGTAGATACAAAGGGTATATTACTATAATTTCACACATTTACTAGGGGCTAAGATTTAATTGTAAGGGTATAAAAGTTATCACTCACGTGTATCTGGATAAGACTATTACATGCCCTAGTACATAGTTGGATCTCATTAGGGGGTACCTAGTGTTATCTTAGTCTTTTGGCCAAAAGCATGTTTGTTATTACATTCATAGGATGTGTTGTTTTTCCATCATTTCCTTGTTCATAGGTCTACCAATACTTGCACTCCTACACCATGTGCAAACAACACCATATTTTGCCTCATTATTGTGTTGAAACTGACCTTTTGGGTTTTTGGCATGTTTCTTGTAAGAGTTAACTTTGATTTATGTAACACAAAAAGTAACATAAAAATGACATGAATAAATTTTTTAATTACGTCGCTTTCACCAATTATGTGCCTAATTTACGTCAAAAGTGCATCTATTTTGCGCAATGTCAAATCAATGGAAGACTTACAACATTAAGAATAAGAGGTGGTGTACATATGACGTAAAATTCATTGGATAATTTAAAAATATATATAATTAATCATAATTACAAATATTTATATTGCACTTTTTCTTATTTACAACTATTAAATATTATATACTAAAATATTATTTACATTGTATTGTCATAGAGAAATTGTACACTAAGAATTTGTAAAGTATCCAAATATTATTATTAATAATAAAAGAAGACATTTCAATTCAAAATGTGATTTACAATAATATATAACAATGTAATTTCGAGGGAGTATTGAGGGTCCCTTTCAAATTACAAAAATATATATATCAAATTACATCCTTAATATCCTAATGATTGTTGGTATTATAGTCCTCCCCTTATCCTCATGCAATCTTCTTGCTCTTCCTGAACTTAATCCTCCTCGTCATCCTCATCATCCTCTTCATTACGTCCATTATCATTATCTTCATCACCATCATCATACATGTCCTTCTCTAAATCCTTTTCATCCTTCCAATTTGTTTTACCTTGATATATTTGATGATAAATGTTAAATTGTAATTTATAGTTTGTGTGTACAACAAATTCAACACCGGATGTCTTACCAAGACAAATTGATTATATTGGGCCCCTTGATTAAGGATTTTGTGTTCCATCCCAAAGATTTTAACACTTTACACACTCTCTTTATTGTGTATTTTTATAGTGCCCTTCCTATGAATACAAGTATATGATTAAATAAGATATGTTGATATTTTTATTTTAAAATATATTAAAAACAAAACAACATAGCCTAAATAGAACTTATAAATTTATCATCATCCTCTTCTAAATTTTTGTCACCCAAATGATGAGTCACCAACAACCTTTTTTGTACTTTGGCTTCTTACCCCTTTAGCACATTACTTTTGATCCTACATCAATTGCAATATGTATTAAATTTTTAATCAATCACCATGTTATATAATTACCATTAATTTTGATCGTAGACCTTATTTTTCTTTTACAAGATAGGAGTGGAAAGTAGACAACATAAAATATTAAATTATAGTTAATGTTTTTATCAACCACAATACAAGCTTTAAATAGTCATCTTTACAGTTCAAATGTCAACATATATCATTTTTTGTTAATTAACTTGCAACCCTATCAATGTATGTTCTTTAGCCACTTGTCACACAATAGTGGGTTTTCCTAAACTCAGTGAAAGTTACATCAACCAACATTCTTCGTCTCTCAAGTGGGATTTGCACCACTCTAGATGACAATATGAATGAATCAATTTTTGTGTTCAATCAACTATTATTTTTTTAAATACCTACAACCACAAAAATAGAAATCACTAAAAATGACATATAAAATAAATTGAAAAAACTTAAACTAATACAATGATAAATTATTCTAGCTCAAATAAAATATATTAAAATAATTAATTTCCCGAATCTATTGATATCTTCGTATCATCATTTATATAAAGGACCATTTTAAGGTCCCTTTGCATCCGTGTTTATAATTACTACGAACAAGATGAGAGGGTATATCAATATTTGTTGTTGGAGGGGGTGAGAGTGAATTTTCATCCCCCTTAATCTACTTGGGAGTAGGTCATTCATACTTTTTAGGGCAGTCTCTTGTCATTTCACTTTTTATTTATTTTTATTACTAACAGGGTGTGAGAGCCTTACTTCTCGCAAGGATCTACAAATAATGTGGACTCATTATAAAGGAATTATTAAAATCACTTTAAGTAATAAACGAAGACTTTATACCTCCGCACATATGACTCCCTCATCCTATGACTTCCCTCATCCTCATGTTAGTTGATATGGGATGTAGACTTGTCATAATCAAGTCATATTATAATTATTCAATTAAGAAAACATTACATTAACAAATAAATTGTAAATTTATACCTTCATCTAGGGGACACCCTAAGAGTAGATGAAGGACATGTTCTTGTTCTACCATCGTCATCTGGTTCCTTTAGTCTATATGGGAAGTAGACCTATGATACATAAGTGGTATTATAATTGGTTAGTGAAATTAAATAATTTTGTAATAAAAAATCAATTACAAATATATACCTTTGTGTTGAGTCCCTAAAGGTTGAGGGATGCCCACTCATACAAATGAAAAGGTCTTCATTAGACTACTCCTATATGTCTCTCTAAGTAATAGACATGTCATTTTGAAGATGTATAATTATAATTTTAAATATAAAAAATAATATTAAATTACAAAATATATTATAAACTTATACCTTGGTGGTGAGCGAGTAGAGGTCGATAGACATTGAGGTGGCACATGGGTTTTGTCCATGTCATATTGTGTCGACCCCAATCTCTAGAGCCACTTGTTGGTAAAGGCATGAAATGTCTTTCTGAATAAGTTGTGTCCTCTTTAATATCAAAACCAAAATTATATGGTTTAATAACAAACATTGAATTAATGCAAGAAAAAAATTGTAAACACAATGAAAATAGAAAGTACTTCAGAATGGGAAATATGGTATAACATGAATAAATTTTAGCACTTATTATAAGGGTGACACCAAATTTGGTAACTTTAAAATTTATTTTAAAAACACATCTATCACATCAAACCATATGGAACATTAACTCACACACACAATCAAACAAAAAAATGCTCTAGTTTTGCATAAGCGCATATGCCAAACCAATATTTATAAAATTGAATCTTCAACATTGCTCATAAATCTAGAAGAAAACATGTGTAGACATGTTCGCTACCGTACAAATACTATTTTAAATAATAATTGAAGAGAGAAATAAATTATTCCCTAATACTAAAAAATTCAAATAGAGGATAACTTTAAACACGCATCATGCATGTTGGGGAAAACCCAAAAGAGGAGGGGACTAGGTGGATGCATTCACAACGTCTCCTTTACCACACCCTAGAGATAGGAAATATTGTAGATGTATGAATTCCTCACCCTTATACCATTTCCAACCATTCGCTCCACCTCATCTTACTTAGATAGACATGAATGAATTATTGACCAAAAATAATGAAAGTGGAAAATTAGAGAGAGAAAATAAAGAATATGTTGTGTTCAACACAAATAATATAGACCACATAGGTTGAAAAAAATGATGGTGTCACCACCCTTTGAAATAGAAAACATTTCATCATCCATGATGATGTCTTGCATGGAGAGGGGCCTCGAGGGAACACCATAAAGTAGTGATCCATAAACTTCTACTTTAGAACTCTACGAAATCACACAATTATGTTGTTCTACTTACAAGTTTGGGAAATGATAGATTGATTGAAGATTAGAGATTTAGTGACTAATTATCTAGTGCTATAGAGAGAAAGTTGTAGAGAATAGGAAAGAATTCAAAATCCAAACCCCAACAATTTTATCGTGAAACCTCCAATGCGGGAAAACCCGGTTGGGAAGGGTAAAACACTCTTCCTTCCCACTTTTATTGGTCAATTATAGAAAATTACAGATTACAAGAAGTATAAAATGGAGACAACAATGTAAACCTCTCCTTTCCTATGCTTGTTTGCTCTGTTTCTACACCTTGCTCCTACAATTCCACTCCAACACTGAAGATCTTGCTCACTTGCTCTCATTAAGCTTAAACCTTTGCTCTTTGATCTCTTTGGATCTCTGAATGATCAATTCTCTTGCTCCTCCTTGTATTTATAGCCTTCTCCCATGTCCTCCCATGCATTGGAGAATGGGAAAGGTCAGGGAGGGAAGAGACATAGTCGATGCTTCAAATTCACGTCCATTCGTGCTCCATTTCTCTTTTCTGTTCAAAAGTGTCAGGACCGCCACCCTATGCGCAGACCGGTGGTTTTAGGACTACCACCCTAGCTAGGTGGTGGTTACAAGACCACCACCTTATAGGAAATGGTTATGTAACCACCACTGCACAAAGCGGCGGTTCTATCCAAAACCTCTGTTTACCTCATTTTTCTTCATTTTCTTCAATTCTCCTTCTTGGTGCTGATGGAACTGATGAAGTGGTGTGTTTTTATGGATCCCTATGGATCATACCTCCCCTACTTAGGAGGCTTTTGGTCCCACAAAATCTTAGTGGGGGAGTGGTAGAGGAATCAACTCCCTCTCTTGCTCCTTCGAGTACCACTGGGTCTACCTTGGTGTCTTCTCTCATCCAACTTGCCAAGGCTCCTGTAGATATCTGGTTTGCTTCTCTAGTGCTACATCCTCCTATGAGTTACCTCGAGCATAATCCTCTTTAGAAGGAAGCTTCTGTATGTTTCCTTCTTTATCATGCATAGATGACATTGGTAGGTGCAAGCTCTTGTAACTTGCTATCGCGTGCATTTGCATGAAGTGTGGATGAAGGTTTATTTTCCAACCTACTCAAGTATGAAAAAGGTAGATACAATGACCGCATAACGGATGTTGTTTTTATCTTTGAATGATAAGTTCTTGTGGTGGATTCTTCTACAAAAAATGACAAGTTCTATCCAAAATATATGTGTTATCAAGTCTATTTTGTTTTTCTTCCAATGAAAGTAAACAAAACTGATGATTTTCCTGAATAAGTCTTTGTGCTTGGTTGGCACTTACCATTACCATAACCTTCTTTGATTTTCTCTAGTGTGCTCGGATGCTGAAAATGACTCTGTCCTTGACCCATCTATATTGGTTCTCCCTCCTTGTGAACACAACATCCCTAACATATAAGTAAGGACTTTTGAAGACAATGTCAAATGCATCAAGTGGAATGATATCAACCTCTAATACATTAATATATTGGGTATTTATCCCAAACTAAAACTTACACTTTCTTGTAACTTGTATTTCTACACCCCTCTTCACCCATCCCAATGGGTATGGATGTGGATGCACATAAGTCTCTAGACCAAGATGTTCTACAATTGCATCAGAAATCAGATTTGATTGAGAACCAAAATCTACTAAAGAGTTTACCTTAGTCTTCTTGATTTGGAATTTGATTTGAAAAAGTTTACTCATCTCTTTTTCTTCTTCTCCCCTGTACATGTTAGTGGTTGTGCATCCCAGCCTTTCGTCTATATCTAAATTATCCTCAATCTCCACCTCTCCTTCTATTTTCACAGTGGCCATGGATTTCTTAGAATCCTTAGTTTGGTGCTTTGGGTGTAATTCCAGATGCAACTTCCAACATGTGGCATCATTATGTCCATTTATATCACAATTCTTACAGAAATTATTAGTATCTTTACAAGTATGCAAAGTAGTAGTGACATGTTTACCTTTCCATTTACCTCTACTACTTGTCTTCCCTTGTTGTTTTTCATGCTGATCTATTGATTGGTCTCCCTTTGGCTCTGTTTCTCCTTACTTCTTCTTGTCATCAATGTAGTATGCTTGAATTCATTGAGATCCTTGGGCTTGGTTGAGGTTACCTTCCTTCAAAGGTGAGTGTGAAGTCCTCCTAAATACTTGGTTAGAATGTCCTCATCCTCCAAGTCCATATTTAACAACATGGCTTATCTCTGAAACTCTATAGTGTAGTCTTGCATGCTTTGACCGCTGCCATATCTAAATTATTGCCACTTAATCATCATGTTAGTCTTATGGCCAATAGGATAGAAGGTGGCTATAAGAAATTCTTTAAAACCTATCTAAGTATTTACAATAGGAAATTTCTTCTTCTCATAAGTGGCTAGATGGGTTTCCCACCAAACCAGAGCATGACCTTCCATTTTGAGACATGCAAAGGTGATCCTTTGTGCCTCAGTGACATTATGCACACTAAAATAGACTTCCAAATATTTTAGCCACTTATCAAGTAATTTTACATCTACTTGTCCTTCAAAGTTCTTTATTTCCACTTTCGTTTCAACTTTAAAAGGTGTATGAGAAAATTTTACCTTCTCGCTTACAATTAGTGTCTCTTCTTCACGTTCTTCCCATTCTTCCTCTTTGTGGCTCTTTCCGATACTAATTTTTTTGGTCAGTGCTCAAACCACTGAGTCCATGGAATATTGCTTAGCCGAATCCATATTTTGCAGATCTGAAAGCTCTTCTTGTTTTCTATGCAACCTATCCATCATGGTCTCTAGCGTTTCGAATCTATGGACCAAGTTCTCTTCTTCCATTTGAGCTCAAATTATCTGTTTCCACTTCATTGTAGAAATATATAGCTCACAAGATAAAAATCCTTTGCCTTTAGATCTTGTCACATCATACAAATTACAAGAAATAATTAAATACCATAGTCCCAGATACATAATCAGATCTGATACCAAAATGATCTGTAAACTTCTACTTTAGAACTCTATGAAATCACACAATTATGTTGTTCTACTTTCAACTTTGGAAAATGACAGATTGATTGAAGATTAGATCTTTAGTGACTGATTATCTAGTGCCATAGAGATAAAATTATAAATAATAGGAAAGAATTCAAAATCCAAACCCCAACAATTTTATCTTGAAACCTCCAATGGAGGAAAACTAGTCAGGAAGGGGAAAACTCTCTTCCTTCCCACTTTTATTGGTCAATTATAGACAATTACAGAATACAAGAAGTATAAAATGGAGACAAAAATGTAAAACTCTCCTTTCATATCCTTGCTTGCTCTATTTCTACACATTGCTCCTACTGATTCCACTCTAGCACTGAAGATCTTGCTCACTAGCTCTCATTAAGCTTAAACCTTTGCTATTTGATCTCTTTGGATCTTTGAATGATAAATTATATTTCTCCTCCTTATATTTATAGCCTTCTCCCATGTCCTCCCATGCACTAGAGAATGGGAAAGGTCAGGGAGGGAAGAGACACAATTGAGCGATTCAAATTCGCATGCATTCGTGCTCCATTTCTCTTTTACTGTTCAAAGTGTCGGGACCACCGTCATGCATAGAATGGTGGTTTTAATCTTGCCTCCCATGCTTTGGGTGGTGGTTATAGGATCGCAACCCTAAGGTGGTGGTTTCTGCAACCGCCGCTTTGCATAGTGGCGATTCTGTCTAGAACCTCCATTTACCTCATTTTTCTTCATTTTCTTCAATTCTCCTTCTTGGTGCTTGATGGAACCGATGTAGTGGTGTGTTTTTCGGATCAAGTAGAGATGACACCTCACAAGATAATTATCAAGATTTAGATCAATCCATGAGATGTTGTGTATGGGGAAAATTTAAAGAAATGGGTTTGAAATATTTTAGGAGGAAAAGTGTTGCTCCAAAATTAATGAAATATGCACTATAATAGCTCAAATACAAAAATAAGGTTCCAAGTGGAAAAGGTGACAACTAATCATGGGGAAGTTAACTAAGAGAAAAAAATTATTATCCAAAAATACTTAAAGTTAAAGGTGTAAAGGAGAAACAAAGACCATTTTTGTGAGTAATATGAAAGCTATCTAGTTTTTTTAATTGTATTTCTTAGAGCATTCTCCACATTTTCCCAATAAAAAAAAACCATCTTCAAGCATTTCCCCTTTGGATTTGTATTTAGTGTTGTAAGAACATTATATTATGGCTTAGGGATTACAAAATATACCATAGAATTTAATCAATTTACCCTAGAGCTTACATAAAAATTCCTAGGGTTTACAAACCCTAGTGTTTACATTATTTATGAAATTTAAATGAAAATATGATAATTTAAAGAAATTCAAATCTTTTATCAGAGGATGAGATCATATAAATATAATAGTAATAAGCAAGATCTAGCATGTGAAGTATAAAGAAGTGTACAAGATAGGAGATAAGAGTGACTTAGCTTGTATCGAGAGATATGGACTGGTTCTAGGCTGGAAAACAAGCTGAAAAGTCTAGAAATAGGTTGTGTATGCTCTATCTAAGAAACTAGAATTTGGAACCTCTTTATATAGAACCGATCAAACAAGGACATGACCACCCTAAGTGTTAGCGTATGATCTAGGTGTTATTTTACAAGAAGGTACTCTACTTATACTCTTTCGGGGTTTGAAATTAACTTCTTCCTTTCATTGTTTGATGTTTTACATTTGTTGTAGGGTTCTTGTGTCACACGTGTTCCTACAAAAAAACCCTAGTTACTTACCTGCACAAGGCTTAAGAAAACTTTAGATGGAATAAATAATGTATATGCTTTAATCGGACCAATCGTGGAGGTCACCCCAATGTGATTGTCATGAAGTGTGGCACTATATTTCACACTCTATGTAGTTATAGTGTGTGTATGTGATTGAGTTGTGTCCCTTGAAGATAGGTTGACCGTGTGCCGGTCGCACCAAGATAGCAGAGCTATAACTAATTTTCCCCAAGATGAATGTGTGAGATGGAATTCAGAAATAACCCCTCCTATGTAGTGAATAATGTAACCCAAAATGCAGTCCTTAAGTGTTGCTCTTGTAGATGGTAGATAGAAAGTGATATCCCTAAATTGTGCAGCCCATAATAATAGTGAGTAAGTAATGTATATATATGATTCCCTTATTTGAATTTCATCATTAATAACCAAAAAGACTGACCCAAAGTGATAAAAGAGACTTTAGAAAAGATACCAAATGATGTGGTAATCCAAATTTGAAAAAGAGAGGGAAACTTGGACAAAAGTGTCCAAAGGCGCAGTAGCACCTAGGCATTCCTTTACCTAATGGGTGGTAGTGTATGTGATGCTTGGAGGATATAACGGAAAATATAGAACTACGTCATGTGTTTTTCAATGTCCAAAAGTAAACTGACCATTCGAGAAGAACAAGTGTCAAGAGTATCAAGAGGAATAAAGCAATGTAAAAGTGAAATAAGTGTTGTTACTATCTAATTTTATTACGTAGGAATTATGCATATAATAACATAATTAGAGGCATGATGTAAGTACTAAGTGTATGATTTCATGACTACATTTCCCCCAATTTATATTGGTGAATGAATATTTGGTAACATAAAGTAGATAAGAAGAGTGTATCTTATGAAGAGTCGAAGGAGTAATGTAATCGATATCATGATGAATGAGGATTATGCTTGATACTGTGTCAAATAAAGCTTATAGAATGTGTATTGTGGAATCTAGAAGAGGATAAAAATCCTAGGGGTAACCTTGAATACGTAGTAGAAATGATGTCTAATTTTTTTCCTTGGATATTGTCTTTTCCAGAGCGTTTTGTGCTTGAGATTGTTACTTGTTCCATTTGTGGGTTGCTCTTTTGTCAAAGTAAGATCGGATGCTCAAAAGAATAAATGTATTCAAGGCTTGTGATAAATGAATTTGAAATCTAACTTAGTGAACGTGAGGATAGAAATATGTATTGAAAAATAAGTGAATTAAGGATAGAGTACACCTATGTGCCATGAGAGAAGAGATAGAATTGTTCATTTATATTTGTAACCTTGGAGATGGTTGGAATAGTGCTAAGAATTTAGGTGTCCACTTTCCAAACTGAGGATTTAAGAGTCATATCACCAAATTGAGGATTTATGCATACTATTGCCAAACGAGGATTTAGGTGTCATGTTACCAAGAGAAGAGTATTGGGAGAGCTGTAGGATTTTCCCTCTACAAATTAACACTTCCCTATGGATAAGTGCTGATCCAAATGGTCACAAACCCAATAGTAATTGGTCATAGATGATCTTGATAAAATAGAGTCATTCGTTCCCTTCTGAAGGTTTGTAATTTTCCACTGATTTTGTTCATGTTGCTCTGATAGTAACTTATAACAAAGTATGTGTTTTTGGGAATTAGAAAATACCGTCACTAGAAACCTATTAATCCTATAATATACCTATTTTTTTCATGATAGAACCACCTAGGTGCGACATTAGCGCCCACCTCTCCCATCCTATGTTGGGTGCTTCTTTCCTTGCATTGAGTTTGGCCCAATTCTGGTTTTGAACTGTTTCTTAGTTCTTGTTAATCCTATTTTTTTTGTGTACCATTATGTGTATGGTCTCTAGACTATTGAGAGGGTTAAATAATCACCCGATAATTGCCCCACTCATTTGAGTGCATGAGATGAACCAAGTGAGCACGACCCAAATGAGGAAAGATGAAACTAGCGTGAAAATATTGATTAATATAAAATGTAGATTTTAAGAGTTAATCTAAGAAGTATAACAATGAAATAAATGTATAAATTAACTAAGGAAGTGACCCAAACAACTAAGAAAGTAGAAATAGAAAACCTAGAGTGCAAAGAGAGTTATAAAGAACTTAGCTGATTCGAAAAGCTTGCTAAAATGTGTCACAAAGATGTATGGAGAAACATGAGGAGTGATGTAGCCTAAAATATACCTAGAAAATCCCAAGGCATGTTGGCACATCACTCTTCCGAGATTGAGTGCTCACTCGAAGTGCACAAGGGTACCAGTCCCTCATTAGAATAGCTTTTCCAAAATGTTAGCATGAATGAATGTATATTTCAGATCCATAACAGATAATCAATTAAACCACAATACATAAACTAGATCCATATCTAAAACATATGAAGGAATAACTAAAAAATTACTATAATCAGATTTACCATGCAAGATCCATGTTTAGTTACATCCAACACCAATATCTAGCCAATAAGATCCATTATATCAATATTATAAAACACAGAAGCTTCTTACATACATCATAAGGTCACCATAGTTATGCACGCTAACAAACTCGCAACATAACACTACGATAATCATAAACTTACTAAACCGTGTAAATCAATACATATTTATAGGGGTGGGGACTTTCCCTTCACTACCCATGCACCTTCAAAAATAGGCTACATGCTAATAATAGCCATGCACCCTTACATGAGAATACAAAAACATGCAAGCACTAATAATATATAACCTAATAATACAATTGTAGTACAATTCTATTATTGGCTCCAAAACTTTGCATGGCACTCAATCTCCTACTCATCCCAAAATCTTTCGTGCTCTGCAAGTATTTATATAATTGTGTGCTCCCACTCTATGTCCAAAAATAGCCCCATGCTAAAAACAACTAAGTCTGCTCCCGTGTGTGACCTACTTTGCTACATTCTCGCACGCACCTATGCGCTCTATGTTTGTGCGTCCAAACCTTATGCACCCTCCATACTTACGCTATACTTTCTCAGTCCAATATTACCCCAATCTAATTGAATTTCCACCCTTGGCAATCGTAAGCCATTTTATGTCTCCAAGAATAATGACTAAAGAATGAAAGAATAAAGGTAGTACTTATATAAGGAATGAAATACTAATCAACACCTTGCTCTTCTACGTAGGAAAGATTAACTCTGGATATCCATTCTTAATCTCAACCTCCAATTCATTCCAGTCACTTAGCGCTTGGCCAATTTTATCAGGAACATCTGTAATTATGGCTTCCAACTCGTCATTAGTCATGTTTTCCTTCTCATTCTGTAATATCCTAATGATGTTAACCATGCAAGAGATCATCCCATCCATGAGATCCATTTTCTATGTAATGAGTTTACTAATATCTTTTAGTTTCTCCTTATGTGGATCCTGGTTGTACAAAGCAAATCACTCTTCTTCTCAATCAAGGTAAGCCTCTCCATGATCAAGCGTCTCATTCTTCATTGCCTTGAGGACCTCATTTTCTTCTTCAATGGTCCTTGTCTTTATAATCACATCTGGTGCCTCGCACATAGTCAATGCCTGATCTGCTTTCTTCAATTCATCCTTCAATGCTTGTAATAAGGATTCATAACTTGCAATTTTCCATGCAAGAGTGGATTTGGCTCTCTCCACTTCTTTTGCAACATCCTTAGGTCTAAGTAGGTGCACGTGCCCTCCTCTAAAAGAAATTGAATTGTGTGCATAAATAATGAAGATCTAACTGAAACTCTCTTTTGGCACCTTATCCTGTAAATCAGGCCTTTTCTCCATAACCTCATCAACAATTTGTTCGGCCATCTTAAGGAATTTTTACATTTATACATCAACTTTTTCCTTTTATTCTGTGAGGCACCTTATCTCTGTAGCTGCATCCTTTTCATCATCCAAAATCACTCGTATAGTTGCCACTTTATCAATATTACGACACACAACTTTTGTAGACACCTTAACCAACACATTGCTTACCTGCTCATATGAAAAATGTGTGGGCTTGATGGTAATATGGCGGGTATGTGGTGCCCTCTTCATCCTATGCGATACACATGACTCATCACAAAATTCAAAGTCAGGCTCATCCATGTGAGTTTGCATGCTCCATGATAATTGTTTAGGAGTACGCATGGTTGCCATTTATGAATCCATTAAGTCCTAGCCATATAACTGCTCCCTGGACAAAGTATTTTAGAACCGTGTGCTAATGATATTTGTCTCATCATCAATGTATCCCAAGTTGTATGTTTTTACCATATCATCTTATTTGTGCTCACTAATACACTCCCCTATAGTCTCTTGTGTAGTGGTTCCTACATCCTATTGTGCATCAACGCCCACACTCTGTTGTACTTCCTCCCATTCCTTGGTTTCTTTTTCTGTGTATGCAGTATGCATTATAATTTCTATATCTCCATGTGTGTTGCATTGATCCTCAACAAGTTCTTGGGCACTTACACTTGGGGCCAACTTCCTCGTATATTAATTTTCACCTATCTCCTCATCCTTCTATACTTTTAGGCTTAGAGTTGCCACATCATTTTGCGTGCTTTGTCATGAGGACTTATCCTCCTCACTATCTTTGATTGGTATATATTTTCAATGCATATTCCTTTGTTCTTTGTCATTCTTCACCGGTGTCACACGCGGTGACTTCCTCGATGGATGTGATGTCCCATCACTAGTATCCTTGGATGTACGCCTTTTGCGTAAAATCCTTCGTGTATGGTCTAATCCTGTACTGTCGGCTTGTTCTTCTTCATACCGCTCCAAAAAATTCTCCAAGCCTATAGATACTGGTTCTTCCTGAGTGGAGGGTGCAAGTTCAACTGGACTTGTAATGCCCACTGTCTATTTCTTCTTTGGAGGACCCGAAAGAGCTATGTCCTCACCTTTAATCACCTTCCCATCTTTGAAACGTGGCCTTAGGTACACATAGATGCATGCTAGTTCAATATTTCCTATGGCCATGGTCTCTGGAGTTATGTCAATATTATCTGTCTCAAACGTTTCTACATATACTTCCTTATTTGGCCATACATAGGTCTTGCATAGGATATGAATATCCGCATCTACCTTATTAGCGTCAAACTAAAGTTTGCACGCATTATCAACCTTTGTTCACATAATCCTTAAAGTAACATACGTAAAAAGTGAAAAGAAACTTACACCAGGGGACTTTCTCACCTATCTTCATGTAGAAACACCCCAAACTGAAATGTTGGTAAATGGAAAACTCTGCTTGGCCATCCAACACGGTAGGAAGCTCACACGGGATGTGTCATTCCCCTTCAAACGCCCTGCGAAACCACCAACCACTTCTCCTGTCACTCCTTGTAGGTATTTGATATGGAGCCATGTAATGTATACTTCACAAATTTCTTTTCCGGTGACTTATATTCCATGGGAAATTCCCACACCTTCTCCTTTGGCCCATTGGGCACACGAATTTCATTGAATACAAGTAAAAGAAGAATAGCGCCCCAAGTAATTTTGTCACCTTTGTCCACCTAAATGCGCACCTTAGTCACTAATCTCTCTGCAATGTATTCGAAGATGTTGTAGTAGGTTTTTCTTGCCATCTTATGTGCTATGTGAAGCCAACACTAGTTTACCTTTGTCTAACGCTTAGAGGAACCTAACTTACAACACTTGAGTTTCACCATTAACCCTTATCGCCATATATTTAATGTTTGTAACTTTAAACACCTGGCCTCCCTTCTTGTATTTGAACACCATAGTCATCACATCAATGCCTTCTTCGGCAGATAAATCTCCGAAATATCTCACCCCGATTTGCGCAACCCAGTCACCTTACCAATTAGCTTAGTGGTAATCCATCATCCTACCCACGAAGTAAAATAAATATTTACGTATCTGCAACATAGAGCCATTGGTATAATTTCTCGGTCTTCCCAAAATAGAGAAACTCAAAAATCTTCATGACCCCTATGCTTTCCAGTAACCTCTTCACAGAGTTATCCAAACCCTAACTCCATCTACCATCCTTCGATTGGTCTTTCTAATGGTCTCTCACTGTGATATCCTTTATGCACTTATCATTGTGGTTAGTATCAAAAAATCTTACACCTTGATATCTTTGTTGTCCATGGTCACCCTTTGATCTCTTCCTCGGGATATAAAATTTCAACCAACTAGTCCTCCGCCACTTCATCGACCTCTACTTCAACAATTAGAGATCATTTTGGTGCCATATCTCCTCCCCTACCCGACTAGGACATTCTATAACTTCCAAAATATCACCTTTTTACTTTGCATACCTCGAGTGTAAACCAGACCCTTCAATCTACCAAACCCTAGTTGTAACTCTTCTTTTTTCAAACCCTAATCGCATGAACCCTCCTCAGAGCACACACACCAATGCCTGAATCTCAATTCTATGTTGAATGCTAACAACAACATGCTTTGATCCTTCCTAGCTCATCGATCTATAGATTACTCTTCGTCCTTAGTTCTTCTTCACACTTCACACTCGTTAGCTTCAACAATGCAAGGTAACAATGATGTTACAAACGTTGACCTTATAGTGAATTTCAAAATTTATTCACATTAATTTCTCCCAAATACCACCGTATGTGACATTAATTCCACATTTGCACTTTTTTTTTTTGTCTCGCCTCACATTTTTATGCCTCAGTCATAACCTTCTAGCACACCCACTACTTCTTTGCCACAGATCTCCTTTACTCGTGCTTCCTTGCACCGAAGTACCTATCCAATGTGACTCTTCCCAAGTAGTCTCTAATGCTACAACCTACCTCACATTATACTAAGCGTCCATCCTCCCATGCGTGGTCTTGAATTTGAGAAATTTCCTTGAAATTTTCCTTTTTTAAAAAACCCTGCCCTTTCTCTAATCACTTGTGAGTTTGTTTTTATCATGCACCATAATTTAAAATAAGGCACCAATCAATCTTTCTTTATCTACCCCACACTAAGGGTATGCGTGGTCCTCTGTGCATGAAAACACTTAGATAGAATCAACTTCTCGGTGTGCAAACTCTTTTATTACACAAAACACTGAACTAAATGGATAAAGCATAACAACAACAAAAGGAAACACATAGAAAGGAAATGCATTAAGGAAATCTAATCTAAGTGGAAATACTACCTTATTACAAACACCAAGAAGAATTATTTATAGTAGGGCTTCAACCTATTCTCGTTGAAGTAACTAGGCAACCGTGTTCCATCCAGCGCCTCTAACTGACAAGCGCCTAAATCAAGTATATAAGTTATAACATACGGTCCCAACCAATGCACCTTAAGCTTTCCAGGGTGGCGCAAAAATTTGAATCATACAAAAGTACCATCTATCCAACCTCAAGCTTCTTTTCCTTGATGTGCCTATCATGTCATGCCTTCTACCCCAAATTTTCTTGCTTCTAAATCCATTGTACTATAGTGCACCTTTCATCTAGCTGCATATCAGTTTTTTTCAATACATTATTCAATTTCTTGTTCATCTCGCTAAACCACTGCGTGCATGCAATACAAAGAGATGGTAACATGAATTCCACTGGTAGAATAGCCTCCACGCCAAACACCAACTGAAAGGGTGTGACTTTATTCAACATTTACAAGGTTGTCTTGTATGCCCAAAGTATTGCGGATAATTTATCATACTAGTCTTTCCTTCCAACATCACAAATCTTAGTCAAGGTATGGCTCAATATCTTGTTGAAGGCCTCAATAGTTCCATTTGCTGAGGATGATAGGGTGTTGTTTTATGGTGTGCAACCATAAATTCATCCAATAGTATCCTGATGGTCTCATTAAGAAAATGAGTACCCCTATCACTTGTTAAACTTAAAGGGCATCCATACATGCTGATAATATTTTCCCATAAAAACCTTGTTGCCATAGCTGCTTTGTGTAATCCTTGTAGGTGCCGCTTCTTCCCACTTTGTAAGATAATCTATACAAGTTATAATATAGCACGATCCAATCCTATGCACGAGTAGGGAAATAGGGCCCACAAAGTCAATTGCCCACTTCTCAAAAGGTTTTGTGCTAGCAATAGGCCTCAAAGGCATCTCATCTCTATGCCCAGGATTTCCAAGGCACTGATAATGGTCATATGCCTTATAATATTCTTTGCAATCCTTTTATAATATTTCCCACCATAGACCAGCTAATAGAATCATACGCGCGGTGGCATCTCCCACATAGTGTCCACCTGCAATGCTATCATAAGCCTCCTCCATAATTGCTTCACACTCATGCTCAAGTACACATCGGCATAAAACTTCATCCCGACCTAATTTGTATAAGTATCCATTGATCATTATGTAAGGTGCGACACATATAACAAGTTGTTTCTTCTCTTAAGCTTTCATACCTTCAGGCTCCACACTGTTCGTAAAAAGACAACAATGTCATCTAAGTCCAAGGGTGTGCGGTTTAACTTGAATAACTATGCATTTGACACTATATCCTTAATGCTCTCTCCGCATGTTATCTCTCGATTGAATCCTAGATAAATGTTCTGACTAGAATTACTCTTTTACGGCTTAACCACCATAGTAAATTTAAATTCTGGAATAATAGAACCCAATGGTATATGTGCCCCCATAAAATGCGAGTTTTTCACCAAGTACTTCAGTTCCATATGGTTTGTATAAAATATGAATGGGGTAGCTAGCAAATATTGTCAAAACTTATGGAGCATGTATATCATAGATAAGGCCTCACACTCTGTAGTGGTGTAATTCTATTCTGCTGGAGTCAACTTCCTGCTCACAAAACAAATAGGATGATCAACAATCCCTTCTCCAGGATGGGCTAATACCACGTCAATGGCATGCCATGTGCCGGCATCCACATGAACGTGAAAAGGCTTGGTCCATGAAGGAAAGTGCAAAATAAGTGTTGTAGTAAGCCTTTCCTTCAGTGTTTCAAACATGCCCTGATGTGCCTCACCCCAATAAAACTTGCCTTTTCTTTTTAATAACTCCTCCAAGGGAAAAATCTTGGCATAACATTTGATAAAATTTCTATAATATCCTATGTGTCCCAAGAATTCGTGAACATCACTTTAGCTAGTTGGTTTTGTAAGCCCAAAATAACAAACTTAGCAGGATCCACTAGCAAACCTTCCTTACAGATGATATGTCCTAGCAAAATTCCAAAGGGTGTGGCAAAAATGCACTTCTTGATGTTTAACGAGATGCTCAACTACCGACATCTCTCAAACATGAGCCTTAAGTTATCATAGTGATCCTTCACAAGCCCATAGATTGTCTAATCATCCAGATAAACCTGTAAGAACTTATGAATAAAATCTTGGAATGCTTGTACAACAATGCATGAAAATACTACAAGCACATTATTTAATCCAAAGGGCATAACTGTGTATGCAAAAATTCCCCACTCAGTGGTGAAATTTTTCTTCTCTTGATCCTCTTTAGCTATCCTCACTTGATGATATCTAGAGAATCCATCAGTGAAGGAGTAGATCTCGCATCCCCGTAACACATTCCAAATTAAAGGTGTGGGAAAGGGATCAATTACACATGCAACATTTAAATCCTTGTAATCCACACAAATTTTGATTCTTCCATCCTTCTTGATACTAATCACCATAGGGCTCACCCATTCTGACTCCTCGATGGGCTCAATGATTCCATAATTCAGCATTTTGTCAATTTATTCTTTCACCTTGACGTGCATGATTCAGATTCATCCTATAAGGCCTCTTTCGAACTGGGTACACACCTTCCTTCAAATTGATTCTCATTTTGCCCAAAGATTCATGTAATCCTTTTAATTCATGATAGCCTCTAGGGAACAAATCCTGGAATTCACACAACAACTCAATTATCTTAGCAACTTCAGAGTCAGACCAATAATCTCCAATGATGTCCTCCTTTGGTTCAACATCATTCCAATGTTTACTTTCTTGGTATTCATAGGTTTGTAGTAGGCATGTGCCTTCTCATCTGCACTATCCAAGACCTCGCACGTACCCTCTGTATGCTTAATATCTAGGTTCTCCACTTCTTCATCATCAACTATATAGACCATCTTACCCTTTTCTCTTTCTAGGTAGGCACGCCTAAGTTGTTTAACATCTATTTTTTCCTCTTCAAAGTGTGCCTCTAGGTTTGACTCACCTAACAACTCCTGAAGGAGCTCCTCAACCTTTACACTATCTCCCATAGTTAAGTGCTTCATAACTTGTAATGCCTCATTCACTGGAGGTTTAGTGGAAAAATAATCAAATGTCTGAATCATACTGCGGTAAGTTCTTGTGAATTATCGGTCTCTCTATTCAACTCTGCATAGATATAATATATGTGTGCAACCTGACAAGGTGAAATAGAGCTTGTGCACCCACGACAAAGGTGGTAAATTTTCCTGCCCCTATATCTAGAGTTTCTCACACTACTGAACGTGGTGCTTGAACATGATCATTACCATGAAATGCACAAATTTGAGTAGGCACATTGCTCCTTAGAAATCTAATAGATAAAGAAATCACCACTTCTCTCCACTCCAAAAGATTATCCTTTCAAACCATCCACCAAACTACATCCCAAGAAGAGTATAAACTAGCATATTCCTTCTTTCCACTTGACATTCCCACTAAAATTCCATAACAAGAAGGAATACCTCAGATTCTCTTCACTAGTGTACCTTGGTACTTGGTTGTTGACCAAACATCCGATCTTCGCGTGGCTTACTTATGCGTGCAACTACACTTCTCAATTCTTTCCCAACCATTTTATAAGTGTCATGTGCCCATTTGTCACATGCAACACTTGTAGTATCGCTCATGGACTGTGCATCATCCCATTGGAGAACTCCTTCCTTTGATGGCTCAAGAACTTCCAGATCTCGAATGGTGCACACATAAATTATGTTCAAATATTATTCACTTAAGGGCTCTACATAAGGTGTAGATTTCCCGTCTATCAAGGGGATAATGATGTGCTCCTCTTTGTTCTCAAAAATTATATACCCTTTGTTGAAGCACAGATCAACATTGTTTGTATAACATGAAGGGTGCCTAAGTAAAGCTGGAAAAGCTATCTTTCTGCAAGTGCCAAGACCTCAAAGTCCCCGATAAAATTGTCTCCCTATATAGTAATTGATGCATCCTTTAAAACTCCAATAGGCATGGATTTAGTCCTGTTTTCCATAAACATAACATTTGAAGATGGTTGTAGTGGTGGTCTACCCATTTGAACCCACACGTCTAAAGTAAGTACATTTAATTCCACGTCTTCAGTATCAATTAGAATATTACTCAAAATTCAACCATCCACAACAACATTCAGAGTGATCTCCTTGTCATAATCTAGGCTATGAGGGGGAAGGTTAGCATGTAAAATCTACCTTTCATGCTCAATCCCGGGCGTAGAGTGTTTCCCTTTAACCAATTTCCTAGAAAAGGAATGATGTTTTCTTGGTGAAACATCTTGCAAACCTCCTTTAGATCATCAACATCTATCTGATGGAGCTCAACTGCCTTCTTTTGTTCTAACTTCCATGCCTGTTATTTTAAAAAATATATCTCACCCTGTAAATTCTAAATTACCTCCATGGTTTCTTGATAAACCTCATTTTGATGCATAGGGTTTGGATACTTTGCATGTAGAACCTGCTCCTTAGTAATGACAGGCTTCTATTTCGAACTTCCCTTATGAGCGCAACTTTAGCGCGTGTAGTAATATTCACAGGTACCAACTTAGGATCCATCGCTAACTTTGGCATCCATTGATCTTCTATGGCAAATTACACTCTAACCATTCTCGTGCCCTTATTCTCAAGTTTGCGTTTCTTGCTCAAATGTTCATACAAGTTTGAACACTTTTCATAGTTATGATTCTTTCCACAAAAAGAACACACAATATTTTGAGGAAACTCACCTGTAATGATCGGGGATCCGCATGTATAACAAGTTCCACGAGGGAAATCACTTCTTCCACCACTATGACCTCGGCCTCTGAATCCTCCTTAGGTAACCTCGACCTCTACTACGTCCTCCATTAGAGCACCCTTCATTATGATCATGGTCATGATGTTCACTTTTCTCCTTAGAGTTATTTGCAACACTAGTCTGTCATATGCCAATATCAATGACATCATAAGATCACTAGTCTTTCTAAAGGTGTGATCGGTTCTCTAATGAACCACTAGGAATGCTAGCTCCCGTGTATGTCATAAGATAACTTGGACAAAAGGGTCTTGAACTAAGCATCATACTCTGAACACTCTCAGTAGTGCCTTGCTTAATGTATTTCAATGCGTTGATGCTCTTTTGATCAAACTCAGGGATATGAAATTCTTTCAAGAAAACATCTCGTAACATGGTATAATCTACATAAGTCTAATCAGGGTCAAAATTTCTGTACCAACTATGTGCACGCCCCTGCAATGTAGTTGCAATCTGATTTTCCTTGTGCTCAAGAGTAGTAATCCCTTTACGCACCATAGTATCTCACACATATGCACGTGTTTGGCTGCATCTTCAATGCCTATATATTATAGAAGATGAAGGGACATCTCCATATAAATCTGTTGGGGCTAGTGCAGACAGTGCCCACTAGATCCAGTACTTGTGTTTCATTCACCTCTAAAGCCACCATATCCGCCAGCACCCGAGCCACTTGACCCTTCTGATCCTCCTCCTGAAGTAGGAAATGGAATAGAGGATGCACTGCCTTGTGTTCCAACGATCGTGCTAAACTAGACTCCCATAGTTTGTGAAGTTATGCTACTTCCATACGTTATACCAACATTTTTTGTGCCCACGTTACGTACCAATGACACACCAAAAAATATACCTACAATTGGACCTTCAAATAACATAGACAATGATTGCGCCACCATAGATGAATAAGCTACCTGATTAACTCCCAAACTTGACTACAAATTGAATCTACCTACTGCAACTTTACAACCTACACTAGCTTGCTTCTCTTGTTATTTACTTTCGCAGAATATGTAAAACCAAGTGAAAAGGCTAGGTCGCTAGGTAGGTTCAGATGTGCTCTGCGGTCCACAATCTTTCTTCTCGACACACATTCATTTGAAGCCAAAGAGGGTTCTCTACCATGCTTTCCCAAATGGGGGAGTTCTAGATGCTCTAGCTCCACGTCCTCTGTGTGAGCTCCAAATCCTTCACGAGCCATCTCCCTCTGCAACACCATTATTTCTGCGATCTCTCACTACTTCATCAAATCCCTCTCGCACACTTCATTAAACTTAAGCCACATTTCTTCTCTCTGTCTCTCTATCACTAGGTCCGCCATCTTTACCAAACCTTCTCCTTCCCTCACGCATGGTGGGGTTTAGCTAGCCATAGGTTTCTCTTCCAAATCCAAGGTCACAATCAAGATCTTAATTGCCAAAGGAATACCACGCAAGTAAGATCCTCTAGGCTCGCGCAAGAATTGGAACTCAACAACTTCTAGGCAAGAGTAAGTGGAAATTGCATACTCAAGAATATAGCTACTCAAATCACCACTTAGCCAAACATCCACAGAGCGCATCCAAATAAGATTTGCATCATACGAGGCTTGGAATTCTTCATACGTCTAAAGAAGTGTGCAAAAAATCTAATTACTCTTAGACGCATAAGCAATCAACCACTCATACAACTCTATAGGAAAGATGGTGAAGAAAGTCTCATATAATGCATCATATATATTATACTCAACCCACGCGCGTGCATTAAACTCAGGTCCACTGCTAAATTTCCAAGTATACTCTTCTTCTAGATCATCTAACCACTCTTTAATATTGGCCAAGGTTAACCATTACGTCTTCACCATACAACATCCCGAAAAATAGGAGAAAGAGGTTTCGTGCAATGGAGCCAAAGATGTAGCCTAGAATATATCCACAAAAGCCCAAGGTGTGTTGACACATCACTCAACTAGAATTGAGCTCTCAACCAAGCGCCCAAGGGTACAAAGTCCTCTTTAGAGCAGTTGTCCAAGAAGTTAGCATGAATGAATGTATATTTCAGATCCATACTATATAATCAATTAAACCACAGTACATAAACCAGATCCATATCTAAACCATACGAAGGAATAACTAAACAATTACTATAATTAGATTTACCATGCAAGATCCATGTTCAATTACATTCAAGACCAATATCCAACTAATAAAAACCATTATATTAATACTGTAAAACACAGAATCTTCTTACATACATCATAAGGTCACCATAGTTATACGTGCTAACAAACATGCAACATAACACTACAATAATCACAAACTTACTAAACTATGTAAATCAATACATATTTATAGGGGTGGGGACTTTCCCTTCACTACCCATGCACCTTCAAAAATAGCTACATGCTAATAATAATCATGCACCCTTACATGAGAATACAAAAGCATGTAAGTGCTAATAATAGATCACCTAATAATATAATTGTAGTACAATCCTATTATTAGCTCCAAAACTCTGCATGGTGCTCGATCTCCTACTCATCCCAAAATAGCCTTTCGTGCTATGCAAGTATTCATATCATTGCATGCTCCACACTCTATGTCCAAAAATATCCCAATGCTAAAAATGATTAAGTTGTTCTCCTAGGCGTGCCTTGCTTTGTTACATTCTTGCGAGCACCTATGCGCTCTATGTTTGTGTGCCCAAACCTTATGCACCCTCCATACTTAGGTTATAATTTATCATATCAACAAGGACCAGGACTCTTACTATGCCGAGGTATAGAAAAGTGTAGATTTGAGAAATCTGAGTGGACTGGGGTGCCTAGGAGAGGATCAGGACGCTTGTGGGCACCCTAGTCCGAGTTCTCCGCTCCTGGTTTGTGAAAAATATATGTAAACCTCCCCAAGGTGTTGTTGGATATTCATTCACCTTTGCTTCCTATCACACTAGCTTCACTAGACTACACAATATGTCACTAGAAATCGGTGATGAAGTAGAGACCTATAAAACCCTAAGACAAGTATCAAACCCCTAAAAAATAAAGATGCATATGAAGGGGTCGAATGTCCTCAGATACCACAATGGTGGACTTAATAATTGAGTGTTGCACTACATCTCAAACTGATGTACTTCTATGTGTGTGTGTGCAATCATGCCTTAGGTGCTCTTGTGTTAGTCACACTTTGTGAAAGTAGCGAGCAATAACTATGTGTATAAATGTAATAAAATGGTGGATGGAATAGAATAAACTTCCCTCTTATGTAGTGTGATGTAGATGAACCAACCTTGTACCTTGTGATGGAGTTAGATGGATGTAAATGGAGCCTTTGATGGATGCGATATTAGGTGATGATAGTAGTGTTTGGTGTTTGGTCCCTCATTATGGTCTCATAAATTTATATTTATATGGTTCTCTTATTCTAATTTTGTAATTAACCCCGAAAAGGCCGACCACCAAAAATATAGAAAGCTCAAATGGCTAGAAAGTGCCCAAAAGTGGCGGGAAAGTGTAAGAAGGCTCAAACACCCCAAATGGGACTAGGGCACTGGGTGCCCCAACACAGGTTGAGTGCCTTGGTCAAAGATAAAACAATGTCAAATGGTAGAAATGATCAAGAGTAAATGCGGGAGGTTGGTAGTGACGACATCAAGCAAAGTAAAATGGCCAAAGGACATGGATTAATTAGTACTTTCTTCACTCAAAAACCATATGAATAGTAATATGAGATCGGAATAAATAATGTCTAAAGTGTGTGGTTTTTGACTACATATATGAAATATAACTCTTGCATAAGGAATATGTTATGCAAATGGTGAAAAACATGACACATGCAAAACAATGGGAAAGGCTATTCAAAAGTGTTAGTCACAAAAATATACATGCTATAATAAAAACAAGTCAAAACACATAATAACATGGAAAAATACATAAGTAGATGGTTGAATACATGGGACACCACTCAGGATTTCATAAGACACTCAAATACTTGAGGGCTATAGAAGAAAAACACTCAATCACACATAGGGCATAATGCACAAATAATGACAATCAAGACACAAACATAGACAAGATATAAGCAAATAAGATAACCATGGTTGGAAGTAGACCTATAACAAAAATGATACATACAAAGCACTTTAGCATGTTATAAAATTTAATAGTATTCCACAATGCATACATTTACAAGTATGAATGAAAGTAGTAGATGTTGCAATGATAAAACATGAATATAGAGAAATGGTAAAAGGTAGATTCCCGTAGGAGCCTCAATGGGACTGGTAGAGAACAATGCCAAACATCATACATCGTGTAAGAACTTATATGTAATCTTTATTCACCTCAAGAGTACCATGTGAATGCACATGTATGGAAAAATATAGAGCATATTATGAATCAAAGTAACATGATAAGCAAGGTGCAACATAGAATAGTATAAACAAACAAGAGTACATCCAATCAAGATCTAAGATAATGTTTTTGAACTTTTACAAATATGTGAACATGAAAAGAGAAAAATATAAGATGGGAGAAAGGTTACCCCAAGTGCGTGTGTGCAAGGTGAGGTCCCCTGTAGGTAAGTGCGCCTCAACAATCGTATTTGAGCCTAAAACAAGGGTGTGTCATCAGGTAGCAAGGGGGGGAAGTAGTTTGCCTCCAATGTGTGAATGTTGCAGTGATCTACCCAATGTGGGTAAGGGCCCACTATCTTCTATTATGAGGGAGGTACACATGTGATCATGATCAAAGACTTTATGGCCACAAGGGAGTACCTATGGAAAAATATATTGCGAAATGGGCCTATATGTTCCATGGGTAGTGTGTGTCCTTGGTTGACACCTATGCCTATGAAATGGAATATGATACTGATGCTTCCATTATAAGAGAGAAGAATAATCTACTAGTGGAGAAGATATAAGTGTATGTGTAAAATTAGCACTAGGAGTATTATGCGCACGAGCCATGGGGCCATTATGAGGATATGTAGGTGTAGGTATGTAGACACTAAATCATACACTTTGGGTACATTTCTAGGTCCTAATCATATACTTGCATTCATATTATTCCTAAGCGAGAATAGTACTAATTGACCTCTTTAAAAGGCCTTTTTTCTTTCTAGTTTCCTCCTTGGTCTTACACACCCTATTTCCCATTTTGAATTTGGATACTTCATCTTTTCTAAGTTTGGACACCAGACTCCAACTAAGACGCCAGAGCCTAGGTGCCCGTACGTACCCAAAATTGTAAGGTACTGCATCTTTGCCGAACAACGTGACACGTGCCCCAATGATGATACAGGTCTCCTCGCAAGGTGTTCGGGATCTCGGAAAAGCTCTCCAAGTGTGCGTTAACATCCCGCATGCCCCGCTTAGCCCCGCGTGCTTTATTTTTCCTTTTCCCCTCTTTTCTTAGCCTTTTTCTCTTCAGTGATGAAACCGCCACCCTGCTTGGGCGGCGGTCTCGTGACCGCCGCCACCTGAACAGGCGGCGGTCCAGAATCTAACCGCCCCTACTTAGGGCGTCGGTCCTTTAGGCATTTTCCAGAAAGCTCTTTTAACACGACTCAAGTAAATTCAACGTTTTACTAGCTTTCTTTCACCGCCATAAGCTTGCATTTATGATTATGGTTCCCTGGAATAGTGTTTTGCCATTGTTTATAGTTTAAGAGTTCTATTTGGCTTTTACCTTGGGTAAATGCAAATGCTATAAATGGTTGGCTTGTGCTCAAGCAAATGGCCCCTCATTCACTTCTCATCTTCTCATTTTCAGTAATTCAGTCTTTTATTTTGCTTAGGATTCATAGTTTAGTTCGTTACATGCTTAGTTAGCATTGTTTTACTATTGGTAAGCCACATATCCATCTTGTGCAAGCAGTGTTGTTATTTCATCCAATCCATTAGAGTAGAATAGCTTAGGAAGCCATTAAAGTTGCAGGTTTTGCTCCTCAAACATGATAGTTTCAGGTTCTGGATGCTTTATGTTGCATGACTCGCAATAGATCCCGCTAGGAATTGCATAAGCCAAGCTCTGTACTCTTGCGCTATCCCTCTCCTACTCGCATTGTATTCGGTGTGTATTTTGAGCTGCCTTTATCCCAATATCTACTTCTATTGATGCTAGCATTACACGCTTTTCTGGATCCACGTGAACACGAAGGAACGAGGAGATCACACTGAGGGGACAAGATCACACACACCATCGGATTCGCCACTGTTCTGCAGAATCCAGGTTCTAGCTTTCAAAGTTCTAGTTAGAATCATATCAAATAGAGTAGTTAATTGCTTTATTTCAGTAAATTCTATTCTTGATATTGCCAGGGAAGCTGTGGGGATTGATAGTTTCTGAGAAACTATGATTCACTCCTCACTTCTGAGGTAGGATCGAGAATCTTGCAAATAGATTAGATGAGCTATTTTATTGTTTAGAATAGATCTACAAATTGCCTGATGACAAATAGCTACAATCGGTTTTTTTTTTTGTTTTAAATTATTATTTTAGTTGTCTTTCTAGATATTTTAAATAGTTGTTTTCTTAAATTCATAAAGTTCATCAGAAAAACACAAAAAAATAGAGAAAACATATATGCTATAGATACACTTCACATAGTTAAATTTCATTTTGTTACAGTTAATTTACTTTGTTACTTTTGTATGACAATCACGGGACCTAGAGAGCCCAGGGAATACATATTCGAGCCAATCGTGCCCCAGCCCAATCTCATCATGGCAATAACCGATATAGATCAAAATCTTAGGATTCAAGTCTTCCGAACAATGGTAAGCTTGCAACAAATCAATTCTCAGTTGAGCGGACTAAACATAGAAGACGACCAAGCACACATGTTTTGGTCGAATCAACCGAACTACAGATTACCCTAGGAAAACATTCATATGACTGTAGAAGGGTTCGAAAGAGAACAAACCTTTGGTTGTGATCCTTTGGTCCCACAGCCAGATGCAGGAGACACTCTTCTAGATATAGATACCAGCCTAAGAATCCAGGTTGCACGAACGCCTGTAGGGTATTATGAGAAAATCACACAGTTATTGATCCTAAATATAGAAGCTGAGAAAGCATACGATTACTGGATATTAGGGATTAGGACTTGATTTCACGCATGACCATAACAGGTCCACAACGACTAAGAGTCTACGGTTGTGACCCACAAATCCCGCAGCCCAATGAATCCGTAGGAGAATTAGACATAGAAACTGGCCTACACACACTAATATTCTAGTCTACTCCACTTCCACCTATCATCATCGAACAATTATCCTTGCTAGACACAACAACTAATAAAGCTAGAGAGTTCTAGACTAGGCCAGAGAATCGTCCATAGAATTGACTACATTTACCATCCACCATATGACCTGTTCGAGAGAAATACATGAAACTATCCCGGGTCATTTTCCACGTATTCCACAACCCATAGATCGAATCACGCCAGAGCTCGATATTGATTGGAGCCTTCGAGCAGTCATCCTTGCTGACCGATCTATCACACCAGCCCAAGTTAGGAGGGCTTTCTTTGCTTTAGATTCACAAGTTCCGTTAGTGCATATTGAAGACATTAGATTGCCTAACTAGTTTGTCTGTATCTCACACATATTCCATCCCCACCGGTCGGCATGACCTCGGGAGGTCGGGTGCGAGGAAGAGTCACTTGTAGATTCCCATGCTCGCTTGTCACTTTTCTCGTCAATACGGCCCCGACCTTTTTGTATCTTTCCCTCTTTTGGGCCTCTTTTAGCCATTGGGCATCTTGTTTTCCTATGGGTCAACCTTTTAGTGGCTAATTATGAAAATAAAACAAGGGAGTCATATAAATATAAAGCTATGTGACCACAATAAAGGACCAATTTCTAAGAATTTACCATCACCACCTAAGGATGCATTCAAAGGCCATTACAAGAGCATCAAAACATCCATCTAGATTTAATCCAAGGGAAAGGGACTACATTCTTCTACATAAACTTCATAGGAGGGGAATTTCATTTTGACATCCACACATCTACTTACATTTCTACATCTAGCTACTTGCTCACTATTCAAGTGCATCTGGCACAAGAGCTACCTAGGTCACAATTTTACACACACACACAGAACTACATGGAGTCTTAGATGTAGTCCAACACTCGGTTGTAAGTTCACTCTACCGGCCGACCACCGGTTAGTCCTCGAATCCCCATTTACATATTTTTCTTTTTAGGATTTGATGTGCTTTGGGGTTTTGTAGGAGGTCTTATATTTTGCAGGCTACTTGTGAATCTTGTGGGCGACACGAGGTGATCAACAACGAGGGCAAGTGACATAGAATAAATCAATTTCCAGCCATTTTCCCAGTCCATGCACACCTAACAGGGTCTATAGTGCTCAGTTCCCCGACCTATTCTAGGTGCCCCAGTCCAACTTATTCTTGAAAATCTACATTTTTCTAGGTTTGGTTGCGATAGTGTGCACTTATGTTTTATCAATTTTCCAGCTCTATATACTTTCGGGATTATTGTGAATCAACTAAGTCTCATTTCCTCTCTTGCACATAAGGTTTTCAATTTCTACTTTCTTATGGCTTAGGTCAGATTTGCATTTCATTGCATATTATCTCATGGTGACTCTGTAATTATGGTTTAACATTAAATTTTATATTTTGTTAAATCATTTAGTGAACCTTTCGCTTGATCCCACCTTTTCTTCTAAGATTCTTGTTTTATTTTCATCATGGTCATGCCCTTTACTAATGAGGATCTTTGTGACCTCAATGCTCATCTTGCTGAACATACACAATATCTAGATTTGCTCTTGCTCATTGGTCACGAGGAAACCACCAATTTGGTTGAGCTTAATGTTATTACATCCATCCCCGCTTCCATGCCTATTACTACTCAACCTCGTCATTACCAATCTTCCACCTACTTCCACCATTCCCGTATCTATTCCTACCACCACCAACTAATACACTTTACCTCTTATTTCTCATACATGACAAAGTTTCTTCCCCGACACTCAAGATCTAGACTCTCTCTACCAAGATTTGCAAGATCAAATTTGTTAAATTCAGCGGCTACCTCTCGTGCATCACCATCTCTTGAATCCACTTTGCTCCTCCATACTCCTTTTGCACCTACCATATCAACTTATACCCTTCCTCAAAATTTCATCACTCCCAAGTCGTCCATCTTTAAAGGCCATGGTGACCCTTAGGACCATCTTCGAGCATTTCATGTAGCATGTCTAGATTATGCGAATGATCATACTTTATTAACAAAGCTCTTTCCTTGTAGTCTTAAAGATTATGCAATGTGTTGGTTCTATGACCTACTTGTCCACTTGGTAACATCTTTTACACATTTGGATGATGATTTTCTCACTCATTTCTCTATTAATATCGGCTCTAATATATCCTACACTCAACTCACACAACTTAAGCAAGGATCTAATGAACATCTAGCGGACTATGTCTTATGATATAAGAACAACTTAGCTAAGAGGTCTAATGTGCTCACAAAATCTGAAATGCAAGCTCTATTTGTCCAAAGTCTATTGTCCCCATTATAAGAAAGTGTTATCTTTGAGACATCTCCTTCATTCGATCATTTATGTCACACTCTTAAATTACATGAAGGAAAAATTCTCTCCATGGGAAAGCTTAAATATCATGAGTAGGCTTCATCTTTGGCTCGATTTCAAAGAAAATCAACTTTCAATCCATCTAGCTAAGCATATGAAGCAAAACCAATAGTTAATGTTGTCATTACTCCTAAAAGATTCAATGGAAGCCTTCGAAGTGTACATTTACAAAACTTTCTATCACTTTGCATCTTCTATTACCACAACTGGTTGAGAGCAATCTTATTATGCTTCCACCTCCACTTGATCTAGATCCATCTCACCCTAAGGGCTGAAAATAAAACAATAATTTCATATGCGACCATCATCAATGCTTTGGGCATTCACATGATCGATGCTTCAAACTTCAACATCTCATTCAAGATCTAATTAACGATAATGCAATTGAGCTTCCTAAACCTTCGGCATCTCAAATAGGTCAAAAAAATAAAAATTTCAAAATCTTTAATGATCCTCTTCCTAAACATGACAAGAAAGAGGCTGATCCATCAGCTAATCATTCATATCGCGTAGTGCATCCTCATTCATCGGGGCCCTTGAGTTTCTAGTTGCATATACCGAACCATCGCTACCTCTTATTACATTCTCTCGATCATGACTATCATGATTCATTCTCGTCTAATACATTAAACATCAACGCTTCTATCAGATTTCATGTTATTAACAAAACTAAGATCAGCTCTTCATCTCATCTTTATGCGTGTTCTCTTGTGCTTCTCATTACTATCGATTATCCACTCTCACACATTTCATACTTGATTCCCAACTTCTATGGTCATGTCAAACTTCCAATCATGGTTTTTCCTCTCCCCATGCTTGTACCGTTCATCATTGGCACCATCCATCAAGGATGTGACATGATCTTAGGTCTTCCTTGCTCCACACTACCAAGTCTATCTTTTCCATCCCTCACTTGTGTCTTAATTTCATCCATGATAAGCAAGTTGTCTATATTCAAGGTGTTCCAATGTCCACTCCATTTCCCTGACTCCACTTGAGGTTGTCTTTACACTCATGAGCATATACGTCCCACGACCTCTCAAATCTAAAGCACAATCTGCTTCTAGCTCTCCTATCTACATACAACCTACTGGGTCTCATCGGTCCACTAGTCCATCACATCAGTCTAGGTCCACTATCTAGATAGGTCCTTCACATAGGTATACATTTCCTCCGAGGTCTTCTTCACATAAGTGTACACCACCTCCTTGGTCTTCTTCACATAGGTATACTTATCCTCCATGGTCTTCTTCACATAGTTTTACATCACCTCCTCGGTCTCCTTCACATAGGTATACATATCCTCTGCGGTCTTCTTCACATAGGTCTCATTCACCAAAACATTATTTGTCTCATACACTTCTCGATCTTAGAGCATGGTCACATGCCTTTATCTCTGCAAACATCGGGTGGAGGACCATTTCCCTTCACTTTTATCGATAGCACACTCATCAAAACACACTTGGGGGCATCATGTTTATTCCCCCATTCTAGCATTTTAAGGTGTATGTTTCTTCTACTTATCATTTGATACACTCTTAGATCATCGATACCCGATGACGCACTCTAGTTCCATGGTTCATGCTCGACTATTGAGGGTCTAAATCTGAAATGAACCTCACCACATTCACTCTTCACGTTCTATGCTTCATTGATCATATCTTTCTAACATATAATTCAAACCATTTCCCGATGACACACTCTTTTTCTATGGTTCATTCTTGATACTTGAGGGGCATGTATAAATAAACCCCATATCATGCATACACATCCACTCGGGGGAACACTTCTCCTATCATGCTCGATTTGCATTCCATTCTATACACATCCATAACATACTGCATATCTTGATCGCATTTTCTCTTATTTACTTATGCTTACATGTACAATTTGTTACACATGCTAGACATATATTTTTTATGTCATTATCTTTCTATATACACATGCACATTCACTTTCCTTCTAGTTGTGAATGCAGAATTTCTACATATCCTAACATGCATCATGGATGTTTGGCATAGTACCTCTTACCAGTCTCGTAATGGCTCTGGGGGAATCTACTTTCGTCCACATCACATGTGTTATTGTTTCGATTTATAATTCCTATTCTTAATAACACACTACTATATCAGATCATACATGCTTTAACATACTTTTTTAATTCTAACATATTAATGGTTGCTTCATATGTAACATTTTTCTTACAGGAACTATTTACTACCATGGTTGTCTTATAATTTGCTTGCTCTAGTTTGTCATTGTTTATGGGCTATGCCCTTTGTCTTGTGTGCACATTATATGCTTTTGGTCACTTCGGCCTTGATTTTCTTGTGACATTTTGAGTGATGTCCCATGTTTGAAACTCACTTTTTGCGGTCTACTTTTTCTGCACTTTTTTTTGTCTACTTTTTCTTCTTGTGTGCTAGCTTACACACTATTTTCTATATGCATGTTTATTTTTTTACACTAACACTTGTTTCCAGCCACTTTGTTTACGTGTGCCTTGGTTGTTACCAAGAACACTCCCTCCCCCTAAGGCATTAGTTTCGAGATAAGAAGTTGGTCCTCCTTTGGGCCGCATTCTCCTAGGGATGTCACATGTACTCGAATGAAGGGGGCATACATTAGGTGAATCAGTCACCCCATTTAGTAGTTTACAATCATAGTAAAACACGGTTAAGTCTTGGTACAACACACTCTTCAACCATAGAAATGGCCCAAAATCTGACTTGGGTCTTCAAAGATAGCACAAACGCCATCGCCTGACACAAACATGAGTACTTAGCACCCCTGACCCTTCTTGGGTGCCTATGATCGGGGACAATTACACAATTTTTATTATATTGGCACAAATTTTAGCAATTTACACAACATTTTTCACCAAATAAGCACATTCCTCTTGAACACTCAACATGCAACTTACCTCCTTTTTCTATTTTGCATTGGATCGAACTAGATCAAAATAGATCAAACTGAACAAAGGAGGATCACACCATTTGTAGTGGTGTATAATTCATTGGAAGTGGTTAAAGGTTGGAGAATAACACTAGACCTTTCTCCCTAAACTTCTTTTATTGTGGCATGAGATCACCCAAAATCTCGCGATTGGCGTGAGATCGTCAAAAAAAAACCCATCCTTCTACAATAGTTTCGGATCCTTTCTACACTCTTCACTCATCACGGATTAGGTGCACATGTTCCTTTTTGAATTTTTATGCACTTTTACATACTCTTTACATATTTAGATCAAATTTTTCAAATACACATATTTGAATAGTCCTTTTCTCTTCTCTTTTGCAGGTTCTTCCTTATGGGAAGAAAAATCACATCATCACACATCAAGTGACAATGACAACAAGTAAAATGCGATACATACACATACACTTTCATCCCTAGGGTCACTTCCTCTTCTCTAGCTTCCACGCTTCATTTTTATCACTCCACAATTTTTCTTGTCTCCTCGACACGCTTTTCACCATCAATCTACATGGTTATCAGGTACACATCTCTTATCTACTTTATGTTATCAAGTATTCACTCAACAACATAAAGTGGGGGAAAATATAGACACTAAATCATGCACTTTGGGTACATTTCTAGGTCCTAATCACATACTTGCATTCATATGATTCCTAAGCGAGAAAAGTACTAATTGACCATTGTCTTTAGCCTCTTTGCTTTATTTCTAGTTTCCTTCTTGGCCTTACACACCCTATTTCCCATTATGAATTTTAATACTTCATCTTTTCTGAGTCTGACACTAGCACCCAGTCAGACACCAATGCCCAGCGCCTCGTCCCCTCTAGACGCCCCAACCTCTTTTGTATCTTTCTTACCTCTTTTGAGCCTCTTCTTGCCAATGGGCATCTTGTTTTCTTATGAGTCCTCATTTTAGTGTTTAATTATGAAATTCAAACAAGGGAATCATATAAATATAAATGTATGTGACCATAATAAAGGACCAAGCTCTAAGCATTTACTATCACCACCTAAGGTTGCATTCAAAGGCCATTACAAGAGCAACAAAGCATCCATCTAGCTTTCATTCAAGGGACACAGGACGCATTATTCTCGCATACACTTTGTAGGAGGGGAAGTTAATTTTGACATCCACACATCTAATTACATTCATACATATAGTTACTTGCTCGTTATTCAAGTGCATCTCGCATATAAGATCTACTAGGGCATAGTTCTACACACACGTATAACGACATGACGTCGAGATGTAGTGTAACATTCGGTTGTAAGTTCACTTTGTCGGGTGACCATCGAGGCCAATTTGAATCCCCATTTGCATATTTTATTTCTAGGATTTGATGTGATTTGGGGTTTAGCAGAGGTCTTCTATTTTACGGTTTACGAGTGAATCTTATGGGCTTAGTGTGACAAAAGGCGATCAACAACGATGGGCGAAATATAAAAGCAACACGAAGAAATCACTTTCAGCCCATTTTTGCAGTCACATGTGCCTAACAGGTCTACAACACCCAAACACCTCTCACCTATTCAAGGTTCCCTAGTCCAACTTATTCGACAAATCTACATTTTTCAGGGTTCGATTAAAAATTTGCACTTCTATTTTATTAGTTTTCTAGCTCCATACACTTCCAAGATTATTGTGAATCAGCTAAGTCTCCTTTCCTCTCTCTTGTACTTAGGGTTTTCATATTCTACTTGCTTATGGGTTAGGTCAGATCTATATTTCATTGCTAATTTTCTCGTTGTGACTCTACAATAAGGGTTTAACATTAAATTCTATATTTTGTTAAATCAAGGTGCACTAGTGATAAAAGTAACTAAAGGTTTAACAATAATAAGAGCTAATGATAAAAGAGTATGTGGTAGGATACCTTGAATAATGATAATGTGATACTTGTGTACAAATTCAAGGCATAAGTGAACTATGGATGGTAGAAATTTAGAAGCCCTAAGCCAAAAGAGTCCCAAGACCATGTCACAATATGCAATGGTAGATCCAACAATGAATGAAATAGAGATAGTGAGAGGCCCAATAGTGATAGGAAGAGTAACATGCCCATGATAAGTAGGATACCTATGGGTCATTTGAGATGATGGAAATTTGATAGCTTGTAAGAAATATATTAAACATGCAATGCGCTTATAAGTAGGATGTACCATAACATTGTTAATAACATGAGGACCAACATAAGCATCAATGTGTAATCTATGTGATGAAAAAGAGGCATGAAAATCAACATCAATAAAAGTAATGACAAGTGAAGGAAGATCAATAATACCAATAAGAAATCTAAGAGGATGATCTGAAGATGGAGGGGAGAACAACATGATAAACATGATTCAAGAGAATTTAAGAGCTATTTTTTCGTGCTTAGGTAAAGGATCGTTGAAGATTTTAAGCTTGTCATTGGAATTAGTATATTTATGAATAGAAATAGTTTATTTAGGCAACTCAATGCCATGATTGTTAATGAGATCCTAAATTACATGTCTAATCTTGAGACACTTATTAGTAGAATGGTCATTGCATCTATGGTAATCACAATGTGCATTTTCATCAAATTTATTTCCATGATGCCTATTAGGATCAAACTTGAGAGGAGATAGAAGAGAAATTAGATTGATTTTTAGGAGTTGAGGCAACAACATATGTGGTGGATATGGAAATTTAGTAAAAATGCGACGTGTAGGTTGAAATTGGATCTTCGTGGGTTGAGATATAAAATTGACAATAGGATTAGGTTCACTAGGCTTTCCCTTTAAGGCATATCTCTCCCAGGATCTAAAATAATTTGTGGATATTCAGATGGGAGACAAACACTACTCTCAGTGGGTCATGTATATCAATTTTCCTAACACATGCTTCTCATGCCGGTGGTTCTCGATAAAAAAATCAAAGATTGTCCTCTTTATGTTCCCCGATCGCCTGTGGCCAAAATAGCTCCCGAACTAGTCAAACCCCGAGCGGAGGAAGGTTGGAAAGCCCGAGGTCGGGAAACAAGAACAAAGCCCAAAAATTCAAGTCCTTTGGCTCTAATGGCCACCGGAACCAAGCTGTTAAGGAACATCTACATAATGTACATCCCAAAGAGCCAACGATCACGCTAAAAGAACCAACTACCACTGCCAACTCGGCTACCCCATTGCCAAAGTAATCTAGCACTCCCTTAGGGATTTGGTTCTCATGAACTAGAAAAATTCTATTTATAATGTTCCCATCTAACAACCAATGTGCCATTACTCCTACCAAGTAATTCACAAGGGCCCTCCAAAAGGCCCCGAAGCCCATCTCGCATCTCTCGGGACCATAGCTCGACTCGTAGCGTGGACTCAATCAAGCGGAGTACAATATTGAGTACATCAAATGGAAAAAAGTTGATTTGTAGGATTTTTTACAGCACAATACTTTGCTCGATTCCTACAAAATCAATATGATGCCCTTGATGGCTTGGAGGATGGGGATATGGATCTTGACCATCATTTCCCATGAATTTTTATCTTGGAATGTTTGGGGTCTTACAGACTCCTCTCATAAGTATGTTGTGTGTGAAACTTGACAACGATGTGCAAATTTGGATGTTTTGTTTTTGTAGGAAGTGAAAATTATAGGTTTTCAGTTGCAGATGGTTTGTAAGTCCATATGGCTTGACAACTTGGCTTTCTGTAGCAATCATGAAGCAGGTGTGGGGGATTAATTTAACTTTTTCTCCCAAATGGCAACCTCTATTAATTGACCATGGCATCGACCCCACCAACTGTGCCATATGGGTCCTATTTAATGTTGATGGCTGCCCTTTTGGCCTCATTAATATTTACGCCTCTAACGATGCGGCCAAAAGGGCTGATCTGTGGTGGTGGATCACCAACTCCATTCTTGATGCTTATTGGGTCATAAGTGGAGACTTTAATATGGTTGAGTCACATAATGATAAATGTGGCCACTTGTCGATGAGGTGGACACCTGGCGAAAGGGAAGCATGGTACTTTATGCGTAATAAGTTTGGATTCTTTGATCCTAACACATCTCACTTTCCCACCTCTGAAGCATGGTTCACTTGGACCAATCTACGTGGAGGGACATATCACGTACTTAAACAACTTGACAGAGCCATGTTGGTCACTCAAGATTATTTTGAGTTTGATAAAATTTATTCCCTACCAGTGGAGGTCATGCCTGACTTTGTCCTTTCGGATCATTCTCTAATACGATTTCGTATCACTTGGTAGGATATGCACCCTTTCTACCATAAAGGCCAATTCTTTCTTAATACTACCTTGATGCAATGGCCCCACCATCAATCATATCAAGCATATTTGGAATTTAATTCCACGTCCCTAATCCTTTACCAACAAAGTGTCATCCACCTATGCAAAACAATTGGATTCAATGGTGGAAGGACACGCTGACTTAGACAACTAGATTCCTCATAATCTATGACATATAGATGGCCAAAATTCGGTGTCGCTCATACTCTGCTAACACCTCAGCCCTTAGCTGAGCGGTGGCAGCATTTCAAGGCAATCCCTTATCTAAAACCATACAACTTCATGTTACAATGCTTCGCCAAAAATTCAAATTGCGGACAACTACAATACCAAGGGAGCACAGATCCGAGCCCGTATGCACTGGCTCAAAATTGGAGATCGGGTCTCGAAAGAATTTTTTCTTTCTCTCAGAGCCAAGAAACCTTCCCAACAAATTCGGGCTATCATGGAGGATGGAGCTTAGATTACAGACCCACAACTTATGTTGTAAGCCTTTGTGCGCCACTACAAGCTCGTGTTCCAAGCTCAACAACCTTCTGTAGCTTTCCAAACTGCTCTTGATCAATGTCTGGGTGTTGTACTGTAAATTGTCCGAGGCTCAAAAGGTGATCTGCGAACAATGCTCACCATTGAGGACCTCCATGAAGCCACCATGTAGATGGCCAATGATAAAGCACCGGGATGTGATGGTTTCCCCTATGAATTCTACAAAGCCCTTTGGGACTCGGTCGGTCACGACCTTTTCCAAGTGTACCTCGAAGGGTTTCGAATCAATCCTTAGGGCCATAAATCAATAAGGGAAACATCAAATTCATCCCTAAACAAGGAGACCCAAAACAAATCACTTGTTGGCGGCCGATCACACTATTGAATGTCTCCTATAAAATCATAACCAAAGCTTTGGCCATGCGGCTTTGCAATATCCTTCTGGATGTTATTCAGCCAAAACAAATAGGATTTATACAGGGTAGATATATCCTGGATAACATCATTGTTGTGTGGGAAGGCATGGAATGGGCTCATGCAGATCTAATCAGCCCGCCATGTTCATAAAAATTGATTTTGAGAAAGCCTATGATCGAATTGAATGGTCATTTTATCCTTCTTTATGCTTCAAGCCCTTGACTTTGGCCCCAATTTTATTCAATCTATCAGTATGATTTTTGAGGATGCTTCCACTCAAATCTCTATCAATGGCCTCAACTCAGAAGCATTTGGGCTCTTTCAATCTAGTCGACAAGGCTTCCCTTTGGCCCTTGCATTGTACATGCTCGTGGTCAAGGATTTGGGTATTTATTAGCCCACACTAAATATCAACGTCTTGTTAAGGGAATCTTGCTTCCCGCTGCGCCCATTTCTCAGGTTCTCAATGGGCATTTTGCGGATGATTCCTTTCTTATGCTCATTGAAGATGAAGCCAACATTCACAATGCTATGCAATGCTTGGATACTTTCTACTTAGCCTTTGATCATCAATTCAATGGTGAAAAACCTAGTGTTATCAACAATCCTTCCTTCCTACACCAGATTGGCTTGCCACTTTCAAATGGAAGATTCTGGCACATGGCAAAATATTCAAGTTCTTGGGTATTCCTTTTGCTTTTCAAGCCTCCCCAGCCGAGCTCTGGCAATATGTTATTCAAAGGGTGGCAAAAAGTTGGAGTATTGGATTACCAGACCTCTATCTTTGGTGGAAATTCCAAATTTGTTCCAAAGTTCTTGCGGCCACACACATTTATTACTCGTCATGTTGGGTCCCTTCTAAAGCCTCCATTCAGAAGTTGGAAAAGTTGTTCAAAGATTTTTATGGGCTAATGCTTCTACAGGAAAAGGATTTCATTGGGTGGCTTGGGAAATATGTTGCCTTCCCCATAATTCTAGGGGACTCAACCTTATTAACATTTAATGTCAAGGGTAGACACTTTTCACAAAATGGATCATCAGAAGCATTACTGACCAAGAAGCTTGGAAAGTTCTCATATGACACATTATTGTTGAAGGCTCTCCTTATGGCCGCCCTACGTGGAAAGGATTGGGGTTTTTCAATCTACTCATCACCCCCGTGCCTGTCAAAATTGTCGGCACTTTTGTGCTTAAGAGCATTTGGAAAGCATGGGAATGCATTAAACCCTGGATTCTGTGGAAGGGGGATGGATTTTGGAATGGGATCTCTGTTAATCATCAATCCCTCTGGTGGTCATCAATTTTTCAAACACAAGATAAGTGTTTGGCAGAAGCCCCGGGAATCACCATGCTCAAATTCTTCAAACACGAGAATTCACACCATTGAGGACTTATTCTACAAAAATGTGCAATCCTGGTTCTCTTGGCTGGCATTTAAAACTCATTTTCGACTCTCTAACCAAGACCAAGATACTTATATTATGGTGATCAGCTCGGTTCTCAACCATATGTTGCACAAGATTGTTGTGCATTCCTCTCGCCCTGGTGGACGGACTAGAAATGGCATGTGGACTCCTTTTCACAATTACAAAGCCAATAAAGGCTATCGTTGGCTTTCACCTCATTTTCCCATGGTGGATAAACTCAACACGTGATGGGGAATCCAATCCACTCTATCTACCTGGAGTAGGTGATTTTCCACTGTGTGGACTCTTTGTGTGGAGCCCAAAATTTCCCACTTCCTTTGGTGTATCTTACACCAAGGACTTCCTATCGGGGCTCGTCTTGTTCAAATTGGGATCCCAACTCCCAAATGCCCATTTTGCGGTCACTTAGAAACCATCTTGCATATTTTCTGGTTTTGTCCCAAAGCTCAAGATTGTTTGGAATTGGATTCATTCATTTTTCTTTCCATTAAGGCCACATTGCTTTACTTGGCAACATATCCTTTTGGGAGATAATCCCAAGCTTCTGCCTATGTTCACCCAAATTTGGCATGTTTTCAGAGGAAATTGTTTTGGATATGGAAAGAAAGAAATGCTTTTTTCTTTGCTAATTTTGTAGTTGATCAATCTTTCTCAGTTTATAAAAATCTATGGTGATCTCCAATGTGCTGTTGCAGATACAAGTCCAGGCCAACAAGGTTGCACTGGAGGTGGACCACCTCCAGACCCTACTGTGTCACACGGGAAGCCCCTCAGTAATGTTGCATGTGTGCCACTGTCTCCTACCAAACGCTCTCGCCTTGGGCCCGTGGTGATGGTCAACGCAACCGCTCGCAACGGCATGCTTTAACCAAGCTCACCGCTCCCTGGGTCCCTCACACTAAAGAAGTCACTCGCCAGCTCGGCGCTGTGGCTAGGGGTCACCACCTCATCATCACCGGAGTCCTTCACCATCTCACCAAGGCTGGGGATCTCTGCCCCACCCACATGGATGGGGCTCTCCTCCTGCCGCCGCGCCACCTCATACTGTTGATGGATGGAATCCACCCTTGCCACCACCTTCGTTTGACAAATTCCCTAGCCTTGATCTTGCCATTCCTACTTGCGGGGAGGCATATCCGGAGGAAGAAGTTGCTGTTGGCTGGGAGCTCCCGGATGTTGGAAAGGATTTACCTGGCTCGGGTTGGCCGGATGATCACGATCCGCCCGCTTGGGCATGTTTGTTGTTGTTGCATGACTTTGTAGTTTGACTGCTTTCTAGGCGATGCCTAGCTTTTGTTTTCTCCTAGGCTTGACCTAGTTTGTCCTTCATTCTTCTAGGCTCAACCTAGCTTTGTTTGTGGTTTTGGGGCATGCTCTCATACCGCCCGCTTTTTTGTTGAAAGTTATCTTGTATCGTATTGAATTAATATAATATAAGATCTTTTTCATAAAAAAATATTTTTACACAGGAAGTTTTTCACGCGATTTTACATTATTTTACAAATGTATGTTTGTATACATCTATCGATCGACAATAGTGGACAAAAAGCTTTGTCCACTTTGTTCCTATGATGTATTTATGCATTTTGTTCAAAAATAAAAATGATAGAAAAAAATTTGTTCAAACTTAAAGATGTTATTTTTTCTCAAACTTTATCTCTTGGTAAACTTGAACCAAACTTTATCCTCGTCGAACATGAACACGAACTCAAACCTTGTGACTTAGGTTACAAGAGGCCTTTGGAGGGTCGGGGTTATGGGAAAAAGCAAATCAAATGATGCTTTGATACACAATCGAATCGAAAAAATGTCAATAGAAATTAACAATCTGTTGATAATATTCACAAACATGATTGTGCAATGTATTTTTACTTTTATGTGTGGATAGTTATTGAGTTAGTGGGTATCCAAGCTTACCGGAGTATACGAATATTAAGAATCAATAATAATAATAATAAGCTACATGAATGAGAAAATTTCTTTTCTTCCATATACCTAGGAAATTTACCACACGAAAAACCCAAATTGATTAGCTTTACTTGAATGCGAATTCTTTTAAAAAGATTTGATTAAATATTGAATAATTAGAGCCAGGCGCGAGTTCTGATGGTCTCGCTTATTTAACTCATCAAGTATTAGACACTACAATTCATTTCACTTTGAAGACCTATGTTTCTAGCTTTCATAAGATTTCTATTAGAAGTCTTATTTCTCAAAACACTTGGAACTCTTCTATTTCCTTGCTATCATTAGATTTTCTCATTGGTTATTGGAAAGTATAGGGAAAAACAATAACCAAATTGCACTCATGGATAAACATTGGATAATAAAGAAAGAAGAATAAGATGACTCCTATACACTAGATTTTTAATTCCCTTTCTGTCATGTGTTATATCGATTATTATTATTATTCGATTCTTAATATTATTATTATTCGATTAAATTACGTTAATGATATCTTCTATACTAAGTAAGTGTTAAACCTTCACTTGAAAAAGAATATAAGTAATTAAAATGTGTCCATTATCCACCAATAATATTTTGGTTTTAAACCTCCATATTCTTATAAACATTGTCACTTTCAAACTAGCCAAACTAAATAATAATATTTTTTGAAAATCTTTATATTAATTGACATTTACACTACTTAATGCCTACATAAAAACATATTAACCAACAACCATAATTTAATTACGAATCTAAAAACAATATTAAAGGTGATGATTTCAATTAGATTGTTTCTAAATTTTAGCTATGAGGGAATTAGTTTTGAGATACTTTTACATTGTTTAGTTGTTTGGATTGATAAATTATATTTAAGGCTAATAGATTAATATTTTACCACTTATTTAAGGTCTTATAACTTAATTTAATAATTTTTTGATTAGTTGGAGTTTCTTTTTACCTACTTTGTTTAATACATAAGTTGGAATCTTCTATACTTTAAATAAAAAATTAAACCAATAAATCACTAATAATATTTTAGTATTAAAATTTCACATTATTTTGTATATTATCATTTCAAAATCAAATAATAGTACTGTTGATATTTATGTTATTCCAAATTCCAATAGTTTTCAAAGTACTCATTTTTAAAATAAATAACAAAATCCAATAAATTTGTCTATAAATACAAAACTTACTACCCAAATCAGATATGCCTCTTCCCTACATCTTAAAATGACATCTACCACTCCAAAAATTCTCATCCTCATCCTCATCCTCATTCTAGTCAAACTTAGATGTGTAAAAATTCTGCAGTCATATATTTTATTCAAACCTGTCTTTCTAGAGCAGAGGAGCCTTCGCCATACCACCCACATCACTTATATTGAATGAGGTAAACAACCAACCAACCCACTCTGTTAACTCTTGGAAAATGGAACCTTCAAGAGGATATGTGTGACAGGAATTATTATTATTTATCAGCAGCTGTAAAAACTGGAAGGGTAGGGGTAGGGGTGGGGATGGAGGTGGGGGTAATGGAATCCACTGTAGGGGTGGAAATGGAATTGGAATTCATGGGGAGATGGTGATGGCGAATGCAGGTACCACCAACGGCTAAACAGCACGACCCACACAAGTTATTCACACACCTTTTCGCTGCCAACTGCGGACAGTCTGAGATGTGACATCTTACAGTGTTATTTTGCTTATTATTGCGGTATCTGCTTCTCCATGAATATGGCCGCAACAGAGAGTTCTGCCTCTTCATTCTCTTTCTCATTTGCCACAGAGACTGCCTTGTTTGTCTTACTGTTTTTGTCTGTTTTTGCTCTCGGCTGCTATTTTCTTTGTCATTTTGTGGTGTGTCTTCAATCCCATTAACTCTACGCTTCTTCCATTTCAATTTTCCCTTCTGTGGGGCAGAAAGGTTGTTTTCTGGGTTCCCATCTGCTTCAATATTCTTGCATTCTTTTCTTTTTTTCCTTTTAATTATGGAACCGTCATGGCCATTATAAAATAAACCAGCCCAAACCTCATTTCTAGGGATCCAGAGTTCCTCATTTTCATTTTCATTCTCATTGGTGTCATTTTCATCTATAGTTTGCTGCTTCATCTTCTTCATATGCCTTGTCTCAGTCTCAGTCTCAGTCTCAGCCTCATTCTCATTCTCATTGGTGTCGTGCTTTTCATTAATAGTTTGCTGCTTCTTCCTCTTTTTATGCCTTATCTCATTCTCATTCTCTTTCTCTTTCTCATTCTCACTCTCATTCTCATTGGTGTCCTTTTCATCTAATGTTTGCTGCTTTGTCTTCTTCGTATGCCTTGTCTCTGTCTCTGTCTCATTCTCATTGGTGTCGTGCTTTTCATTAATAGTTTGCTGCTTCTTCTTCTTTTTAAGCCTTCTCTCATTCTCATTCTCACTCTCATTCTCATTGGTGTCCATTTCATCTATTGTTTGCTGCTTCGTCTTCTTCTTATGCCTTGTCTCTGTCTCAGTCTCATTCTCATTCTCATTGGTGTCCTGCTTTTCATTTATAGTGTGCTTCATCTTCTTCTTCTTATGCCTTTTCTCATCCTCAGTCTCATTCTCATTGCTGTCCTGTTTTTCATTTATACTTTGGTTCTTTTTCTTCTTATGCCTTTTCTCTTTCTTATTCTCATTCTCATTGCTGTCCTGCTTTTCATCTACAATTTTCTTCTTTTTATGCCTTTTCTCTTTCTCTCTCTCGTTCTCGTTCTTGTTCTCATTCTCATTTTCATGCTCATTCTCATTCTCATGCTCATTCTCATTCTCATTGGTGTCCTGCTTTTCATCTGTAGTTTGCTCCTGCTTCTTCTTCTTCTTATGCCTTTTCTCTTTTGCATTTTTATTGGTGTCCTGCCTTTCATCTATAGTTTGTTTCTGCTGCTTCTTCTTCTTCTTCTTTTTGTGCCTTATCTCTTCAGGTGGGCCATTTTTGGGTGGCAATAGCTCATCTTGTGAACTCTCCTGGTTGAATTTCTCTTGCTGAGACCCGCTTCCATCATTTTCTGCCACATCTTCATTATCTCCGTGCTCATCTTCTTCTATTACCATTGCTTGCACATTAGAATTATGAGAGGAAGCTGTATGGTGGTGTGTGTTTTCTACTGAACAACAAATTCACATTAATTAGTAGTGTACTACTCTCAAGTCAGATAAAATAATCAGTTACCTATTCTAAAATTTAAGAAAGGTGGAGATACCTTCACGGCAATGCTCTCTTGTTGGATTTGGAGTGTGGGGCAGAACACCTTCTTCATTCCCATTGCCATTTCCGCAGCTGCTTGTGCCTGATGTCATTTACAATTATCATTACCATTAGTTTATATTTTGGGGTCACTTTAGTAAGGCACTGGCAGAGTGTGATTATGTATTACACACAAAATTATCCATCAGCCGGTGCATTCAGGTTGAACGGCTTTCAATGCACTGGTTTTAACACTGAAAACTAACAATTACATTGATTACATAAAATTAATAATTGTAAGTTACTGAAGAAACATCTGATGTTCTTCAGTAATATAAGGAAGAGAGTAACATTGAAAGAATGTCTCAAAGCTCACTTGGCACAATGAAATTGTATATTTATATTACCTTTTTCCCTATTTCTATGCTGGTTTTCAGCACGCTCCTTCATTGCTCTGACATATATTTCTTCACAAGGAAGAAGCTGTGCACAACAACACAAGAGCCGCATAAATACCTGCTAAATGAGATGCAAGAAAAGAAACACAAACATCTGCTTTAGATTTCATTTACCTGGCGATAGGTCTTCAACATGTACAGATCTTTCCGGGGGATGGTTAAGGGGAATAAAGGAGGCAAAGGATTTAGTCCCCTCGTCCACATTACTTCAATCTGTTAATGAGATGAATTCTGCATTAGCATAAGTATTGGGCATGAATAGGATACATAAAGGCTTCTAGAAAGACCTGTAATACAGATTTTTGATGCCAATGATCATCATGGTACCTTGGATGAAAATGGGAAGATCTGTCTGCTCAGCCTAAACATCACATATGTTTGTAAGGTTGACTGGTCAACCAACCAATGATAAATTCACCCCAAAAAGTGGTAAACAACCCATTGGTTGTTTGACCAGTCAACCTTGCAAACTCATGTGATGGATAGGCTCTTAAACAGCCAGTGAATTGGCGTTGCCTGGTTTGTGAACGCACCGGCTGTTCAACATTTTTTTGATGTTTTTAAGTGTTAAAGCCCATGTGCATTCAACACCATTCAACGTAAATGCACCAGCTCTTTACACAAAGCCATCTAAATGTGCAAATCATAGGTATTCTTTGAAGCTTTTTCTTATGGTTATATACAGGCCTGCAGAAGCCTTGAAATAGAATTTATGTATGGTTACCCACCGTTAATGTGAATGTCCCCGGGGTTTCTTTTACCACTCGCCCGACTATCATTCTTTCACCAAGCGGAGGCAGCACACATGTTTTTGATATGGTTCTTGAAAATCACCAAACAAAACACATTCTCATAATCTTCCTTAATAAAGAAGCATGCTTGTAATTATAACTGAAAAGCTGAAAAACAAGGCAGGAGAAATATATACTTCTCATAGACCTTCTGCTTGAATAGAATGATATTCCCAACAGAAACATCCCCTGCATTGCATATTCATTTGTTAATAAAAGTTAGAAAATATGGCTGCTTTAACTGTGTTTAGCAAATTAACTACTTTAGATTTTTTTACCCTTTACAAAACAAAGGTTGTGGCTATATAATACACCATTTCTATTTTCAAATTCCAAACGAGCACACAATGCCAATACAATATTCAGAAAGAGATGACTTGTTATTATACCCTAATATCTAAGCTCTTGACCACCTTTATTGCATTATGATTATGAACCTCTAAGCCTGCCAATGGTTCTATGACTTCGATTACATACTCTTTTGTATGAGCCTCGGGGCAGAAAGAGGAGCGACACAAAAGAGGTTTTGATTGGGGAATCATAGGAGATGACTTGGTGAGCATCATGGAGATGTGGTGAGAGGGTTTTGTTGAGAGCTTTCAAACGGATGAATTAGAATGAGGTAAAGATAGAGGTGGAGTCATTTGGGAATGAGTGTCTCTAGAAACAAAACGAGGACAAAAACTCTCCTAGAGGAAAGATTATTGGCAAGCGGAGGTTTAGTTACATGGGAGAAACTGGGGATTGTATTAGACTCCACAATACATATGGTGGATACATAAGTAGATGGTATTAGATTGTCCAACCCCTTGTGCAAGACAACTATATACAAGAGGGGTGGAAATAGAGATGGAGGTATTTACAAGAGTATGCACAATACTAATATATAAAAGTGGGACGGTACTACATATAACTTGGATAGATCTGATGAAGGTGGGAGCATGACTTACCAAGAGACTAGAATCTTTGTACCTCTAGGGAGAACCATATTTGTTACCTTTTAATCATCCTCTTATTTGCTTTCTTGCGTATTGACTTGTTCAAGCATTGGGAGGAAAGATCTCTAGTACCTTGACGCTTCCTCTCTCTTAATATCATCTCCACCATCTTCATCTTCTCGTTGGCCTTCTCTTTCCATTGATGATTCTTTTTGTCTAGTGAGAGTTTTGAAACCCTTAGGGATTGTTGTGACATTTTTTAGGGTTTCATACTTATCTTTGATTGGCTCACGACCTACCGAGGTTTTTTTAAAATTTTCTCACCTTCTACATCATCATGCATTTTTAGTTGTTGACTTGGCTCTAGAGGTTGCAACAATCTCCGAGTTCCCACACTAGATGATTGCAAGTTATTGAGACGAGGCATGTCTTTAATCCTTGTGATTTGAAATTTCTGATGTTTGTTTTTTAAGAGAGGCTACATTTTTTGTTATCATTTAGCTAAATCTTGTGATACCCAATACGGGTTAGAAATTTTTGATACTCAATGCAAGTTAGAATTGAAAGATGTAAGAGAAGAGGAGTAAGTCATGATTGGAAATTCTTATCTAGTATTTATCCTTAATTCCATTTGTCTTATCTTCCCAGGAATGTATCTACCTTTAGCATATCTCATAACATGTCTCTCTTTAATCATAAGGGCACTATCTAGCTCATCGCTAGAGTTTGGAACCTCATTTCACATCCATCATATGCTACTTAGCTTGGATTGAATGGTTGATGATCATTTACACTGCCACCTTCCTCCACCACTTTGAAAAGTAGATGGCATGAATTCGGAAGTGGGTGACTATGCTTTGAACAAAGAATTTCAAAGAGTTTTGCTTAGCTTGAATGCAACCCTTTCAATCTACATTTAAAACTCTTAGCAACACAAGCTCAAACTTGTGGAAAGTCACATAGCCAGAGGTACTTAGATTCATCCTTGTTTGTATTTCAAGGTCAAAGATCATGATATGATCCTCATGTGTGGATTTCACTAACGCCTTGAGATTTTGGTGTAACGATTCGTTACATTTGGTAGTAGAGCCTCCATTTGTGTTTAAATCCCACTCAATTGATTACGTCGTGTAGGCAGGGGCCCGTGGGGCACCTAAATGTCGGTGAAGCGGGGCTTGCATGTATGGGAGTGTGGGTGCGGACCCAACCCGAGGTCACGCTCTGCGAAGTGTGGTGGGATGATATGATCCTCATGTGCGGATTTCACTAATGCCTTGAGGTTTTGGTGTAATGGTTTGTTACAAATCATGTTTCTAAAGTTTATTTTTTCAAATCTCTAAAAGCCAAAGAATTTAAAGTTCAAATCAAATCCATCCAAACTTCTCACCATCAATTGACCAACTTACTAGAAAGCTCTTTGGCCTTCGCAGACCATTAAAGCTGGTGCATTCCCGGAGATGACAAATTAGTGGGAGCAAGCTATGTAAGAATGTTTGGATGCGGTCTTTTCTAATTTAAATTCCTTTTCTCGAAGCATTGTGATGCACCATTCAATCTGGAGGAGCTTTTCACCATCGTGCCTTTGTGTGGCTAATGATAAGGTACCAAGTTTGGATGGCTTTCCTTGTGAATTTTTCAAAGCACCCTAACTACTTTAAGTCCCGAACTACTTCATGTCCATTGCAAAAGCTTTAAAGAACAAATCATTAGGTAAATTCATTAATAAGGGCAATATTAAATTTATATCTAAGGCAAGTGATCACAAGGTTATTACCTATTGGAGGCCTATCACTATCTTGAGTGTTTCTTAAAAATCATAGCTAAAGCTCTTGTGCTCCAGTTTCACCATATCCTTCATGTGATAATCGACTAGAGAAAACAGGGTCTACTAAAAGGCATTATATGCTTGACAACATTATAGAAGTTTGGAAAATTATGGATTAGGCTTGCACCTCTCTCAAATAAACCATTTTCTTGAAGATAGATTTGAAAATGCCTCTCGACTATATAGAGAAAGTCTTTCACCCTAGCCACGATAAAGGGTTTAGGGTTTTATTGTTTTTCTTCTCAATTGTACAAAATATTTCCTTGGAGGCCTCAACTTTCTTAACCATCAAAAACCAAAAATCTCTCCTCGAAGGCCTCAACTTGAACTTTCTTTCAGCTTGCATTTCTTTATTTTGTGGTGTGCCCAATTATAAACTCATCCATCCAAAAGAAACAATTTCTCATTTTTGTGGCTTCACAACCCTTAGTTTGTAAAGAGTCAAGATTTGTTGTAACTTTGTGATTCTTTTCCATACTCCTATTGTCTTGACCAACTTCCTCTATTGGAGCTCTTCCTCGAATCTTGTTCTATAGGTATCCCTTTCAACAACGACTCCATGGTGATCTCAAGTTTTGTAATAGGGTTCGACTGATCTATGTTTGTACCATCCCATAATTGCGGAATTTCTCATTTCATCCCTCTAACAATCCCCAAAAAAATTCTTTGTAAGGTGGTGAGCTCTTCATTTGCTTTCCTCACCATGTTTACCTTGTCGTGTTACTCGAGCAATGCTTTCAACTTTGTTTACTTGACCTTTACACATCTTGTTGGCAACTCTAACAATTTGGGCATTGTCATCATATTTTATTGGCCTTCGGTCATCCTTCTTGATCCTTTGACCAAATTTTGAGATCAATTCCACATTCTTGGACATTATCTTCCCTCTTTGGAGGTGCTCACTCTAAACTTTTACACATGATCTCAAATCTTTGTTCCCCAAAAAACTCTCGGGCTTTCCCCTATGCTATAATTGCACCAATCCTTTCCAAATAATTCACAATTACTATTTGGTAACTTCACCCTTGCCAACAAATGCCTACTTCCACTAATATGTCTAACCAACGTAAATTTGTTCATGACCTTTAACTCAACAAAACCCTTTTTACGACGACCCACATGCATATATGTGACACATTATCCTATAATAATCTCTAATGGTTTGCACAAATCAATTCACACATCTATCCACCATCAATCAATGAACTATTGAAGAACCTTCTTGCTTCGGTTATGGCCCCAACTGATAGCAACACAAATCTAATCAAAGTCGGGACTCCAATTTCTATCAACAAATCATGATCGAGCACATGCCATCTTGAAAAATATTCTCTTCGTGCGCTACCTCAACAACATAGTTCAAATATTGTGACACATACTTGGAAATATTATCTTTCACCCTAGATAGCCCAATTGCATATGCAAGGGATATATTTTTTTGATTAATGTAAAGCTCCTCTTTGTAGTAAATTTCACCATCAAAAGTCATGCCACCACTCTTAACTTCTCTATCTTGGATCGATTTGGATGTAATGATGTGTGTTTTCTTTCTCACCTTCATTATGGAATTTGTAATTTCTATGCTTTCCTAGCTCATGAGTGCAGCTACAAGATCCTCCCCTTCATTTAGAATTTTAGCCACCTTTGTGATGATTTCGGAGTCAAATTGATCCCTCTTATGCACACTTACAATCTACCTTCATGAACTCATGATAATAACAACTCTATCAATCTTAAATCATTTTTGCACTTATTCTAATATACACAATTAATTAACTAAATAAATTAATTTTCCTTCTCTATCCCACATCCTACATTCAATAGACAACCACCACTCTCTAGCTCAATTCCTTAGAAATCATTTTATTAATAATTGAATACTTGTCTAGACTTGCACCCATCTTAGACCTAATTCTATCACTCCCGGGATACTTGTTCATGGGTTTTGGATAATACCATCTATGGTACTATTCACCTCATATGAACATATATTGTTGCCTTTTAATGATCACATTTTCAAAATGGTTCAATATTTTAGTTAGTATTCCATAAGTATCAACTATTTAGGTGTGGGTTGATAAATTTGTGTGAGAAAATAAAGTATTTAGTTATTAATACATTATTTCTAGTTATTAATAATGTACTTGAACATATATTTTGCACCTCACACTCAAGAATATGAATTCCTTCAAATATACATCCTCTAACACATCAAAATCAACACTTGTTTAATTAGGATTTAAATCTACTAAATGCACATCCCTCCCATTAAAGTGGTTGCAAACAAAATAGAGACACCATTTATTTTGTGCACCATGTAATCTTACACTTGTGTAGATACTCTATAATGTCTTCAATTTTTTGTTCTCATGCCAATTATCATGTCATAATACAACTTTTGTTGTGGTATGATTTTTTTGCCCATGCAACATTTCCATTGCTCACTTCAGAATAAGAACACTTGACACAACTCTCACATTTAGAATAGTTATGGTCAAAGTGGCTATGGCTGAAATGGTTGTAATTGTACTTACATGAAGTACCACCCCTCTTTGTGTAGATCTCAAACTCAACGTTCATGTAGGTAGTTATGACACAATATTAGTTGTACCTAGCATGATAGTAAAACTTTGTGTAATTCCACCTTCCAATGTAGAAGTTGTAACTACCATAACCAATGGATTTCTAAACCTTGGCAAAGCATGATCTACTACCAATGCAACTTTTTCACTACCATCCTTCCCAACTAATGGAGTTTCTCCCCATATTTTCCATATAGTCCATCCGCACACTCTCCATCTCTTTGTGACAATGGAACCAATAAAGTAGACCATAATTTTTTCTAGAATAACACACAATGTAAATCAATACTTATGCCGACATTTTTAACTAGCAATATTTTGTATAACTCACCATATTGAGTTGGGTCATAGAAAAGATTAAGTAGTTGTGTGTATCATTTTTAGTTTTTTTGAAAACATTGGTTTATTCATTCTAGTTTGATCTTTGTATTCCCATCTTGCGTGATTAATGTATATATTTACATATTTATTTGAATTTGTGCATTAAATTTACAATAATAAATGAATGTAGACACATAAATTTTCAAACTGATCTTTTGACAATGACAACATTGGTTTTATTACTAGACTATGACTTACACTCACATTATAAGCCAAGCCGACATATCTCTCTCTCTCTCTCTCACATGACTTGCTTGACTCTACACATTGCACTATCATTCACTCACTTAGTTGCATTTATCAAAAGTAGTATATAACTTGCGGGAATATCAATTGGAATTTTGTCTCGAACATCATAATCTTAATATAATTTTACATAATGTTATATATTAGTGATTTTGTTGGCCAATGTCTTATCCATAGTGTTTTTATTGACAATAGTGTTAATAACAATATTTGTACTTTCAAGTTTCTTGCTTCTCTTGGATATACTAAGAAACATCTAACATTTGATACAAAGACCTTTGTTGGGCATATTTTTATACCCCTCGTGGTTGGCTCTACTACTATAGCTATCTCCTTTTGATTACTTCTTCTATTGACTAATGTGATATGCTTCTATGTTTCCTTTGGTTGCATGCTCTTAAGGCTATACCATCTATCTTGCACCAATGTGTCAAGTTTAACTACAATAAATAAGTTACGGTCAAGGGTATCACATAGGAGGCCTCAATACTCAAGATCCTTACCTGTAAAGTGATGGTTGCTACACCTAAGCATGTTACATCTATGCATGCTAGTATTAGTGGGTTTATTCCTCACATGGATCCTCCTAGGTCTCCTATTGCACATGCTACTTCTAGTAGGTCTCTCCCTCCTAGGCTTCTACGTAGGTCTCCTATTGTACATGTTACTTCTAGTAGGTATATCCCTCATAAGCTATCATCTAGGTCTCTTATTACACATTCTATGGTCCATCCTTCTCCTACTACTCATGTGACACATTTGAGGTTTGAGCCTCCTTTGCTTTATGGTTTTACCCATTCCTTTGAGATCCCTACTAGTACACATCCAATTCATTTGATGTCTAAGCCTTATTTGCTTTATGGGCCTACCACACATCCTAATGAGGCTCTCATAGGGTAGCTCACGTGTTTCCCTTCACCTTTGTATATAACTAATTACAACAATATTAAAATAAACCCAAAACATATTCAAATGTTTGTAAAAATACTGAATCAACATTTACATGGCTTGATTTGCTTGCTCATTATTTTATATATGTTGTTCGTCATATGATTTGATAGGTAATAAGTTTCTCTATATAATCATTACACACGTGTTCATGATGTATGTTGATCTTGATGCAAGACATACACATACCAATACATGACATCATGTGTTTATCTTGGCCCTTCCCAATTGACCCTTATCTTATTGGGGTGTCTCCCACACTATTTGGATACTTTTGCTTTAGTATGATTAATTACATTTCGTCATTATGCTCAATTATTTATATTATGTATACATTATCTTTTGGAATAACAAGATGAACACGTGTCCTTTTCATTGCTAGCTTATCCTGCTTTGTGCCTTTCGGATAATAGTTGCTATTGTTTTCACTTGCTTTATTTTTTTATTACTTCTTTGTATGTGTCTTATGTACCTTTACTATGCTTGTCTTGTGACACTTTTGTGTCCCGTGTTTGTGGCTTTATGTCTCTCTTGTATGTGACATTGCTTATGTATTGGTATGTGTTATTACTTGTATACTTGCTTCTTTGTATACGATCTATTCACTTTCACTGTGATTGTCTTGTGACACTTTTGTGTCCAATGTTTATGGCCACATGGCTTGATATGACTCTTTTACATGACATTATTTGATTTCTTGTATACTTGTTTGCCTTTGTGCTTGCTTCCTCTTATACATGATTTCTATTTTGATTGTTCTCTATTGCATATTGCTATCTCTATGCACCATGGTATCCACCATGCACACCCATTGCAAGAATAAGATCCTAACGGTGGCCACCTAAGACAAACCTCTATGTGATCCAACCCAATCTATTAGACTTATCCGCCATATGTACACATCATTTATTTTGAGCCATGTGCTTTATCAACACATTTCATATGCCTCAAAAGAGGGGGCATTTAGTGGGATATATTACATACATATTGATGACACAAAATTCAACTCTCGGAGATACATCATTATACGAGCACATATCCTCATAAACATATACACATACAAAACATGGATAAAATTCAAATTGGTACAAAATCATCTACTAGGGATGAAACAATATTACGCTATGGTCAATACTTGGATGTTTCCGTCCCAAGGGAATATTTACAAGAAATTTCAGCATTTTTAGATTATTACAAGCATTTATAGGTTTCTAGTATAGATTTAGATACAAATGACACATCTCATAGGAGAATATAGAAGGTGTGAATAATTCCCTTCGTGTTCACTAGATTATTTTGATATTATTACAAATATAGGGTATGGGAGCATGACCCTTCTACTTTTGTATTGTCCAACATTTGTATTTGTATACATCGGAGATACAATACTACAACACACAATGGAGGCATGCGACACAATTCATTCCCTTTCAAATTTATGTTGTTACACACTTAAGCCTATATCTATTAGTCTTGGTGTAGTCCATGGGGTTAGGATGTATTATAATGGTTAGACAATTTTAGATTTTTCTTTCTTTCTCACTCTTTATGTGGGAAGATATCATAGTGGCTAGACACTCTTTAAACAATTATTCCCTCTTTTCGGGGATCTTTGAGACGAATATCCTATAATAGCTATTTTCTTGGTGTTAGGTCAAACGTACTCAAATCCTCTCCTACTTGACCTTCTCCTTGATGGGGTGGGGTGATCAACGTCAATGTTATGTTTGTGGAGCCTATTTTCATGTTAGAGTGTGGTACACCTTCTATGTGTTACACTTGGGTATTTTTACGGCGGTCCAAGGGGTTCGAGGGAGAAGCCCCCGAAGCAAATTTTCATGGGTGGTTTATTAACCCATGGGTAATGGGTAACCGTTATGGGCTGTTTTTGGGCCCATGGTTTTTTCGGTCTTTTGCCCATTGTTTTGATACCCACGGTTTTTGCCCTTGGTTTTGATACCCACGGTTTTGTATCAAAATGCTTAAGTAGTTGTCTATTTATATGGTCTTATGCATATGATAGATAGACAAGCAAATGTATTACAGATGTGTTTTGAATTCGGGTATGAATTTTGTAGAGTTTGTTGAGCATAGCTCCAAACGGATCTGGGTATTGTATTAAGAGAGCAAAGGTGGCTTGTAATAAAATCTGAGCAAGTGATTCTTAGTGGACATAGCCCAAATTGGGTGAACCACATTAAATACTGCCTCTTTGTGTTGTGTTATTTATTCTGCACTTTTATTTCAGATATGTAATATTTTCTGCATATTAGTTTCTATTGTTGCGATTCTGTGAGGGATTATTCCGCATATTTTATCCCTTATTTCCTAACAATTGGTATCAGAGCCTGGTTTGGTTTGCTAAAGTGTTGAATCGCAAGGGAAAGTTTTTAGCTTGAGTGGGAGCTATGATAGATGAAGGAAGATCTAGGGTTGATAAATTCAACGGCAGAATTTCAGTCTTTGGAAGATGCAGATGGAAGATTACCTTTATCAGAAGGATCTTTATACTCCATTGTCTGAGAAGGTGAACAAACCCTCGAGTATGACAGATGCGGAATGGGATTTGTTGGATCGGAAGGCACTTGGAACGATCCGAATGAGTCTTGCATCTTTGGTATTATTTAATGTTTCAAAGGAAAAGACTACAAAAGATCTAATGGATGCATTAGGGAAGTTGTATGAAAAACCCTCTGCCTCTAATAAGATATTTTTAATGAAAAAGTTGTTTAATATGAAGATGTCTGAGAATAGTTCAGTAGCAGATCATTTAAATGATTTCAATATGGTTGTGAATATGCTAGCTTCGGTTATAATAGAATTTGATGAAGAAGTTAGGGCTTTATTAATTTTGTGCTCTTTACCTGAGAGTTGGAATAGCTTGGTAATGGCGGTAAGTAACTCGGTTCCAACTAACTCGAAGTTGAAGTTTGAGGATGTTGTAGGGGTGATTCTAAGTGAGGAAATGTGAAGTAAAAGCTCGGGAACCTTCTACTTCAGGAATGCTTTGACAGTGGAAACTAGAGGGAGACAGAAGAATAGAGGAAACCGTGGAAAATCAAAAGATCGGGCAAGGTCAAAATCCAAGAACAAGATTGTATGCTGGAATTGTGGAAAGCCTGGGCATGCAAAGAAGGACTGTTGGGAGCTTCGGGATAAGAAGAAACAACAAGAAGAAAACAAGGAGGCAAATGTGGCATCGGGTAATGTATGTCAGGATGCTTTGATTCTTTCTTTGCATAATATTACTGAATCTTGGGTTTTAGATTCAGGGGCTTCTTTTCATGCTACTCCACATAGGCATTATTTTGTTGATTATGTTCAAGGGGATTTTGGGCATGTTTTTCTTGGTGATGATGAGCCTTGCAGCATAGTTGGAAAAGGTTCTGTTCAGGTTAAGATGCGTAGATGGGAATACATGGCTATTGAAGGATGTCAGACATGTGCCTACATTAAGGAGAAATTTGATATCGGCAGGGAAGTTGGGAAGTGATGGTTGTACTGTGATATTTACAGCAGACTCTTGGAAGGTTACCAAGGGTGCTCTTGTGGTGGCAAGAGGTAAGAAGGTTGGAACCTTGTATTTAACCACTAATAATACTAATGATTGTAATCTTGTGGCTTCAGATGCAGATACAACATTATGGCACTATAGGCTCGGTCATATGAGCCATAAGGGCATGAACATCATAAAGAAGAATTTGCCTGGATATACAGAAAAAAGTTTGGATTTCTGTGAAAACTGCATATATGGGAAACAGAAGCGAGTAAGGTTTCTCAAGGTTGGACCTACGAAGAAAGAGAGTAAGTTAGAGCTGGTACATTCTGATGTGTGGGGGCCAACTCAGGTATCATCTCTTGGGGGTTCAAGTTATTATGTTACTTTTATTGATGATGCAACAAGGAAAGTTTAGGTTTATTGTATTAGACACAAATCTGATGTATTTGAAACTTTTGTTAAATGGAAAGCCTTGGTAGAGAATGAAACAGGTCTTAAGCTAAAATGTCTCAGGTCAGATAATGGAGGGGAGTATTGCAGCAATGAATTTAATGATTATTGTTCTAAGAATGGAATCCATGCAGGCAAAAGACGGTTCCAGGAACTCCGCAGAATGGGGTATCAGAAAGGATGAACAGAACAATAATGGAACGTGCTAGGAGCATGAGATTACATGCAGGACTGCCTCTTTCTTTTTGGGTAGAAGCGGTGAGCACAGCTGTGTACTTGATAAACAGAGGACCCTCAAGTGCCTTGGATGGAGGCATACCTGAGGAGGCATGGTATGGTAAGAAAGTTGATTATTCATTTCTTAGAGTCTTTGGATGTGAGGTGTTTGTTCATATAGACAAGGATGATAGGACCAAGCTAGAGGCTAAATCAGAAAAATGTACTTTCATTGGTTATGGCGGTGATGACTTTGGATTTAAATGTTGGAGTATTAAGGACAAGAAAATCATTCGGTCTAGGGATGCGGTCTTTAATGAGAAAGTCATGTATAAGCAATAGTTGCAGGAAAACACGAAGAATCCAAGAAAGAATATGCAGTGGTAGAGGATCTTCCTGATGGGAAAGTGACCCATGAATCGCCTCAGAACCTACTCAACAGAACCCCAAACTCCTACAAAGTGAGGAGGTCTTCTAGGGTAAGAAAATAACACCCAATGTTTTTCTCCTTCTCTTTATTATTTATTACTCACCGATAGTGGAGAGCCGTAGAGAGCTTTGATGAAGCAATGCAGGTAGATGCCAGTAAGAAGTGGGAGGAAGCCATGGATGAGGAGCATAAGTCTCTCATGGATAACCAAACTTGGGATTTGGTGAACCTACCGGAAGGAAAAAGAGCATTGCAGAACAAGTGGGTGTACAAAGTTAAAGACGAAGAAGGAGGAAAGAAAAGATATAAGGCCCGGTTGGTGGTCAAGGGGTTTGCACAGAAACAAGGTATAGATTTTGATGAGATATTTTCTCCTGTAGTAAAAATGACTTCTATTAGAACTGTTTTGGAATAATAGTGGCGGAGAAGACTTGCACTTAGAACAGCTTAGATGTAAAGACTGCATTTCTCCATGGTGATTTGGAGGAGGAACTATATATGCAGCAACCAGAGGGATATGAGGTCAAAGGTAAAGAGGAGATGGTGTGTAAACTGAAGAAGAGCTTGTATGGCTTGAAACAAGCTCCACGTCAATGGTATAAGAAGTTTGATAGCTTCATGATGGAGTAAGGTTATATTAGATGTCATTCTGACCATTGTGTGTATACAAAGAAATTTGAGGATGGAAGTTATATTATCCTATGTTTGTATGTTGATGACATGTTGGTTGTAGGTAAAAACATGCAGGAAATAAAAGTACTCAAGAAACAACTAAGTGAATCCTTTGATATGAAGGATTTGGGGGCAGCCAGACAAATCCTTGGTATGAGGATAACTCGGGATAGGAAGGAACGGAAGTTGACTTTATCTCAGGAAGAGTACATTAAGAAGGTATTGGACAGGTTTAACATGCAGGATGCTAAACCGGTTGGGACTCCTTTGGTAGGCCATTTCAAGTTATCAAAGGAGCAGTGTCCCATGACAGAGCAGGAAAGAAACCAGATGTCCAAGGTACCTTACTCATCAGCAGTTGGCAGTTTGATGTATGCTATGGTGTGCACTAGGCCTAATATTGCCCATGCAGTGGGAGCTGTGAGTAGATTTATGAGTGATCCAGGTAAAGAGCATTGGCAAGCAGTAAAGTGGATCCTTCGGTATTTGAGAGGGACCATGGGGACAGTTTTGTGCTATAATGAATCGACACCACTTATGTGGTTATGTAGATTCGACATGGCTAGAGATGTAGACAAACGGGAGGAGCACGACAGTTATATTTACACTGTAGGTGGGACAATAGTGAGCTGGATTTCATGACTACAGAAGTTGGTGGCTTTGTCAACCATGGAGGTCTGAGTATGTTGCTGCCACAGAGGCAAGCAAAGAGATGATTTGGTTACAACAATTGCTTGAGGAGTTGGGGCATAAGCAGGAGGAATGTAAGCTGCATAGTGATAGTCAGAGTGCTATACACCTAGCTAAGAACTCTGCTTTCCACTCCAGGATGAAGCATATACAGTTGAGATATCACTTCATCAGGACAACTTTGGAGGAAGATAAGTTGAAGTTGGAGAAGATTCATACCAGTCAGAATCCTACAGACATGATGACCAAGGTGGTCACAAGGGATAAACTAAAGCTATGTTCAGCTTTGGTTGGCCTTCGCGGATGACAGTGAAGGGTTGAGAAGCTTGCTCAGAATGGAAATTAGTCTCCAAGTGGGAGATTGTTATGTTTGTGGAGCCTATTTTCATGTTAGAGTGTGGTACACCTTCTATGTGTTACACTCGGGTATTTTTACGGTGGTCCTACTCGCCGCTGAGCGGTCAGGGGGTTTGGGGGACGAAGCCCCGAAGCAAATTTTCATGGGTGGTTTATTAACCCATGGGTAATGGGTAACCGTTATGGGCTGTTTTTGGGCCCATGGTTTTTTCGGTCTTTTGCCCATTGTTTTGATACCCACGGTTTTTGCCCTTGGTTTTGATACCCACGGTTTTGTATCAAACTGCTTAAGCAGTTGTCTATTTATATGGTCTTATGCATATGATAGATAGACAAGCAAATGTATTACAGATGTGTTTTGAATTTGGGTGTGAATTCTGTAGAGTTTGTTGAGCATAGCTCCAAACGGATCTGGGTATTGTATTAAGAGAGCAGTGGCTTGTAATAAAATCTGAGCAAGTGATTCTTGGTGGATGTAGCCCAAATTGGGTGAACCACATTAAATACTGTCTCTTTGTGTTGTGTTATTTATTCTGCACTTTTATTTCAGATCTGTAATATTTTCTCATATTAGTTTCTCTTTATTGCGATTATGTGAGGGATTATTCCGCATATTTTATCCCTTATTTCCTAACACTCAATCCATCATAATCTCAATGCAAATCATAATCTCCAAGCACAACAAAAATGAGAGCTCATCCTTTGATAAAACAAACAATTGTACTTTCATGTTTTTTCTTTACTTTACTATACAAAACTCAAATTTAAAAGTTACATATACATTATTCACATTTGAGTTATAGTTCAATTTATTTTATGGACATTGACTAGACTCTGTTGTAGGTTTCATCATGGAAGCATGCCAACACCAACACAAAAACAACTTATGAGAAAATAAAAAGTGTGTGTACACACTCAAGTATGTAATTTAAATTACACACCTAAATGAGAAAAAATGTAGACACATAATTTAGAAACTTATCCTTTGGTAATGACAAGTTTGGATTTTTCTTATAATATGGCTTATGCTCACATTCTAAGCCTAATTTACATATCCGTCTCTCTCACACATGCATTTCTTGAATCTACATACTTGCTCTATTGTCCAATCACTTAGTTGCATTTATCCAAAGCAGATATCACTCACAAACATCTCACCCAAAGTCTTATCCGAACATCATAAACTTCCTCTATGGAACCATACACAATGGAACCAAACCAAACTACAATCTAGGCCAACATGTACGGTCTAATGACTCTTCTCTAAATGTAAGTATCTTTTACAAACCTGATTTCTTATCCTATAAGTTTCCCTTAATGCGATACCTAACCTACAAAAACCTTTATAAGTATAATTCACTTAATAACTCACTTGGATTTCTCAAGAGAATATATTGAAAATCACATTCCTAAACTACTTGAGGCTATCTTGAATATTCCTAAAGCACATATTTTATTCCAGTCACTAGATAAGTCTAAAACACTCAAACAAGGTTCAAGAGTCTAGCTTCCTCTATTACCAAGCCTCTAAAGGTCCTAAATTATGTCTTAGCAAGAGCAAGTCACACAAAGCATTGCTAAAGGTCTTAAGGGACAAAGGGAATCAATTTAGCATCTGAAGCACATCATAGTATATCACTACTATGTAGGGTATATCTTTATTCTATCCATAGTTAAGGTCACTACTCATTGTGTCAAGATACAAAAAGGCACGATAGGGGGTTGAATTAGATTTGCGTATATTATTGCACCTATACTAGGAGAACTGCATGGATTTTTCTCCTGCTTGTGAAGGGATATAGTGCAACATGTGGATTCGTTTAGAAGGGGTGACCACCAAGGTCAATCCAATTCTACCCACACACAGATGCATCATTTTGTTATCTAATTGTGTTCATGAAGTGTTAGTGTAGATCTTTTAGGGTTTCATCTATTGAAAGTCACTATAAGAAGGCATCGCAAAGTTACGAGCCACAATGAAAAATAAGAAAATATATTTCTAGGTTATTGACGATCATCAAAATTTACAAAACCCTAGAATATGTTAGTCCAAGACCATACATCTTAGGATTGAACAATGCTATAGCCCAATAGAAGAAGTATGTTTCCTTATAGAAGTAATTTGCAAGCATAGTTCCGAGAGATGAAACATTTCAATATCTTATCCATCCCGCACATATAGTTGCACTCTAGATCATTTATCTACCTCTCTTTTCAAATAAGTACTTGTCCCGATTTGTGTTTTAAGAAATCTTTTTATTGCTCTATCATTGTATATTGTATTAATAGTTATATTTTGAGTTGTATGGTTAATGTGGATTAATTAACTTATAGTATTATGCTCTGAACATTATTACACCTATTAATAAGTAAATGTTCTCATGTCAAACACTTATTTCATTGGTTTAGGGTATAAATAGATATATTTACTAGTTTTATCCAACATATCATATCATATGGCAATATTGAAATAACCAACAAAATACCTTTTCATAAAAATATGATAAATGAGTCAATATGCAATGCTATAATATTAATTTTTTTAAATAACATTAAGTTACTCTAAGTGCACAAGTTATTTAAATATGCTATGCATTCATAATTAAGATTTTAAAAGAATTATTTTGAAAAAGAATTTTATTATTTAAATTTGTTTTAGACATGTTATATCAATTTCTAACAAGTAGTTAGTAAAAGGAACACAAAGTGAAAATTATTATTATTATTATAACAAATATTAATCTAAACAATTCTATATCAAAATTTCAATGATTATATATACCGTACAATCAACTACAAAGGAGTCTTCGGGTATTGTGTAACACCGTCACTTTCTTTCAATCTGTCCACATAAATCATTAATCAAATAACTAATAGTCTTATATCAATATATATATGATTTTTAATAAAGCAATTATCCAATATTGTTAGATTAATTTCTCATATTAAAATACTTTTTTAGAAATTAATCTTACATCCTTTTTAGAAAGAAACTCCTATTCAATAAGAAATTTAACCATGTATTTTAATCCATATCATATAAAATTAAAATAATTACAACTTTAAAAACACTTACAAATGGTAGAATACCCAAATATCCATAGATTCATTACTTTTTAAGATGTCTTTAAAGGTGATCAAATGAAACTCATGCCAAGAACATGCTATTGGAGGGTGTGTTAATTTTAAAGTTGTATTTATATCCTACAAAGGTGGTGGTCGATGTGAGGAATAAAAACTTAGTTGGCTCATGATAATGAAGAGGGGTAAGAGGAAATATATTATGTTATAGAGAAAATTGATATTGTTCTCTATTCCCAATATTAATAGGAACTAGTATGTTTGACATGTACAATATAATAATTGATGAATCAATCTATTTTAGAGGATGAGTGGGGATTCATAAATATTAAAGAGATCTTGTGGAAGACGATTTATGTTCTTAAAGGTATTTTATAAAATATGAATGGTGATGTATAAATGGTATAAACTCCAGAGTTATGATGGTTGATTTATCGTAATAAATTATTACTATGCATGAAAGTAATGGTTGTGATTTTTATGTAATTTACATGAAGCAAAAATAGATGGGATAGTATTGCTTTGTACATTTTAAAAAAAGACCTAATTTGATACTTCTCATAACATCTTTAAACAATAATTTATATTGACAATTGAGCTAATTTTAAAACTAAAGCTTGAGGTACACTACGACATTGAGTGATGGGAGGTACTATATAGATGTGAAGAGCTAGAGAGTAACATAACTACTTAAAATGAAACTATGTTCATATGCAATCTCTAATCATATGGATTACTAAAACATTTATATTAGTTCATGCTTGCAATTCACTTGTAGTCTAAAGTCAACATAAGTATTATGTGGATATTCTAAAGATGCATTAGATTCAGATGTAACATGTACATGAACAACTACGGATGGAAAAAAATCACTTAACTAATTATTATAAAGGAATAGATAAATAGAAAAAGAGATTTCCCAAAAATTACAAATTTTCACCTACAACGATACGAAGAAGACCACTCAAAGGTAATTGAACTTGGATTGAGTATAAAAATATAACAAGTTAGTTTGTAAGGATTTATAAGGAAATAATAGGTCACACAATCAACATGATTTGACTTGGGACACTCCTTATAAATAAATAAATAATAATAATATAAAATCACACACACACGGTTGTGCGTGCATGAGCACACACATGCACATACATGACAAAATTAATGCAAAGTAAAGTGTTTGATTAGAAAATTAGAGTTTAAGAATTATAAAGGCACATCAAACAAAATATCCATTTTTGAATTGGGATATACGTTACTTGAATAAAAATAAATAATGGCATAATCACATCCTTGGTACTTATTCAATGAAAGATGCGATTCTTATGGAATATATACTTGATATGTCTATGATCATGCAAATAATAAAAAATTCTTATAGGTGTAGACACCTATAGTTTGATCAATACACTATTATTTCTAATGGTGCACTAACGCTTCTTCCCTTTGCAAATTGACGACACACCACCAATTAGACCTATCTAACTCCCTTCTCACGACACCCTTTTGGTCGTTTTTCCTCTTATAAACCATTTAAACAGGCCGTTATAGCCTCGTTCTAACTACATTAGCTTCTTATTCTCTTCTAGCTTGCTTCTATTAGCTCCCTGGAAGATCAATCCACTTCGTTAGATTGATTAAGCCCTTCAGAAACCCTTCCGAACCCTAATTACTCTCTAAGAGAGATTAATTAGTCTAACCTAGGTTAAATACCTAAACATAGTCAAATCACACTTTGACTTGCTAAAAGTGCTTTTTGGACTTTAGCCTTTGTCCCACATGCACCCAAATCTCCCATTTCTTCCAAACCAAAAACTATAAATAGGGCTATATCTCCTCCCTCATTTCCTCGAATTCTCCCTTCTTCCTAGCATAGATTATAGCAATTTGTTTAGGCTTTAGATTGTATTTCATCTTTCTTCCATTGAGTTGAAAGGCATTTGATTTTGTATTTCATAGCATTAACATGGAGTAAAAGGGAAGATCCATTGGCCTTGAAGCCATTAATGGGGAGATCTCTTTCTCTTAAACACATAACTTGAATGCTTAGATCCTCTTAGGTTCATTATTTCAAGCTTTCAAAGAATAGAGGTTAACTTCATTTGCTTAGTTTGCATGTTTATTTCAAATTAATGTATGCAAAGAAGAAAACCTTGCTCATTTCTTATCACATGGTCCATTGATTAGATTGTTAAAAGCCTTTGGGGTTTCTTTAGAGATTCTTACCCCAAATCCATGGCTTTTACAACTTTTCATTGAACACATTTGGCATGCCCGGTGGGACACTTATGTCCACCCTCCATTAATGGAGGTCTTTTAGGTTTTTCAAAGTTCATTTTCAAGTTTTTGGTCAAATCACTTGTTATTTCCTCATTTTTGTTTCTAACACTAGATAAATGACCTTCATTTACATACATTTTGTGGGTTTGATATAGAAATAGGACACTTTGACTAACAACTAACCTTGTTTGCTCTTGAAAATTTGAAAATCCGTGTTTTTTGTAGGTTTTTCACAGGGTGCGTGTAGGTGTAAAACAAGGGGCACGTACACGTTGAAACCCCAGCGTACCCATTGGATCAGGCGCGTACCTGTCAGGAGGACTTCATCATTTGCACATTTTCTCTCTATAGAGATGCACACATCTCTATAATCTGGGGCGCATATCCGCCTCTCTGGCTACGCATGCGTAAATGGTCTGACTGTGTAAAAAATTTGATAATTTTCTGTTTTAGGCTTGGGTGCGTACACATCAAAACCTGAGTGTCCATGTCAATATGGGCGCATCTCTATCATGTTGCGAGCGTCTGTGTTTTACTACATTAGGTTTCATTAATTTTTAACTGTAGGCGTACTCGTTAAGTAGGGCACGTATCCGTCAGTTGGGAAGCGCTGGTGTCGGTATAGGTGCGTAGGTGTCTGTATTAAAATTGGAAATTTTTACAGTCTGCAAAATATTTTTCGATCCATTACTGCAGGTTTTTAGGACTAACAATTTAAAAAACAAGGTTTTTTCTTAACATTTTAGTTTGCATAGTTAAAGTGTTTTGTTCTTGGCTTAGAATTAGCTTTGTAGAAGTGTGTATGCTCTCTCCTTGCGTCTTCCAAGGCAATCTTGGAGATCAAAAACACTTATACAAAACTCATATAAATTGTTCAAAGAAACACTTGTTTTATAAAGGTTGAAGTAAAACTTTCATGTGATTTCAGTAGGATTTTTCACGTTGCATATGCTCTTCCTTCGCACCTTTTTGGCGATCTTAGGAATCAAAAGCAAAGTGAAAAACTCTCTTTCTTGACATCAACCTATGAATTGGAAAATTACTAAAAACTTGTTGTCTACAGGACCTATCACTTGTCAAAGAAAGGCGTCAAAACCAAAAACAAACACAAACCTTCTAATACACGTGTTCTTATAGGTTGCCAAACGGTGTGCTACTTAAAACCACATTAAGCTAAGCAAGATAAAAAACACACCATATTCAAAACATTGTATTGCAGGTTTCGAAAAGGGTACATCCCTATCCACTCAACTAGAACATAACCCCTTTGGCATAACACCTTAAGCTACAACAATGGGGGTGGTTCGGGAAACCTAAAGTAATCCACCGCTGAGTAACCTCGTGGATGAAACAGGAAGCGCTCCACTTACCCACTTGACTAGTATGCCTTGTGAGATAGAGTTACCGGTTGTCCGTATGGCGACCCCAGGAGAGCACATGTGGACGCACTAGTTGCCCTTTGTGCTCGAAGGGGGTAAAGTAAAGCCGAGATACTCCCAAACTAGTCATTACGACTTTTTGGGTAAATCACGCTCACTTAAGACAACTTTGTAGCACCTAGGTGAGAGAACTTATTAAGGAGGCCATTTTGTCTTAGAGCCCACTTTACTAGTCCATTTTTGCGTCAAGCCATCACAAAGTGACAACTCATCGGAATCTAGAACCTTGTTTGTCGAACAAGGCAAAGAACCCTTGTGAGTTTGATCTGAGTGTCTTTCATCACGAAACTAAACTACGTCCCACTTTTTCTTAGTTTTATTCTTGTCTTTGGATGAGGCGAAGCTCTGCCTAAGTGGCACTTGGTTTGTTTCCATCTTTTGATCAATACCCTTGCGTTCTCACCGCCCATTGTTCGGGTGAGAAAGGTGCATACATTGCACATTTTTATCAGAGATAGTGCTCGTCACTTTTTTGTCTGTTTACACCCATCCATGTTTGTGGCTAGGTTGTTAAATGTCTAAAGTGTGTAGGTACGCTTTTCGTATCTTTGATAAAGGTCCTTCCATCTTGATTTCAAGATCATCTTCACCGCTATGTGTCCGGTTCATCTTTTGTCTCTTCTTGAGTTGATAGTTTTGTTTGCATCCTAGACGTACAATCTCGGTACTTACATCGTATTCTCATTTTGTGAGAAGATGGTATAAGTCCCCTTATTGTGTAGTTACGCTGCTCACACGATTAAAAACTCCTTGTTATACTTATCACTTGGTTTCAATTTTGACGTCATCTAGAGTCTTCTTGAAAAGTGTCGATAATGCCTTATATATATCATAATAAAGTTGTCATGGTACTAACACCTTGCTTGCTCGGTTAATGTATCACGGTGACGTTATTATGCTATATCTATTCGCGACTTCCATTTTTCAGAAGGTTCGGCTTTCATTAACATTCAAACTAGTTTTAGGTATACCTTGTCGAGGGACTACGACAACATCACGTCAATTCTTAGGCCTTGTTGGGGCTCTAACTTGACCTACATATTGATACATCATTGTCACTATCTGTTTTTAGGGCATAAACTTGGTAACAAAAATTGAGTGGTCATTACATTAGGTGTGCATATGAATGTTCCTTGATAAAGATGACTACATGACACTACATCTAGGATACACTTTGTAGTATAATTCCAACATCACCTTGAACGGCTTGCAGAAAACCATACACTTGGGGTTATGCTAGCTACATATAAATGTCCGCTAGTAATGCCTAAAATCATAAAAATGGCAGCCAAATCAAATGAGCATGATATAGGAGAAAACCCTTTCGACACCTTCCCATTCAGTGGTCACAATTTAGGACCGCTCTTTTCTCAAGTCAAAGATACGAAGATGTTAATTGATCATAGTGGAGAAGAGTCAGACTCTTCCGGAGAACAACAAAGGTTAGACCTAAGTAGATTTGATGAACTCCTATATTATAATAAAGATCAAGTACTCGTAAGAGTCTTAGCATTAGGAGCTAAACTTCCGCATGAATGCGAAGAAGAAAAAAGGTCCTACCTACCCTAGAAAAGCCCTAAAAGTGCAATAAATGTGTAATTAATGGGAGGGATAGGCCACTCACGTATGGTCCATCTGCTGGGTCCCGCATGAACTCTCGGATGTGATCCACGCGTCTCGTCCTCCTCGGTATTCTCGCCATCTCACTCTAGGGCTATCGCTCTCACTCACGGTAAAAATTTGCAAGAGCTCTGGTAGAAATGAATTGGTCATGATTGTTTTACCGACCCCAGGTGGGTATATTTACTTGTTGTAGTGCCCTTGGGGCATGTTTTCTCCGCCGTGATCATTCTAACCTTCTTCTATCTGCTGTGATAATTATTTTTGTATTAAAATAATTATTTTTACTAATTTTCACACGTTGGGGCACTTCGTGCCACCCAATGGTCACTTCTTCATTGCATTGAAATAATTTATGAACCTTTTAGGTGCCTTTTCCCGCCTTTTCCTCTATTTTTCATCTATTTTTCCCCCATCGTGATAATTATTTACTAATTTATTTTAAATAAATTATTCTTGACCTGTCTTTCTTCTTGTGAGAGTATATCTGGCTCTCTGGAAGCCTCACCTTCCTGTTACCACCTACGCGTGTACTTTTAGAAGATATTTGATCTTTTGAAATTCTTCTAACCGATCAAAAACCTAAAAAATTCAGAAAAATATTTAAAAATAACAAAAACATTGAAATACATCAAAAATGGCTCAAAATTGGTTAAATTGATCATATACGGTTGAAATCGCGTATGTTCATTGCATGACACTCATCCCAAATCTTGCTGACATTTTCAAACGCGTTTCTAAATGACTCACACATCACCAAAATCTTCAATCACCTACACAAGCTATGTTACTTACTTACTTACTTGCCCGTACTCTAGGGCACTATCGGTTGCACTGCACTTTTTCGCCGTGCACATTGATTTTTCGCGGGACCCGGTGTCCTCCATATTTCCCCTTCCATAATACACCTTGCTTGGGCCATCGTTCTTCACCTTTTCATTTATCAAAACATTTGGGACTTCATTTGGATAACAAAATATTTGTGCAACTATCTTAAACGTTGTTAGTTAAGTGTGTGTGATTGTACTTATTTCCCTATTAGGTGATTTTGTTTATTTCTCATATTGCATTGCATTCGTGTATGTTGCATGGAGTTGGTCATTTTTTTAGCACAAGATGGTTGTTTGTATCTTGGCTTTTCATGTCATTTTATGCTTTTGTCGCATGCTCACATTTTAATAAGGACCCATGAGGAGGATTCTAAGCATTATGATGATTAAGTATTGATAGCAATTGATTTGTGGATAGCTCAATATCCCTTTTTCTTCTAGTTTCTCATCTTCTCTAAACACTTTTCTTTCTATTTGTTTTTTTTTCAATCGTCGATCGAGTTTCTTCGTCACCCCATCGACACTCGAGGGGGCATTCATCATCCTTCATCCTATTAATTTTTCTTCTACCCCTTCAAAAAAAAAAAATTCTACTTGTTTGCGTTTGTCTACTTTCTTTGAAGTGACGTAGCTTACGTCACCTCAAAGAGGGGAAAATGTAGACACTTGTAGTTTGATCAATACACTATTATTTCTAATGGTGCACTAACGCTTCTTCCCTTTGCAAATTGACGGCACACCGCCAATTAGACCTATCTAACTCCCTTCTCACGACACCCTTTTGGTCGTTTTTCCTCTTATAAACCATTTAAATAGGTCGTTATAGCCTTGTTCTAACTACATTAGCTTCTTATTCTCTTCTAGCTTGCTTCTATTAGCTCCCTGGAAGATCAATCCACTTCGTTGGATTGATTAAGCCCTTCGAAACCCTTCCAGAACCCTAATCACTCTCTAAGAGAGATTAATTAGTCTAACCTAGGTTAAATACCTAAACATAGTCAAATCACACTTTGAATTGCTAAAAGTGCTTTTTTGGACTTTAGCCTTTGTCCCACATGCACCCAAATCTCCCATTTCTTCCAAACCAAAAACTATAAATAGGGCTATACCCCTTCCTCATTTCCTAAGAATTCTCTCTTCTTCCTAGCATAGATTATAACAATTTGTTTAGGCTTTAGATTGTATTTCATCTTCTTCCATTGAGCTAAAAGGCATTTGATTTTGTATTTCATAGCACTAACATGGAGTAAAAGGGAAGATCCATTGGCCTTGAAGCCATTAATGGGGAGATCTCTTTCTCTTAAACACATAACTGAATGCTTAGATCCTCTTAGGTTCATTATTTCAAGCTTTCAAAGAATAGAGGTTAACTTCATTTGCTTAGTTTGCATGTTTATTTCAAATTAATGTATGCAAAGAAGAAAACCTTGCTCATTTCTTATCACATGGTCCATTGATCAGATTGTTAAAAGCCTTTGGGGTTTCTTTAGAGATTCTTACCCCAAATCCATGGCTTTTACAACTTTTCATTGAACACAATGGGTTACTTATAAAAAAATGAATATTTGATTTGGGTAAATAATTTTTTTATTTTATTCATTCACATTCTTTGGAAATCCTAAAGACCATAATGGTTGTAGTGATTTTGGATTAAACTCAAGGGGATTAGTTTCTTGGGGCATGGGACATAATCTGTTAGAAAAGGTGGAAGTATGTAATTTTGACAAAATAATTGGGTGACATCCCAAGTAAAATTTCTAAGATGTCTCTAATATTGAAACATAGTAAACCCTAAAGATTATCTCAACAAGGGTAAAAAATAGTGAAAAGGAGATTCTAATCTAAAATAGGGAAAGAAAATGATTAGGAAAGATCTTAGAAGATGAGCATAATAGCTCTTAAAGTTGGAGAAATAGACAAGAAGAAACTTGCATGAGTTAACAAATATTATTTGAGATTTTGAAGAGGATTTTGGATTCAAAGTGAGATCTACTTTGATGTAGACGATATCAAAAGGAGACCTCCAACTTATAAGAGAATTTTATGGTTTTTTTATGTTAACGAGGAATCAATTTTGATCAAAAGGAAGAAAAGTAAAGCCAAAAATCAATCTTGGGTTGGGTAAAGAGAAGAGAGAAATCACTACGTGATATCTGCAGAAGGGACAAGTAGAATAGATAAATTTGTAAAGAGGGATCAAGGACCTAGTTAAATTACCTTAAGAAAATAGGTGATAAATATAGAAGATATCTTTGCTTTAAGGTACAGTGATGGTAATGCCATACTATATTGGCTGGCTATATTGGCTGGGGCTGGCTGGCTATATTGGCTGGGGGTGATGCTACAGTGATGGTAACGCCATACCATACTATATACGTAACATGATGCATGATGGTGGTGTAATCACGAGCGACCTATCTACTTCTCTCAACCCACTAGGGACTAATAAACAAAAAGTGTAAAATATGTAGGTGGAGAAATGGAAAATCCTAATACAAATTAATATGATGGATCAAGTATGGAAAGGAAGAACATTTGGAGGAAAACTCTCACATTATTAAAATGGAGGAAAGTATTTCTTTTTGGGAATGGAGGAATCCTAAGAAATTCCATTAAAGTGGGAATATATTTTTTTATCCAATAGATTGGGAGTGGTCTCGATTCAATTAGAAAGTTGTTGTAGAAGAGTAGTAAATTTGTAATCAAAAGGACTAATATAAATAATATGGGTGGGAATTCTATTGCCAAATTTCTAGAAAATTGGATGGATAACCATTGGGAAGGAGTAAATTGGAATCATTTCTACCATCTACCTAATTTTTTCCTTTATTGTCCAATTTTGAGAAGAGGAACATTGAGACAATACCCTTACAAAGGTAATTTTTTCTTCATGGATTAAAAATTAAAATCCAATTGTGGAAATAAAATTAAAAGGTTAATAACTATGGTAAAGTAATCCGAAGGTTGCAGAAAATATTCTACGTACTCACTATGGAATACTAAGATCTAATTTTTTTGGAAGGTTGGAAAAACCTAATGAAAATATCATGGAATTGATTCCATAATAGAAGGAAAAACTTATCAACTTTTTCCATTTAATAAGAATGAAAATTGACTTGGTTCAATGGTGAAAGAAACTTTTCATTCTCATCTAAGGGATTGTTACATATAAGGGTGTAATATGAATGAATGAGCTAAAGGTTCTTTTCCTACAATCTTAAAGGTCACTTGGAAAGGAAATGCAAATATTATTGGGGGAGATAAGGTATATTACATGAATAATTATGTGAATTCGGGATTAATATAAGAACGTAATAAAGTAGAAAAAGGAAGAATTAATTAATTTCAAACATAAGGAAAAGAAAGAAGAGGAATTTGATTAAAAAATTCCAAAAAGGAATTTCAATTCTAACAAAGGGTATAAGGAAAAATAATATTAGAGGAGGCATATAAGAAGTCCAAAAGTAAATAGCGGAAGTTAAATTTGAAGAAGATTAGATAAAAGAAAGTATGAGATAAGATTAAGAATAAATATGATCTTATGAAACAACACTTAGACTTATTGTGATAAGAGTGGTGTTGTGTAGAACACCCTTATTTATGATCTACTAAGGTGTGCATACATTGAATTTATTGAGTTAGGAAATTCTTATGTTTAAGCACCTATCTTGGTAGTAGTGAGGAGAATTTTGGGGAAGATGCCTTGTTTTCTAAATGTTTTCCCTAAGGGAATACAAATTTCTTCACGAGACTTAAATGATGTATTCTTTTGATTGAATGAGGATTTTCTTGAGTTGTAGAAGCACTTACAAGATGGACATGAGATGTATATTTGATTTAGATTAGAAAGACATATATTTATAGGTAATTTCATTATACAACCATAAAGGAGGAGAGGGAAGGCCAAGAAAGCAAATTTCATAAGTTAGTATTATTTCAAACAATTTGAGTGCATAATTTGGAATCTTGGTTCACAAGTTAGTACCCCAACCAAGTTCACAATAATCATGAATAGAGAACCTAGAACCTTCTTGGTCACCTTATATTGAGAACCCTTATTGACGATATGGCCTTTCACATTTTAATACAAATCAAAGGCCACTTCCATTAAGTTTTGTGGGATTTGTGTGAGTGCGATTTTCTTCAAGATTAGAAAATTGTGTCTTTCTTTGATGACGGTTTTAGGTTTAATTACTCGATAAATTCAATTTACAAGGATTAGATACACATAAAACCCTCAAATATTGTGCCTTCTTTGATTGGATGACATTTCCTTATGTAGAGAGTGTGACATCTTGTATACTATTTTTTTACCACATTAGGCTTAATTGTTTGTGGATTTGCATTTCATCCTTCCTTTTTGCTTAAGGGAGTAATATTTATTTGGTGTAAACCATAATGGTTTGAGGAAGAGATTGTAATTTCTCTTATCAATAGGTATAGATAGAATTTTATTTAGGATGAATCATATTTTATATGATTATAAAAGAGTCAATTATTACACTTAAATATTTGTACTCCATTATACAATTCACTTAACTCTTGCGGCGTGAGAAATATGGTTGCATAATTTATAAGTTTAACCAAAAATGGTTTGAATACCTGGAAATATGACATTTGGAACTTATGTCAACATTAATTCCATCTATACACAAATAACCAATTTCATATTTTTTGTTTGTTATGTAAGTCCACTAGACCTCATTTATTCTCTAGCTCATCTTATCTTGAGTCACTACACATTCTATAAAACACATCTAAAAATTAATAGTTGTCTTGGAATTGATTCCTTGAACACTTGGGAGAGGTTCGTGGGTCGAGAACAAGTTTTTCGAAAAACCCATCCCTCCTGCTACAAACACATCCCTTTCATTTATAATGGTTACTTTTTCCAACACACAATTTAGCTTAGTCATCCTAGGTGTTACTTTTAGGTTGGTTGAGCGGAAAATCATTTGAATGGTAACACATATAAACACATCCACCCTAACCTTGTTGGGGATTTAAGGATCCTACATTTCATACACTCTAAGAAGGAAAATCCAAAGAGTTGGAGCATCCAATTCTTAGAAAATTATCACCACCAAAACCTATTGAAATTCTAGATACATAAGTTCTACCCTTAATCAACCATGGACCAAAAATGAAGTATCAAGTTTTTGTTTCCAAGTGTGAGGGATGGATCAAGGGATTCATATTCATTTTTATATAACATATAACATGAGTCTCATCAAAGGGTTGTGATAATTACATGTCTTAATCCCTCTTCAAAGGAATGGTATGTAGTGTATTTTTCATCACATCGACAAGGGTGTGGTGAGGCATTTCAACCCTGTTGTAACCCCTTTTAGAGTTATAAGAAAGGATAATCTACATCTCAATAAAAATAACGATCACATGGAAATGAACACAAAAATGAGATCTTCAAAGATAGGAAAATGATATCCTAAAATTTAGATCTAGTATGCAAGTGGAGAGGATAAGCTTGTAGCCCTTTGGGACATGGTTGGTCATGGATGTTTCTAGGAACCCACCGACCCTTATTATGCTAAGTTTAAGTTTTTGATATTTTATAAACATCTCGACGACCCTGATATACTCTTTTCGGTATGAGTACTTTGTCACACCATCTCGAGCTTGGTAGAATGGTTTATTTCTCGAGAACTATACCTTACTTTTACTTTCATTTCTTTTTTAGATAATCTATTGATATATGCAAAAGTAGAATAATTTAGGATTTTTGGATTTTTATTTCGGTTCTTACTTATTACAAATGCATAGTATATTAATTTCAGAAAAACCCTAATTTTCTATTACATTTTGGTGATCTTAGTTATCTATTGAACTATGCCAACCTAAGATATCATTTTTCAACCTTATGGTTTTAATTTCTACCATATTATCTCTTTGTTTACCTTTTAGGGTATTTATCAAAACTCTCCCTTGTTTGTGAGTATCTTATATCACCCATGAATTTTATGCATGCTTCCCATGACTAATCTATAGGAGCGGGTTATTAAATATCCACATATTCCTTCCCTTTATTGATTGTGTAAAGATTAGGTTACTAATTATACTAGTCCTAAGCTTGTACTTCTCCCAACTCCTAGTCATGAATTATAAAAACTAGACATGGTAGACATACAATCTCCCAAATTCTTGATGGGGGTGCCCGTAGTATACTAACCCACCCTTATCACCACAATCTAGAGCACCTCCACAAATAACTAATGATAATGAATTCATGGAAAAACATAGAAATACCCAAGCGAAAATATAAATCCTAGAGATTCTCATGTGGCCCGAGATCTATAAGGATATTCTACATCATGTTCTCTTAGTGCTGCTATACTAAATAATGATACCAAAATTACATACTTTTCCCCAATTGTTAACACTCTAGAAAAAAGTGCATAGAAAATATCATTTGATAAAGATGTCCGAGCACCTTAACATATTGTTAATCTTTACACATTCATCTATGGGTTTTTAACAATATTGTCAAACATGTCAATGTTGATAATGGTAATGTGCTAAAAATATGCAATACCAAGGGTAAAAACACTTAAAGCACAATTTCATATAATGCATACGAAATTAAACAATAATCTCCTTCTTGGAAGACTTTGGATTCACAATATTGAGGAAGTTGTGTCTATGTTAGATAGATGTGTCATACATAATGAGGGTAATGAGTGTACATTTTCAATAGTTATGTTACTTAGAAATATTGTAAAGTTATTGGGTTGTCAAAAATTATATCCTGAGTCTAATATTCTTCATTCACCCATTGAACTACCACTTGTTGGTCATCCCACTACAAAAAGTTAAACCATTGCCCATGTAAACAAGGGAACTAATGATAAAAATTAAAGCCACATCATTCAAGAAGATATAGTCATACAATATATACACCTTCACATTGGTCCTAATGATAATGATGGTGATGACTATGACAAAGATGAATACACATAGGTTGTGATAGACAAGGTATTGTCTACAATGAATTTTACATTGGTGGGACCTGACAAGTATATGCTGAATTTAAAATTCATTTTACATTCATTAATATTCAACATCACTCTGAAGAAACAAAAAGTAAGAAGATATTATCTAAGAAACCACACAAAGGTAGAAATGGCTCTATTTTTTTATATCGATAGTAGACACTAACGTTAATGCAATTGAAAAGAGTTCATACTAAACTTCTAATAATCACTCAATCTAGTTCTCATAATTATAATCAACAAAATAAGTTCCAAGGATATAACAAAAACAAAATCAAATAAAACTCACAACATTGGTATCGATATTTAACATCAAATACCCTACCCATCATGTGTTAAGTCTAATCCATATCAAGTGTAAATTTCATAATCCATTCAATCTCAACCTCAACAGATATGTGATCCATAGAAAAATTCTATAACAACCACCTATATATATTCATCCTAATTGATATTTTTCAACATTTTTTCCTAGAGCTCACCTCGTGTTGCATAATTATGCATGACGTGTAGTCGTACAACAACATACAAGACACTAGTATTCTCTCTTTATGCATAACATAAGTGTCACATTACGTTTTCTACTCATGACCAGTGGTTTGTGTATGTACACTTTCCTAACATGGATAATTTTAGCTATTGAATTGCACATGAATACTTTCATATTCTCATAACAAATTTTGATACCTATCCTATTATAGACCCGTAACATATTGTTTTACATTGATATAGGCCCCCATATGCACCAAATCGATGACATAACAATATAACACCTCTCTTTTCAAATATACAAACTTTTATATAGCTCCTTTATCACATACTTATTTACTTTCCTATGATCTATACTTGGTACATCCCACTATTTCTTCTAACAACTATACAGATTGACACTTACTCATAACCTGACATTGTAAAACATTTATGGGGTTTGATTTGATTTTAGAGGGAATCATTATTACCTCAACACTCATAATTACTATTTGTATATGGTGTTAGGTTGTAAAGTGACATTTTGGATTGTTTCTAAGACCATATTCATAATTTTTTTGTAGAGTTTGGATGCATTTTGTGATATATTTGTGATGGATATAATGGAATTTTAAAGTTTGAACGAGTTTGAATTTGTTTTGTTGAAATCATATGTATGACCAAATAACATTTTGGTTGCGTATGATATAAGTATGGTGACTTGGAGGCGGGACCATATCTATGTACTATAAGATGAGAAATTGAAGGATGTTTTGAGGAGGAATGAATGCATAAAGGTAGAATGATATGGGTTATTTAAAGGGATTCCCTCAAGGAGGAGAATATTTTTCATATGGATGTGATTGAATCTCACTAGAATATATGCAAGAAGGTGAGGACACGTGAAAATGTTTCATGGTGTTAATATGTGATCCACCAATGAAAATGCTAACAATGAATAATCCTTGTATGAAACGATTCAAATTTTTGAAAAAGGTATTGGAGAAGTTGGAGTATGTTTAGAGGATTCTTAGGCCTAAGATCACCTAGCACTTATGCATGTACATTCCCCTTTTCAAAGAATTTGTAAAAATTATGTTGTATTAGTGAACAAGTGACTGATGTGAGAAGTGAAGTTTTGAGGTCATGCGATATGAGAGATGGCATGTAAATGATGTTTAAGACATTTATTTATATGCTTATGATGCGTATGAATAGAATATTGAGTAAAAATTTGTATAATTAGTCAAAGGAGTGGTAATAAGACATGTTTCTATGAAAGGATTTGTTGCACAAGTAATGAGTACTAAGGTGAACATGCAAGTACAACATCCCAAAGTTGCACATCATCATGTATTCTATGTCATGATGAAGTTAACATAATATAATGGGAATATATATGTTACAAAACATTTAAATGTGTGAGATCATGTGGCATGTGAATTGAGTTAATAATTAGGAGAGGAAATTAAGTCTATTTGAAACAACACCATGTATTTGCATATACTTGGTATTGCAAATATAACCCTCATAAGATGGTTGAAGAATTTAATTTTTTGAAAGCCATTTTTAAGGAATTCCATATACCTAAGTTTGAGAAAAAAACCATCTCTAAAATGAAAGGAATTAATGTAATATATGGATGAGTGTGTGTGTGTGTAAATACTCATTTTGGTGATTCCCGACTTGAACAACACAAATTGTACAATGCTCTTGCACTAGCCCACACTTGTTCAATTTGACCAATTATAGTATCCCTAGCTATATCTCACTCATGAGTTCTTGCACACAAAACTTATTTGTATAATGGTCATATCAATCTATAAAATCAGACTATAACCTCACATATTCCAATTCCAACTTTCAGATTACTCGCACATACCTCTGGGACCATAGTGTCCAAGAAGGGCCATAATGATTTGTATCTTTATGGGATGACCTGATTTCTTTGGTACCTCTTCCTCTAACAATACATTTCTCAATTTGAATTCCTTTGGTACACTTCTAGTAATCCTTTCCCAATTTTTTGAAATCCGAACACATATATAAGCAAGTTATTCATCTCGCATTGAGGAGGGCATTGATTCTATTTGGTACCTAACATTCCCATGAGAAAATACTAAGAACAATCATTTGCAATGTGTCCTATTACTGCATCACTGTGCCCCTATTTCTCCATGCGGAGTCTTGTTCTTACGCGGACAATATCTAGAGCATACGATGTTTGTTTTCAATGTTCAATATACTTCTAGAAATCGTTTAACTTTGATCTTCCATAAGGAACCTGTTCATGGAAATTTTGGGAACATCCTAAGTGTGAAAAATCATTTGGGTCAAGATGGAAAGAGTGTCCTACAAAAAAATGTTAGATAAGTTATGGGCACCCTTGTGCACAACCAACGCGTTTCCACTACTCCGAAAAGGGCTCAAACTACAAGTCATTCTCACCTAACATGTCATATCTAGAATGTATGCAACTAAATTGATAACCATGTTCTTGAAAAAATGAGATTGTAATTATCTCTTTCCCTCTTTTCTTGATGACACACTCTATTTATAGGTTCAACTTGACTATTGAGGGAGCGGCTACACACCCAAACCTCTCTTTGCACACATACACTGGGGGTAACTTGACTTTCCCACCTTTGGCTACATACTCTATATCGATCAAAATCACTAAAAAACCTAAATATTTCCCCCATGGGGGCATTTTTGGATCACCCTTCCTTCTCTTTGGAGAATATGTTTTCATATATGCCCTTAGGGGACCTAAAAACACAAAAACATTCAAATATGCTAAAAACCCAAAAAATTCAAATAAATACAAAACATTCAAAAATATTTGCATCACTCTTTCTTGGTTGTTTTTATTGCACACTTATATTATTCTTGTTACACTTTACATACCATGTTTAGTTTAATACATAGTATTCTATATCATTTTTCCTATACACGTCCGTTCATGTGGTACATTGAGGTGAATGTAGGCTACACACGAATTGTTACATGATGTAGGATGCTTGACACTATTTTTACTAGTTATTCCATGGATACAAGGGCATCCATTATTTACTTTTTCTCATACACATGTTATTTTTCCAATATCTACTATTATGATTTTAATTAACTCATTCACTTGGTACATACATTGTGTTATACTATTTACTTACTCTAACATGCTAATGTGTGCTTCATGTGTAATATCTATTTTGTAGGTCAATTCCAAGATGAGCTCATCTTAATACTATTTCTTACTTATTGCTTTATATGCTTGCTTTGTGTTTTCACTTGTTTGATTGCTTGTTGGCCCTAAGTTCCTCGAGTGTTTTGTGATATCTGAGTCGTGTCCCATATATGTGGCCTCTTGTATGATGTGATGTTTTATTTTTTTCCCTTGCATGTTTTATATTACATTTATGGTGTTGTTTTCCTATTGCTTGTTACTAACACATTGCTATTTTTTTCTACTATGCTACTATATATGTGCCATGGTATACACCTAACACCCTCCCTATTTCCCCATGCGGAATCATACAACACATGTGCACATTAGATACAAGTCCTCTCATTTGGGATGCTCTCACGTTTCTCCATCTCATGCGCCCCCAAATGAGGGGACAAACATCAGATGATATTTCACCCTCACAGTAGCTTAGAATCAAGAAACAAAATAATAGGTACAAAATTAGGCATATCATAGGTATAGATAATGGATCAAAAATAGAATTGGGTTAGAAAATACACAGGGGACCAAATTGTATAGAGAGGACAATATCGTCCTGGATGGTATGACCCATTCCATATGATTCTATCATGGGGGAAATTCAATACTTTTCTCAATTGCTACGATTTCTCATGGGAATTTATAGGATTTTTACTCGGTTTTATCACGAAGGATTCATGGTACGTTCGAATATGGTGGCACTAGGGTACATGTAAGATAACATTTCCCATATACATTATGTCATCATTAACAAATCAATTGGGTTTTTGTTCATTTGCGTAGCACTTATCCACGAGTCTTGGGAAGTGTCGAGTTGACTATTATCCTCGTAGGATTAAATTCCTATTGCTCATATTTTGTGAAGGGATGTGGGGCAAATGTAATGAACCCCATACAATTCTCTTCACCTCGTGGGGTGAATTTTTACTTCTTTCTATTCTCCATGGCACATTTCACTTGGGAATGATCACCCCCACTCCTTTCACCGGTTCTAACACAAATTTCAATGAACCTCTATGGAAACGGCATTGGGAGTACTCTTTTCCCCTCTCAAAACAATGAGGTGTACACTTTCATTTGTTTTTATTTTCTACTTTCACATTACTATTTTCATACTAAGTTCAAAATTTTCAAGTCAAAGTTTGATTTCCCATACTATGTACATTGATTACATTTTTCTTTGCGATACTCATCTTAGAAAAACAAGCATAGTCGTAACAAAGACAAATTCCTAGCACACAAGCACAAGGAGTTTTGAGCAAAGGTAAAGTGTGTCTACACACTCGGATACATTTTCCTTGAAGTACATAATTATCAATTCCATATTAAAAGGGGGCAAATGCAGACAATAATTTTAGTAATTCATGACCTGCATAACAAAAATTGTACAACACTATTGCACTAGCCCACACTTGTTCAATTTGAACAATTATACCATCCATAGTTATATCTCACTTATTCTTTCTTGCACACACAACCTACTTGTACACATAATGGTCATAATTATCCATAAAATCAGGATATCCCCTCACATACTTTGGTTCCAACTTTGATTACTTGCACCGCCTTTCGGACCATAGTGTGCAGGAAGGGCCATAACACCTATACGTTATGGGTATGAATTGGCTACTTTGGTACCTCTTCCTCTAACGGTAATTTTCTCAAATTGAAATCCTTTAGTACACTTCTAATCGGCCTTTCCCAAAATTTTCAAATCTAGAACACATATATAAGTAATTTATTCATCTCCCATTGAGGGGGAATTGATTCTACTTGGCACCTAACATTCCATTGAGAAAATATTAAGAGCATTCATAAGAAAAGCTACTCCAAGAATCCCTTGAGCTTCACATATTTTGCATACTCATTATAGGGAAGTCATCAACTCAAGTCTACAAGAATAATATCAACATCATCAAAGTTAAGTCAAGCTAGGGCAAGAGCTAAGTACAATCTCATTGTTGTAAGAATATAGTTATCAATTTAGTTGCAAACATTCTAAATATCACATGTTAGGCGGACGATGTGTGTTTTAAGCCCTCTTTGGAGTAGAGGTGATGTTGGAGGTGTATACGGGTGCCCAAAATTAACCTAATGTTTGATTTACAAGAATCTCTTGCCATATAGGGTTTTTAAGGTTGAATTAGTTGCACATCGAGCATCATGCAATTTCATAATTCTAAATTCCGAAAAGAGCGAGAATAAGGAACATCACAAAAACCCAAACAATTACACGAGTTGAGGACAAAGAGTTTCAAGAGCATATAGAAAGGGCTATAGCAGGGGGTAAAATTTGGTCCGTACCATTTGGGCTGTGTAGTTGCTCATAACACGCTTTCGAGAGATAGAGCATTTTAAAATCATTCCCAGTCACTTCCAATCATCAAGTCAATCCAGATCAAAACACATTCCAACATAATTAGCTAAGTCTTATCCTTCCCCTATTTCTAGTACTTTATTGCATTTATCTATCATTATCTATCTTATTTCATATATTATCATGATATTGGTGCAATTATCTTTGAAAAGTAGTTGATTAGGATAATATTATACTTGTTACTAAACATCTCAATATTAACCATTTAGGTTAAATCAATGTGCATATGATGCATATTTCAATATGTCGAGAAAAATATTGTATGACATCCATATAATATAACACACATTGTGGTTTGTGAGATATGTATACCTCCCTTTAAAATAGAGTTATCGATGAAGAACATTTCTAAATCTCACATATTATTGGACGCTTAGCTACATGTGGAGTTTGCATGATTTTTTGATGTAGGTTGAGTACCTTATTTGAGGCACTAATCTCCATGATGACAACTCAATTAAAATAGCATAAATTTACAAGAATTCCTTTGAAATTGAAAGAGAAAATGTTGTGCATGATTTGTGAAGTTATTGGTTACACTATTACGGAGTGCGTTAGAATAAGAATGGATTTCTTTGGTTATGTTGTGATGTATTTCAAGAAGAACATGATATTCATAATTGGAAATTGTTTGAACACACAAAGAGGGACAATGCATACATGTGGTTCAAGGTGTGTGAGATATATGCAATTGAACAAATTAAATGTAGATAAATTGAGGAAACATGTTAAATTGAGAATTAGGATTCAAGACAAAGTTTTCCAGTGTACCTTTCACAAGGTTACAATTGTTGAGGAAGATCCTATGGAAATAAGGTGAAGGTAAAATTTAGAACCATTATCAAGATTAATGTTGCAAGTGTGGAGTGATGAGTCCCTACCTAAGAAAGTGTTCAAATTTCCCTATTTTTATGAATTATAATAAAGACACACTATGTGTGTGTGTGTGTCTTGATTTTCCTAATAAGATACATGATAGTAAGAAGTTCTATAAGGCCATGATGGAAAATGTGGGAAAATATAGTATCACGTTTAACTTTCCATGGTAATCATGCATGTCATACATAAGGTGCTTGACAAAGAGGGAATTTTTTTTTCAATAATCAATAATTGTGAGGGCTATAATGTTGGAGTGTGGTTGGAGGAGTTCAAAGTTCTATTTACAATGTTGTTCAAAATAAAGACTACATATATTTATGAGAAGAACCTTTTTGGCGCTGAAACAACCAATTATTACAAAAATAATATGAGGGGTTAATATAGAAATATTGTAAAGGCAATAAAAAATGAGTTTAAAGCTTTTGAGGAAATGATACAAGCTTGTGAAGGGGTTGTGTGATTTTGTATGATGGAACACTATTTATTGGTATCTCATTATAGAAGTTGACAGAGAGTTGTGTGAGTGTATGTTAACTCCATTTTAATTTTATGTGAGATGATTATATTTCACACTAAATAGATTGAAGTATGTCCCATAATTGAGAAAACTTGGATTTGGAACAATAGATGCAATGATGGATGATCTATGCATGAGACATCTAATTAAGGGAATGTTGAATTTTTTTGAGGATGAAGACTCATAAAAGGATTTGATAAGCTTTGCAAAGAGTATATAATTAGTTAGTGGAGATGGGAAGGACATGGAAGTCACACGAGGTTGCGACTAACTTATCAAAAGGATAAGGGGAGGTAAAGGTTGTTATCATGTGATTTGAGCCACCAATTCTAAGGAAGAGAAAAAATGGCTATTTTAATCCTCCGGATAAAATATGATAATTTTCAGGAGATGAGAAGAGATACAAAGGTAGTAAGTGCACACCTAATTGCACACTAGAAAATTACTCGATTTAAAATCTAACTAGAACTAGATGAAGAAGAGAATAAGTAAAAATAAGAGGAAAAGGATGAGTTAAAGAAGAGGACAAGGATGAGACTACACATACATCATAAACATGACCCAATGAAATGGAAATACCATTTAGAGGGTAAGGATTAAACTATTGAAGAAAAAATGAGTGTGGATGTGAAGAAAGAAAAGGTTAATATTATTAGAGGTTCACCTAAATCCCTTAAATTACCCTTGTAGGACATAAAGATGGGTAATTATAACTTTTAAGAGGAGTGTACACACAAGGTATTTAGAGAGGGTGATCATCATGACTAAGAAGAATCATCATATAGGTGGATCTTGACTATTTCATGCTATAGTATGTTATGGAAGCCATATTATATGTTTATAAAAAGGGTTAATAAGTATGGAAATGGGTGATGGAACTACCACTTGATAGGAGATAAATATTGATATGTAGAAATTGAATACACAAGAGGTTGGATTGATTCTAGTAAATATGGTTTAGTGGATGTTGTGTTCAAGGATACAAGCTTAGATGAATGAGTTAACAAAGATAAAGGTCATACATGTGCGCTTGAAAAACTAGCATAATCCCAATAAGACCTCAAAAAGATAAGAATTGGGATAAAGGAGGCTCTATGTATGGTGTAGAAAGAACAAGAATAATTTTGGGATAAAGAAAACAAAATTTGGAAGTTAGATGATGATAAAGTAAATACAATAATGTGGAAACTTACGCATGAGGCCCCATTAGTCTAATCCATTGAGGAAGCTTACATGCACAACCCATTGACGTACACAAAAATGAAGATTATGCGGATGATGAGATGACTAAATGAGAGGAGAGATCAAACAAAATATTAACAACATATTAGGAATTTTCATTGATTTTAGGTTCGTATATGAATCTATAGATGCATGTACTAATAAATATATAATAAAGAGTAGCCAAGAAATTGAATGAAATGGAGATGATTTGGTTTTATAAGAAATTGAATTAGTTTAGGGAGAATTTTGAGGATATGAACTATGTTCTTAGCATGCAATTCACTGATTACCAAATCAAGTGTCTCACAAAGAAGACCACGTTAAAGGAAAAATTAAATGAGATGAATGATAAGGGAGAGACATGAAATACAAATTTAGATGATCCAAAAAAAAAAAAAAGAAAAGAGGATTTAGAGGCTGAAGGAAATTTTTTTTTAGGAGGATAAGGTCATTGTGGAGATTGTGGAAAATGTATTGATTTTGTTATAGAGTCGAAAGAAAAGGTTATGGAGGCGTTAACCACATAAATTTTGAATGTGTTATTATGAAAAAAATTATTTGACGATACAAAATAAATTTAATGTGGGGAATGGTGACCCTAGGAAGGAACAAATTAAATTAATTATACAACGTATGCACGAGCTAGATAAGGGTATTAGAATATAAGGTTAGCATAAAAGGAGTGAAATTTTGACACTTGTCATACACGGGAATGACGGTTTGTGGATGTTACGAAATCATGCAAGGAGATAGAGGCACATGGGGAAATTTTAATAGAGACTTTAAATGTGTGATATCTAAGATACAAACAAATATTTCTTAGAAGAATCTAAGAAAATTTTGTATGCTAATTGGCTTGAGTAGAGGTCCATGAAATAATATAAATAACACTCTTGAGCCCTTCATTTGAACATATTTTATGGGTGGGGAATTTTGGAGAAAAAGAAATGGTAGTCAATGGTTTAATGTTTAAGCTAGGGTTTGATAATTTGCACTAACACATGAGATGAGTGAATGTTTTAATCTTGTCATTTAGTTTGTGTATTCTAAATTATTTGCTTTGATGTACAAATATATTCTTCTTATCAATTGATGTGTATTATGATGTATTTATATTATTGTATAATTACCTTACACATGTTGAATTTATATTTGTTTTTGTATTATAGACTTAAATAAATAGTGTAGACACTCCTGTTTGGCAATTTACCCTTTGAAACTATTAATTGTTATTGTGCTTCTTGTCTAAGAAAAAAATCCACATCCTATCCCGACTCAATACATCTTGTTATCTCTTCCCTAACTTGATCATTACCACACACTAATGTCTCAATTTTTTTGAATATAAATATATGAAATCAATGCCTAACCTCTTGCCAACATTATGCAAATTTCATATTTGATTAAATTTTTCCTTGTTTAAAAGCTGTAAAAATTGGTCAAGTTGTATAACTCATTCATGGACGACCTATACAGTCCCGCATCGACACATTTTCCAACTCTTCTTTTCATGCCATAACATTTTAGGTCTTTTCATCTTCATGGGTTGTCCTTATCATGATAATTTACCTTCGAACCCTATATAATAAAGTTAACATCACCTCATTTATTCACCTATAAATTGTTTGGCACACTCATTCTGAACACTTACGAAAAACACCAAGGCTCCCTAAATCTTCCCAAAGATGATGCTGCATGCACATCCATTAGAGTAGCCACTATCAAGTTTTAAAGAACTCAACCAAAGTCAAGGAGTCTATCTTTCCCCACTTCAAAGCATACCAAGATCCCCACTTCAAATTCTTAAGCAAAAGCATAATCCTCTCAAGCATGTTCAAAATGGTTAAAATTTCCAACTAGTTGCATTCATATCAATGTTACATGTTAGGTAGAGAATTACATGTGGTTTGAGGCCTCTTCGAGTAGTGCTGATGTAGGCAATGTACAAATTGCACTTCAACCCAAACACTAACCTTCTTGTAGGGTCTTCCACCCCTAGTTATGGTTATAGGATTGTGCGACAACTAGGATTTGATAATGAAACATATTTCTATGCCACTAAAGGACCCAAAATGCTACAGAGTTCCATTCCAAAGGTGTCCAAGACCGTACCATAGGTTTAGGACCAAATTGTAAAATCGAATGAGGTATGCAGTCCTGCACCAGGGGACTTTCATTTCACAATATCAAAAACAAATCATCCCTAGTCTTTTCATTCATATATTCTCTAGTTTGTGCACCCATATCTCTTATGTACAATCATACATAGCTAAGTTTATCTTCCCTTTATGTTTTTCTAGCTTGTAGCATACTATAATAATTTATTGCTAGAACCAATACATTATTATGATGTTGTACAATTATTGTTGGAAGTTAATTAATCATAATAGCTCCTAGTTTCCTAATCTTTCATTCCTTTTTAGTGTTTTGTATGTTCATAACATAAAATCCATTAAGGTTAAAAGGGTACATAAATATTTTGGTGAACCCGTCTCTTGCATCGAACATATTGGATAAAACCCTAGTTTTCGTAGGGTTTCATTTCTCAATTATATATTTATATCCATACCTAGTTTTCATCTATTACCTGCCCTAAATATGGTTTACACAATTTTTCCTAGGGTCACATGGTTGATCCAATCCTTTAGGTCTCTTTCTAGGGCTCCTAATGATGAATCACCTTTTTCACATATATTACTCATAATGGATGTATTTTCAAATTCCCTCGATTTTTTTTATGTTTGTGTATTTAACAAAAACCTCTTTTTGATTTTTGTAATTCCTAGAAACCATTTTAGAATTTCAAAAGTACTATTTATTAGTAATTATGGAATAATCAAAAGAATATAACCTTTTGTACAAATTCCTTGGAGGTTTTTATTTCACGTAATCGGATTCAAAGATACATCTTTTTGTTTCATTCAATTCATTGGTTATTTTCATATACGGTTGTTTTTATAATTTGATGATAATGACTTTTTGCTAAAACATATCTTTTGGGTCTTATTTTTATGTTCTCTCAACTGTTAACATTCCATGTGATGATTCTTATTGTATATTATTTAATTGGAGATTATTCTGTCATTTTTTCCATCATGGCCCATGCCATTTCAGCTCCTTCTAATAATGATATTGTCTTTTGTAAAACTCTCTTACTGTCTATTCAAGTGTTATAACATGATTTGCAAGCCCAAATTCAAGCCATGTGTAATAAAATACAATCTCTCTCAAGGATGATATCGAAAATATAAAGGATTATTCCAATTCTTAGATTAATAATATCTCTATTCATCATGATCAACATAGTTCTAAGGTTATTGAAAAGAAATGTCATACAAATGTTAGACATGATATATGTGTTTCTACAAGTGAAGTGAAAGTCTTACATAGATGGAAAAAATGTATGATCCGCTTGATCACTCTCTCATAATAAGGTAACCACCATAGAAGAAACCTCTTTGGTTTGCCATAAATGATAAATACCATGATATAATATATGAGTAATCGATAAGCGATTAATTACTTTGTCACCCAATCATTACTACCCCCTCTATCGACTTGACAACATTAATAGTCAATCATTTTGTAATTATCATGGAATTAATTCGTGATAATTATTACTATACTTTACAATGATAAATCCAAAAATTGAGCATAAGGTATTTATTTCCTTCAATACACAACATTATACTATGCAATCATCTCAAGTCCTAAAATCTCAATGGATACCAAAATCTATAACAACTATCTCTCGATGAACATACTACGATATTGAAGGATATACCTTTCAATATGCAATAAGAGGCATCTACTCACAAAGAGGATAAGAACAAAATCCATACTATTTTGCAATAAATAATGACAACAATACCAATACGATCGAGCATGAAAAATTACACACCACCTCAAAGCACTTAGAGCATACATAAGCCCAATCAAGGGGTAACCCCATAATGGATTATATCGATATATTTTCTCCTCTAAAAAAACTAAATAAACTATGATTTGGATGATGACATCAATTGAGGTGCTAGGTATAAGGGACATATAAATGATCCCGATTACTATGAAAAATTTGATATGTTAGATGAACATTTGCACACATGGAATTTCAATCCCATTAGGGGAGACAAATTTGATTTTGATGGGCCAATGATGATGAAAAAAATTAATACACAAAGTGATCCGTCTCTGGATATTTCTACTTCTTCACACCAAGCTAGGGAGATCCTTATGTTATATATATATATATATATGATGATGATTATTTCCTTATCCTTGATGGCATTTGGGATTTTAGAGTTGATCAATCTAAAATCCCTCCTCATATTAGAAAACAAATCATGATCAATGGACTTATAGGCTAAATCGATATTTTCCTTTACTAGTTCTACATGTATAATTTTGTGACGCATGTTTTTGTCTAGTAGTATCATCTTGATATTCTATCAATTGGCACCACTATATGATACCTTTTCCAATACTCGGGGGTATATGCGGATATCTATTCCTTCTTTTCCAATAATAGGTTTCCTTGAACTATATATTAACCTCCTTACTTTAGTACTTGGGTGATGCTTCCAATATGTTCACTAAATAGTGCTAATACTATCCCTAATCATCACATGAAAGATCTTAATAACTCTTCAATCACAATGGGTTTCACACATCAATAAAAATAAAAATCAATCAATTGTAATCTCTTCCTCAGTAATTGTCCTATAATACAAAATATCTACTCAAATATTTCTACTAATCCTGTTTCTAATGGGTTTATCCCTCTTTATCTTTCTATCATGCTATGAATCCTCTTCATTGTACATGATTATCCTTATCATATTATGACATATTTGAGGTCTATGCATCCTTCACCATTTGGGGTTCATATTTACCCTTGATCAAGACTCTTTTTAGGTAGATTTTGTACTACCCATCTCATTGTACATAGATAAATGAAAAATATAAAACTCGAACATATACACATAAATTGCTTTGTTTACAATTTACATTGCATATGTTTTTTATCACTATGGTTTGATCGATAGCATATATTATTCTACACTTTACACACATGCATTTATAGGGCATATTGAGTTTGATACAAGATACAAATATCGTTACATGCTAATAGGAACTACCTTTGTTCCTTGAATTTTTCTCTCAGGGGCATCCCTCCGCATTATAAAGGTGTCATTATTTCATTATAGTTCCTTTCTACTTCCTCATTACACTTGATTACATGTATATTGTGCACATGATATCTTTCAAACTAGCATGACTAACATATTTCTTGTGAAACATTGACACATCTTGATTCATGTGTTTTCTTACCACTTATCAAGGAATTTTTAGTGGAGAATTTTCATAAAACTATGAATATTAGGGGTTTTGGAAATTGGAAATGGTGAATTTTTAGCATCGGTTTCCATTCGGTTACGCCTAAAATTTTGTCTGACATGTCATTTGTATGGGTCATTTCTACTATTTACACTAAAAACTAACTTATGCATGTATTTCGCCAACGTTTCAAATCAAATTGTGCTCATATTCGCCAATTTATAATTCATATCGCTGAGGTATAATACATATTTCAAGCTTTCGCCTACACCTATATTGCCCCACTATCGTTCGTTATGCAATTGATTGTCCAACATAGTTATTATCCTATCCCACGGCCATCCAACACCTTTGTAAGCGCCTACTAGTGCCGTCCCAACCCAAAGTGCCATCCAACCCAAAGGTGTTTATTCTAGGGAGAGAGGACCAAGCATGAGATGACCGTCTAATATACTACACCTTGTGCATCAAATTTTCCTATTCATTTAAATTTTTGGGAATGGAAATGCATTACAAAAGGGTAAACTTTTGATGATGGACACAAACATGAACACCGACACCAACAACCCAGATGGTTTATAAAACACATGGATATTTATTTTTTTATTAGATAAGGTAAAAACAAGGACCAAATCCTACGGGCCTTATAAAAAGAGGAACAAGAACCAACGAGATAGAAAGAAATAGAAAAGTCCTCAAAAGGAGTTAAACATGCTTAACTCAAATAATGGATATTTATTGTAGCTTGTAATATTTTCCTTTTTCCAATAGCTTAGCTAATTTAGTAATTTATTTCAGTTGGAAAACTATGCATTGTTAACTCTGTCATAGATTTTGATTAAAAATGAACATGAACATGACAAGCGCTTTCCAGGGATACAAATGCATTAATGTTAAATCATTGGGTCATTTAATATTTGTGGTGTTAATGTTTATGAGGTTGATTATGGGAGGAATGATGCAAGGTGTAGAGACGTGGACATTTCCTTCCTACTCTTCCTCATTTCTATTCTTAACAAGGTATCTCCACGCTAACTACAATGATGACAACCTCTTTGAGAGAAATCCCAACACAATGTTGAATGATCTTGTTTGAAATACATCGTCAATCGGTTATAAAACATCTTCGTGCGGTCAAATCCTGAACTAGGTGTTTGATACGCTCTAACAAAATTGCCTCGACTATTCTAATAATTTAACCGCCGTAATTAACTCTACGTCAAACCCCGAGAATTCCATGAGATGCGAACTATGTTTGGAATTGTTCTCTCTACATTATGCCAATCACAGTTATATTTTAAAATTAGACATTACCCAATATACAAAAATGACCACTAATTCCACTAGGAATAGTGCAATCCTTTTACCACATCCCCCACATCGTAATTCATTCTACTCTTCTTCTTCTTTGGTTTCTCATCCTCTGTTTCTTCCTCCTCTTCCCTCTCTTCTCTCATTGTATTTCGCGCGACCCTTTTTGGGTCCTCTTCTTTGGTTTGTTTGCTTTGTACTCTGCAGTCCCATTGACCTACTTTTGTGGTCATGTGTTGGACATTAATATTATTATCTTATCTTATCTTATATTATTTTTACCTTCCTCGTTATTGTTCAACCGCTTCTCAATAATTTGATTTGTTGCGTCTTAACTGGAAAACAAAGGATTCGTTGCGGGATTGGAAAACTATTTGAATGTTTCTTTTTTCGGGGATGAAAAGGTGGATGTCTAGTACACTACTAAAGAGATTTGTCTTCTTCGAACTCCACTACATTCCTGTCAGTGCTAATCCAATTCATGGCCCCTTATCAAACTCTAAGATCGATATCATGCTCACACATTTCTCTCTTACATTGTCTAACCTAGTACCGTCCAACCCAATGTCTTTTCTAGGAGAGATGGCCAAGCGGAGACAATGTCCAATCCAATGTTGTCTAATGTTAAGTTGATAGACGCGTTAACCCAACAATTTGCCTAAAATTTCCTTGTTGGACATCCGCCTAACTCACATCCAATAACCTTGCGAAACCACGGAAATCATGGCATATTGAATTGCCTTTTCCATGTAACATCTTTTTCGAAATTCAATTTCGAGAGATTCGCCAAAATATTCTAAGTTTTTCTTGGAGGGTCTTAAAATGAAACTTGCTACTTATTGCTCTTCTCATTGTTTGGAATTACTAATTTCCACAACATGTTTTCTAGTAGCACTTGTTTCTACTTATTTTCTTCGTTATATGTGGCCTCAATGCCTTGTTTGTCTTGTGACATCATGGGTGTCCCATGTTTGTGTCTATATACCTTTCTTGTATGAAATTGCTTCTTTTATATGTGGGCTAAGTGCCTTGATTATTTTGTGACACTATGGGCATCCCATGTTTGCGTCTCTATTCCTTTATGCGACTCTCCTTTGCACGTTCTTCCTTTTGTTTACTAACTTGATTACTTCTTTTTGTCTATACTAGTTCTATTACATCTATGTTGTTTCTACTACTACACGTTGTTTCTAATACTACCATTCCTTTTGCTATCGCTGCTTTATTGTTACACTTGTTGCTATGGTTTTTTGTTTCAGCACTATGGTTTCCACCATATGCAACCCCTTTTACATGTCCAATTTCTCAAAGGCGGCCATCACTTCAACATTCTACATTCCCTTAAAAATTCTCAAACATACAATGCATGGGCACACATCTATTCTTTTGATCAAAGCATGCTTAAATGATTTATCACACACACATCAAAAGAGGGGGTATTCATTGGTATATATTCTAAACTTACGGGTAGAATTTCACATTCAAAAACATGTTTTCATAGGGTACAATTTCTTATAAAAATATCTAGATATCAAATATTAAAAGTAAACACTCGGTTCAATATTTTACAAAAAGGCCAGAACATACAAACAATTATGACCCTATCATACATTTCTCCTTGGGGAAGAATCACCATATTATTCTACACTTTCATATTTCTCATCATGGATACACATTTTTGGCATAATCTCAGGTTCATATGACAATTCTCAACGGTTTACAGGGGGCATGAATATTTCACTCCTCCACTTTAGTACTCAATTCCAGGATCAAAATATAGGTGTTTTAGGGGCATGGGTATCCTTCTCCATTGATATTTTAGCATACTACACACTCTTACTTGGAGCTATGGTACATATGAAGAGCATGGGGGAAATCATTCTCTTTTTTATCTTATGTTTTTATATACAAGATTGGGCCTGGATCCATCAACACCAGTGCGGTTCGTGGGGTTATGGAAAGTATCGATGCAACTAAGTTCTTCATAGGAAATATTTTCTCTCCTAATTTCAAAGGGAAGATATCAAGGTTACTTTGATACAAAATATTCTTCCTTCATAGGGTGTATTGGTACCTCTCTCTTCTTCTCTCTATATCTTCTATTTGGTTTTGGGAATGCATGTACAAAATGCTCTAATTTATTCTTTGACACAATTGGGGACTGATCAACGCTAATCCTTCAAAAAAATAATCAAGCTATAATTGTAAGAAAGGAAATGGGAATCTCTTCCCTCCACGAAACAACTATAATCGTATTATTTCCATGATTTACATCTCTTCATTTCAATTTATGCAAGTTTAAATTCTATATTTACAATTGAGTTACAATTCAATTTTATTATGGACATTGACTACACTTTATGTTATATGTTTCATCATGGAGTATGCCAACACCAAACACATTTGGACCAAAAATACTCCAAGAGAAGACAAAGTGTGTCTACACACTCAAGTATCTCTTCTTTTAAGCATGTAACTTTCATTTCGTACTCAAAAGCGAGGGGGTGTGGCAAATGTAGCCACTCAAATTTGACAATTTACCCTTTGACACTACTAATTATGATTATTCTTCTTGGCTAAGACAAATATCCACATCCTATATCCCCATATAGAACATCTTGCTATCTCTTTCCCAACTTTCTCATTCCCTCACATAGATGTGTAAAAAAATTCTAAATATAAATCCATCAAATGAATTCTTAACCTCTTACCATCATTGTAACTTTTTGATTTGATTCAATTTTTACTATTCAAAATTGTACATATTGGTCAGGTTATATAATCCATTCCTATCCGACATGTACATATCTGCATTGACACAATTTCCAACTTTACTTTCAATTCCATAAAATCTTTTGGGTCTTTTCATCTTTCTGGATAGGCTTTATCATGATAATTTACCTTCAGAACCCTATATAAGCAAGTTAACATCACCTCAATTAATCACTTGGGAATAATTTGACACATTCATTGCAAACCTTACAAAATGAACTCAAGTTTACTTAAATCTTCTCAAAGTTGATGCACATCCATAAGGGAAACTCTTGCTATAGTTTTGAATCACTCAATCAAGTAAATGATTCTAGACTTCCTCATTTCGATCACACCAAAAGCCCTAATTAAAAGTCTTAGCAAAAGAAAAATTCTCTCAAGCATGTTCAAAGTGGTTTAAATTGCCAACTAGCTACATTCATATAGATGCTACATGCTAGGTGGAGAACTACATATGGTTTGAGGCCTCTTCAAATTAATGTTGACATAGGTTGTGGATGGATTGCACTTCAACCAAAACACTAACATTATTAGAGGGTCTTCCACCCGTGGTTAGGTTTTTGGCATGGTTCAGTTGATTACAAATGGTATTAGGATTGTGCGACAACTAGGGTTTGACAATGAAACCCATTTTTAGGCCACTTTGAAAGAACCATAAAGTTACAAAGCTCCATAATAAAGGTGCCCATGAAAATACCATTGGGGAAATCTTGGAATATATAAATCAACCAAGTTATACAATATTGCATTAGAGAACTTACATTTCACAATATCATAAATAAAGCATCTCTAGTCTCTGCACTCCCGGATTCTCTAGTTTATGTACCCAAATTTCTTTTCTTATGTATAGTCATGAATAGCTAATTTTATCTTCCCTTTATGTTTTTCTTTCTTGTAGTATATTATAATCACTTATTGCTAGAACCAATACATTATTCTAATGTTGTACAATTAATGTTGGAAGTTAATTAATCAAAATAGCTCCTAGTTTCCTAACCTTGCAATACTTTTTAGTGTTGTATATGTTCACAACATAAAAACCATCATAATTTAAAAGGGTGTAAACAAATAGCTTACATATTTATCTAGTATGTTTGAGTATGATCTCTTTAAAAATCATTTGTTCACTCGGTGTTCTTCGGATAAATCCTCCATGTTCACATGTGGTTAATAATGTCAATGTGCTTGCTAGGATTAGGTTTACGATTGTATATTTTCTATATGATTTTACATGGGAGAGTTTGGTGTACGGATCTAGAATCATGTACTACATAGTTGTATATGACACCAATATTTCAGAAACAAAACCAATGGCTTGTGAAGATAAAATATGCTTAGCCCTTTACCTCTTGAGTATGTTCAATCTTCACTAGAAATTGTCTAGATGTAATTCCTCATGGGTCTTGTGTATAGAAATTACTTCCCACTTCTACCCATCTCAAACGATTAATAGGAAGATGCCTTGTAGCAAACATCCAAGCTTATATGATGAACCTACAAGATGTCACAAACCCAATTACTAACGTGGCCTTATATTATACCCATTAGACACTTATTTACAAGTTTTAGTATTATAAGACTATTGCAAGAGAAAAAATTCTATTTAATTATGTAGGGCCCTCACCTATTTTTATCTTCTTCATTTTACTTATTTTTCCCTAGATTAGCGGTTTTGAAATAGTGATTTTCTCATTTTATATATTTAATTTTCTCATTTATATTTCTTGTGATGTGTTCTTGTGCTCCCTCTTTCTCCTTTACGTTATATATTTCCCATTCCCTAGTGCAATCTTGGATTTTGGTGGACATTGATATAGGATCTACACGAATTAAATCAAAAAGTTATTTGTTCTTAGGTATAACTAGAACCAGTCCCGGGCTGAATGCAGCACTATATTAAGGTTGTGATATTTATCCACTACATTAATACCCATCATTTTAACTAGATTATTATAATGATCCATTAATGGGGGTGTTCATGTGGGGTGATTTACATTATCGTGGAGGGATTTGAACCACAAACACCCGTTTATCACTACAACACCATATCATGGAAATTAAACAATTTTATGGTGGAAATTTATTTATAAATTATTTAAAAATAAATGTATTTAGATGTTTTGTTGTAGAACATTAATAAAATATAATAGTTTTTACTTTGAAAGGATGAGCCCATTTTTAAAAAATGAAATGATGAAGTAGAACAGTAGTTACTTCCAAATCTCAAAAGAAAATATTTATGTGGGATTTGAATATGACGGAATATTTTTATTTTCAAGTTTTTATGGGAAATAAAAATGAGGTTGCACGCTAAATTATTTAAGGGTGTAACATCTTAACACAAAATAATTTATATAAAAATATAGGTAGGGAAAAAACCTTCGAGAATAAATATCGTCTTGAATATAAAGATACTATCTTACGCATATGTTCTTGAATCCTTTCTATCATTTCTTGCTTTCTACTCCCAAGCGAAGACCATGTTTTCGCAAATATGCTCGACAATGTTCCATTTTTAAGCTAGACAAATCATCTGAACTCCGTATTTTAACAATAAAAATAAATTAGTATAATATTACATGATATTTATTATATTTTAATAAGATATTGAAATGATTACCTAAATATTAAAAATACTATGTAATGCATATAAATACATAAAAAAATTACAAATATCCTAATGTTAATGCTAGTATAAATATTAAATATTACAAATCTCCTAGTGCTAATCTACTTACTCTAATGTATGAAGGGAAAATTGTTTAGCAAAATAGTTCAAGAGATGCGTAAAATAGAAACATGTGATGATACATGTGATGATACACCAAAATGAAAATGAAAGTGAACAAGTAGATTGATTTACATTAACATATAATTGAATAGTTAAAGAAAGAAGTACAATATAATCTATTTTAGATTAGGGAACCAAAAATAAAATTAGAAGATAGACAAGATAAAGCCACGACATCTTTTAATTGTAGAAAAATATACATAATTTCTATTAAATAAATAAAAGAATTAGCCATTCAATTTTGATAACATGAATTGGGATTAAACCCTACACAAAATACAACATAAACAAAGAAGAAAACTTAAAAACCTATATAAATGATTGAACTCTTCCCTTAATAAATGAAGAAGAGAGGAGAAAGACCAATTTAATGATCCCTTATTTGGAAGTTTATAAAGAACTCGTCAATTCACTACTTCCATTATTAGAAGTGGAACTAATCAATATTCAACTTTTGTAAATTTAGGTAGCACAAAAATTCTTGGCAAAAATTTCAAACATGTCGTGTTTTTTCCACACGTTATATGGTGTTATAGATATATCTACCTATAACCTCTCCTTAAAAGTATGTAAAAGCTATCACATAAAGCTAGCAAGCTTGTCATCTCAATTTTATATCAAATCTTTTGATTTAACTTCTCATTCACACATGCTTCTTTTATATTTTGATTTTTTTGTTTATAGTACTTATACATTATACATATATTTCAAGTTTCTATTACGCAATAAAATTGTTTGAATTTTTTTTTTTTTCCAGGTCACATTTGTATTGTCCTAAAATTTTAGATCTTCATCATTTCAATAGTTTTTCTTATCTAAAATGATTAATTGTAGCTTGATCTATATGTTTATTGGTATCTTTATGTTGCAGTCTTGAAAACTCAAGAATTCATCTACCCAATATTAATTGTGTTTACTTTAGATTATAAGGTATACTATTGATCAAATGACTAGAGGTTTGACGAAATGAGGGACTTCTTCAAATTTTAACATCTTATTAATTAAATAATTGATCGAATGGTAAGAGGGGATCTTTAAATATTTGTTTTAGCTAGTTTTTTTAGGGTAGGCCTCATTCTCACAAGTTAATGTCTTGTAGATTAGCTTTTTTGAAGTAAAGGGTGAAATCAAGTGAGTTGTAGTCTAACAATGAGGATGATGTTGCAAAAGTGTTGTCTAGCCATCTACCAAAGTACGGCCCAAAAATGTCAAAAAGAGATGAGGCCACGATCGCACTGAGATGAATTTGGAGGAATAAATACCCATTAATCTTTGAAATTAAGCCAAAGAAAAATTCTATACACCTAACCACCGTAAAAATATTTCTTTGTTTTTTTATCATTAAAAATGCATCCTTCCATTAGATCTTAAATAAAAATGCATCCTACCATTAGATCTTAAAGAAGATCAATGGTAGAAGGTATCCTATAACTTCACTCGAAAATGAGCTCCAGGTTTACACCTATCCTTTTATGCATTTAGCCCCTTCCTCCCACATGTATCTTTGAATTTTCCATATTAGCATGACCCAGGGAATTTTATTGTAAGGAATTCTTAGCTTTGAATTTATGTTGTTGATCAAACAAGTGATTTATTTTGATCTTAATATCACGACATGGGGGTTTTCTTTATTACACCGCAATTTTTTTCGTGAAGAAGATAAATGGAAGGAGGGGCTTATAATGTTGTTTAATGAAATTATTTAGCCATAAATTAAAGTATTATATTGTTATATTCAAAATTATGTTGGAGATCAAATGAATGGAGGGTTTTCATTTGTTCTCATTTCGATAACGAAAGGTTTCTATATTCTATATGAAAATTTAATTTGAAAAAGATCTTATCATGAGATATTAAGAATATAAATGGGAGGAGGGAATTATAAATTTATTTGAAGAAATGACTTAACCATGTATTGAAGTGTTTTCTCACAAAATTGAAGTATGTAATTATTAAAATAACCTTCATTTTTAAAACCACAACTCTATAATTTCACCAATTTGATGCTTTGTCCCTACTCTACAAATTTAATTATTCAATTCAATACTAGATGACACCGCTTAAAAGTTATAATCATTTAAAATCACCATGTTTAATGTGACCTACATATATATAAATTATATTCCTTGAATACAAAGCTCATTAATTTCACCACTATCCTTCTATTGTTTCATTTACTTAACTTCCAAATCTTCCTTGAATCTATTTTTTTAGTGTTCAAAACTATTTACAAAAAGAGAAAACACATAAAAAGGTTCAATTGGACTATACAGGATGATGTCAAAGCTTCTTATTATACAAAAATGAAAAACCCTATACAAAAGTGTTAGGTTGTGGAGCCTGTTTTCATGTGTGAAAGTGTTTAAGATTGTATACTAAGAGTATTGTACACTTTGGCTTAAAATGTGCCCGATATACCGGGAAATGTGCTTTTCTCATATGGGTGGGATTTTTGACCCATAGGTTTATGGGACGGTTTTGGCCCATGGTTTTGATACCCACGGTTTTGTAAAACTGCTTAAGCAATTGTCTACTTATGTGGTTTTATGCATATGGTAGAAAAATAATGTAACATTGCATATGTGTTTTGAATTCGGGTGTGAATTATGTAGAGTTTGTTGAGCATAGCTCCAAACATATATGGGTATTGTATTGAGAGAGTGGTGGCTTGTAATAAAATATGAGCAAGTGATTCTTGGTGGATGTAGCCCAAATTGGGTGAACCACGTTAAATACTATCTCTTTGTGTTGTGTTATTTTATTCTGCACTTTTATTTGAGATCTGTAATATTTTCTGCATATTAGTTTCTCTTGTTGAGATTTTGTGAGGGATTATTCCGCATATTTTATCCCTTATTTCCTAACAAAAGTAGAGAGCACTAATAATACAAGACCATTGATTGATTCGATATTTTTATCATTTTGGCTACAAGATTGGTGCTGAGGCGGTCAAAATTTGAAAATTTTGTTCTCTCCTCCTTGTACACAGTCCACCTCCTCTTGAGAATGAATCTAACATTTATATTTTCTCTATTTTGGAAGATGTTTGAGCTGAAATTTTACATCTTATATCTCTTGCTCATGCTTTGAGGTGAGCATAAGTAGCGACATCTCTTAACTAGATTAAAAGAAATATTAGAATCTAATAGGGTATCCTTTTTAAAAGGATGGATTTATGGACCCAACCTAAGAGATATGCTTTTCCTCCTCGTTGTCATTCCTTTATGATATCCTAACAAAATCAAATTGTTCACGGTCCTCAATTTTTGTTGTAATGCACTACCATTGTCCATCCTCTCATAAAGTAGAGATTAGGCTAGGTTTACCTTTACTATAATAATGTTGGAGGAAAACCTTTACTATAATAGCATGATGTTTTTTTCTACTTGATGATGACATGCCGGAGGAGGATTTTGTATGAATTTAGATTGAAGTTCTTGCTTGTGGATAAGGAAACATAATTGGACAATGAGATTTTCTCGGTAATTTTGAATGGCCAACTAATTTCTAAATGCTAAGAATTCATTGGAAAAACCCACAAAAATATTTTTAACCTCTATCATTGAATTAATGTTTAATGATTCAACTCGGGGTGGCTAAGATGTAGTCATAGATTTCTCATAGGAATCTTCAAAAGTAGAGATATTATGCTAATAAAGGATCAAGGGCATTTTTGAATGAAGAATTTTCTTGTCTATGACAACCGGGTCATAGGCTTCGGTAAGATTCCTTCCACCCATAGATTAAATCATGATGATAATATTAGTGTTAAAACATTTTAGATGCTCTAAAATGATGACATACCTAGTAAAAGCCTAGACTTAGTAGGTATTCACTCCCAAACTTTTTAGAATCCGAGGTTGAAGTCAATTATCTATTCCATGGATGATTTTTATTTGTAGGTTTATTAAAATTGGAAAAACAGATAATGAAATAATATGGTATGGAAACTTAAAAATTACTTTGGTTAATATCTAGTGTCATTTTATAATTAATTTAATATATTTATTATGTTAGGTTAATTTGGTTTAAATTGGGTTTTTTTATTGACTTCCACTATGGTAAAATTCTCTCGTACATCACCTATCTTATTTTATGCATCTTATATCTTATCTTCATCTTACTCGATGCTTTATGACTCCTTAAAATCATGTACATATCTTCCTCCTCTTTCTAATTTTTAGTTCCTAGGAAAACATGAATCTTCTTAATATTAATTCAAATTCAAATTTAAATAGACAAATGTTGTAGTCCATTTTGATGCATAATAACTATCTATCATTCATCGGCATTTATTGACCAATCACAATCTTTTTGGAGGAAATTAAAAAATTATCTTAACATCAATTGAAGCATGTTAGTTTATGTTAAAAATGCATAGTGCAACACTAATTGAATGTTGTTCAAACACTTCAATGATTGAAGTTTGTTGTTTTCAATATTGTTATTATCCACAAATAATAAGACACTTTTTCAATTTTTTATGTAGTGTAGGCCCCAAAAAAACAAACATTGCATATTTGTGAAGGAACGTCAAATCAATATTTAAATCTACAATGGATAAAAGTCAAATTGTAAACTAATGGTGGAAAAACAAGATAAGTTCCAATACCTTATACAAATGCCCCTAGTTAGTATCAATTAGGATATTCATGTTATATTTATGTGCAATCCATTTACCCATATTACGTTTTGACAAACCAATAAAAACATCCATCTACATTTAGAAACACGATAGTATTCTATTGTTTTCATTATCGACCTTAATTTCCTTATTGTTCTATAATTTAAAAATTATTTATTTATGATTTATACCATTAACATACATATATGTTCTCTTAAATTATATCATCTTATAATTCATATATATAGATGATGTTGTTTCTTATTAAACATTATATACAAAGATTACAAGAAGTCTTTTAAACCCAATTTTATTAATCCAACAATAAACATCAAATTTATATTTAAAGATTTACATCCACAAAAACTTGTTCCTCCCTATGGAATAAATTAAACCTTGAATTTACTAGATTGCATAAATATTAGAAGAAGGTTGGAAGTAGTCTATGGATTGGAGAATAATTCTCATAATGTGAATTTTAGACTTAAAATACATGATTTGTTAATGTCTAAGGGTTGTGTGAAATTTGGGGATGTAACTTACCCATCCAATACAAATATGGTCATGGTCAAACTTGGGGAAAGTGAAACATTTGGTGCAGATAGGTAATGGTCAAAAACATTAGCCGATCACTTTAGGGCCAGGGTCAAAAATATTTATGAAAAAAACTCACCAATCACTTTATAATTAAATAGAATTTTCACTCTAGCCTAAACTTCACATTTAAGTTGGTTTTCTATTCCTTGAAAGCGAGATATTTTGTGGATATAGGTACGTTCAAAAGGGGAAAAAGAAAAACTCATTAATCATTTCATGGTTAAATATACTTTTCATGTGATCCAATGGCCAAATTTTTGATTAAGAGATAAATATTTTTGATTAGAGTTATGAGGAGACAACTCGGGTCTAGTCACCACAATATCACAAAATAACAATACCAAACAATAATTAGCAACATATATTAAAAAGCTAATAAACAAAATAGACAAAACAAGTTTAAGGACAAAAACACAAAAAAAAACAAATCAACAAAAAGATATGTTCATGGAAAAGGGGGACCGAAAGGGGATCAAAGTGGTCACTTCTTTTAAAAAAAAAGATATGTGCATGGAAAAAGGGGATTGAAAGGGGATCAAAAGTGGTCACTTCTTTCTTAAAATTAGTAAAATTTGAATTTTATCGAGGAAATCGATATGCCTATACTTAAAATTTGACAATTTGACAACAAGAATTGTAGTACTTAAAATTTAGTTTTTAAACTCTTGTTTTTATGTTAAATGGTGGAGATTAAGAGGGTCAAATGTAGTGCGTACACAAATTGGTTAAGTTCATGTTAAAATTATAACATAGTGTCATATGTGCACCTCCCCATTTTTTGAGTTTTGTAAAATATTTTATAAGTCATTTCAAGTAGAAAGTTAGCTAAGATCATGTATTAGGTCCCACTATTTTTTCTTATTTTTTCAATGAATATATTATTTTTTACTAATTTTAAAAGTAGACACATCCTGAAAATGAAATAACCACGTGTACACCCTCCTAATTTTGAGAAAAATAATCGAAAATCATTTTTTTAATGTGTAGAATAGAACATAGATTGTGTCGACATCATATTTTTGAAATTTGGATGTGCAAATCAAAATTACGTAGAAAAACAATACATGTGTTTTGGTGAAAAATGAAGACACTACTAAAAGAATTAAAGATTATAATATTAAACTATTCGTATTTTAGAAAGAAATACATTGTGAAAATATAAGACAACTTGAAATCATAATCGTATTTTTTTAGAATATTGTCTTGAACCACGTGAAAAATATGACGAGACTCGAGATTCTTATATTTTTATACAAAAGACAAATTCAGTCACATTAGACAACCCAAATCTTAGGCTTATATATCCAAGCCAAAGAACATGGTTTCCAAGCCAAAGGAAACAAAATGCGCTAGTGTTATGACACACTTATGTTATTTTCTCAACGACAAAACATTTTTACATGGTAAAAACACACTCTTATTACACGAAAATGTTACGTTCAAAATACATCTCAAACATATTTTTAGTCCCCTATTTCCATGCATATGCCCAAAAATTCAGACACAAACACCCCTAAGGCCGATCATTTTCCTGTGGTCTTCCTGAAGAGGGACAAACATTTTATAGAATTATTTGTAAATCAACATTCATCATATTCCTTGTTTCAAATTTCCTTAATTCAACTACATATTTGCTCCCCCTTCCTATGGTTGCAGATCAAGTTGATGTGTTGTTGGTTTACGGCTAAACCATGAGCTTTCAGCCATACTAGCCTCTTCACAATCTGAATCCTCTTCAACCAAATATGAAACAATCTGAATGATTTACAGTGTTAAACGACTTATTTTTTTGAAGATTTATATCACTAAACTGAAAGGGAAACAACTCGTAAATGTGGTAAAGTATGCCCAGTTAAATAAAATGATATTAAGTCACTATAAAATATAAAATTAATATTGAATTCTTTTTAAGTATATCTATTCTACATTATTCATCAACTCAAACATGTTTCTTATTAATTAGCAACATTTGTTTATGGAAGGAACAATTTTTAAATAGAAGATCATAGAATTTGTACACAAATATGGACATCTCTTTGAAAAATTAAACAAAATAAGTATTTTGAATTAAAATAATAATAATATGTACATTTTATCATAAATATTGATAACAGAGGTACAAAATATAACAAGTGCTAGTAGTAGTTGTGTCATATTTTAAATTTAACATTACAATATTTAATTATAATAGATATGATGGAGCTTAATTAATTACTTGTTATTATGTCAAGAGGTGTTTCTACAATGATGGTAGTATTAGTAATATCATGCATGATTCACTTTTATTCTCAACATTAAATTTGATGTCCATTTGATTTTGCATGACAATTTATCCTTAAATTAGATGTTCATTTGATCATCATTTAAATGTTTTTGACTTTTGTCTTAGAGAAGTCAAGAAAAATAATAATAACTTGGCAATGAGGTAATGTTTGAGCCTATTTTTTTCTTGAATAGATTTTTCAAGACATACACAACTATTTTGATGCCATTTGTCAAAAATTAGTAGGAAATTGACAAATAATATAATAAAATTACTAATCAATGTGGTAGGTGAAAAATCTAAGACAAGAAACTTCAAAATGTGTTAGAAGGTATATTTGAGATAGGCATATTTATTATAATTTATTTATTATATTTGATTTTTTATTTTTATTCTTTCGTATACTTATTACTATATTAACGTGTATATTTTAAATACAACTATATATAATAGAGAGATATCACTCATAAAGCACCCATATTATATTTTTATATAGGAGCCTCTAGATTGATATATGTGAAGGTATTTTAGATAGTTGTATTTAAGATATCTATACTAATAATATTAAATTATTTATATATTGATATAATAAAATTTTGACTTGCAAATGAAATATTCCACCATAATATCTCTAAAAAATATTCCTTTTTCTTTCTAATGTTGAACTTCAAAATTTTGAAGACATGAATATATTAATATATAATTGGTTAAGAACTTGAAATTACTATATTCAATAGTGATTTTAATCATTAACTAAATAATCTCCATAAATAATCATTACTTCAACAATATTTATCCTTGTATACTTTTGACAATAGTAAAATAAAAGGACCCATTTTACATACAAACACCACAAATATTTTTTAATACAAAGGATTAATAGTGAATATACTCAAATTAGTACCAAACTCCTCCTCTAAAAAAACTAAAATATAAATAATTAGTACTCATGGAGGTCATTAAATGACACAAGTAGTAGTTAAGATCTCAACCATGAAATACTCTACCATTGAGAGGAAGAAATGATTTATTACATATATTTTTAATGGTAAAATTTTAGATATTATTAGTTTAGTATATAGAAAGAGTGTTTTTGAATTTAAATGTGTAGTTATTTTTCATTTTATTCATTCTATTCTTTTTTAAAGGTAACTTTTTTAACCCCAAACACATAACTTTGACATTGACATCGGGGTTAAATTTGACGGTCACCTCTACCACAAACAATTTTTGAGTGACGGTAATATTTCAATACTTGCCCTTCCAAAACATAAAACAATGTTATTTTTTACTAATTATTCTATATTTATTATATTTTTTGATATATATTTACATTTTATATACAAATCTATATAAAAATTGACGGCCAAGTTTTAAATATACAAGTCACGTGTGACGGTTAGATCATATATTTACAAGTATTTTACGTCTAAAATCACTAAAAACGTCTAAACGGCCGTCAAATTTAACCCCGATTGACATTAAAAGGATGGAATAAATGAAATGACATTGACATTAAAAGTATGGAATAAATAATGTTGAAACAAATCTATTCAAAGTGAATAACCTTGGTATTATAAGATTTAAATTTGACAGCCATCTATTTTTCAATATTACTTTTTTAATAGAAAAAAAAATTAAAATATAAAAAACAACTTATGTTTTTCCAATATAATTTATATAAATATATAAAAATTGTATAATATTTTATATTTATATACCAAAAAATATATTTTAAATATATTTTACAATTAAAAATGAACAATATATATAAATAGTCAACAAATTAAAAACTTGCCTAATAAAATGAACATGGACAAAAAGTCTAAACGAATTTTTAAAAGATGCTAACAAATTCTGAAGCCATAGATAGTAAGAAAAAGTGACAAAGCTAATAAAATAGTAGTAAAGCATGGTCATCCAAATTTATGGATGCTTTATAATTTTAACTGGACATTTGTAAAAATAGTAGTAATAATATAAAATCAATCTCAACACTAATATTTCGAATAGAGTATTTTGTTCTTATTTATTAAATATTTATTATATAGAGTTAGACTAACACAGCCATGTAATCATTGTCTTATTTGTTACATATTTAATTTGTTCATAAGAATTATAATAAGCTATTTAATGTTTTCACAGTTTATAATTGAGTGTCAAAAAGTTTCTGTGACAAAAATTGTTTGAAATCTTTTGTACGAAAGAATTTTATAATATTTTATTTTTAATTGAACTTGAAGCATAGGCAAAAAAATATTTTCATGTGTAGTTGTTAATTTTGATGAAAAAGGCAACAACACATTACGTTATTACTTATATATGTAACAACCTAATGAATTGTTACCTACTTCGTCAAACTACTGTCAATAATATTTTAAAAAGAACAGGGGGCTGTATTGGTTAAAACCATAGTTACGCAGACGCGTCCCCTCCATATTTTGACACATCCGGGACGTCCCGGACGTCCTGGGGACGCGGGGACATGGGGGAAATGTTTCCCCCACGTTTCCTTTTTTTTTTTTTTTTTCTAGGAAACGTTAAGGACGCGTCAAAACATTGGGAAACGTCCGGGACGGGAAATGTGGGGGATGTGGGAAACGTGGGGGGACGTCCAGACGTCCCCCACGAATTTATTTCCTTTTTTGGCATTTTTTTGCTTTTTGGTGAAAAAATCACAAGCACAGAAAAAAATTTGCCATTTTTGGAAAGGGTCCGGGAAGATGTAGTAGCAAAAACTTGCATGTGCCATAACTTTCATTCTGTGGCTCCGTTTCAGGTGTCGTTTTCTCTAAAAGTGCATATTTTATTGAGCTCTATGCATTGATGGCAATAATTTTCTTATTTTCATAAAATCAATTTTTGCACCTTTTTGGACCAAGCAACTTCTTGCAAACTTCTGAAAGAATCATGAGTATTAAGGAATGTATTTGATGTTTATGAGTTCAAGTTTCACCTTATTTAAATCTCAAATGGTTTTATTTCAGCTTATTTATATAATTTAGTCACTATATCTTTATATTTTAAATATTTATATATTTTTTAATTAGCCGTCCCCCCGCCGTCCCCAAAATTTAGAATTTTTTTGCCGTCCCGGAAACCCCATCCTGCCGTCCCCCGTCTCAGGTAACTATGGTTAAAACATGATTGTGCAGCAGGATGGCTAGGCATGAGAATTGGGGCAGGGAGGTTGTGAGTTTGAAACAGGATGCAGGGTTGACCATGATGGTCGAATTCACGAAAGGCATTATCCCAGCTTCATTTGAATTAATATTTTAATAGATGATTAAACAACACTTCTACACCATTGAACTATAATCCATTCGATAAATTTAATGGAATGAATCCATCACTTTAAACTGATTTTTATTTGGATTAAAAATTATTAAATAGGTAAATATACTCTCAAAAAACTATTCTGCTAATCTAATATTAAATAACCATAATCACTGATAAAATAATTACAGAGTGTAACACTGGTTTTGGAAGCTTAAATGAATGCAACAACAATCCAAATTAAAAACAGATGGTTTGCTCACAGATTTGCACACTTTAAAACAATATAATCGACACAGATTGCAAAAATGTATGCCATCAGTAGCAAGAAAGAGTTAAGTTTTTGAAAGAAAAACCTGAAATAATCTCCAAAGCTTCTTGGAATCTCTCGTCGTCGCCTGCATTGTCTCTGCAAAAGTGGGAAACATCCATTCCTGTGAAGCATAGAACAAAACTAATTCTGTCTCCAATAAATTAAAATGTGCAGAGATTCATCATACCCTGGTTGCCGTGGGGAAGGATCTTCATACACAGAATTCCATGAACAAAAATTGGGTGTATTCTCATCCATCTGATCCATTTCCGTTTCCATTTCCATCTCCATCTCCATCTCCATTTCGGCATTAATGGCAGCATGCAGTGATCGATTTAATTATATGATTCGCAGGAGGTTTCGATCTTTCTTGTGAACGCCCACTTGTTCATGGGCGGCGGTATTTGTCTCAAAGCACTCCACTTCAAAATTACAACGCTTTTCTTTGCTACATTTCTTCCATAATGTTCTTTATTTAAAACTTTATATGTTATATAAACTTTTTCATATTATATATAAATAAGTGGATCTTAAGGGGATTCGCTCTATGTTAAAGTGCTGCAATTTTATAATTAATATTGTTTAGTTTTTTTAATTGGCAAATGCAATTTATTAATAAAAATAGGAGATATACAACGCTCACCTTAACATATAAAATATGGGTGGAAAAAGTCACAACCTAGAATATCAATCATTTATTTAAAAGAACATATGAATGGTTTATAAGCCTATCATTATGCGTAAAGGCGTTCTACAATGGCATGCAAGACTGTAATGGAGTGCATTGTTCACTTTTATTTCTCGACATTAAATTTGACATTCATTTGACTGTCATCTGACATTTCATTCATAAATTTGATTTCTATTGGACTTTCACTTAAATAATTTTGATTATTTTTTCTTGGAGAAGTCAATAAAAAAATAGTAATATTTTGGTCATATAATAATGTTTGGATCTTGTATAGATATTGTTGAGATCGACACAATAGAATAGCTAAAGGATTCCAATTTTTGAGAAGGCTCGGCACGTGTGCTCAAACAACTTGATCGTGTCATGCTTTCTCAGCACATGGGTTTTACGCTGGTGTCCAACAGTTAATCTCATGTCACCATGTGGCCTGATATTCTTTTGTCAGATCACAGTCTGATATCTTTCATGCCTACTTGGGATGGGACCTCTATTAAAACTCCAAGCACGCACTTTCATATGAATGTATCCTTGCTTTATGTCATCACGGGGTTTCGGCGTACATTGCCCAAGTCTGGAATATGGCGCCATGTCCTCCTTATGTTGCCAACTGGATTTCATGGTGGAATGACGTTATTCAACGCACTTGCCAAGTTTCTTTGCCACTTTGGCAAACAGGTGGCACAGTTCGTAAGCATGCAGACGAGGCTCTCTAACAGAATTTCGGTGTACTGACTCGATTGCTCGAGCTCCAACCATTTGACACTATTGTTCAAGTCCGAGCTGCTAAGCTTCGACATTAGCTCAAGGTTATTGAACAACATAGAGCCAAAGGAGCCCAGATCCGGGCTCGCTTGTAGTGGTTGAAGACTAGTGACAGGGCCTCAAAAGGGTTCTTCAAAATTCTCAGAGCTCGGAATGTCAAGGAGCAAATCAAAGATGTCTAGCTTGGCCACGCTCGTGTCACACGCTTCTTAGCCGGAAATTTCTTACGCCTTTATTGACCATTATTCTCTCTGGTCTTTCAAGTGGCGCGGAGCCTTTTCTTTGAAAGCACTACCGCTTTGTGTCAATGTATTGAAGTGGTTCCTTGTAAGCTTAGCCCGCATGATCGAAAGCATTGTGATGCTTCTCTTTCTCTAGAGGAGCTTCATAATGCCCTTCTTTGTCTTGCGGATGACAAATCTCCAGGTTTGGATGGGTTTCCTTGTGAATTTTACAAGGCAACATGACACATTGTTGGGCTCGATCTCTTACAGGTTTATCAGGAAGCCCTGCATTGCGATCCCTTGGGAATTGTATTAATAAAGGTAATATCAAATTCATCCCCAAGGTTGGTAATCCAGAGCTCATTACCAACTGGCGGCCCATAACGCTTCTTAATGTTTCTTATAAGATTACTGGTGAAGGCTCTTGCTCTTGGTGGCTTCTTTGCTACCCAAAATTGTTCGACATGAACAATCTGGTTTTGTCAAAGGCTGTTTCATTTTGGATAATCTTATTGCTATTTGGGAATTGATGGAATGGGCTCGTGCTTCTCTTCAGAAGGTGTTTTTCTCAAAATTGATTTTGAAAAAGCTTATGACCATATAGAATGGCCTTTCATTCTTGTCATGCTTAAAGCTTTGGGGTTTGGCGATTTCTTCCTCAATGCGGTTAGCACTCTCTTCATTGATGCCTCATCTTGTCTCACCATCAATGGACACCAATCTTCTATTGTTGGGTTATTTCGATTGATAAGGAAAGGTTGCCCTTTGGCTCTAGCTCTTTTTGTCATGGCAGCGGATGCTTTCGGTTACCTCCTTTCCAACAGAGTTGCTCAAGGGAGATTAAGAGGCATTTATCTTCCTGATCATCAATCTCAACTCATCAATGGCCACTTTGCGAGATGACTCTTTTCTCACTCTAGCTGAATCAGAACAAAATGTGCAAGAGGCGCTTTCTTGCTTGGATATTTTCTGTAAAGCGTTTGGCTCTAAAGTTCAGTTTGCCAAATCATTGGGTTTCCGCCAAAGTCCTGGCCTATACCCGACTGGTTGGCGGCCTATCCTTGGCATTGGATTTAGTGAGGAGAACAATTCCACTTTTGGGAATTCCTTTTGCCTTCGACAACGAGTCCTCCACCTTGTGGCAATTTGTGGTTGATCGGGTTGAGCAAAAAGTGCAGAAATGGATCTCTCATCTGTTATCTTTGGTCGAGAAGTTCCAGGTTTGCACTAAAATTCTTGTTGCCACTCAGGTCTATTATGCAACTTGTTGGTGTCCCTCTCGTGCCTCCTTTGAAAATATGGCTAAGATCTTGCAGGATTTTCTTTGGTCTAGCTCTAAGCATGGTGGTTTTCATCGTGTTTCCTAGGAGGTTTGCACTCTTCCCAGGGATCAGGGTGGCATGGGTGTTGTTGATGTCTATAGGCAGAGTATCTCTCTATGCGCTAAGTGGGTTGTTCGTTGTATCTAGGGAAACCAAGCTTGGCAAGTTTTTTTATGACATTGTATCTCTTCAAGAGCACCATATGGTAAAAAATGTTGGAAAAACATTGGATTTCATACTTTGCTAATTATTAAAGTTCTTAAAAATACCTAGCACCTTTGTGGTCAAAAGTATCTGGAAAGCATTTGAGATGGTCAAACCCTTCATGTGGTGGGTTGGTGATGGATTCTGAACAAGTCTCTCTTTCAATGAGCACAATCTGTGGTGGTCACCTATTTTCTCTCTTGACGATCTCCCACTTGCTTTGAACAACCTAACATCAAAGCAGTGTGGTTAGCTCGTAAAGGCATCTCTACCATTCGGGACTTGGTTTCCTCTCGAGATTGGCTTCCTCCTAGGATTGGCTTCCTTGGCCAACATTTGAAACAAAAATACAACATGGCTAATTCTGATCTGCCTTCAATTTTGGCTATTCAGTCTTTTCTCGCTTTGATGTTATGCTTTACACACGCTTGGGCCTTGACCACCAGAGGCATGGTGGAAGGAATGGCGTTGGAACATGGAAATTCCACTGTATTACAGTACAATTCAAGAGTTATCTACTCCTTGTTATTTCCTATTTTTCCAGCTTTATATAAGCTCAATTTTAGAGGGTTATTACATTCTTCTCATGTCACTTGGTTAAAACATCTCCAATGGGCCTAGAACCCCCTATTTGATCCAAAGCTTAATTTATTTCTTTGGTGTCTGATCTATCAGGGCCTCCCTTTAGGGGAAAGATTAAGTCATATTGGCATTCCTAATCTGGTTTGTAGTTGTTGTGGTCACCCAAAGTCCTTCAAACATGTCTTTTGGTTTTGCCCTCGTGTGCAACATGCTTGGCATTGGATTCACTCCCTTTTTCAGCCATTTCACCCTAATTTTTTTGATTGGAAAGTTGTTTTGTTTGGTGACCATGCTACTTGGCCTTCCTACATTACTTCCCTTTGGCATTTCTTTCATTTTGTTATTCTGTTTCAGCTCTGGAAAGCTAGGAATACTTGCCTTATTTCAACATTGTACTCTTTCTGCTGAACTAACCATTAACAAAAAGGTGGCTATCTTGTCTTCTATTCACATGTAGATTCAGGCACAAGCGTAAAGGTGGCGCTGGAGTTTGCTCATCTCCAACAGCTGCTTGATCATTGGGGCAGTGCACCCTGTACTATGAGTCGAGTTCCTCCGGATGATGATGATCGGCGGCCCCCGCCACCTCTGCCACCTCATAAACATTGTGGTCGATCTCACATCGATCTAGAAGTGCCCGACCATCTCCGCCACCAACTCGCCACGGCGACCCTCTTCTTATGGTCCTGGCTAGAGCCCGCCGACATGTGGCAAGGCGGTGGCTGAATCTTCCAACTGGGGCTCTTTTCTAGCGGGGCTTCCCATTTTGGTGGCTCACCACCCCCGGGTGGGGAATTATGGTTGTGCTCAACGTTGAGATGCCCGAATAGGATGGCTGGTTGCTCAATCTACCTTCAGACGAGCCACACTCCCTTGGCTTTCTTCCGCCGTAGGATGATCCACCTCCTCCTTCGGGTGCCATGGCTCCTTGTGCCTAATCCTATTTTCTCTTGATGTAGTTTTTGGTGCTCTCTCTTTGCATATTAGCCATTTTTTGTAGCCCTTTGTGGCATGTTTTTGTTTTCCCTTATGGCTTGTATTTTGTCTTCCCACGTGGCTTTCGTTCTTTTTTTGAGGTGTGAACATTGCACAGCTGCCCCCTTACTATGTAGCACTTTGTATTATTTTGTCTATAATTTAATATAAAGTTGGTTCCAATAGTAAAAGATATGTTAAAAATCAAACGTAAGAACTTTGAAATTGATATCTATTGATGTATTTCATATAGATACATTTATTATAATATACTTATTATATTATATTTATTAGTAATTTTACTTTTATTTCTTCGTATACTTATACTACACTTGCATAGTTAGATAGGTATTTAAGATATCTATATTAGTTTATATACATTTTAAGGTTTTGATTCCTTTCTTATGACTAAATTAAGTTAGTAAATGTTTTTATAAAAATAAAATTTTATGAACCACCACTTATTATATAATCTATTAAATATAATAAACTAAGAAATATTATGAGATGGTTTGTAGATTATTTGGAAGTTTAAGGTACTTTAGTTGAATTCCATCCCTTGTATGAATGTATTTATATAATCTACAAAATATCATGAACTAAATAAACCATATATAATTCTTCCTATTTTTAAATTTCTTATCTCGATTTGGATCATATAAAATATGGGTGTTGATGAACATTGTTTTCAATTATTTGAATGCCTATGGTTGATTTTCTTCCCATTCAAATGGCATATCAAATTTCTTAACAAATAACCTAATGGATGTGGTAATTATGCAAATTTTTAAAGAAACATTCCATAACATCCAATGTGTTTTTGTTTCGTTTGGATTGTTTTATGTACACGGGCTTAGGGAAAAGAGCTAATTATTATCAACCCTAACTTAAGGGGTTCTTTAGAGCCATTAAATATCATAATTAAAAAAAAACTCTTTAGTAGATCATGTTTTTTCGCAATATACCAATTTTCTTTTGAGCATTAAAATTGTGTAGAAAACATATTTTTAAGGAACTTAAATTAAGTATTTTTGAATATAAAGAAATTTAAGGTCACCCATTACTTAGGAATAAAATCGCCATTTATGGACTACCTATGTGCCACCATTTCATTAGTTAATTTATTGACGTGACTTGTTTTATTGGCCAATTTATATTTAATTTTTAATTTTGAATGTGACATGTGCTCACTGTATTTGAAGCAACTAATGGTACTTTATTTCACTTATGCACTCACGATCATTGACCCATGCACAGTCATTAGCTCCTTTCCCCACATGCACGATATGGTGAACAAAAAAGGGGATAGATTATTAGATAGATACTTACATTCTAATTTTCTTTAAAAGTTAGTAGTTCATGAAATGTATTGCAAATATTAAGCACATAATTGTTATCTACTAAAGCACGTTTAACCCCAACATTATTAATACAAACTTGAATATAGAGGGGGATCATTATCTAAAATAGTTTGAGAAGGAAGCTCAGTAGATGTAAGGTAATATGGTCTTCATTAAAAGATAAAGCAATTGTAAACTTATGATATACATAGTCGGAGAAGTATGAGGATGAATATGAATATTATCTAAAAATGATATGATTTTATGCAAACAATCAAGATTAGCCAACAAGAAAGTTGGGATGGAGACACTCATGGTGAGAGGACATTAAAATATCAAAACAAAAAGATAAGATCCAAGAGTGTTTGAATGCGGGTTCACCAAATGATTTAACAAAAATAGAAATTTATGCTAAACCCTAATTACGAGTCATGTATGATAAATGAATGCTAAAATACAAAATTGACACAAACAATAAGCTAATAGAATATGAAACCCTAAGTGAAAAAAGAGAGGAATGGACTCGGTTGATTTGCACTCGATTTGAGACTAATGCAGATGGGAAAACTATTGAACAGAAGTGATCTATGTCATTACTTCAAGTAAATTATGTAGGTCACAAAATAGGTTGGACACGGGTGCCCACGAGAAGGACGAGGGTGGTGGCGGTGACGACCTCTTTGGGTGTCTATGACTTTGCAAAAATGGTTAGAACCTAATTTCTGGAGTGTCACACAAGTGTCGCAAGTATTCCATGCTGATTTTACGTGTGTTGCAATATGATCGCCGAGGTACCTGTAACCTACAAAACAAATATTCACCTGTAAAATCCAAAATACCACATCAAATCCAAAAATAAAGATAAAATTTGGGAGTCGAGTGAACCCGATAATCATGCAACAAAGTGAGCTTACAACCAAGCACTGCACTACATCACAAAATCCATGTAGTTCGTATGCGTGTGTGAAAGAATTGTTCCCTAGGATGCCCTTGTGCAAGTGCACTTGATAATGGGCTAGCTAGATGTAGTTCATGTAGATAGAGTGTGTGGATGGAAAAATGAACTTCCCATTACTATGTCGTGTATGCATAAAATATAGTCCCTTGTCCCTTGATTGAATGCCAAATGTATGCTTTGAAGTGCTTTAGGTTTTTTTTAGTGCAAGCTTAGGTGATAGTAATGATGCTTAGTGCTTGGTCCTTTATTTTGGTCACATAAATTTGTATTTATATGAATCCCTTGTTTGAATTTCGTAATTGATAACTGGAAGGAAGAACCATAAGAAAATAATATTCCCAAAATATAAAAGAGGCCCAAAAAGAGCGAAAGGTGGAGAGAGGTTAGGGGTGCCCCGAGGGGATGAGGGCGCTTGGGCGTTGGTGTCCGAAGTGATAAAAGATAAACAAGTAAAGTACCAACTGGGTAATAGGGTGTGTAAGACCAGATAAACAAAAATAAATAAAGTCAAAAGGCCAAAGACATTCATTAATTACTAGTTTTTAGCTTAGGAATAATATGAATGCTAGTACATGTGTTTATGGACCTAGAAATGTACCCAAGTGCATAATTTTGTGTCTATAATAACTAAGTCCCCTGAATCTTGAAATCACTATTCTCGGTGCTCCGGGAGGTCTTTTCATGAAAATTTTCTATCATTTTGAATCTCAATATCATTTAAAGATCAATGGAATGGTTTTCAAGAACTCGATTCTTCCTCCTACAAAAATGCCATTTTTAATTCGAGACAACAAGGTGAGTCTGCACAAACCGAGTTTCCTTAGAATTTACTTGGGTCTTGTGAAAAATATAAAATTACCATCATGTAGAGGGTTTATTTATCTTTCCAATTACTACTTTTTGACTCCTAACTCCTTACGCAACTCTCATAATCCTCTGTTGAAGCTTAGATGCCATTTTAGATTGTAAGATCCTTCACCCTAAAAATTCACTTTCATTGTTCTTGTTCCTATAGTCACTAAATCACGCACTTGAGTCAATATTTAGTCCTGGTCTCATACTACTATTCATATGGTTTTTGAGTGAAGAAAGTACTAATTAACCCATGTCCTTTGGCCTTTTTACTTTGCTTTCTGTCATCACTTCTGATCCTCCGACCATACTTGCCCAATCTATTTTGTCATTTTACGTTATTCCTATTCTGATGGGGTGTCCACCCAAGACCGAGGCGCCACTAGGTGCCTTGGTCCCCTTTGGGCTCCCTAATCCTCTTTGTACTTTGCTTCCATCTTTTGGGCACTTTCTAGCCATTTGAGCTTTCCATATTTTTAGTGGTCGGACTTTTTTGGGGTTAATTACGAAATTAGAACAAGAGAACTATATAAATATAAATTTATGAGACCATAATGAGGGACCAAGCACTAAGCATCTACTATCACCATCTAGAGTTGCTTAGACAAAATCCAACATAGTTCACTAGTTAGAAGAAAAACTTATAAAGTGAATCTAAAGGTTGTAAATGCATATTAACCAAGTTGACCACCATAAGTTTGTATATAACCACCATCAATTAGAAGATTAATCGCTTATATAATTTTATATTTAAATCATGGGAATTAGATCATGAAAGTGAATCTAAAGGTTGTAAATGCATAGGGTTAGAAGGAAAGCTAGATGAAGGATGATGACATGTAATTGATTATTATTACATGTGGAATCCTTGGTTGAGAGGATGAAGAAGAAGAAGAAGAAAAATATGGTTACATGAAGACAAAGCTTCCATGGAGAGAATCTAGACAGAAGGAAATAACAGTACATATGAATGGTGAGAAGAGTGTAATGTCTTCTACTATATTTCCTTTGTATTTTTAGTCTCATTGTAATGGCTTGCATAATATGCAAAGCACATAGAGTTTCTTCTTGTAGATCCACATGTTGGTGAGATCTTGTATTGTAGATTCATCTTGTTAGATCCACATGTTGTTGTGAGATCTTTGTATTCATATTTGAGATATTGATCATGATCATGAGATCATGTTGTATTGTATCCATAGATCTAGATATTATAGAGGAGGTTATCTTCATGTTTACACATGTTGATGAAGTGATGGAGAGACAGACTTACTTCTTGGTGCACAATCATGATTGCACATTGGTAGAACCCATGTGAGAGGTCTTGTTGCAGATCCACAAAGAGCTTGGTTACAGTTTAGAGATGTAGTAGTTCCTAGGTTATGTGAGATATTTTGGTGGTGTTATGAAGGCATGGTTGTAGTGCACTCATGGAGATCCATTTAGAGATCTAGGAGGAGGAGATACTCTTGGAGAGATGCATTGTACTCTTGTGGGAAGAGTTGGTTTGTACTCTTGTTCATTATTATATATATGAGATCTCTATCTTTGGTGGATGTAGCCCACATTGGGTGAACCATAGTACATGTTGTGTTATGTGTGTGTACTTTGTTTTGATTTGATTTATCTAGTTTACACTTCCACTATTGTAGATTTTGGGGAATTGTTTCCATTTCCGCATCTGCTATATTCCCAATAATTAGTATCAGATCTTGGTTGAGATTAGATTAGCTTTTTGTTGTATGATACCAACAAGTGGTATCAGTGATGGATTTAGTTTTTCAGAACAAGGTTTATGCTTTAGTGTTTTATTAAGTGGTATTATTGATAGATGTATGTGAGCAGGATTTTGTTTTTCTTGATGTGTAAATCGCAGGGAGAGATTTAATCTGAAGTGGATAAATCTCAAGTGGGAGCTGGAAAAGTAAGGTTGTTGAAAAATGACAATGACCATGGTTGGTTATATGGATAGGGATATCGGCATGGTGACTATGGTTAGGTTACAGGTGACCATGGTCGATTCTTAAGAAACTTGGTTTAAACAAAAAAATCACAGATCTGAGAATTTTGAGAAGATATAATGAATGTATCTTGATTTCTTTGAGGTGTCCCTAGTTCTTGGAGGCACAAACATGTTGGTTAGATTGCAGATCCAGATTATAGAGGTATGGTTTTTGTTACCTTGGTATTTCAGTGCTTGTATGTTGCACATGTATGTTTGGGATTGCAGATCTAGATCTGAGTATGAGATAGAGGAGCAGTTATGCATCCTTTGGTGCAATTAGATGCATGGGCTTCATTAGAGAAGCAAAATATAATAGCATAGAATGAAGACATGGGGCTTCCATCAGAGAGGCAAGTACTTCGGTTAAGATGTGGTGAGTGTCTTGGTGTTGGTAAGGTGATGTGTTTCATCTTGGTGCAGTTTTTTATTGCATGTATGATTACTTGTTAAGTTTTTTGCAAAGGTTGGGTGCTTTTTGAAATGATTGGCTTAGCACAACTATCGGCTTTGGTTGGAGTAGGCACCTAGTTTTGGTGACTTATGCCAATTTGTGGCATTGTGTTAGTTCATTCCAAAGAACACCGACGTCGGTCGGGAACTGACATCACTCACAAAGGGTAACCGGTATTGGTCAACAAACCATAGTAGGTCATTCTGTGACAATGAGTTTGCATAGGGTTTCTTATAGTAGAAGAGGGCATGAATGGTTCAATGTCTTATTTTGAGGATCAGGTTTCTTGCACAGTGTGTACATGCAGAAATAATGTAGATCACTTTAATGTTTGAATAAGAAAGAGGACAAAGTTGGCTTGGTTAGTCCAGTGAGACTTTGGGTCAAGGTATCTCTATATGGTTCATGTTTTATTTCCTTCATTTGAAGAAATTGGTATTATGTTTGGATTGTGTGCACAAGTAAAATATGCACCATGGATATTTGGTGTGTTTGAATTTTATTTCCGGATGTGTTGGAATCTTGAGGACAAGGGTATCTAGTCTAAGGATGAGATCCTCAATGGAAAGTCATGTTTAGACACACAATTGTAGGTAACAAAATATGTTGAGTACACATGATGAAAAGAAGGTGATTCACCTACTTCACAAGAATTCCAAACTTCTGTGATGTAGAAGTATTCTTTGTTAAGAAGGGAATCAAGTTTATATTTCTTTCATCTAGGGTTTTATTTCTCATTGATATATATATATATATATATATATATATATATATATATATATATATATATATTATAGCTTTTGAGCTTGTTATTAGAAGTAGTGCATGGGAGTTCATGTTGAGTGGGAAAATCCATGGTTGTTGGCATTATAGGTTGGACACATATGCACATGCGAGTGAGAGGAGGATGTTACTATTTAGAGTAGCATGAGGCACAAGTGGTTTTGGAGGACATCACGACTTTTTAGGTATTTTTGATTTCATTGCATGGTGATGTCACTTCTGGTTTTATTTTGTGGTGCCTAGATATCCTTTGGGATGGCAGTTGATGGTTGATTCAGCTTGGGTGAAGAAGAGAAAGTAAGTTTCAGTGTTTGAAGGGTTAAGAAGGAAAATTTGTTTGTTACAGGTTTGACAACAGTGTATATTTACCATTTATGGATGGTACCCTTTGTTTGCTTTCATCTTGGTTGGTGTGTAGAGTATGTTGATGACATGTTTGCTTGGTATTTTCACTTGTTGTTAGTAGCATGGTTTAGCATGGTTGTTTGTTTTGACATTGATGAGCACATGATTCATATTTGGCTTTGGAGTTAGTCATTGCAGACTTGGAGCTTCTAGAGATCCTGGTGATATGGATGAATGTACATGGTGAGTTTATACATGTGGATAGATTTTGTTTTGTGAGTCTATGATGATGCAGATATTTGTTTTGCACATGGATGCCTATGAGCATGGTTGAGATGCGTATGAGCATGGTTTAGATGCCTTGAGCATGAGTAGGGGATGTTTGTATTTCCTCTTGTTACTATGTTACTCCATGATAGATATTCTACAGATGGTTGTCTTGGACATGCAAGTTGTTTATGCAGGGTTGGATTTGCAGATTGTAAGTGTTTGGATTCTTTGAGTTATGCAGGTGTTTTGGATGCATCCACTGGTTGCATGTAGTACTCATTTGGGTTGTCTAGACCCAGGATCTAGTTTTTCTTTCACATATTCCAGTTTGACTTTTCTTTGGTCAATTACATTGGTGGTAGCATGGAGACATGGATAGATGCTTGGAGAACATGGTTGGATGGATATGGTTGCGATAGAAGCTCAACACTTTAGTTCGAGTGGGAGATCTTCTTGGTGTGTTAGTCATGGTGGCTTGGCTTGCATAAGAGGATTGGTGTTATGATTCAATGGGAGCTTTGATGTATGGATAACTCGTATATCACGGATCATAAGTAGTAGCTTCGTGCAGGTATATGGTAAGTCATGGTTTGTTATCTTCTTGGTTTTTAGAAGATGGTTTAATCTTCTTGATTACTTGAGAGAATTATTGAAGGAAAGAATAGTTGGTCTTCATGGTATGTAGAGGATGGTGATGTATAAGTACAGTACAGAGGTTCAACAATTTATCTCCAAGTGGGAGATTGTTGGGTTGTGGAGCTAGATTGCTTCATAATGAGCATGCATTACAAGTGGTTGGTTTACACAATAACTGACATCGATTTATTATCAACCATCGCCATCGAGATTAACTTCCATCGGTTAACAAATTAACCACCATCAATCAGGGAAATGAGATTGGTTTCCTATGTGTGGAAGTTTATATTTAACTCATGAGAATTAGATCTAACTTTAGTTATAAAGTGAATCTAAAGGTTGTAAATGCATAAGCTAAGTTGACCTAAGTTTGTATATGCTTATATAAGCATGAAAGATAGGGTTAGAAGGATGATGACATGTAATTGATTATTATTACATGTGGAATCCTTGGTTGAGAGGATGAAGAAGAAGAAGAAGAAAAAATGGTTACATGAAGACAAAGCTTCCATGGAGAGAAGTTGGATAAAGGAAATAACATGTACATATGAATGGTGAGAAGAGTGTAATGTCTTCTACTATATTTCCTTTGTATTTTTAGTCTCATTGTAATGGCTTGCATAGTATGCAAAACACATAGAGTTTCTTCTTGTAGATCCACATGTTGGTGAGATCTTGTATTGTAGATTCTTCTTGTTAGATCCACATGTTATTGTGAGATCTTGTATTGTTAGATCCATAGGTTGTTGTGAGATCTTGTATTCATAGATCCATGAGATCATGTTGTATTTTTGATCCATGTAGATCTAGATATTATAGAGGAGGTTGTCTTCATGTTTGCATAGGTTGATGCAGTGATGGAGAGACAAACTTACTTCTTGGTGCATAGTCATGATTGCACATTGGTAGACCCATGTGAGAGGTCTTGTTACAGATCCACAGAGAGCTTGGTTGTAGTTCAGAGATGCAGTAGTTCTTGGTTATGTGAGATCTGTTGGTGGTGTTATGGAGGAACATGGTTGTAGTGCACTCATGGAGATCCATTTAGAGATCTGGAGGAGGAGATACTCTTGGAGAGATGCATTGTACTCTTGTGGGAAGATTTGGTTTGTACTCTTGTTCATTATTATATATATGATATCTCTATCTTTGGTGGATGTAGCCCACATTGGGTGAACCACGGTACATGTTGTGTTATGTGTGTGTACTTTGTTACTATGTATTTTCCTATCAACATGTTTCCTCGCTCAAGTCAACGCTATTTTCAATCATCTTTATGAGGATACTCTTGATTCCAAATCCAATCAATCTATTGAAAAATCCATTGAAGCCCTTCATTATTTATTTCAAGATAAATTTCAGACTATGGAATCCACGATTACATCTCTAAAATATGAAATTTAACATCTTAAGGATGTTCCTCAAGCCCATGTCTACTACATGTGCTCATATAAGTGAGCCTCAAGTCATACCATTACTAGAACCTCTCACCTTTGATCACAATACTAAGCAAGATGACATTCTTATTGAGCTCCTTAGTCATCAATGGATAACTTTACCTCCTACTCATTATTATCCTCCTTATCAGCTAGAAAAATATCAAGGTCGTCTATATTGCAATTATCATTGAATCAATGGATGTAATGATAATTATTGCTATGATTTATAACGAAGAATAAAACATCTTGAGTGACAGGGCTTTATCTCATTCACTGCACACCATTCTGTTGTATGTCCATCTACATTTTTACATCACAATGGGTTCCTAAATTTGACTCGTTTCCATTCATCACTCCTAATGTTTCTTCTTCCTTCATTCAAGCATCACCTATGTAATATACTCAAAATAAGAAACCTCCTCTCAAAATTATTCCCACTCATCCTCCTCTCAAGTTATCTGAAACCACCAAGTCAACCTAAGCAACCTCCTTTAAAAATCAACTCACCCTCTTCTCCTATCAAGGATTCTCGCAGCATCATCAATCCCACATAAAATCCAACCAATAAATTTTGTCAAATATAATACTCCTTCTATTGATGTACAAGACACATCTCAAATACCACCACCATTACATGGTCCTACTTTTACTTTGGCCTACCATTGTGTTAGCCCTCTCTCTTATCATGAAACAAACAACGATCTCCCACAATGACACAAAACCTCTCTCCTCGCTGCATATATCTCCATCATCACAGTACACTTGGGGGCCATCACACTTATTCCCCCCTCTAGCATTCACACACGTCTTATATTCACATCACATCACACTTAGATCTTTACGCACAACTCATACACCAGTATCATCATTACCCGATGACACACTCTTATGATTTGGTTCACACTTGAATGTTGAGGGCATTCTCTATACATGAACCTCACACATTGCACAATAGTCACTACACATTAGGCACCACATATCATCACATGATCCTACATCATCTACATATTATACACCACATTACAAGCTATAGACATTGCACGTCTTCATACATTCTACATTTTGCATCCTACATCTTGTCCTACATACATCACCCCATAACTATCACATATTACATGTTTTTACACCTCATACATGACATCTACACATCTTAGGTCATCTACACATACTTTTGCATTACATATTGTTCATCCTACCACACATAGTACACATTTTGCATATTCACTTCTACGCACTACACTCACTACTTGATGACATGCTCCCGTGTTATGGTTCACACTTAAATGTTGAGGGCATATTACACATGAACCCCACACACTGTACAATAATCACCAAACCTTAGGCACCACATATCTTCACATATTCCTACATCATCTACGCATTATGTAGTGCCCGTTTAAACAACCACTTGAGACCAAAGAAACAACCTAGGGTTAGCTAGAAAATTATATGGGATAATTTTTTTGATTAAAAGTATCTACAACCAGGTTGCAAGGCATCATTCTGCCATTGGCGGGTTCAAACAAAACCTATTTACCAAAACACAAATTTCCTTTATTTACTTATATCAAGTTCACAAGGTTCCAATTTTAGGGTTACATGCTTCAGTTAGGTTCAGGGAGTAATTTACCCCCATACCTACTCTCTAACAGGCTCAAGAACTTCAACTAGATTTTTCTCCTATTAAACACTTCCAAAATTTCCCTAAACCATTCCCAATGGATAGGAAATTTTCTCACCTTTCCGGTGATATAAATAAGTCCTTCTAACTCCTTACAGCACTCTAGTTATGAGTGAGCGGAGTTCCTAGGGTAAAATTTCCCTAGAGGGACACGTGGCAAGAGGAGGGGAAAAGCTCCTAGGGTGGTCTGGCAGGTCGCGGGGTGGCATTGAGAAATTTTCCAAATGCAGGCTCAAAGGAAAACACACTTCGCGCCCTCGTAGACCCCCGGAGGACATGTGTCGATCCCAGACTTTAAGAGGAAGAGGAAAGGGAAAACATTTTGGAGGAGCAGTGGGGTGTTTTAGCACTTTGCGCCAACAAAAAGGGGAAAAGGGAAAAAGAAGTGTGCGGGTCCGCACACCCACTAAGGGACAGAGTCCGAAGGGGAAGACAGGGAACTGGGCCGCGAGGAGAAGTTAAGACTTTTTCCCCAAACGCCAAAATAAAACCAAAAGGTCAAGGGGCTTCCACCCTTCCCATTGCCACCCCAGAGTGCCACACGACACATTTTCAATGGTTGTGGGCCGATGGGGCCAAAACATAATTTTTTTCCAAAATTTTAAAAAAATTAAAGTTCAAAAGAGAACCGCGCCTCCGTCGTAGCCATAAGAGGACAAGTGGTGCCCTCTCGATTGGTTGTGGGCGGCGAAGGGAAAATGAAAATTTTTCCCAAGCAATTTTTTTGAAAAACATAGGTTTTCAAATTCGGTCCGCCCTCCTCTCAGCCACGTGGCAACATATGATTGGGTAGGGACCATCGGGTTGGGTGAGTGAAATGGGAAAATTTTCCCAAGGAAATTTTTTCAAAAGGAAAAGTTTTAAAATCGGTCTGCCTTTCCTGTGGGGTGCCACGTGACAGGCCCTGATAAGTTGCGGGTAGGCGGGGGCCATGGACCTTTTTTGGGAAATTTTTCCAAAGTCAAAATTTGAATTTTTCTAACAGTTGGATTTATTATATTTTATTAATTTTTTTTTGTTTGAGTGCCATTTTGAAGTAGAAATTCAAATGGCCATAACTTCTGATAGGAATATCAAATTTGGGAAAATAAGGACTTTTCGAATATAGTACAATCTCTACAGGTCATCTTCCATAACACAATTCAAACTACATTTACGAGTGGGTTCAAACTAGTCTTTGAACCCCATACACAATGAATTTTACATGACATATTATCCTTAGTATTCGGGGACAGCTTATATGTTGAAGGATACAACAAACTTTCCTCCCTACACTACTTCGGCCAGTGGCGTCAAATCACCCAAAAAACCAGACAGTACAGAGATCTCTTCACCAATCTCAGGGAAGCATTTATAGGTTGGATAGTAATACAACTTTCTCCCTACACTTCTTCGGCCACAATGACGTGAGATCACCAAAAAAACTCACACTTCACCAAAAGTTACAGGATATCCTTTCTACACCCTTTTTTCATCACAAATTAGGTGTACATGTTTCTTTTTCATTTTTTTTTCATACTTCATTTACAATATTTCTTACTATATACATGCGGTTTTTACATATACACATGCGTATTTGAATACTTGATTGTATCCCGCTTTGTAGGTCCATTTGTATGGGAAGAAAAAAACAACAACAACAATGACAGATATTGACAGTGTCATTCGGCGGTTGTACCTCATACTAACATACAACACTACCTCACACACATTGACATCTACACACATGCTTCCACCCTAGGTTCACTTTTATCACTTTTACATTTTTGCATCTTTAGTCTCCACGCTCCATATTTTTGTCACTCCACGCCTTGTCTAGTCTTTTGGCATGCTTTTCTACAACACTCTACACGGATATCAGTACGCATCTTTATGTACTTTATGTTATCGAGCATTTTGCTCACCAACATAAAGTGGGGGAAAATTTAGTCACTAATTCACGCACTTGAGCCAATATTTAGTATCAGTCTTGTACTACTATTCATATGGTTTTTGAGTGAATAAAGTACTAATTAACCCATGTTCTTTGTCCTTTTTACTTTGTTTTCTGTCGTCACTTCTGATCCTCCAACCATACTTTCCTAGTTTTCTTTGTCATTCTACGTTATTCCTATTCCTGACTAGGGCATCCAGCTAGGGCTGGGGGGCCCTGGTCCCCTCGGGCGTCCTAGTCCTCTTTGTATTTTTCTTCCATCTTTTGGGCACTTTCTAGCCATTTGAGCTTTCCATATTTCTAGTGGTAAGACTTTTCAAGTTAATTACGAAATTAAAACAAGAGAACCATGTAAATATAAAGTTATGAGACCATAATGAGTGACCAAACACTAAGCATCTACTATCACCATCTATATTTACATCTATCAAAGGCACCTAAAACTACATTTGCATCCATCTAGGTCCATCACAAGGCACACAAGGCTAGTTCATCTGCATCACACTTTATAGGAGGGGAGTCTATTGTTTCCATGCATACATTTACTACATTCTACATCTAGTTACTTGCTCGCTACTTCACAAAGTATGACTGACATAAGAGTAGTTAGGGTGATTACTCACATTAATTCTCCACAATTTAATTAAATAAAAAAGGGACACATCACTAATAAAATACATACAATAAAATAAAGAACACACAACACAACACAACAAAACAACACACACACACACACAACATGTTGCCATGGTGACCTTGTTAAATTCATCTAGAATTCCAAAGTGGTTGGTCTCTAATCGCCCGATGTAGGGTAAATTTTATAAACCCTAATAAGCCTCAATATTTGAGATTTAATCCATGTTAGTTTTTGGTGAATGTACCATTTAATTGATCATATTACTTGATTCATGTAATTCATTTTTATCATTCATATATATATATAAATAATTGATTCCATGAAGTGTGGTTTTCTATCGGGTCTCCTTCTAGGCCTTAGATAAGAGGTATAAAAGAATACAAAGTTCATATCCTCTCATAAGTGGTATTTAATTTGTACCTCAAATCCTTATTTATTTGAAATCCCAATCATACATGGTTTAATTATATAAAGTTAGGGATCATGAATCATGATCCTTCATCATACCTTTCTTTACATCCTCGAATTGTGCTTTCTCAAAACAAGGTTTCCTAGTAAAATATTATTTCAAAATATGTAATTAATGATATTATAATAATAAATATAGTAATCGAAACAAATATTCTATCCTATATCAAGTCATAATATAATATCCATTCAACACAAATTTATTAAGGGAATATATATAAATACGGTTAGGGTTTAAAAAGATGACATTTTCTATGATATTTTTAGATGTGAAAATGATATATAATTATGTTAATATGCTATTAAGATTTTGTTGAATGTTCTATAAATCAAAGGGACCTAAAAATAAGCTCCAAAAAAATATGTTGTATCAAAAAGTATCTATGAGAGATTTTTTCCTAAGGCATGTGATTCTTACCTTTACTATGATAACCTAAAATACAACTTTGGCATCTCCTACCCTTGTGTGTCTAGTACTAGGACATGTTATTGAAATTTTACATTTTCACTTATAATAACAACTAAGATACATAACACTAATCCAAAGAGACCTCATACCCATGTAGATGTCCCTCTCAATAGGTGTGTGAGAATGTACATAAACAATGTAAACTAGGAAATTCGTCATAAGGGCTTCAACACTTTGATATGAACTTTATATAATTCTCCCTATTTTGATTTCTCAAAGAGGATAAATAATTTCACTATATAGTACTTTTAATGACATATTTTACACAACTAAAGCGTACATTTTTTCACTTAATGCATTACATAATTTTGGTCTTGATATTAGAGAGGACATAATCTATTCGTAAAGACATTTGATGCCTTCACCCATGGCGACACTACGAGATCAAGATTTGGCACAATATGACATGGATGAAGATTTAGATGAAACACATGTTCCACCTTAATGTTCATTGACCTCTACATGCTCACCACAAAGGTATAGGTTTATATTAGATTGTGCAATTTAATAATGTTTTCCATATTTCAAAATTATAATTATATATCAAGTTATAATGACATGTCTACTACTTATAGAGACCTACGGGAGCCATTTTATGAAGACTGACACATTTACATGAGTAGAAATCCATGAACCTTTAGGGACTTGTTATCCTGTAAAATTGACAAGGGCAATTTTGTAGATAACCATACAAAAATTCTGTTTTTGGTCCCTAAGAAAGTTTTTGACGTTTGAAATGGCCTAGAACTCCCTTCCGAAAATCAATTTTTAAGAACTTAGTCATTTTCAGCCTTTTTAAATCAAGGCAAGAAATGTCGTGTTGACATCATAAAATGTGCGCCCCTTTGAAAACCCTTTGGCGCTAGAAATGACATGTCAACATCAATGAAGTTGTGCCCCTTTGGTGCAGGAAATGACATGTCAACATTATTAAACATGCGCCAAATATGTGTGCCTAGTAAATTTTCCTAAGGCACCCGGAGATATCATGTTGACATCATGAAAATTGCGCCTTGTATACCCTTTGGCGCTAAAATTCTCATGTCGACATCAATAGATATGTGCTTAAGGTGCTAAAAACTTTATGTCAACACCAACTAAATTGTGCCAAGGCACATTTACACCCGTGTCGACACTCAAATATGCGCCAAAGAGGGTTGGTGAAATAATTAATGCCAAGTTTTCTATAAATAGGCGCTCAACACCTGTCATTTTCACGAATTGAAAATTGTGAAAAGTATTTCTCTCTGCTGCATCATCTCTGTCCTTGTCACCCCCATGTGCCATTTTTCAAGCTTGTGGACCCCAACGTCATCCTTTATAAAACTGGGTAGGTGGCTTCTCTCGCCCTTCTTGTTGTTATGGCTTTTATTTCTTGGTTATTGTTAGGTTTTAGGGTTGTTATAAACCAAAAGGTTAAATCTAAAAATGAAAAACCTAACAATCCATAACCAACCGGAAACCACTTTGCCTCTCCTTCTAGATCTACAAATCTGGAAGGCCCCTGCCTTTGAAAAAACCTAAGGCCTTTTCCTGCTTATTATCTTATTACAAAACCTCTCTTTACCATGTGAAGAAACCAAGAGAGAGAGGAAATCTAGGAAAGTGCAAAAATCATCTAAACTTTGGCGCACTATCCTTTCATGTTACACCTTCCACAATCGCACCTTGGTGCACTGTCCTTGCTTGTAGCACAACTTAAACCTGTGCCCAACTTAGATAACACTTAGCAATTTTCTAAAGGCGCAGGTGTAGCATACACAACATCAACATTAGATGTTGTGTGTTCCAAATCCGTGCCAAGTAATTTTCCTTTGGTGCATGAATTCCCTTTGCAACATCTTCTGAGATTGCACCTTGGGCACACTTAAAAGCCATGCAACACCATCCTTTTCAACACCCAGCTAAAGCAAATTTCCTAAGGCACAGGCGCATGATCCTTGACATCAACATGTTATGTTGTGTATCGTAAATCTGCGCCCTGTGCTTTTTCCCTTAGCACGCTTTGCCTTCAGTCATGCAACACCTTTCAAAAGTGTGCCCTTTATAACCTTGGCACAACTTTTCTCCTATCAACATTGGCGCACCTTTTTACATGTTGACATCCCCAAAAGTGCGCCCAACCTTTTTAAGCCTCTGCAACATGCTGTGAACTCGCACTTGCACTCCCAGAGCCTTATAATTGCTCATTCTTCTTTCTGTAATATTTCATTATGAATAACATGACAGTTGACATGGCTCTTCTGTGATGGACCTCCTTGATACTCCTTGCGAACAACAATAACCATCATTTAGCTCACACATGTCTTCATCAAGAAAAAAGCCAACAAAGTCTAAAGGAAAAGTGAAATTGACAGAATAGGAGATGAAGTACAAATATCAGAAGGTCAGGATGCTTGAATCATACGCAGAGAGTGATCTCGACATCAGAGACTCCGATCTTGGACATATTGATATGGAAGACTTCTGGGCAAGAACCAACCAGACAACTAGTGGCCCATGGATGAACAAACTAGTGGGCAACGGATTGTACTTTACAGGTGGGGCTGCCAGTAAGTGATGTAAACAATGAATTTATCATGTTGGTTTCCCATTGCTATAACAAGGACACTAGATGTGTCGAGGATAAGGAAGGAAAATTGATCATCGACCTCACAACTCGTCATTTTGAAATAACCCTGGGCATTCCTCATCACAGGCAATATGTCGCCATAAGCCTAGAAGACTGTAAGAAGGCATGGGACGACAATGAGGAAAAATGCATGCAAATGATGAACAAGCTATATCTTAAGAACAAAAAGTCGATGAGTAGATGGCCATAGACCATCCACCGCAGTGACTTCAATGAGGAACTAAGTGATACAATCACCTTCCTGAACAGAATATTTGGGCTTCCTGATGCCCATTATTTCCATAAATGGATGTTGAGGTATTTAGAGACCATGAGCAAGAATGTACCTGATCAACATTTTGGCTGGGGAGAAATCATCAGCGACACCATCTCCTAGCAGCTTCAATAGGTCCTAACAACTGGGAAGTTCTATATGAATTCCTACGTTGTATACGCTGCAGCATCAGCAAGAGATTTCACAGGCCTAGCTCGAAATGGGGTATGGCCCTAGGTCAAAATATATGAATACTACCTAGAGCTAAAGCTCAAGAACAAAATCCCCCAATTCTCTAAAATCAATGACACCTTCTTCTTCGAGGTGATTTGCCTATTGAGGTCGAATATGAGACATGGTCGAACTAGCCCGAGTGTGATTGCTACCATGAAGAAATGGGGAGCATTGTTCACATAGTTCCCCACATTCACATATCTCAGGGCGGTGAATTTTGAAGGTGAACCGACAAAGCTACCAAGGTATGCAAGGCCCAAGCTGATCCTCTTGGAGTTGTCAAGACAACTGGTCACTTACCATGAGAGGTGCATGAAAAGAAAGAAAGGAGGAACTCCATTCCCCCTTACATTGGGTTGATACACCTGTAACACACTGGCCAAAGCATGGGAAATGTATGCCGAGATTGAATTGTTGAATCTAAAGCACAACTTCCCAGCTAGGCCTACCTTCGATTGCCGAGTTGCCTCCCAAAGGAAAAAATTGATCCCATCCATGTCCCTGAGATCGAGGACATCTACATCGACCTGACACATGAAATAGATCTCAGGTGAAAGGATCACTCCCGGTTGGCTCTGGTAGAGATTGTCCATTATGATGTAGCCATTGTTCTAAAAGGATTCCAAGAGCCTGATCAAGAAATTGATCAAGTTTACCTTGATACAGATGGGGATGATTGGCCATTCGTAGAGGTTGATAGAGCCAAGGCGCCAAAGACCATTCAAGAAAGGGTCAAGCCCACGTTACGCATGCACCAAACATTGGTGCAAACAGAATGGTCTCACCTACCTTAGAGTAGATTTCTCTACTTCTCCTTCAGGTAGAGCACCTCCAAGGCTAGCCCAGCGCCAAAAGGAAAAGGAAAAGATAAGGAGGGAGAACCAAGCAAATAGGAAGAAACTCCTGAAATCCCTCCTACTACTTCTGAGAAGCAAGTGGTCAACCTGGTGTCTCCAGGTAAAGAAGAAGAGACCACCGAAGTTTCAACGGATACATCCACTCAGGATGTGGTCATAGCTACAACTACTGAGGTACCCACCATTCCTTCTTCCACTCCTTCTCCTCCCCTATCGTTCAAGCATCTGTTCCTATGGATGTGTCTTCTCCCCTTCCTTCTTCCCTTCCATCTCCCACCTCTTCCATTTTCTCCTCTCTTGCGGATTTTTCGCCTAGTGTTCCTTCCATCCCATTACATATCCCTTCCATCTCCATGACCTTTTCTTCTCCTGTATTAACTCCAGGCCCTACAAGCACCAACACGTTGGAATCCTTGTCGATGCCACCACTAAGCATCTCAATGTTATTCCCTGCGGCCTCTTCAGTTACTTCCCCTTTCACCCCCGTTTCTTCTTCTATTCCCTCTACTCCCTCTCCCATAAGTCCAAGCTAGATTTTTGACCATCTGGGTCAACACAAGAGAAAAGTTCCCATAGCACCCATGGAATTCTCTGTCATTCCGAAGAAGGGATCCAAGAAGCAAAAAGCTATAACTCGCTTCTCTAAGAGCGTTTTGAGAGAGAGGGTCATGGAGATTACATATCCAGATCCCAACAAAGAAAAGAAAGATCTATTTCCTACAGACTTTACAGTGACCCAAGTCACAATGGGAACTTCATCTGAAAGCTTACAAGGAGAGGCCTTATCTACAGTAGATGCTCTTTGCAAGAAGCTACAAGAAGCAAAAAGAGGAGAAGAGAATACTCAAGGAATGAACAAACATCTCCTCCAGGATTTGTAGAGAATGGGAAACACTTTTCCTCAGTAATGGCGATGTTGAACCTAATGAAGTTGTCGATCGGGACAAGATAAATGAATACACCAAGATTGGTGAACAAGGTGCGGTAGTGTCCTCCTAGATAGATAGAATCCTCATAGATAGTGAGGAAATAATCAAGAAATTCACAGGGGCTCTACTAGGATATAGACCCGAGCTACAAGCGGTGGCGGGATCCCTCTCTAAGGAGTTGGACAATGCCGGATTGAAACATGAAACATTCCAAGCAATGGTCAACTACTCAGCTGACGACCTATTAAAGGTCAGCGTCATTGATCACCCGTGGGTACATAACAAAGCTCTTATCGCATTGGATTATCGGGTTGATCAAATGGAATTTATCTTGGAGAGGATAGATAAAATCAAGGACAAATCCCTGGATGCAAAATACAACACGGGCGATGATTACCGAGATGTCTCTAGGGATGCTCAGGTGAATCATTCACCTTCGGGGAGGTAGACGATACCATCCAGCTCTTGAGCTATCACAACCCAAGGTTTGGTGCCAGAGGTCACTTTTGACCGAGAGTCTATCAATAACCTTCTAGCTTTCCATGATTTCATTGCATACTTGATTGAGGCATGCGAAGAGTACGCCGGATTACTAGATAAGCTCAAAAATGAAAAGGAAACTTGCAAAGTCATTGGAAACCATTTCAAGGGTCCTGATCATAATCAACTTTAGACAATGATCAGCAAGTTTATGGAATACCGAGCTCAATATCACATCGCCTCTCCTGATCAGAAGCAAGACACTTCGTTTAAGCCAAGAGATGATGATGAGGAGTTCCTCTTCTTATGTACGCTTTGATCGTTTTTGTAAAAATATTTAAAAAGTATGTTGGCATTTATGATGACATCATCCATGTTGCATCATGGGATGTCGCCATCCAAATACTTGCCCAAAGTCAACTTTTGACTTTTTAGATATTTTGTAAATAGTGGTTGGTTTCTTTTTGTCTTCTTTCTCCTTATCCTTCTATAAATATTGGGATACTTGTTGTATTCCAGGTGGACATTTTTGTATGAAAAAGAAGTGAGGAGAGAAAGACTTTGTGCTTCCTTGTAACAGAAGAAAGATTAATACATATATTCAGACTTTGTACTCCATATGTGTGTTATCTGCATCAGATATTTCTTAAGTTAGATCTATGTTCTTATTCTGTTGGATTCATTCCTATTATCATCATATGTTCATCAGTATTTCTTTATTTGTTTATGCGAGTAAGTTTGGCTCTGTTTACTACCAACCCAAAGCATAAACCCTCTGACCTTTCTATCTTTGGAATTCATTTCTTTTCTCCCTTCAGATCTACCTTCCTACTATTCTTGTCGCAGTTGTTGGAACTACCTCTCTTGGGATGAGATCCCAACCCCCCTGAAGTTATAATAGTGTATATTTGCATAGATTCCTGCTTGATATAATAACAATAAACCAGTTTCACTTTGTTGTCTCAAAGAGGGCTATACTGGTGCACACTATTGGCCTGTTTCCCCACGACTTGTCTAACCGATAGATTTTCAAACCAACAGGACTCAACACAAAGACATATACTTATAATTTATTTTTAATTAGAAAATTTTAAAATTTCACTAAACAATTTTAATACCACATGTGTATCATAGACCTACTTCCCATATAGACCAACGAGAGGATGACGATGGTGGTACAGTACACATCCTTTGTCTATTCTTAGGGTTTCCCCTACATAAAGGTATATAAATTTATAGCCTATTTTTTAATATAAGTTGTTTGTCTTAATTAAATAATTATAATATGACTTGATTATGAAAGATTTGCATCCCATATAAACCAATATGAGGATGAGGGAGTCATTTACACATAGGTATAAAGTATTCATTTATTATTTAAATTGCTTGGAATAAATTATTTTTAATAATTTGACATTTTTGCATTTCCTTGTCAAAGGAAGGTCCCTCTCATCCTATTAGCAATAAAAACATGAAATGACGAGATACAATCCCAAACAATATGAATGACCTACTCCTAAGTGGATTAAGGAGGATGACAATGTACTCTCTCCCCCTCTAGTGACAAATGTTGATAGACCATCCCATCTTGTTTGTAGTAGTTATAAACCGATGGTAAGGGGACCTCAAAATGAACCTTTATGTAAATGACAAGATGATAATATTAATGAATATTCAAGGCAAGTGAGTATTTTAAAATATATATTTCGAGCTAGAATAATTATTCATTATATTAGTCTAATTTTTTTCAATTTATTTTATGTCATTTTTAGTGATTTATTTTTGTGTGGTTGTAAGTATTTTGAAAAAGAATATTTGATCGAACATGAAATTTGATTCATTTGTAATGTCATCTACCGTGGATTCAAATCCCACCGGAGAGATGAAGAAGGTTGTCTAATTTAACTTTTACCAAGTTTAGGAGGACCCACTATGACCCAAATCTAATTGGAAAATTTGTATCATAAGGGTTTAAGATAATAAAGAGGAATTCAAGGGTAATTATGTTGCGTAAATAATTTTTTTAATGGAAAAATAAATAGTTTTAAAATTAATTTTTATAGTCACAATTTGCGGGTTCATTGCTAAGGAAACACAACTTATGAGAGGAAACAACTTTGACTTCTCAAAATAGAGAAATATGTTTGGTTTGGTTTGTGTGAAAATTGGATAGCCAATGATATAGTAATAGGGTAGCATGTTAGTTAACAAAATAAATGATATATGTTTACATTTACACAATAAAGAGGACTATTTAAAGCTTTGTAGTATGGTTGAACGTTTTCTTTAATTTGGTATTTTATGTTGTTTAGTTTCCATTCATGTCTTATAAAAGACAAATATTGTATACGATCGAATGCAATGGTAATATTATAACATGGTGAGATTAAAAATTTAAACAATATTGTGATTGGTGTAGGTATTAAAAGTAATGCACTCAAGGGGTATGAAGCTAGAGTCTAAAAAGGGTTTTTGACGACTCATCATTTGGGACGAAAAAAATAAAATAACCCACTAATAAATTTGTAAGTTCCATACAAGTTATTGTTAGAAGCACAATGAACTAAGATGGGGGGGTGAATTAGTCCTTAAATTTTTTTACTTTAATTGCTTTAACTTGTGTGAACCATTAACCATTCAATCATGCATCAATTTGAGCTTATTAACATGAAACAACCATTCATAAGAACATACACCAAAAGAGTACACAAGAACATGAAATATGAAGGTAAACCCTAAAGAGGAAGAAAACCCAATGAAATTTCTGAATATATTACTCAATTCAAAAGACTTACATGAATATGACACATTACACAAGCTTTGTTTAGTGAGGCACCCAATTAACAAAAAGAACCCACCCCTATTTAGTAAACACCCACTATACAGGGAGACTACTAACTCCCAAGGTGATCAAACATCCACTCAACCACTTGATGATGAAGGTCACTGATGTATGTTTCTCCTACAATAGATTTTGATCACAAATTCAGCTCACACACTTCAAAAACCTCTTTAAACACACTCTCTCTTACTTCGCTCAATTTTGCTTCTTCATAAGTGATCGGGTATAATGACCTTGAATTCCTTCTACTCTACACTTCTCAAATTTTCATTCTTCTTGTCAACTCTTCCTTAAATCCCTCTAACACACTCTTTCACTTCCTCTAACTCACTTCTTTCCTCTCATCACTCCACTAGCTCAAATGAGCAAATACATTCACTATATATATGAATCAACTACTAAACACCTCTAGGTCAGCCACGAACGTTACGCTTAGTCATACCAACAATAAAATACATATAATAAATCATATAAATTCACATGAAATAACCATATAGTTTGGCATTAGAATAAGACTCTCAATATACACAACTAGGCCTAAAAATGACTAGTTTCATCTCCATCGTGTACATATTAGAATCCAAAGGAACACTCCATCATTTTAAAGACTTAAATAGATCCATGCATGTTAGGTACAACCTATAAAAACCTTACATAGGATAAAAAATCTCTGCATCATCCATATTCTTCATGACACCATCAAGTAGGATTGTTTCCTACTCATTTTGAGCACTTCCAAAGAGACTAGGTCTTCAAAGATAAAGACCAAGATCTCACCAATCACATCAACTGTGGCATTAAATCATTTATTTGAAATCCAATGACACAAGGAACACCTCAAACCAATTAATACCTCATGAATAATCCCATATAACCGTCAAAACATATTTGTCCTCCAAGATACATCTCGCTTCACGAAACCAGTCTATGAAACTTGATATTCTCACACCTTTGATGACACTTTGAAACCTTATAAATGCATGGAATAAGATAAATTTTAACCCATAATAACTCTCAAATTGATATGAATCATGAGCCAAGAAAATATATTGTTCTTTCAGACCAATTTCATGAAGGTACCTTCATTGTCCTTAAACCCTGTCAAGTAGGTCAATTTGTGACCTCACCCTTGCAAAAAAATGACTTGTAGAACTCAACCAAAGAATGAATCATGTAATATTATAAGAGTGTAATACATATATAGTCATTATATACCTCCTCTTAGGCCACACATGCCTAAGAACCTCCTTTCACCATGACTGCTAAAAACTGCCTATTAGGCCTAAAAACTAGTCTTCATATTTGGACATGTGTAGACCCCAAATGGATTCACCAAGCTCTGAAATCACTTAAAAAATCTAGAGTAGATCCCCATATACTCAAAACATCAATTTAGATCAGGGTCAATTGGAAAACCTAATAGCAAACCAAACTTTCCTGAAAATAAGCAAATCTGAATGGGCTCCACCAACAATCAAGACTTCAAATCACCACCATCTGAAATCTATGAGAGTCCTTTCCATCATCTAGTCATCACATTTCATTATCCAAATAATTTATAGCTCACACCATCAAGTTTTCCTCCATCGCTAGTGAACTAGGGTTTAGGTAGGGTTTTTGACCTCCTTAGCTTCTTAGCAATCGTTCATAAAGCACAAGACCTCATTTGATATCATTCCACCTCTGAAACCATATTATCTCTATAAAAATCATCCTTGAATGGATCAGGTTCCCATGAAAAATTTACACGTGCCAACCAACAAAAAATTCTCATATCGAGTTGGAAAACTCACCTTCTTGAGCTCGGTAGGACTCAAAACATCATAACATGCAAAATATTCATCGAGAAAACTTCTAACTTTTTCCAACAGCTCTAGGAAAACATCTCTCAACTTCCCAAATTATCACCTGATCATTCTTAGCTCTACATCATCTCAACCACCATGACTTACCTAGATAGGTCATAAAATTAGGTCTAGTTTAGGCCTATAAAGAGTAGGTTTACACTATGCCTCTACTTTAAAAATATTCAAAAGGTCCTAACATCCTTTAGACAACATGTCTCACACCTCTGCATGCCCTCATGGGCCCACACACCTCTACAACTAACCTTCATGCTCCATTAGGCCACCAAACACCTAGATTAGGTCTAGATGAAGACCTACAAACCCTGCCTAAACCTTGCAACCATCTTCTGAGACCTATATGAGTGTCTCAACACATCACCAACATGCTCTCCATGCCTCTACCATGCTTCACAAGCCTCCATGCATCTCTATCCTTCATATGCCATCACATATGTTGATTAGGCCTACTAGACCAAATAAATCTCACCTTATTCACTCTTGCAACCATTCCACTACTTGTCTACCCATGTAATCATTACTAAAAAGTTCATTTTACAATCTATGCATCATCCTTTGTCATTAATGTACTTGCACCCTTTACATCAATGACAACACAAACACACACATGCCAACAATCTCCCCTTTTTTCATTGATGGAAAACAACTTGATACTTCTCCCCCTTTTTACATTAATGACAAAGCATATAACTACAACATATAGTCTCCATCTTCGCCAACATATTAGGAGCATCTCCTAGTTGGAAACATCAACCAAATAATCAAACAATCTCAAAGACACTTTGCTCTTCTTTTTGCTCCATTTTAGCTTCATTATGTCTTGAGAGCACCGTAGCTCCCTAGGAAGGTGCACATCATCACATTTATAGATACATACTTGATTCTCGAGCACAAGAAATCATGCTTGAATCCTCCTTAGACATATCTCAACCGAAGATACCCACAAACCGACTTAAACTTTCCATACACAGATTGCTAACAACTTTTCATGCCAAGAGCCCTAAAACATCCCTTCGAACAATATTTTCAAATTTTACTTGCTACAGGAGCATGTTAAACACATGAAGTATGACCTAGTTTTTCCCCTTGACAAGATACCATTATCCTTTAGCTGTTCATGCAAAAACACACACACATAATTTGACCAAATGCCATGGAGATGGGTCAAAATATATACCACATACCTGAAACAACTATTCACTATTTTTTAGTCTTCTTTTCATGTCATCACAACTTGTTGAATCATATAACTAACTCCCCCTTTCCAATATTCCAACAACTATCACTCACTCGACTAACTAGCTCTTCTTAACATCTTAAATACCCTTGATGATCAATATCAATTCTCTTTGTTTCATGAATTCTTCAAAGCACTGCAACTCATTATTTCAGTACCCAAAAATGTGGAATTTTTGGCTAAGTGACCCTTTGCCTTGATGTATTTGCCTTTTTGAAGTCAAATGAGTGAAAAAAGTCCAGCATCTAGTTTATTTTGAGTCATTTTTGGTCATTGTGAGTGTTATGTGGCTTTTGCAGACTTTGGAGGAAAAAGAGGAATAGTTCCTCTGTTCCTCCTATTCCTCGCATCCTGTTTTTCCCACAATTTATTCATTGATAGTTTTGTGCAGATTTTGTGTCTTCTCATGGAACTTGTTCCCCTCGTGCCATTGTTCTCCGTGAGCCATTTTTCTTTGCATCCCTGTCCTTCCCCACACAACATGGTTTCCTTGTAGTTATTTACTATACCCTTTGTTGCGATTTTTCTAGAGTTAGTGGAACAAAAGGAGAAGTTAGTTCCCGACCCTTTTCCCCACATTGCAAAGTTTTCTACATTATATTAAGTTTTCCTTTGGTGTGGGAAATGCGGAAATCATTAGAACTCGAGAAACTTAATATGCCTAACTCTTTTTCCTGCACCTCATGGTTCCCATAATTCCTTATCTCCCGTAAACCTTGTCTTCAATAGTACATGTAGATATTTGTTACCCGGATGGAAACATTCACCAACGCTTTGTTCCTGCAGCCCCAGAGTTTTCCACAAACCATTGAACCCCTTTTTTGTTGCGAACAAAGCGGAATTTTTGGAACGAATAGAACTCATTCCGTCTTGTTTGTTGTTACCCACACCTCCATTTCTCCTACATTGTATTGATTTCCTTGTGGCCTTCTAGCCTATGTCATATCCACATAACACGAAATGGTTAAAATTCGTTCCCAAAATCTTGGCGACTTTTGCATCACACTTTGTCTTGTGCTAAAATACACCCATTTTGATCCCATTGCTATAAAAATTGAAACTTAGTCATTTTTCACCATCAAAATTGAGTTTTGACTTTGCACCGTGCTTTCCATCCCCATGCCCTAAAAGACATTTTCGTACCGTGCTTTCCGTCCCCGTGCCCTAAAAAGACATTTTTGACCATAACTTGCTCAAATTTTATCCAATTTTAGAATTTTAAATTGCATTGGAACCATTGTGGAGGTGTTGTTATTTTCATATTTAAGGTGAGTGATTTCATCCCTTGTTGGTTTAATTTGATATATATTAGTGTTCTTGGTCCTCTCCTTCAAATATCTCTGGAAAACCATTGTTGAGCCTCCATTCTCTCTGAGATTTATCCCACACTTCCACAATGAAGTTCTAACACGGGGATATGAGCATATTTATTCCCTTGAAAATTTTGGGCCCAATATTAAAGACAGTGATATGAGGCATATGAACCTAGGTGATTTTTGTGCCCACATTTCTAAAGACACTCCCACCATAATTGCCCAATGCATTAAAAATAGTGGAAGTACATACATTGTTTTTGCCTCTCTTCGTTCAATGCACTGACACTATCCTAGCATGTGCATAACATTTTGACCAAAAAACCAAGGAATTGAAAGACCCTTAAGGTCAAATAATTGCCAAGCTTGATGTCAACTACATCAATACAGCCTTAGGAATCCCTACCTTTGAGAATTCCAAAACTTTGACCAAGGTTGAGGCTCAAAATAGTTTTGATCAAGATAAGGAAAAATATAAAAACAATGATAACCAAGTCCTAGTGCAAGAATCACAAAAAGGAGCCTCCAAGCTGCCCAAAGTTCTCTATAGGTCATATTTCAAAGAAGAATTGTCAGACATGATCACTTTTCTTGCAAGAATGATGGGCATGCCTTCCACAAATGAATTTCAGTATTGGATGTGCATGTATATTAATGTCATCTATGAATACAAACATATGCTGAATTTGGGGAAATCATATTTAAGAACCTGAGTGAACAATTGCTCAATGTGCACCAAAATAACACCTTCCACATGACATCCTACCTAATGTACACCATAACAACCTATAGAGTATGAAATCAGATATCAAGAAAAGAAGAAAAGAAAAATTCACCAGTGTATGAATTCTATTCCCAACTCACATATGAGGCTAGTAGGGATCACTACGAGAAGAGTTAATGATGCCTTCACTATGTTATTAGTTAGATAGTTGGAAGGAAATGTAGTTGAGAGAGTCTCTGTAGAAGCAAGACAATTGATTTCTACATATGGCATCCTTTTTATCCAATTTAGAAAATTATCATATATCAAGATATTTGGGTTTGAAGGTGTGCCTAATAAATTGCCAATGTATTGTAATGATAAACTGGTTCTAGTGGAGGTTTACATGAAATTGGATTTGTTGCACAGGACTTGCAGGGACAAGAAGATCACTGGAATTTAGTTTCCTATCTCATTAGGAAACTACACATTTAGGTCTACTTTGGATGGACATAATGTTGAAAGACCAATTTCTGAATTGAAATTTCATACCTATCAGAAGAGGTCCTCATTTGATAGCAAGGGTTTCATCTCCAAGCATCACAAATGACCTATTATCACATTCCCACATTCAAGGACTATTGGGAAGATTGTGTAGATGAGTATGAGGTAAGAAAAAGGTACTTTGGAAGGCTATCATTGCAGCAGATAAAATATATCAACTTGTACCATGTTCCTAAATGCTTAGAAGATGATAATTTTTATTTATACTATGTGGAATACATCATAACCATTCAACATATGCCTATCCCAACCATTTACTTGGTCTCAAAAAGAAAGAGATGATCCTGCTGAATTGAATAACCCTGTGCTAGTGAGGAAAAGGCAATGGTTCAATAGGAAAATGAAATAATACAGAGAAATGATGAAGACATCTTCCTCCCAAGAAGTCTCCACCTCTCACAAAGATGCTTCAACCTAGTAGACTCCTTCTTCCTCACCCTCGGATTCAGGAACTAAGTTGGATGTAAGGAAATATAAAGAAAAAGAGGTAGAGAAGGATGATGAAACACCTAAGAAGGAAGGGGAGCAAGAAAATATATACGAATCAACTGATGAAGTTTCCCTTGTTCCTCATTTAGTACCAAACCTTCTGAGGAAGAAGTAAAAGCAATTTAGGAAAAAATAAATGAACTAGAATAGGATTTTGATAAACAAATGGATGAGGAAGAGGAAGAAGATGAGGAAGAAGATAATGAAGAAGGTAAAGATAAAGAAGTTGAGGTAGAGATCATAGAGCCAAATACAAGAAAATATATTACCTCAGGGCCTAAACTAGAAGTCAGGAGACCTTCTTCTTCTTATATCGAATTTTCTACTCTTAAGGTTGCCACTTCTCAACCTCTCGGTCCTCCAAATGTCCTTGCATTACCACCTCCTTCAGCTCCGCGTGCGAATGATTCATTCACATGGGTTCAACCCATGATTGACAAAAAAAAGAGGAAGGCTTCATCACAAATTGTTGTTCCAGGATTTGATGTAGTGGTTTTCCTCCTTGACACAACTCCTCCTTCAAAAAGGAAAAGACAACCTCTCGTTTGGTCTCAGATGCTAAAGGACAACAATTTATAGAAATTGCTAAACCAAAGGGAGAAAAGAATGAAAATGAGATATCAATTTCAGACTTGGAGTTGACAAGGATCCCACTTGAAGGAGAAGTGTAGAATCTCAAGGAAACTGTTTCAAAGGTTATTGAGAGGGTAGAGAAAGGTAAGAAAACATAGGAAAAACTTGAAGAATAGGTGAAAATTCTCTCCAATTTCATCAAATCCTTTCTCTCATCTGATAAGACCCCTCTGGATCCCACTCCTCTCTCCTCACTTCCACCTACTATTGTCCTTTTTGAAATTGATGTCAAATCCATAACAGAGATTCACAAACATGCAACATTTGGAAGAGATTCTGAGGCCTAGGTGGAAGGTATTTTGATCTTTGGATTACAATTTATTAAGGAGGATTATATGGTGTATGAAAACATCATTGATGCTCAAGATTAGATCAACTCAGGGATAGATACAATTGATAAAGAGCTCAAACTATAGGCTGACTGTATTCAAGATATCCATATCATGAGCACCACTTATGAGAATATCCTCTTGTCACACAAAATCTTTGATGATTATAAGAGCAACTTGTAAAAGAATTGGAATTATAGTGTAGAATGGAAAATCAAGGTGATAGAGGAAGCTACAGTTGAAATGAGAAACATGGTACAAAAAGAAGAGTTATTGAAAGTAGAAATATTTGCTTATTTGCAAGCTCTTCACTATCAATTCTATAAGGAAAATTCTCCATAGAGGAATCTAATTGATTAGGTAAAAGAAAGGTTTAAATCATTGATGAAGGGTGAACTCTTCAAATAACAATCAGTCAGCAAGGATAAGATGGAGGAACTTTCATAACTACATAATGTACTGGGTGAGGCTGCCGAAAGACTCTCACAAAATGGAGTTGCTAAAGAAATGGAATATTACTTTGGAATTTGGTTGGCTGCTATGGAAAACACCATAGTTACCAAGTGCATGAAGATTTCTGATGTTGTGACTAGATTCAGAGTTCAAGTGCTCAAGATAAAGGTTCCAGTTGTGCCTATTCCCAACATTCCCTCTTCTCTTGGTTCATAGTACTATTCTATCTAATTGTTATGTTTTGAGGTTGGCTTTATTATTTTGAAAATAAAATTGTAAAATAAATCCAACTTATGTAATTAACTAATTAAGTGTTTAGCACTTAATTAAAAGACAATTAGTTAGAAAAGTAGTTACATCCTCCCTCACCTATATAAGGCTTCTTTCTCACTTGTAAAGGGGTTGGATATTGGTGCCATTGAATGTAAATACAAAGTTTGATCAATACAGAAGAAGACTTCTCTTTCTCTCATATGTGTTCTTCCTATTTCCTTTTCCTACAATCTATAGATGTGATAGTCTAATATATGTGTAATCTGAAACTTTGTGTTCAATCCATGAAGTGAGGTGTGATGAACTTTGTGTCTATTTGCATTTCATGTTATATGGGTTTTCATATATATTGACTCACATGTTCTTAAGTTATTTTGCATGCATTAGTAAAATATAAATATGCATTCTCTGTATTTGAAAGTGTTGCTTCTTCCCTTCTCTCCTTATAGTAGTGAGTGATATTGCATAACTAAAGAGGGTATTTATATCCCTGGTTGATGAGTTAGTGTGAACTTTGTTTCCATAACTCACTCTTCTTGCCTATATAAGCTATTATTTATTCCTAAAAATCTTATTCCTTTGTTTGTCTTCTATATTGATAATATGAATCATGCACCACTAATATCCTCATTCAAATCTAATTATCATGCATATTTGTAAATACTTAGAGTTTCAAGTTTTTGGTGAAATAAGGGAGCCTCCCCATAAAGAGGAGGGACTATTGTCCCCTAAACTGTTGATTGTCTCCAATGACTAAATTTCCAACCAAAAAGTACACAATAACCTATTGTACCCTATCATGACGCAAATGATCAACCATACAAGTCCTGAAACAATCCTAGCTTTTAATTTCAATGATAATGAGTGCTTTAGCCCCCAACTCATGCAATCATACAAAACACCATGAACCATCATGCACACCAACAACGGGACATGCTTCACCTTACTACTCTACTACCACTTCAAGGTCAAACTTAAAAACATACCTTAGCTTATGATGCCTCTGCACGAAATTTGTAGTCCTTTATTAAGATACAAATATTCATTCTATGATTGTATATCCTTGTAAACTATCTTGACATCCCATACTCCTATTTGAGACACCACTACAGACCCAAACTTCCATACACATACTTGTAACAATGCACATCAACTGAAGAACTCACATTTTTGACTTCCACGGTCCTAATCTTGCTTTTCTCTCCTTGATACAACTTCCATGATGCATGAACATACTTGATACACTCACATCATGGATTAAGGATTGAGACACAACATATAGGATCAACCAACACATATACACAACTAGAATGAAACATTTTACCCTACCTCTGATGGTTTGATCAAGTCATCATACAAAATGAATGAATTTTTCTTCATGAATCCATCATCCTTATCATGTAACAACACTTAATCCAGTTCATAAGCATATCAAAGACTTTCAAGAACACAATGAACTCCTTATGACTACACTTTGTTATAGTATCACACTTTAACTCATTTATGCCCCCTTAGCACCATACTTCACATGGATGAAAAATGTATCTAAGAATCCTAGTAGAGACATTCTATAACATGAGGAGTCTAGAAAAACAAGCTGAAGAGGTTCCATGACCTCTTTGACATCTACAACTCATATTTTCCTTTCTTCTTCGATTAGAGACATGTGAAGAACCTTCTTCTTTTACTTCAATATCTCTGCAGTAGATGGAGTGACATTGTTTACTCTTATTTCCCATAACCTTCCTTACCTCTTCTATTACACTCTAGGACTCGAAACCTCCTAATTTTCCTTGTAGGACCATACAAACAGTCTCTAGCCACATGTCCAACATTATTGCAGTTAAAACATACCATTTTTTTGACCTTTATGACATTCATTTCTCCAATTTGGACTAGATGATTCATATAGGAAAATTTAAGTAGTGTGTCCTTTTTCATGATAGTTATAATATATAATGTTTCATGACTGATTATATCGACTATCCTTCTACACTCTTTTCTCTATGCCTAAAACCATTACAAGTATAACAATAGCCATTGAATTTCTCTCATACCTTGATGCATTGGGTTGCCTTACAAAATTTGTCTTCACATTGTCTTTGAATTTTCTCTCCTTCTTGCTTCTCTTTGGTACTTGAACTTTCAATCTCCTTTCTTGAAATAGTGTTTTCTTGCATCACTTATTTTATCTTGAGGTTTTCCTTAAACCCAAAATCATCTTGTCTATGAAATATCTTTGACTTCCCAAGAGATCATCAATATACTTTGAGCTCTTCTCAAACTTTTAGAATGAATTAACCTTGTTAGCTACTCAAGACAACTCTACCCTTAGAAACATCATTTCTTCTTCAAACTTAATGCATTCTTCCTTCTTGGATTGTAAGCTTGTAGTCATATAACTCACATGGATCTCTAACTGTTTGACAACCTCATCAAGATTACTAGTTTTAGACTAGTGCTTCGCTTCAAGATCATGAATTTTTTCTTTATATTCTTTGACTTTTTATCTCAACTTCCTGCTACTTTTCTCGTCATGCTTCAACTCATTTTAAACACACATTAGCTCAATTTCTAGGTCATCATCTTTTTCTATCTCAGAATGCATGCATGAATCACCAAACAATATGGATTATTCACTCTTAGAGCTCATAACATCCTTAGCCATGAACAAGACTTCATCACCCATATCACCATTTAGATTCGAATCAAAGTTAGAAACACCATCATAGTTACTTTCCTCAGATGAGCAACATTATTTCTTTTTGTAGAAACTCTTCTTGGAATTCTTCTTGTTGTCAAACCTTTTAAATTATTCTTTCCTTTACCATACTTGTGCATTTGAGGGCACTTGTTGGCAAAGTGACCTATTTCACCACAGTTAAAGCATTTAAAATACAACTTTCCTTTGTACTTACCTGAACCAGGTTTTAGTCTTCTAGAAAACATGGAAATTAGTTCATCATCATTAGACTTCTTATCCTTTGACTTATTCTCATCCTTGAAAGCAATCTATTTCTTGATAGGTTTAGAATCAATGATCCTCATATCATATGCATTCAAGATGCCATGTAGCTCATCCATCAACATGACCTTCAAATCCTTGGCTTCCTTAATAGTAGATAATTTAGAATCAAACTTGGGAGTTAGGGTTCTTAGCACCTTTTTACCACTACTACTTCTTTCACTTCTTCACTTAACCCTCTAATGGTGTTGACCACTTGATCAACTTTGAGTAGATAAGCTACGATAAATTCTTCTTCCTTCATCATTAGGATTTCAAACTGATTTATGAAAGTTTAAGATTTTCCATCCTCACATTGGAATATTCTTCATATACGACATGAATTTTTACCAAATTGCCTTATTTGATGTACAATACATAACCTTGACAAGTTCTGATTATGCTAGTCCACACAAGATTGCATTCATTACCTTGGAGTTTTCATTGTTAGCCTTCTTAATGCTGTAGTATTGGTTGGAGGAGTTTGAGGAAAAATATACCCATCTATCACAAAATACCAAACATTACATTCTAAGGACATGATGTGATTCCTCATCTTGATGCTCCAAAATTCATAGTTTGATCCATCAAACAACATAGATTTGCTGGTAGAAGTGCCACTTTCTTTGACTCGCCATTTTAGTGCTTCAAAGGATCTCTTTCAAGTGATTAAACTTCTTCAAAATGAAATTTATTTGATACTAATTTTTAGAATTAAAATGGAATGGGGGTGGGGTTGAATCATTCCTTTAAATTTTTAATTTAATTTCTTTAACTTGTGAGAACCACTAACCATTCAATCATACATCAATGTGAGCTTATTAACATGAAACAACCATTCACAAGAACATACACCAAGAGAGTACACAAGAAAATAAATATGAAGTGGGAAACCATCAAGGGAATAAAAACCATTGAAACTTATGAATATATTACTCAATTCAAAAGACTTGCATGAATATGACACATCACACAAGATTTTTTTAATTAAGCACCCACTTCACAAGGAATACCCACCCCTATTTAGTATAACACCCACTATACATGGAGGCTATTACCCCCAAGGTGATCAAGCACAAAATAAACCACATGATGATGAATATCACTGATGTATGTTTCTCCTACAATATATTGTGATCATAAATTCAGCTCACACACTTCAAAATCCTCCTCAAATACACTCTTGTCTCTTACTTCTCTCGATATTACTTATTCATAGGCTGATTAGGTCTAATGACCTTGAATTATTTATGCTCTTCAATTATCACCTTTTAATTCTTCTTCTAAAATCTACCTTAAATCCCTCTAGCACACTCTTTCACTTCCTCTAGCTTGCTTCTTTCCTCTCCAACTCTACTAGTTCAAATGAGAAAATACATTCACTTTATATACACGACTCAACTCCTAAACACATATAGATAAACCATGAGAATTAAGGTAGGTAATACCAAAAAGAAAATAAATTTAATACATCAGATAAATTCACATGAAAGGACCATATAGGTCTTCATTGGACTAAGACTTTAAATATGCACAACTACACCTAAATGACTAGTTTCATCTCCATTGAGTACATCTTGGAATACAAGGGCACACTCCATCATATTCAAGACTTAAATATATTCATTAATGTTAGGTACAACTTATAAAAACTTTACATTGTATCAGAAACCTCTACATCATCTATATTCTTCATGACACCATCAAGTAAGACTGTTTCCTAACTCATTTTGAGCACCTATAACAGACCGGTCTTTAAAGATGAAGACCAAGCTCTCACCAATCACCTCAAATATGGAATGAAACCAATCATAGGAAATAAATTGAAACAAGGAACACCTCAAACCAATTTATTCCTCATGAATCAGCCAATATAGCCACCAAGACATCTTTGTCCTCTAGGATACATCTACTGCTTAGAAACCATTCTTGGAAACTTGAGCTTCTCACACCATTTATGACACTTTAAAACATTATCAATCCATGTAATAGGATAAATTTTAACTCCTCATCACTCTCCAATGGATAGTAATAATGAACTAAGAAAATATATTTTTCTTTTAGACCAATTTAATCAAGGTACCTTCCTTGTCCTTAAACCCTGCCAAGTATGTCAACTTGTGACCTCACCCTTCCCAAAAAAACTGACTTATATACCTCAACCAAAGCATGAATCATGTCATATTGGAAGTGTAAAAAAGATCCATCTTCATTAGAAACCTTCTCTTAGGCCACATATGCCCAAGAACCTCCTTTCACCATGACTACTAAAAACTACCTATTAGGCATAAAACTAGTCTTCACATTTGGACCTGTGGAGACCTCAAAATGGATTCACCAAGATTTAAAATCACTTAAAACATTTATAATAACTCTCCATATACTTAGAACATAAATTTAGATCATGTCTCAAATGGAAAACCTGAGAGAAAACCAAACTTTCCTGAAAACAAACAAATTTGAGTGGGCTCCACCTATAGTCAAGACTTGAAATCACCACCATTTGAAAGTTGGGAGATTCATTTCCATCCCAAAGTAATAAAATTTTATGATCCAATGCATTTAGAGCTCACACCATTAATTTTTCCTCCATCATTAGTGAACTAGGGTTTAGGTAGGGTTTTACCCTCCTTAGCTTCTTAACAATCGTTCATAAAGCACATGACCTAATTTAATCTGATTCCACCTTTGAAACATTCTTAGCTCTATGAAAAATCATCCTTAAATGGCTCAGGTCACCATGAAAACTTTTCACATGACAAAAACACAAAATTTCTCATATCGAGTTAGGAAACTCACCTTCTTGTGCTCCTTAGGAATCAAAACATCATAACATGCAAAATATTCATCATAGAACCTAAAATTTTTCCCACAGCTCTAGGAAAACCTCTCTCAACTTCCCAAATGCTCACCTAATAATTCTTATCTCTACATCATTTCAACCACCATGACTTACCTAGCCATGTCATAAGATTAGGTCTAGTTTAGGCCTGACAAAGGAGGTTTACACTATACCTCTACTTCAAAACTCTTAAAAGGTCCCAACATCCTTGGGACAACATGTATAAGATCTTTGAATGCCCTCATGGGCCCACACCAGTTTACATCTGACCTTCATCATCCATTAGGCCTCCAAGCACCTAGACTAGGTTTAGATGAAGACCTAGAAATCCTCCTCACACCTTACGAATCATCTTCGAAACCTAAATGAGTGTCTCAAAACATCACCAAAGATGCTCTCTATGCCTCTTACATGCTTAAAAGCCTACATGCATCTCTATATTCTTCATATGTCATCACATATGTTGATTAGGTCTCCCGATTAGGCATACTAGACCAAAAACTCTCACCTTCTTCACTCTTACAACCATGCCACTACTTGTCTACCCGGTCATTATTCTCAAAACTTCATCTTTCACTCCTTACATCATCCTTTGTCATTAATGTACTTGCACCTTTTACATCAATGACAACACAAGCACACACATGCCAACAATTTATAAATTTGTGTTGTTTTGTTTTGATTTTTATTATTAATATATGCAACTTTATCATATACTTGAATTCACGGAAGAGTGCTATAAGAAGCACACAAAAAAATAAAAAGTGTGTGTGTCATTAAAATATTTGGGATGGAAAATAGAAGCCTTTAATGAATTAGCCCAATGTAATTAGTATGTGCTAGTAAGACATGTAGTGTTTAATTTTTTTACACACAAACCATAAATTAAAATTAATTTTTTTAACATTTTATCATAAAATTTTTTTAGGGTAAAACAAATTGAAAGGATGAAGAAGATTTAGAGAAGGAATAAAATGATGAGGACAATGAAGAAAATGATGAGAACAAGGAAGAGGATAAAGTTTAGGAAGAGTAAGAAGATTATGAAGATCAAGGTGAGGATGAGCGAGACCAATCATTGGGATATTTAGGAAATAGTTTTACATCTATTTGTTTTTAATTCGAGCGACCCCATAATACTCCATCGAAACTACATTGTTATATAATATTGTAAATCATATTTTGAATTGAAACAATGTCTTCTTTTATTATTAATAATAATATTTGGACACTTTATAAATTATCACTTGTATGATTTCTCTATGATAATATAATATAAATACTATTTTAGTATTTAATGTTTAATGGTTGTAAATAGAAAAAAATGTAATATATAACTATTCTTAATTATACCATTTGTAATTAACATTAATTATATTTCTTTTTTAAAAATATTAATAATTCTTGCATCACATTTATGCCACCTCTCATTTTTAATGAAGGTTACATTCACGCCACCCTTGATCATTAATGATGCGGGTCTTGCGTCGTTTGAAATGACACAAAGTGGACGTAATTTTGAGGCAAAATAGGCACAAAATTGGTGCAAAAGTGATATAAATTCAATGCAACTACAATTATCTAGTCGTGTCATGTTTGCGTTGCTTTTGTGACACATAAATTGATGAAAATTATTCCTAGAAGCACACTAAAATATGCCAAAAGGTCAATTTCGATGCGAAAAATGGGCCAAATATGACGTTATTTGCACATTGTGTAGTAGTGTAGTGTAATAATATTTTTAGTATCTAATTTTATAGTCGTTATTGTAAGTTGAAATGTAATTAGATTTTTATAGTATATGTCATGTGATTCAAAACATTTAATATTTCTTTGATGGGGTTATTATATATGTGTTATCCTATCATCCTCAACAAATTTCTTGAGCATAGGAATTGGTTTTTGAGATGGTTGATCTCGGAGTTGATAAGTTATATTATTCTTACAAAACTATGGTTATAAAATAATGTGTTTTGGGTAGATAATATCCCACGTATATCCTTTATTTTCTTTATATTTTATTTTATGGTGCTTTAGAAAGCCTTGAAATCATTAATCTTCATTCCAATGGTAGATTTTAAAGGGCGTCTCGATTAAATTTTATAAGCATACATATACCTTTATACTTGTGATAAGAATGTGCTAAGTAAATTTAAAACCCATGAATAACTCTTTAAGTATCTAAAATATAAACTTTACATCTTGGCTTTGAGAAATCATAATGAGATGAGTTTGGGAATGTAAATATTATGCAATTCCTTTGAGTTATATAGACACATACATACCGATAAGAAATTATAACAAAAACTCTAATGGGGATGATAAGATCTTAAAATATTTTGCTAAGCAAGTGATGGGAAGTGCATAGGAATTACAAGAGATTTAGAAGGAGACCAACATAATATATGAAGTAGAGGTTAGAGATTCAAACAAAAATGTTGTTTGACTCCTACTAGATCCTCAGTCATACTTATGTTGAATTTTGCAAATTAAATTCTCCAAATTATTCATAAAAGGGTTTATATTATTTGTTCATGCATTCCCGTAATTCGATAATATTTAAGGGTATTTTAAAAAAAGATGTTTATTTTTCCTCTCATTTTATAATTGTTTTAGACATATAAATTAAGAAAAAAATAATATAGAAATAATTTTTATGGCAAAAATTCATAACATATAATATATCAAAATCAGCCTAATATCCCTTTACAAATCACATGAAATTACTAATATATATTTTATATACCGGAAAAACTATATCACCCTTTCAAGTAGGGTGCATAATTCTTTGTGTATCTTCCATATTTTTTCATCGTGTTGGGGGTGGCGACGGGAGATAAAGCTATTCTCCCCACATAATGCACCACCATACATAAAATGACCCATAAAAAACACCATAGACCATGTGCATGCATGGGTGGGATCCATACGTCGTGCCAGTAACATTGTAGGTTTCTTATTATTTGAGTAAACCCGATTGAAATCAGATAGTGGCATGTGGAAGGCAGTAGGAGGGTTGGTAGGAACTCCGTGTTTGTAAAGAGCAGTCACGAGTTTGAGTTCGGTTGGGCGTCAGAAACACTATTGAAAAACACTGTGTTTTTCAACCAAACCAAAATTGCAAATAAAAACTAAGCTGTTGAGCCTCGCACCACATGGCAACGAATGACATGATGGTCGTGATGATGCACCCGCATGGTTCGTTTTATGTATGTGGTACATTTTTGGGGAGAATAACCTTCACCGCATTGGGGGCTTGATGAATGCATGCATGAAAATGTTTATCATCCATATTAATTAATGGTTGACATGAGTATTTTATGTGTGTGGGGCCGCCAACCGACACAAATCCCATGTGACCCTCCCCAAATGGGTCGGAATAAAATATTGATAAATATCTAAATTTAGAGAACAATCATTTTGGAAGAATACATTCATTCCATCCATGTTTTTTTCAAAATTCAATCTTTTCATAAACACTAGAATTCATTCTACTCAAAGATTATTTATAAAACTAAAAATTTCCAATATTAAACCCTATCGTAGGTATGATTTCCACAACCATTTAATTTTATTTAATTTATTTTCACAAGCACAATCTCTATATTATGCAGTGTTTTTGAGTATGCCACACATGTGCGAAAGATTATTTATAAAAGTAAAAAATCGCCAATAGTAAACCCTATAATAATGGAAGTATCATTTCCACAAGCGTTTAGTTTTACATATTTATTTTAACAAATACAATCCATTCATTCTTATTTGTTTATATCGATTTTATACATTCAAATCTTAATTTCATCTCATGAGTAGTTAAGAAATATTTTCTTGTTCAAACTCGAGAGTAAGTTTTAGATTTAATGACCACCTATGCATGCTAAAGAATTTTTAGTGACGGTAATTTTTTAATTTATCTTTATTTTATTTTAACACTTTCAAATATATGTTTATGTATATCAATATGATTTGTATATACATTTATTTAAAAAATAATGGTCATATTTTAAATATGCATGTCGGAAAAGATGTTGATTTCAAAAAATTATAATTATTTTAAGATTAAAATCACAAAAAGGTATAATCGACCATCAAATTAAACCTTACATGGGAGTAAAATAAAGTCATGTCCATCCCCGATAATAATTGAGTGATGAATTTAACAACCTTCCTCTCAAACTACCGTAATGATAATATCACCATAAGTAGGGATTTTTTCCAAGCACAAGAAACCCTTATATGGGTTTATTTGAGCACCAAAACCTATATATGAAATTGCACTTTGGGTAATTATCTAGTCTCGATCACATACTACTATTCATATGGTTCCTAAGTAAGAAAAGTACTAATCAACCCATGTCTTTGGCCACCTTTCTTTGTTTTATGCTTCGCATTCAGTCTTGCACTCTTACTTGCTCAGTTTGTCTTTTCACCTTTCGGTATTTGTCATTCTAGACACTAGCGCCTAGCCATGATGCCAACGCCTCGTCCCTCTGGGTGCCCTTGTCCTCTTTGTACTTTGGTCACACTTTTTGGGTCCTTTCTAGCCATTTGAGCATCTTATCTTTTTGGTAGTCATCCTTTTTAGGGTTAATTACAAAATTCAAGCAAAGGAATCATATAAATATAAAGTTATGTGATCATAATAAGGGACCAAACACTAAGCACTACTTATCACCACCTAAGGTTACATCCATAAAAACATCTATAGCTCTATTTGTATCCATATAACTCCATCACAAGGAACAAAGGTTGGTTCATTCTGCATCACACTTCATAGGAGGGGAATCTATTATTTCCATGCACATGTTATTTACATTATACATCTAGCTACTTTCTCGCTACTCACAAAGTGTGACACACACAAGAGCAACCTAGGGTAAAATTCCACACAAACACACACAAAACTACATTGGTTCTAAGATGTAGTGCAACGCTCAATAATAAGTCCATCATTATGGTAGTTGAGGATAGTCCGACCCCTCATTTTGCATCTTTATTTTTAGTATTTGATGTCTATTTGAGGGTTTTACAGGTGCTTTCTTCATTGCAGGTTTACAATGACCTCGATCTTAATTTTACAAAGATATATAAGCGAATAAGTGTGAACCTCATGTGACATCTCACGGGAGGTTTTCGAGAATCTACGCAGACTAGGGCACACCCGAAATAAGACTAGGGTGCCCACGGTGCCCCCATCCCTCTCTAGATGCCGTAGTTCAATCAAATCTTCCAAATATGCATTTTTCTAGGCTTTTGTGCGATGGTATTTCATCTCTGTTCAACCCACCTCCACTGCGACACAGTCCAACAACCTCTGTGAATCAACTAAGGCTCTTCTAACCCTCTTTGTAATTAGGGTTTCATATTTTATTGCTTAGTTGTTTGGGTATTATTTCTATATTTCATTATTCATTTATTTATTGTTGCCAAACTAGCATTTAGATTAGGCTATAATATTACATTTTAGCATAATCATTTTGGTGAACCCCACTCGTGATCGGTCTTTTGGATCCTTCTTTGGCATATCATCTTCTTTATCATGGCTCCTAAAATTCCTCAAATTTCTTTGTCTGATTTACTTCAAATGCATCATAATTGCCAAGTTGTTCTTAAAAAGGCCTAGACACCATGTATCTTCCCCAAGATATGCCTCCACATCAAGTGAGTGTTATTTTTGATCATTTATTTGACAACCTAGTCTTCATGATCCTCCATCTAATCAACCCATGTTGGAATTCAATTCAAGCTTTGCATTCTTTATTTCAAGACAAATTTAAGGCTATGGAATCCATGATTACATCTCTCAAATCTGAAATCCAACATCTTAAGGATGCTTCTCAAGCTCATGTTTGTTCTCCTTCTACATCTCATCTTCATTCTATGTCTACTACATGTGCTCATATCAGTGAGCCTCAAGTCATACCATTACCAAAGCCTCTCACCTTTGATCACAATACTAAGCAACATGACATTCTTACTAAGATCCTTAGTCATCAATTGATCACTTTACTACCTACTCATTACTATCCTCCTTATCAGCTAGCAAAATATCAAGGTCATGTCATATTGCAATTATCATCGAATCAATGGACATAATGACAATGATTGATTCTATGCTTTACAATGAAGAATCAAACATCTTGAGCATCAAGGCTTTATCTCATTCACTTTACACAACATTTTGTTGCATGCCCATCTACAAATGTTACATCTCAATGGGTTCCTAAATCTGATTCGTCTATGTCTAATGAGCATCATGCCATCACTTCTAATGGTCGTTCTACATGAAATTCAAGCACCGCTTAAGCAAACACCTCTCAAATCAATATAACACCTCCTCCTCTCAAGACATCTACAACATTACCAAGTCAAAATACACAACCACCTCTCAAAATCAATCAACCTTCTTCTCCTATCAAGTCTTCTACGTCATCAATCCCACCTAAGTTACCACCATTCAAGATTCCTCCCCATCCTGCTCCACTTCTATTTCAAATTCATTTTGTCAAAGAAACTACTCCTACTGATAGCCAAGACACATTTCTGCCACCATTGCATGGTCCTGTTGTTGCTTTTTCCACACATGCTTCCACCGCTTCACACAAAATTGGTCTCTGGTAGGTGACTCTTGTCACCTTACCCCCTGATGAAACACTCATGTTCTTATGGTTCTTACATGACTATTGATGGATCTCTTAGATAAGAACCCCATTTCATCTTCCCATTACATACTTCATGGACATCTCTATATATTACATAATCACTCATACATACATACATATACAACCATCTATTGTTATTCACGCATACAATATGATCTCTCCTCATTTCTCACATCACTCAATCAACAATACACTATCTATTATACTTTATCACCCTCATACATCACCTATTTATCATCGAATAACATGCTCATCAACATATACTTGGGGGCATCATACTTTTTTCCCTCCCCTCTTCTAGCACCATCAGTTGTCTCGCATCTTACACATATCACATCTAGTATTTTATATTCATCACACATGGTAGTATTGATATTACCCTATGATGACTCTCTTGTGCTTTCAATTTACACTTGATTGTTGAGGGAATCCTATACACATGAACCTCACACACCATGCACATGATACACTATCTTCACACATCATACATTCACATCTTCACACATCTTAAATATTTGTGCTTCATCATACACATTTTACACCTATATCATCCAATCATCTTCCATCCTATACATTCAACATTACATGCTTTACATATCACACATCACACATACTACACATATTCTACATCATCTATCTTTTACCCACATTGCACTCACTTCCCTATGACACACTCTAGTCTCATGGTCCATACTTGGACTGTTGAGGGTATATATATCAAATGGACCACATCACACTCACACATTCAACTATTTGATCTTTTTCTCATATGACATTCCTAGATTAGTGATATATGTTATAGGCTACATCATCACTTCCACTTGCATCATTTAGTGATATAAGCTATAGGCTACATCATCACTTCCTTGCATCATTTACTGATATACACTTTAGGATAAATCATCACTTCTTTTATCATCTTGTCGTGATATACGATTTAGGCTAGATCATCACACATTTTCACACCTCATATCTATGTCACATATCATCACTATGCATTCACCACACCATGGTACATTAATCAAATCATATATAAAACATCATTTGAACCATTTCCCGATGACACACTCTCATTTATGGTTCATTCTTGATATCTTATGGGGCATAAAAAATGAACCTCATGCATATAACTCCATTCACTGGGGGAATGTGGCTCCTATCATTCACTTTGCATTCCATTCCATCCATCCACAACATATTGCATATCTTGGTTACATTTACTCTTTCTTACATTTACTTATACATGTTCACTTTATTACACATGCTAGATAGATATCTTGTATGTCATTATCTTTATCATACACACATGTGCATTCACTTGTCTTTTAGTTGTGATTGATGATTATATAGATCCATTACACACAACATGGATGCTTGGCGCAATACCTTGTACTAGTCCCACATCGCCTCTGGGGCATCCAATTTTGTATAACTACAAGTGTTATTGTTTCATTTTATTTCATATCACACTACTTTATCAGATTATACATGATTTGACATACTTTTTATCTTTCTAACATGCTAACGGGTGCTTCATGTGCAACATTTGTTTTTAGGACTATTTTCCACCATGGTTATCTATTACATTGTTTGTACTTTCTTGTCATTGTTTGCCATTGTATGTGGGATTTTCCCTTTGTCTTGTGTGCACACTTGTTTGTTTATGGACAATACGGATTTGATTTTCTTGCAACACTATGAGTGGTGTCCCATGTTTGCAACCCACTTTTTACGGTATACATTGTCTTTTTGTGTGTTCTATCTTACACATTGTTTGTTTAACTTACACTTTGTATTATACATGCATGCTTATATTTTTTTGTACTAACACTTGTTTTCAATCCACTTATTTTCATGTGCCTTGGTTTCTACCAAGCACATCCCCTTCCCCCTACAGGAATAGTTTCAGTGGTCGGTCCTCCTTTGGGCCACATTCTCCTTCAATGACGTTGCATGCACCCCAAATGAGAGGGGGCATCATTTGGGTGAATCAGTCACCCCATAAAGAGTATACACAACAAAAAAATACTGGTATACGGTAAATTTTTCAGATTTCAAGGCTCATAATCAGACTTGGGTCCTTAGTACACAATGGTCCATGACACAACGACCTTTCCTAGATTTCCTGAAACCAGGGGGCATATCACACAGTGGCCTTACCTAGATTACCTGAGACCAGGGGGCATATCACACAACAATTGGTAGTTCAAAAATTCTCTTAGAGAACTTAATACAAAACATATTTTATAGGGGCGAGAATCCTTAACAATCATACACACCATCTGTAAAGTGGTGTTTTATACAATGAGAAATAGTTAAAGGTTGGAGGATGACACCAGATAGTTTCTCCCTACACTTCTTCCATTACATTGGTGTGAGATCACCCAAAAAAATCACGTGCATCGACATCATCTACAGGATCCTTTCTACACTCTTTCCTCATCACGGATCAGGTGCACATGTTCCTTTTTCACATTTTCAACATTTTTTTTACATACTTCCTTACATACTTTTTATACATATACATGCATATTTGACTACTTGATCATCTTCTCTTTTGCAGTCCATCCATATGGGAAGCAGGTAGTCAAAATCAACAACAACATCATCATACATCGACACCAACAAGTACAACACACACATTGACACACACATTTTTCCACCCTAGGTTCATTTTCATCACCTTTTACACTTTTTCATCTTTAGTCTCCACACTCCATATTTTTATCACTCCACGCTTTATCTAGTCCCTCGACACGCTTTCTACATCAATCTACATGGATATTAAGTACACATCTCTATCTACTTTATGTTACTGAGATTTCCACTCACCAACATAAAGTGGGGGAAATGTAGACACAAAATCACGCACTTTGGGTAATTATCTAGTCTCGATCGCATACTACTATTCATATGGTTCATAAGTAAGAAAAATACTAATTAACCCATGTCTTTGGCCACCTTTATTTTCTTTATCCTTCTTCGATTTTAGTCTTACACTCTTACTTTCTCAGTATTTCTTTTCACCTTTCGACATTTGTCATTCTAGACACCAGCGCCCTGCCAAGACGCTAATGCCAAGCGCCCCATCCCCTCTGGGTGCCCTTGTCCTCTTTGTACTTTGGTCACACTTTTTGGGTCCTTTCTAGCCATTTGAGCATCTTATATTTTTGGTAGTCATCCTTTTCGGGGTTAATTACAAAATTCAAACAAAGGAATCATATAAATATAAAGTTATGTGATCATAATAAGGGAACACACACTAAGCACTACTTATCTCCACCCAAGGTTGCATCCATCAAAGCATCTATAACTACATTTTCATCCATATAGCTCCATCACAAGGGATAAATGCTAGTTCATCTAAATCACACTTCATATGAGGGAGTCTATTGTTTCCATGCACACATTATTTACATTCTACATCTAGCTTCTTTCTCTACTCACAAAGTGCGACACGCACAAGAGTAACCTAGGGCACAATTCCACACACACTCACACATAAACTACATTGGGTCTGAGATGTAGTGCAACACTCAATAATAATTCCATCATTATGGTAGTTAAGGATAGTCTGACCCCTCATTTTACACCTTTATTTTTTAGGATTTGATGTCTATTTGAGGGTTTTGCGGGTACTTTCTTCATTACAAGTTTTACGACCTCGGTGATTTTATAGCGACATACAAGAAAACAAGTGTAAACCTCTTATGACACCTCAAAAGAGGTTTTCAAAGCATCTACGCAAAGTAGGATGCCCAAAAACAAGACCAGGGTGACCAAGGGCTGCCCCATCCCTCTCTTGGTGCCCCATTCCAGTCAAATTTGTCGAGATATGAATTTTTTGGGGCTTACGTGTGAGGGTATTTCATCTTTGTCCAACCTTCCTCCATTGCGACACAGTCCAACAACCTCTGCGAATTGACTAAGGCTCTTTTAACCCTCTTTGCAATTAGGGTTTCATTTTTTATATCTTAGTTGTTTGGGTAGTATTTATGTATTTCATTATTCATTCATTTACTACAGCTGTAACATTTAGATTAAGTTATAATATTAAATTTTTGCATAATCAATTACTAATTGCAGCGTGAGTTTGATATTTCACTTTAGGTGTGAAGGAGGATAAGGAGAAACATAAGAATAAGGAAAATAATAATTAAAAGTTTATTTTTATTATACTTAAAATATAATTAGTTGTAATTATTAATATATATATTTTAAATCGAAAGGCCTTATATGAATTTGTCTTGAAATATTAGTCGATTTGTTATTTTTCTTAATTTTTTTGAGAAAAACCCTCAAAACACACACACACACACACACAAATTTTTGGTGTTGGTTTTTACTATTTGAATAGAGATCCACAAGACACATTAAAGTAAGTTTTTAAAAATGGGTCTATTTATTAAAAAAATTTATGAATCTATATTTATTGAAGGTTGTTTTATAGTTGTCAATTTGAAAGATAAATATCTTGAGTCTGTCATCACCAATCCGACACTATGATAATTCTTCACCGGGAACTCCTCGTCTTTATGATTATTTACTAATGCACATGACCTTTAGTTTGGTGGATGTAATCTGGAAACAAAACAACAACATAACACAAGAATACCATCGACTATGATAAGACAGAATGATGAAAAATCTGAAATATCAAAATAAATTATAATATTAACATGAAATTGTTACAATCTCACCCATGAGGTACTTCAAGTGTTATTGACTTCACTTGACTTTCACCAAGACTATGGAAGAAACTTTACAATTACACCTCTTAATGGCTTCTTCAACACACCTTTAAACTGATGGCTTCCTTCGCACACTTCCTACAATATTTCTCACTACTTCCTTCTATGCTAAATGAGGGGGGTGGCCTCTCTATTTATAGAACTTCCAGGCTTATCCATCTTATCTCTAAGATAGGATAAGAAATCCACTCTGACGAATCATATTCCATACCTTAACTCTTATCTATACATGTAAGCTTATCTTTTAAGATAAGATAAACCTTATCATTTTACATGGGTTCCACATTTTTAGACTTTTTACAAATAAAATACACAAAATATTTATGACCTCACTCCTTGTCCTTATTACCAATATAATATTTCTAATTTCTAATCATGTAGACCCTACTTCTCTAATTACCCAAACTTGACATTTTAACATTACCAGGACCACTTACGACAAATATTTACTTTTTACAACATTCCTATTGTACTTTGATGCATTCTGTACTCCACATTATTGGCGGCACCGTCTTCGTGGCGCCATTATCTTCTATCGACGCTACTACTAATTATACTTAACAACATCCTATTCCTAATACATACATTAATGAAATAGAAATTACGGAGGAAAATTTTAGTGTCGACAGTCCAAATATTTGGGAAGTGGTATTCATTTTGACCTTGATCTCCAACACTCAAAGAAATGAAGGTTCATCATATTTACTTGAAATCATGCTCTAATGAATTATTGGTGCATTACACACATTATTAATGTGGAAGGGAAAGTAGTGTAATAATAGGTTTTTAGTATCTAATTTTGTCAAGGGAGATGAATTCATATATGACATATCATAGACAAGTTGACCCTTCCATTATATATTCCACAAGTATGGGAATGTTGTTTGCATCGATATACCACCATGGTTATCTCGAGCGCCACCAAAATAAATTATGAACTATTGCCTCTCAATTTCACTACTTTATCATTGCTTGAAGCTTTAGAAATCCTAATATGAGATCTTTTGAACACCCTAAGTAGGGATGTTTTTTTAGCACAAGAAACCCTTATGTGGATTTATTTGAGCAATAAAACCTTATATATGAAATCCAATTATATTATTAATTGCGGTGTGAGTTTGATATTTCACTTCAAGTCGTGATGGAGGATAGGAGAAACACAAGAATAAGGAAAACAAGAATTGAAATTTTATTTTGATAATATTTAAAATATAATTAGTTGTAATTATCAATATTTTTTTAATTTTGGGAAGGCCTTATATGAATTCACCTTGAAACATTGGTTGGGTTGTTATTTTTCTTAATTTTTGACTAAAACCACACATGCACACACGCGCACACGTGCACACACACACGCACACACAAAATTGTTTAGTATTGGATATTTACTATTTGACTAGAGAGATCCACAAGACATAGAAAAGAAAGTTAAAAAATTATAATTGGGTCTATATATTGTAAATTTATAAGTGCAAAAGATTGTGAATCTATATTTATTGAAGACCGTTTTATATTTGTTGTCAATTTGAAAGAGAAATCTTTTGAGTCCAAACATTTAGGAAGTGGTATTGATTTTAACCTTGATCTCCAACACTAAAAAAATGAAGGTTCATCATATTTAATTTCAATTATGCTTTAATACATTATTGGTACATTGTACACACTATTAATGTGGAAGGGAAAGTAGTGTAATAATAGGTTTTTAGTATGTAACATTTTGTAATAGTGATTGTATGTTGCGAATCTAATTAGATTTTTCCAAGTATATATCATGTGATTTAAAATATTTAATGTATATGGGTTATCCTCCCATCCTCAACATATTTTTGAGCATATGAATTGGTTTCTAAGATGCTTGATCCTGGAACTGTTCTGTACGCTATACCGTTTGTATACAATTTTGGTTGCAAAAGTATGTATTTTGGGTAGAAAATATCCCATATATATCTTTTAGTTTGCTATATTTTTTATTATATGATTCTTTAGCAAGCCTTAAAAATAATAATTTCTTTCGATGGTAGAGATTACATGGCATCTCAATTTAGTTTTGTAAGCATACCTAGACCTTTATACTAGTGATAAGAACATGGTTAGCGAGTTAAAATCTTTGAATAACTCTTTAACCATCTTAAATCTAAATGTTGCATCCTTTTACCAAATCGAGAATGGGATGAGTTTGGGAATATAAATATTATACAATATCTAAAGCACAAATAGAGACACAAGGATAACCAACTATAATAAGCTAATGAGGATTACAAGATTAAAATTTTTGGTTGAGCAAGTATTAGGAATATAAGAAGAATTGCAAGAGATTTAGAAGGAGACCATGGGAAAATGTGAAGTAGAGGTTAGAGATTTAAAAAAGAATGGCATTTGAGTCCTCTTAGAACCTTAGTCATGCTTAGGTTAAATTTTTTAAAAACGATTCTCTAAACTATTCACGAAAGGGTTTATAATATCTACGTCTGATTAAAATTATTGAAGTTTACACACGGTTTATGTAATTCCAATAAGATTTAAGGGTAGGTTTTTATGTGATATATTTATGTTTCCTCTCTTTTTATTATTATTTTGCATTTTTAAAGTGTAAATTTTTAAAAAATCAATAAATAAAAAATGCATAGCATATTAAAATATATATATCAAAATCAACATCAACATTCAAATTTGTAAGCATACATATACCTTTATACATGCACGATAAGAATGTGGTTAGTAGTTAAAACCCATAAATAACTCTTAATCATCTTAAAACTAAACTTTACATATTGTCAACGAATAAGAATGAGATGAGTTTGGGAATGTAAATATTTTGCAATTCCTAAAGTACTTCGAGAGTGGTACATACATAGACACATTGATAACCAACTAGAACATATAAAGTTAACAAGGATTATAAGACTAGCGAATTGCACATGAGTTGAAACTACACCGGAGAGGATAACAATGTTAATTTTTAGAGTTAGAAGTTGTGTCAAGTATATGGTATCTTAAATTTTTTAAGTGTGTGTTATGGTGAGGAGGGAGCAATATTGTACAGCTGACAACATCTGAAAAAAACACTTCATATTATGCTTTAGTGAATGTCCATGACCTATTTCAAATAGGATCTCTTTCTTTGTGCATTTTCTAAAATACCGATAAGGAAAAACCCCCTTACGAACACCTATTGTTGCCATCAAACATCAAATATTTAAGTAAAACATGCATACAAAGTTGAGACGCATAAGAAAGTGTGTGGAGTGTAGTTGTACTTGCACATGCTACTCCAACATGGTTGTGATGGTGCCAGAACAACACCATGCTTACTTCATCATCCATATAAAATAAAAACAAATATTATAGAGGAAGAACTTAGAAAGACATCTTTGAGGGCTAAGTGAGAAGAGTAAGTGGTGAGATCGGTGTGATCGCTAAGATAAAGAAAAGTGGAAAATTGGGTGTGGTAGCTACACTCCCCCTTAACGACAATTAAGGAAGTGAGTATTAGCCATGATGGGAATCTCATAATTCAAGTGAAGATCAAGATTTCAAGATTGGAAGAACTCCATAGCCCTATAGGAATCTCACCACTCAACGGATTGTCGTTGAGGTATAAATAGTATAGGATTTTGTAATGTTGTAAAGACGGCAGCAAAGCTTCCATTGAATTTTTTGAAGAGGCGACAAACCCCAAAAAGGAGTCTTTTTCTACATAGATGCAAGGGTTGGTTCTAATGTACTTCATTAATTCAAAGAGTTTGAGGTCATCCTTTCCATAACCATGCATTGCATATCCTGCAATCATTATATTGCATGCAGTCACATTTGGATGATGCATTTTATGAAACAATTTGAGTTCCTTAACTATGATTCCACATTTCGCATACATGTCTATAAGGGCATTCACAACCACTTCAGATAAAAAACCTCTTTTAATTATTTTTTGATGAATCTTTGTACCCTGTTCCAATGCTCCAAGTTTGGCACAAGCCGAAAAATTCTGGCAAAGGTTGATGAGTCTAGCCTTACATCTGCAAATTGCATTTGCCTAAATATCTCTACGGCTTTATCAACAAGCCCATTTTGCGCATATCCAGCCACCATTGCAGTCCATGCCACCACATTTCTTTCAGGCATTTCACTGAAAAACCTCATCAAGAACACCACTTTGTGCATACCCTGTAATCATTGCAGTCCATGAGAACACATCCGCATTATGCATTTTGTCAAACAATACACGTGCCCTATGCATGCGTATACGTACCTAGCAGGGAATTCACAACTACATCTGACAAAAACCCACTATTGATAATTTTTTGATGGATCTCCAAACACTTTGTTTCAAAGCTCCCATTTTGGCACATCTTTGGGAGGATGTTGAGTTTGGATTTACACCTGTCAATTGCTTTTGATTAAAATTTTCCAAGGCCAACATCAGGGTAACTGCGGCAGCGTGCCGAGCTCTATAGGTATTTTTCCGGTAAGCTGATTTTGAAACAAGTGCAAAGTATCTAAATAAGTCGATTATTGATTATGTCCGGAATGTTTCCACCTAGCCGATTGCGAGAAGGGAATATTTATTTTTTTAATCAACAACAACACCTGAATATTGGAAGAAATTTTTATCATTGCATTGCTTAATTATTTTGCCAAAAATACCTGCCGAATTTGACGTTTTCAAAGGGCTCTCTTGAAAGGAGACATCTCTAGTGTAATTAAAAGTTTTGGTTGAAAAAATAATGGGAAGAGGAGAGACATTACAAGAGCTTTAGAAGGAGATAGTCGAATAATATAATGTAGATGTTAGAGATTAAACAAGAATAAGGTTTGAGTATTTCTAGACCCTTAGTCATATTAAATTTTGTAAAAGCAAATCTCCAAATTATTCACAAAATTGTTTATCTGTGTTTACTTACGGATCACTTCTTAAATTTAAACATAATTTATGTGATTTGGATAATATTTAAGGGTACATTTTTAAAGGATTTTAGTTTTCCTCTCCTATTATTTTATTATTTTGCAATTTTTTTAGATATATAAATTTGAAAAATTTCAATGTATTTTTTTCTTTCTAACACATCACAAATAAATTACATATCAAAATCAACATTAACTCAATAAAATATTAACAACCTTTCACATATAATTTACAACTCATTTACAGTTACCAATATATATTTTATGTGTATGTGCCAACATAAACCTTATTACCCTTTCTAATTAGGTATGTTGCTACTTGTGTCTCTCCTCTGCTTGGATGCATGCATACATGAATATGTTGATCATGCATGTCCAACTACATGCATATGGCCAACTAACATCTATACGTTATTTGGGTGGGGTCGGCCAGTTGACACGGATCCCATGTGACCCTCCCCTAACGGGTAGGAATAAATATTAAATATCTGCGTAATCATTTTTCATTCCCAATTCATTCCACCCATGTTTTTGTCACAATTCACAACTCTTTCGAATATACAAAAACATATGATAATAATTACTATTATGTGGGGCTGCCCATATTTATTCACTTGGATTTTACTAATACAAAATCTTTATAAGAATAACTTATAAAGATACACATATAAGTCTAGTTGGTAGAAATCTAATTAATGTTGACATTGATTAATTGTTATAGTGTTAATATATTTATGTGTTTATTATTATTGGTTTAAGTTAGGTTTTGTTAGTACATATATTTTATGTTATATAATATTCAATTTTTTAAATATCAAATTTTTATGGTTTTGTCCTTGTCTATTCCTAGATTAATTCTTCTTCCTCGTGTTTCGCTTTTTCATTGTTTCCTCTCAATTGAAATCTTAACTATTTTGGTTATTTTTTAAAACAATACTTATATAGTTATGGTATGTAAAAATTGTACTTACACAATTGCATATCTTTTGTTACGGGTATTTTTACTCAACATTTAGGTGCCTGGATGTTTTGACCCTCATTTGTTAGTCTTTTTTTCCTATTGTGTATTGGTTTGTGGGTTAATATGGTCTTAATTTGAATTCAAGAAGTCCATATATAGAGATACTCTAGTGCATTCAGAGCACATGAGAAAACACAAGCACACATAGAACAAATCATATTGAAGTGGAAAAATAATGAATATTCTATTTATGAAGCATCCTCAAGTGAAAAGCAAAATTTAAGCCTATAGAGAAGCATATACTATTTACTAGTTGTTTTCATCCATAAAAGAGATCGGGGTTGGGACAATTGCACTATATCAAATTGCTTGTTGAAATGCATTATAATCATATGTTGATAGAAAAATTCTCACCAATTGAGGATCCTAACATATATTACGAAGCTCAAATCTACTTGGTTTAACACGAGTTCCAAAACCACATTTATTTTCCTTATGCATTCTATAAAGCTAAATGCTAAATTAGGGTATTGAAGAAGAACAATTTCTGTTCACTTGCATCAAATTCCGGAAAAGCGTGCTAGGTTTTCAAGGCTCATATAATGAAGACCAAATTGGTACATTTTCTTTTGCGGCTTACATCAGTCTAGTGTCTTTATGGTTGGGGACTAGTTGATTGCTATATGCTACTAGTGTAATTATGTTTTCATTGATTATTAGCTTACATTAGGTTTTTGATGACATGTGTTTGTTGTGTTGTATAATTTTCAAGTCATTCACCTTTAAATTTTACGTGAATTTCGATGCTTTGAAGTTTATATTAACCGTTACAACTTTATCTTCCCTTTTTACTATCTATTTATCAATTTTTGTCCTTGTCTCATTCCTACGAGGATGTGGCTTGTTAGAAAATGTTCATAAAATGTGTGATCATAGGATTAAAAATATTACCCCTTATTTTTAGGATACCACTACATCCTCTTATTAGTGGAACCCTTTTTTTGACAATATCGTCCATTTTTCACAATTTTACCAATGCAAAAATGGAAAACAAAATTACCCATGTATAGTTGCATGTGTTATTTACCACCTTACCAAGGTGAATCCCCAAACTACTTCCTCTTTCTTATTCTTTTATCTCCCATGGTTTTCTCTCCTCCAATGGTTTTTTAATTATTTTCAATATTTTTCTAAAACAATACTTATACGTTTATGGTATGTCAAAACCATACTTGTATGGTAATGTATATGTTTTTAATGGCCTTTTTTCCCTAGAAATTCAGGCGGCTTTATTTTTTTGGCCCTTTTTCCTTATTTTTTTGTCTACTATGTGTTGGCATACATGTCAATATGGTCTTCATTTGAATTCAAGAAATATATCTATACAAACATTCTCTGGTGCATTTAGGACACATGATAACACATAAGTGCATAAAGAGGGAATTGTATTGAAGAGGTAAAGTAGGGAGTATTAATAATTTAAAGCATCCTCATGCCAAAAGTAGAATTCAAATATGTAGAGATATATACCATTTACTAGTTGTTTACATCCATAAAACAATTAAGGGTTGAGACACTTGCACTAAATCGTTGCTTGTTGAATTGCATTATGCTTGTATATTAATTGCCAAATTGTTCACCACTTGAGGGGTCTAATAAATATCAATAAAGATCAAATTTATCTATTTTAACACAGCCCCCAAACACATAAAAACAAATTCCTTATGCATTTTTAGACCAAAAGGCTAGATTGGAATTTTGAAGAAGAATGACAATTTCTTGCTGACTCGTATTAAATTATGGAAAATAAAAATAGGATTTCAAAGCTTACACATTGAAGAAAGAATTTCATTTTGGTTCCCATTGAGGTATATGTATCATCATTTTCATACATGTATAGTTCTAGATGTGCCATTTTTATAATTGTATAAATTTGGCTCCCTAGTATAAGTTATTTGTTTATTTAATTTAACATTTTTGGATTTTGTTTGGATTGTTGTCTATCCAAACTTTATTTCCAAATTATATTGTTGTTTAATGTCTATAGATTCATGAAAAATTAAGTACCACTCAAAAAAATCCTAATTGACATTATCAATTCAAGTATTTCCTTTTTCGATGTTCTAGATTATTTCAATAAATGTAAGTAGGCTTTGTATGATTTATATCTAGGTTAAGCTTAAATGTAAAGTAATGTAGTTAGTTTAGTCTACTATTAAGGTGAAAAAACTTTCCATATCTACATTTTTTTGAACTGGATTAGGTTCGTGTTGCCATATGTTCTTTTTGTTGTACATTTTTATCTCATTACCCTTTGAGTTTCATGTGAATTTTGACACTTTTGACTTTATTTGGACCTTTATGAATCCATGTTCTCCTTTTGGAATATTTATTCTTCAATTTTTCCCTATCTAGTTCCTCTTCCTTATGTTTCTCTCTCTTCCATAAATTCATTTATGTTAGACTTTTAACTATTTTGGACATTTTTCCTAAGCCACAATTGTATGGTTATGTTATGTCAAAACTATAATCGCAAGTTATTTCCTTTTTGTTGTGGTCCCATTTACTCAAAATTTTGTTTCCTTAAGGTTTTGGCCCTTATTTGTGTCTTTTTCACATGTTTTTCATCATCTTTCGTACCAATCGATCTTAATTTGAATTCAATGACTTATAAATATAAAGACATAATGGTGATTTTATGACACATCAAAGAAAAAGAAAATAAAGAGTAGATAATATTGAAGTAGTAAAGAGAGTAATATTTCTATTACTAAAGTATCCCGAGCCAAAATAATAATTCAAGCATGTAGAGAAGAACATATGATTTACTATTTATGATCATCCATTGAAAATCGGGACACTTATACACTACATTAGACTACCTATTGAATTGAATTGTATTTATATGTTAATTTATTAATTGTTCACTAATTGGGGGTCTTGGTAAGTATCAAGGAATATCATATTTATCTAGTTTAACATAGGTGTCAAGACACATTTATTTTCATTACACATTTCGTAGACCTAAAAATCGCATTAGGGATTTTGAAGGAAAACAACTTCCTAGTGACTCAAAACAAATTTATGAAAAATGCACAAGGTTTTGAGGATTAGAGACTAAAAATGGATTTTCCATTTTATTTTGTAGTTGTAAACATGCACCATTTTTGTACCTCTTCCATATTTACATGAAATCAATTATTATCTTGTAAACCTAATTCTTTTATGTACTTTACTATATTTATACTTTTATATGGTCTAGATGGTCTCTTTTTATGAATTGGGTATGAATTAGGCTTAGTTATAATGTGTTATTGTTATCATAGTGCATTTATTTATATAAACCCACTTCCCATATCTAAGTTATTAATGTACCAAAACTTTCATATAAAAATGTTTTCCCTTGTTTAAACCCAACACATGTATTATGACATGTGAGTAAAAATCCTAAAATCAAAACAAATTAGGAATTACAAATGTGCAACTTGTACCTAATAATAGTGTGTAAGGGGTAATCACATCATGACATATAATATGCATGCCTATTACTCATCCAAGAATAAGTTTTGGTACACATACCATATGTAATAAAGTTTCATAATAAAACTTTTTGCCAATTGAATGTTACTTGAAAATGTTGATATGGTAGGGTCATATGCTACATGCATATATAAATTCTATTTTCCAACAAGGCACCCATGTTTTCTTGTCCCCCTCTCAAGTTATAATGCACAACTACTAATGCATCACCATTAAGAAAATGAAATTAAAAATGCCTTCAATGCATGTATGCATGAATGTGTTGATCAATGTCTAACTACATGCTTTCAATGTAAAAATATATAAACAATTAGTTGACATCGCTATGTTAGGTTGGTGTGGACCACCAAATGATATGGATCCCATGTGGCTCTCCCTAAATGGACCATTATAAAATATCAAAATTTAAAGTATTTAATCATTTTGGTATAAATACATTCACTATTAATACATGCCATTTGGGAAGGGGAATGATTTTTATATCCAATTTTTATCACAATTCATATTTCTTTGAAATATATAAAAGAAGGGTACAATAATAATAATAATAATTTAGTTCTAGTTCACATTTGAAATGTAATTTTATCACTTTGAAGATTATGATGATGATAGCCATTCTACAATGGTAATAAGAGGATGTAGTGGTGATTATATATATGTCTATGAATGGTTAAAAATTAATTTTTAAAATCTTAGATTTCACGTCCATTTACTTATAAAATCACAATTTCAGCTTTAAATTTGACACCCACTTGATCATTACTTTATATATTTCTTTATTTTCCTTGGAAAAATTAATTGAAATGTTGGGCCAAATATATTGATGTTTGCATGGGAATGTTATATTATTTAGAGGAAGCTCATTTTATTTACGTGGCGTCCTTTTTGCCATTATTAAGGATATTATTTTACCTAATGGACGAAGCCCATAACATTTTCCAAAATGATATTTTTTTGAATATATAGTCAAAATAATTATATATCATTATAACATTTGAGATTGGGTTCGATATTTATATAAAGATTCAAATACTATATCAAAATTTTCCTATCTTTTTGTCTTGAACTTATGTTCTATTATTAGATATAAATAAAGTAGAAATTCAATTACATTTTTCTAGTTTAATTATTTTTGTAAGATGTACACATCGGTTGGAGGTTGTAGAAACCTAATTTTGGTAAGGGATTAATTTACTATTATGGTGCTAAGTTATTTATGTGTTCACATTTTTATTGGTTTATGTTATGTTTTTTGTTAGTAGATATTTTTTTCCGATATACGATATTTAACCTATTTTCCACTATGTTTTAAGTAACATTCAAAACTTTCAATTTTGTATTGAACTTTTCAACTCTATTTTCTCTTTGTTGAATTTTAATTATTTTTTGTTTTTTTCCATGTTTAGTTCTTCTTCCTTATGTTTTTATCGTTCTTAGTTACTGTCTCTTGTTGTGGATTTTTAACCGCTCTAGAATTTTGTCTTGAATTGTACTTGTATGTTTATAGTATGGTAGAACAATACTTGTATTTTTTTGGATCTTTTTACTATGGGCTATTTTTATCAAAACGTTGGGCGCCTTGAGTTTTTAGCCTTTTATTTATCATCATTTCTCATCTATTGTGTGTTGGCATGCATGCCAATATGGTCTTACTTTGAATTCGTAATTCTACAAATACAAAGATGTTCTAGTACATTTAAGACAATGACAACTCACAAACACAAAGACAATGAATCATATGAAAAATGGTAAATTGAATAATTTTCTATTTCTTAAACATCCTCATACAAAAAAACATGCTACAAAATATTTACAATTTTCTAATTATTTGCATTGATAAAAACAAATAACGATTAAGACACTTCCACTAAATTATATTGCCTATTGAATTGCATTATAATTACATTTTATGGCCAAATTATTCACCATTGAGGGCTCAAATTTATCAATTTGACACATGCCCTAACACAATTTTTTTCTCTATGCATTATGAAAACCTAAAGGTTAGATTAGGTTTAGAAGAAAGAGGATAGTGTTAACATAAACTAAGAAATATTGTTATTTTCTTACTCATCCATAATATTATTACTCCACCAATAAGAATCTAATATAAATACTGCGCATATTTCATATATTTTTAAAATCTGAAGCTTCATCCTATGTGTCATTATGTTATTCCCTTATCTTATTAGTATGTCAATCGGTTTACTTGCGCAATACTTATATTTTTTAACTGCAAGGCTTTCTTCCCTTTTACTTCGACTAATTTTATCTCTATGTAACGTTTTACCTCAAAGAAAATCCTACTTAGTATCTCACAATATTTTGTTTACTATTTCCTCTCTCCTTCTACTCTCTTATATTTTCTTTCCAATTGTTTCATAACTCTTTTGTTGTCTCCTAAATTTTTAAAATGGAATGAGGAATGACATTTATTCCGAGTGGTTCATTTCCTCATAGGCCTCTTTCGATTGGGTGGTGAGACATCACTTCCTATCACATTATTACTACCACTTCTAACTTCTTCTTCCTCATTTTTTATTTTTTCACTAATTACTCCACTATCTTCATCTTGATTTTTTCCAATCTCTTCCTCTGTGTAACATCTACCATCCTTTTTTCTTTTATGTATCATCCTTTCCCTATTCTCTTCATATTCTTTACTTCTCCATTATTTCTTTGAGTCATTCCCTCTCTTCTATAAATATAATTATCTCTTCTTTAATCCTTATATTCTCTATTTTCATTACTCTTTTATTACTTTTTATTTTTACCACGGTTTGTAGTATACTTCTTAATTATTCTCTTAATCACTCTACTCTCCTTCACTTTTTTTCCTCTATATTTTTGTTGTTGGTGTAAGATAGTATTTTCCTCGTATTTATTTACTTGGAATTAATCCTCGCCCTTGGTGACTCATCTTTCTTAGGTGCGAGTTTTTATCATATGAGTTACTATGAAATATTTTGCATGTCATAGTGTGTCATAAGAGTTACATATCCATTTTAAAGTGTTGATGAGCACGGATGTGCACAAGTATGTACAAAGATGCGGATTTGTCAGTTGGCCAAAGGGCACAAACAAAATACAGGGGTGTATCAACCTTTACCTATACCCGTAATTCCATGGGAAGATATTAACATGGATTTTACATTAAGATTGCCAAGGACATAAAGAGGGAATGAATCCATATTTGTGGTAGTTGATATATTTTCAAAAATGGTGCATTTTCTCTTGCATGAAATAAGACAAATGATGGGATAGGGATTGTACATCTATTTTTAAGGGAAGTTATATGGTTGCATGGGTTACCCATGAATAGAGTGTCAGATAGGGATGTCGAGTTCTTAGGATATTTCTAGAGGAATTTGTGGAAACATTTGGGAACAAGGTGAACTTATAGTTTATGTTACCACCCACAAACCAAAGGATAGATAAAAGCAGTGAATAGATGTTTAGACAATTTGTTACACAACTTGGTAGGATTTAAGCCACACCAATGTGATATGATATTGGTGCAAGCGAATTCACCTAAAATAATTCAATTAATAGGATCATAGAGGGGACCCCATTTCAAATTGTTTGTGGGACAATTCCAAGGGGATTTATAGAGTTACACAAAGTAATGAATAAAATAAGTGCAGAGGTGAAAGAGTATGCAAAATATATGCACAAACTACATGAGGAAGTGTGTGAGAAATTAGAAAAGAGTAATCAAGGTTACAAAGAGCACATGTATAAAGGACGCAGAGCCAAAGAATTTGAGGAAGGAGATCAAGTAATCACACATTTGCAAAAGGAGAGGTTTCCCAAGGGGATCTATAATAATTTGAAGCTAAAAAATATTGGGCCAAATGCGTATAAGTTAGAGTTTCCCGAGGGATTAGACATCTCTCAAATATTCAATATTTTAGATTTATATGAGTTCTATGAAGGGGACACTAGTGTACACAAAGTAGAAGGATAACACATAGAAGAGTTAGATGAAGATGTAATCGAAGAGGAATAATATTTTGATGGAGGAGACAAATAATAGAGAGAAGGGATAAAGAGATCAAGGCCATACTAGACTCGAGGGTAATAGAGAAGACACATAGAAAATAATATAAGGAATGCCTAATAAAATGGAAGGAACATGCAAAAGAATATGTGACATGGATAAGTGTGAAGGATCTTGGTCGAAGAATGCCATACTCTAGAGCCCGAATCATGAGATGGAGCTCACTTTTGCTTACTCGGGCGTTTGATGTAGGAACATTATTGGAGATCTAGGTTCTGCATATATTTTGGGAAATTTTGGTTAAGCAAGGAGGTATGCACAAGAATAAAACTATATCGGCTAAGAAGATAGGGTGAAAAATAATGTACGGTAGTGCATAAAATTTTGAATGGAGGAATGTGCAAAAAATTTGATAAGCTACAATTAAGGAAATACGTTGGAGCCAAGCACATAATTTTAGATTAGACCCAACAAGGGCGTACAAATATTTCATCAGGGAAAATAGAGTGCATGTGGAGAAAATATTGATGGTAGAAAATGAAAAAGTGGTAGGTATACGAAGGATGCCAACTCGGATATGACATGTAAATCCATATGGATTTATCTCAACTAATGGTATAGAAGTATTTGGCCTCCATTAATGATCGAAGTTCAAATGGGAGCATGAGAGGATTCTAGATAGAATTTCAAAATCCTTATGGGTGGGAAATATTGTTTATAAATACTTTCTTGAAAATATATTTTGGAGTGGGAGATGGAGCTAGAAGCAGCAACAGCCGGAGGAAATATCATGAGAAAGACTATATGAGTCACCACCCCTGTAACTCTATAGATTATGAAGTACTTTAAGGGTTGATCATTGTAGATGTCATATGGTTTTCAAGAATAGAAATCGAGTTCTGCAGTAATGTATTATGTTGTGTTTACTCTGCAAACATATTAGAGTCACCTCGATCCACCGAATTGACGTCCAAATGATAAAACAAAAGAAATGTGTCACTTATTGTTATAATTTATGTTGGTAGAGAATCGTAGAGTATTTTACAATTTTAATGTTTCCTATGAGGTATTCAAACCAATGGCTAAAATTGATGAAGATGACCATGAATAACATGTAAACTATTTCATTGTTGAGTACAATAATAAGTTGTTTTCCATGGAAAGTGTTTCTATTATTGACACAACTCGATTTTGGACATTTAATCCAAGTAGAAAAAGAGATAAAAATGGGAGGAGAGAAATATGGTAGCTATTGTGAGTGTTCCCAAGGTTTTTCTCTATCCCTGCATGTGAATCACATAAATGGGTTGATATTTTTTTATTAGAGTTACAACTTTACAAGTCATTGATGAACCCCATTTTGTGATGTTTAAGCCATGTTTAGCCTTATACCATTTTGATATCATAGTACACAATGAACAATGTTAACTTCTTATATTTAATACTTTACTATGATTTTGAAGGAATTATTGTGCATATGTTTGTTATTTTTACCTTGTTAATTCTTCTTTAAAATGGCTTAAATAGATTTGTTTGTGAAACATTAACTACACTTTTGAAAGAGTATGTGTTGAGTTATAACAAGAAGCGCATGACTTAATTCATGCACCGATGCATGACTCTAATTAACATGTTGGTGCAGGACTCACCTCTGTATTAATAGGGAACTCAAAGTACCACATCTAGGTCATCGACCATGATTCCACAGAAATTCACACATACATGCAGATAATTCAAATAATTAGAATCATAGATGACAACACCATATCCCATACATAAGTGACGCCATTAAATCAACAAACATTCCACCCAATTTTAAGGACGATGTACCCCGAACTAAGTTTTTTGTCATCGAAATTCTCTCACTCAGTAATGAGATGAAAAATCTTCTAGCAGTGATTGACTCCTTAATAGGATCCAATCACGATTTCCTTCGATTGTCACAAATGATTCCAATTTAAACACTTTAAGGACTACCCCTTCATTAATGTATTTCCCAAATTGATAGCCATTGTTTCAGTTAGCATTTAGTTAAGTAGACTTAGTCATTTGGAATAACTAGTTCTCTCCTAACATAACTAGAACATCTCTTGTATAAAAGAGATCTTGTACTTATATTTAGTGGTTCAATTTTCTATTCATTTGATTCATTGTAATAACGCATTTTCAATTCAATAAAGATAGCAGATTCAGGGGAAATTTCTATTGTTTAAGTTCAAGTGTTAAACCTGATTGAAGGGAAGGAGCAAGGGCCACTCCTAACCAACGAAAAGGAGTTTACATTTATTTCCTTTATGTACTTATGAATGCATTTGATGTTCCAGCAATTATTTCATTACTTTGATGCATATGTGTTTCCATGATCAATGATTTTTCAATTATGTATTTTGTTTTAGTTTTCTTTTCAAGTATTTTATTTTGTAATCACGATTAGTTCAAAAATTTCTTAGTTTTTGTTACTAAAGTACATACTGCAAAATCGTTCCTACTATTTCCTTTGTTGCAAACAACCATGGACACCACCCTGGATTGATAGAATAATATGATTAAATTATGAGCATCAACGACACTCGTCACTTTTGGCACCGTTGTCGGAAAATTCAAGGTGTTATCAAAGGTTAAGGTGCTAGCTAGAGGTACTACTTGTTTGTTTGGTAAGTTTCCATTCAGAAATTTCATTTCCATAACTCTTTCTTTTTAAAATATCGAAGACCTTGTAGTGACAGCGAGAATCCTCTGAGTTGAAGTATGTGGAACACACATAATTGAGTTCAATACTAATAGTTAGGGAACCATTTTTAGTATGATAGGATTGTATGTTTAGACCTAGAGACAAAACCATCATGTGGAACAACTTGCTGACCAAGGAAGAATGGATGATGAAGTACATAACCCCAATGGTGCAAACAATGGAGATCCTCCAGTTGGTAGGACATTTACCTACCCTATTGAATTAGATCCTAATGAAGATGCTCCTATGAAAAATATCTCCCCATCAATTCTACCAACTTTTTGGGGATTAGTTTTAGAGGACCTTGATCAATTCCTTTTGAGTTTAAAGTTTTATGTCAAACATATGACTACACTTCTGATAACCAAAAGCTTAAACTATTTCCCTCTACTCTGAAAGATGCAACTATGAGGTGGTTTATGGGTTTAGGCCCAAATTCCATTCATAACTAGGAAGAAATGGAACAAGCCTTCTTGGAAAAGTATCAGGATTACTTGTAGAGTGAGGGATAGGAAAGAATATATCTTTCGAATTAAAAAAAAAGAATATGAAAGTGTAGAAGATTACCTAGATTGGTTCCTTTTCCTACACAAAAGGTGTGGAACTGGCCTTGGATATTAACCTACTTAAAACTTTATTTCTTAAAGGGTTGGATGAAGATACACAAGAAGCATTCAATTTAATGGGAAAGGGAGACATGAACAAGTTAGAGTTCACAGACATTATTGACCTCTATAGGAATTATTCTCGAACTCACCCCAATCTAAGAAGACAAAAAGGAAAAATGGCTAATGGGGACCTATCCAAATTAAGGGAAGAAATTGCAAATTTGAGAAAAAACCTCTTGGTTCAACTCAATACAACTATGGATAGAGAGAAGGCTAGGAACACAGAGCCTTTGTTCATTTACTGCCCAAGATGTAGAGCTAAACATGGACTTAAGGATTGTCCTTTGGATAAGACAAAAATATATCTTCTCTGTGAACTTAAGCATGCCACAGATCAATGTGGACTACTTCCCTTGCTAAAGAATCACCTAAAACAAAGAAACCAAGAGGAATCTGAGCTAAACTATATGGCTCAGAGGCAAGGAGGACAATTTCAAGCCAACCAAAATCAGCCCTACATCCCAAAATCACAATGGAATCCAAATCAATGGAATGCACCATGGCCATACCCACCACCTTGGGTTCAACAAGCCCCATAAGAATGGAGCCCATAGTGGAACACCCCACCAAATTATTATCAACAACCTTGGGCTCCACCTCCAAACATTCCACCATATCAACAATAGTACCAACAACAGTGGAATGCACCTCAAGGATATGGGAAACAATACTATAATCAAAGAAGACCTCAAGGCCAACAAAACCTGTTGACTGGACCCACCAATGTTTCCCAATCTAATCAACCTACCCAACCACATATTCCTGCACAAACTGTGGCCAATCCTAAAAACATGAGGCAGGGAAACCCAATGTATATTGTGGAATCTGATAGGAATCCCATAGTAAATTTAGTGGATTGCAAAAATATTTTGTTACATTCAGGGAAGGTTACATCAAAACCTTCCTCTCCTGTGATAGAAGAAATACCAGAAGAAACAGAAAAACCAGAAGAAGCGCAACCTAATCCTGCAGGAGAAACTCCTCCACCAAAAACATACATTCCTTTTCCATCTAGGATTTCTGAGAAACCAAATATTGCAATTCCTGATAAATCAGAGTTAGAATTAATACAAGGATTGAGGAAGTTAAGTATTGGCATTCCCTTGTTGCAAGCTCTTAAGGAAATCCTTGAGTTAAACAAAACAATTAAAGAGCTCTGTTTCAAGGCTCCAGGAAGAAGAAATAACCAACCTAAAACCATCCATGTTGATGGAAAGCTAGCTAGTATTTTGGAAGGGAACATTCCCCTCCTAAATATGGAGATCCTAGAAGTCCTCTTGTAACAATCTACATAGGAGAAGTCCAAATTCCTAACGTTCTAATTGATCTAGGAGCTGCCATCAATGTAATGACAACATATACTCTATCCACATTATCATTGAATGAATCATTGTCACTAATTTTGACTTCACAAAATTAATAAACATGGAAATTTTGAAATTTTTCAAAAGTGTTACTTTGCATGATTTATTTCCCTCGTTACGATATTCTCATTTTTGTGATTGTCCTGGTTTTCATTTCATCTATTTTGGGCAAGAACTCCTCCCGCAAGGTCATAAACTACGTTAAATATTAATTAATTAATGTATTACCCTTTATTTGATAAAATCAATTTTATTAAAATTTGGGGTTTTTAATTAAATAAATATTAATATAATACTTATTAAAATTCAATTGACAAATTTTTATTTAATTTCCGGGGAAAGTAAGCTTCCGCTTCCAATTGCCGAGGATGCCGAATTGGCTTCCTGTACCCAGATTTCCCCTTTCCTGGAAAATTCATTTTATTTCCCTGCTTGTGGGATTTCTTCCACTGATTTCCAATTCAACCGATTGGAAAATAGGAAAAAATCTCCCAATTTCCCACATGGGGAAATAAAATGGGATTGCTAACCCACCTTACCATTTCCACTGGAAAATGGTTGTTTATTTCCCACTTTCCCCTGGCAATTAATGCCACTACCCAGAAAAAGGAAGTTGTTTATTTTAATAGGACGAAGAAGAAACGATTATGAGGAAGCTTCTTAAATCCTCATAATTTTCTTCTCGTTAAAATCTGTGGAAAAATTCGTGCGAAAGTAATTAAGAAGCTTGGAGGATTTTTATTTCCAACTTATTATTATTTCCTCGTGTGAAAACGTTTTCCGAGAAATATTTTCTTTTCGAAAGATTCATTTTCATCACAGGTTTTGAAGAAACAAAGAATACTAGGTTTACTGTGAATGCCATTGTGAAGGAGGAATACACATTGCAAAAGAAAATCAGTTCATGCTCAGCCAAGTGATAATCCCACGCAGGAGGAAGAAGAAAGAACAGTCGAGCATTGTTCACGCAGGGAGGAAAGAAATAGTAATTTCCACGCATTGAAGATACACGCACAAGGGAAAATACAACACATTTCCACTCAAGTCAATCAGCTCTCACGCAGTCCAAAAGGAAAAATAACCCACATTTGCATAAGAAAATACCAATAAAAAGAAAGAATCCCATGCCAAAACCAGGCAGACCACGTGGGGAGAGGAGATCAACACACAAATTTTTTCAAGCGCTTCCACAAAGTCAAAGATACAAGTTCAATGCAAACTAGTCCAAAATGCATTCCTATAACAGTCCAAGATAAATCCACACAAGCATAAGACAAAAAGCTAGAACACCACACATTTTTCAGGAAAAAGCAAGTTTCAACGCAAGTTATAAAGGAGAATATTTCAACACGAGGCAAAGTCAATTCATTCAGTTTTTCCCACACTAAATCCAAGGAAGGGTAAGAATCCCACACAACAGGGAGAAGAAAGCAACACATTTCCACACCAAAAATCAAAAGGCCACGCATTAACCTATGCAATTCACGTAAGAGACAAGAAAGAAATACCACGAAGCTATCCAAACATTATTCACATAAATTGTAGGAGGAAAATTTTCAATGTAGACAATAACAACAATCTCCAAAACAGTCCAAGATAAGTTCCAATGCATTTTTCAGGAAATAGGAAATGCAAAGAACAAGGCGTTTTTTTTTTAAATATCATTGTTGTCGCTAGATTCAAAACTTGAGCCTAGTCTCGGTGTGATGTATTGACATTTAAAAAAATTGTAACCCGAGATCGATTATTATTATTATTATTATTTAAATAATAATAATAATATTAAGATGAGCTATATTCCTTTTGCATAAACGGTGTGTCGGAGACTAAGACCCGACACTTTGTTTACATTGTGTTGCGTTCTGGTCGTTTTTACTTTTCGTACAATTCGTAAAGGCTGAAAAATATAATAAATCTGCAGGAAGATCGAGGAAGTTAGTGGAGAAATCGAATAAGTCTACGCTCAAGTATGAATTCTAAGGAATCATTCCTATAAGCTCTATCAAGTCAACATACAAAAATATCACCGATACAAATCCAGGTCACATCAATGTGCAACAATTTTGTGATTGGGTGAGAGCTGAAGGAAAAACCATATTCTTGGATAGGCTTCATCATAGCAGCCTACCCCAAGCAGCAACATTTCTGATCTCGGTCTACAATGCTCGGAGCTGGTTATCCCTTACGCAGAGCATTATGATCCTGAGAGATGAGGAATTTATAAATATAATCGTGAGTGTTTTCTCTTAATCACACCGGAGCACATTGAGGAATTTCTCAATATACCTGACTTCCCTGAGAATGTAGACATCACTTGAAATTCAACACAAGAATTTTGGGATGAAAAACCCCTTAGGTGGAGCAAGATGGTTAATAACAACTAGTTGGTGACCAAGAGCCCTTGAGTTTACTAGCTCCCTAAAGAACTATACCGTGTTGAGTTCATGGAAGAAATCGGGGACATGATCACTCTCCTGAGTTGAGTCTTTGGTCTACCCTCTGCCAAGGATTTTCCACCCATGGATGTATCAGTTTATATGTATCATCCTTGCCAAGAGAGAGTTTGTGGATTGGGCCACCATCATCAGTGATACCCTTCACAAACAATTGATCAAAGTGAAGATGATTGGTTGTTTCTACATGACATCGTACCTGACTTATGCAGTGGCTAGAAGAAAGCTATTTTTGGGACTCAAAACGAGAGGAGTCACGGGTCCATCAAATAATGTCTTCCATTATTATCCACAGCTAAGTTTCAAAAATATCTCCCATTTTTTCAAAAGTTTTAACGATGCATTCACTTCTGCGTGATTTGAAACCCGAATCAAAATACAAAGGAAATATTTTCTAAGGCCATGGATATCATTTCCCAATGGGGAACATGGTTTATTCAATTTTCATCCTTTTCCTACATTCGCGTAGGCGGATTTGCAGGTACTCCATGGAAGCTTCTTAAGTACATTAGTGACAAGTGGGCATTAATGGAATGAGTGTGACAACTATTCCAAGTCCACTTTCTTCTTAGTGACAAACATCGTTCCGTAATTAATTTCCCATTCCAAATTGGGGAATACCAATGCACAAATCTCTTCAAAGAACAACTCATGGAGAAAGAGTTTTCTCTCATTACTATTCATCCATGTGTGAAGAGATCTCAGTTGGATATCAATGGATATATGTAGAAGATTCTTGGAGTAAAGTATCAACATAACCCTACCATGGAAGATTTATGGGCTTCTGTTCAGATGAACATGAAGTGAGAAGACAAGAGTTTTCTCTCCTAACCTTTGCTTTGAGATAAAGGCAATTCACATCAGAAGCCTCCGCATTCATTTGTAAATGATGAAGAAGATGTTATTAATCCCTCATATGATGCAATTGCTTTTACCCCGTTGCCACAATTGATTGGACCAAAAGAGATGAATTTTCTCTTGATAGCAAGAATCAACCGATTCTCGAAAGAAGCATATCCTAGTATGAAAGATAACTTTCCAAATTACAATTAATTCAAGATCATACCTCAAGATTACAAAAATTACCAACTTGAGGAGGTCTCCAATCAACCAAAGCTTCTTCTCAATCAACCTTTGTGCCATCTAGTCATACGCAACAAGAAAGAAAGGAGTGGTTGCCAAAATCCACTTCACCGAAGAATGTGTCATGAGGTGAAAAATCTAATGGTCCTAGCCCTAGTGAAGGAAGAGAGCGTGTATCAGGATTTTCCACTTCAAGTAGAGATTCTTCTACTCATATTTATGATAGTTCTCAAAAGCTCATGGAAAAAATCCTCATTCATGCCTTGCAGAAGAGTCCACTCAGGTGCAAGTAGTCCAAATATTGAACGCTTCTAAACCTACAGTTCACGAAGAGATTTCTCAAACTATCTCAAATGATCAAGAGGTAGATATCGAAGTTATTTCTCTAGAAATGGAGGTCTTGGAAAGGATTCTTGTAGAATCTCATGATGTCAAGAACAATGAGAATGTTTCATAGGGCTTCAGTTTCGTATTCGAAGTAGTGAAGGATACTCCTTTTTGGGTTGATTGTGAAATCAAGAAAAGGAAGAGGGTTGTCAAGGCAATTGACATTGACTTTGATGCCCTTTTTAAACTTTTAAATGATTTCATTCCCAAGAAGCCTAAATTGCTCTCCCAAATAATGGTGGATGATGACAGAAACGAATTTGTGGATCTTGCCATCCCACAAGTTGACAAGGAGCATGATGCCATGACATCTTCTAATTATGAATTTTCCGGACTCGACTTGGGAAGTCCACATTGGAAAGGGACATGACGATGGCCCAAGATTCAATTGATATTGTGCTAAAGAGACTTGAGAAATATAAGCCTTAGAACTCTCATCTCAAGGCTACAAAAGAATCAATTGGTGAAATATGTTCAACATCTGATAAATTCTATATCATCCAATTTCCCAATACCCGATGTAGTGGCTGCCCATGATGAAGAAACTCTCAATTTATCAAAATAAATAAACACATTGGGCCATGTCACTAAAACTTGGCTTTCAGAGATTCTCATTTTAGGCCAAGAGATGATCAAAACAACCGTTAAGCTCCATGAAGATATTAGTGCATATCTTGATCCAATTCTTTCTTTCAAGGAAAATTTTGTTTCTAACATATCAAATTTGGATGAGATATTGCCTAGTCTACAGGAGATGACAAGTATGGAGTCCTTAACTTTAGCCATTGAAGGAATTCTCGAATTTGAATGTCGAGGGACATGTTTTCTTTGGTGTCTGCATCTCAAATCAAGAAAGACACTTCTCGAGGATTCTATGATCCATTATGAGAGTGTATGCAATGAATCCTTCACTTCACTTGCCTTGATTCAAGAATTCATAGTTGAGATCCCTTGTGATCTCGTAAGTGAGAAAAATCAAAGGTATTCATCAGGACATGCGGAGGAGAAATTTTCACAATTGTTTAAGAACATGTATACTCCCACCATCAATTTCTCTTCAGCTTCAATGGAATGTTGCATCAAATTAAAGAACTTGTTTAAGAATATTCAATCCAATATGGTCAATCTGAATGATATGCTAGGTAGGATCTTGGAGTTTTAGGTATTTTGTTAGGCTATTCTTCGACCAAATAAAGCTCTAAGAAGAAAATATGTTCAAAACATTGGGAAGGTTTAGATCCTTTCAATTGGCGAAGGTGACGGATCCTAATTTCACTGATGGGATAAGGAGATAGTTTTCTTGGTATCTAATGAAGTGGGAGAGTCCATTTCTCATATGATTGAGATAGGCAGGACCCCATTTCAATGGATAAGGCACTGGTTTTTGTCGTATGTTTTAAAAGTGGTATTTTAAAAAGGATGTTATTATTGAACTCACTTTTGGAAAACTGTGGATAACTTAAGTGGTTTCTATTTTTAGTTGTTTTTAATAAAGTTGGTTGAGAAAGTCAAAGTCACTTAAGATGCCCTATTTAATGTTCATGTAAAACCCTAACTACTTTGTAACCAACTTTTGGGTTATAAAAGGAATTCAGGGCTCATTTGTAAAGGGTGACTTTGAGAGAGGAGAAGAAAATAATTTTGTATGCAAGCTTTACTTCAAAGAAAGAAAATTTGTGTTCTTTTGAGAAGACATTTTGGAGTTAATGAAATATGAACTTTGTGTCCCATTCATTATCTCTTATAGCATTTGATGTTCTTATGTTCATTAGATGTTAGTGTTTTAATCTTGCATGTAAATATTGTCTTGGATCTTATTGTCAACACTACTAATATGTTATTCTAGTTCACAATGATCAGGCTCTGATTATCTACTTGTTCACGTGTGTTCCCTTTTACTCATTCTTGTTTAGCTGATGTAAACTCTATTTTATTTTTGTTAGTTATTTATTGTTCTTCTTCATGTAATATTAGGCTCTGCTTTTACCTAACTCTTGCATGTTCCTTCCATTTATTCCTCTCTATTCCTTTCCTTCATTCCATTCCATCTCCCTCATTCAATTTTCTTTCCATTGATGCTCCAAAACACCCCCCAATACCATTTTGAATGTACAGATGTAAATACAGTTTTGGTTTTCAATAAAGGAAGCCTCACCTTCATTGAGGAGGGATTTGGTTCCCACATTGTTGCATATTATTTGCATGCGTGCAAATCCATATGCTAACAGAACCATAATCTACATCTATAGTCTTGCAGATGGTAGACCAATCTGTAAACAAACCCAAGGGAATAATAGAAGATGTTACCATTACCATCAAATCCTGGGACTATGTGGTAGACTTCATGATCATAAAAACAAAGAATAGGAAAATTGGGTACCCCATCATCCTAGGATGCCCTTGGTTAGCTACAATTTCTGCCCTTATTGATTGCAGGACAAGGAACATGGTGATCACTAATGGGCAGGATTCAAGAAACTGTCATTATACCTGCTACTAAACCATTTTCTATAGACAACCAACAAGGGTCTCAAGATGATTTTGACAATTCTAATGATATCATCTCCTCTCTTTGTATGGTAGTAATTCAAGAGCACTCAGAAAAATTCAATGCAATTACCACGACCCTGGTACCAAACATAGTTTGAGTCTTATGCCCGAGTCATGCGCTAATATTTATTCTAGTCCTGCGCAATACAACAAATTGAAATAAGAAGTGATTTCTTGGATGAGGATAATAAGCCCATTATCATCTGCTTGTGAAAAATGTAGATCTTACCGAAACAGTTTTTCCAAAACATCATTTTTGTTCACAAGTTGTTACCACACAAGTGTCCATTAAATGCACTCTTAAGAGAATACCCTGTAGTGGATTCTATCCACCCACAAACTAAACAATTACCTATTCTTCTAGGGAAAATGTTGACAATTAATAGTTGGTTGAACGAGCAAGAGGAAAACACTTGTATTTAAAATCCTCTGCTCTCACCCCTAAGATTTTTCTTGGGAGTACAAAGGACATGAAGGGTATTCACCCTGGTATTTGTACACATCACATCTATACCACTAATTCCAGACTAGTCAGACAACCTCAAAGAAGAATAAACCCTACTCTAAGGGATATTGTGAAAATAGAGATTGAGAAGCTTTAAATGTAGGATTCATTTATCCAATCTCAAATAGTCAGTGGGTCTCCCCTTTAGTTATAGTTCCTAAAAAGAACGTGAAATTGATATTTTGTGTGGACTATAGGGAATTGAACAAATCCACTCATAGGGATTATTTTCCATTACCTTTTATAGACCAGGTTTTAGATAATCTATCTAGTAAAAGATACTTTTCATTCCTTGATGGGTTTAGTGGATACAACCAGATAACAATGGCCCCTGAAGATCAAGATAAAACAACGTTTACCTATCCTTAGGGGACATTTGCTTACAGGGTGCTACCTTTTGGATTATGTAATGCCCCTGCTAATTTTCAAAGAGCCATGTTGGTAATATTTTCTAACCTCACCCATGATTGTGTGGAAATTTACATGGATGATTTCACGGTTTATGGAGCAACATTCCAAGAGGTGGTCAACAATTTGGATAAAGTCCTTGCTCAATGTGAAAAACATTAGTTATCTTTGAATCATGAGAAATGTTTATTCATGATGGAACAAGGTATAGTGTTGGGCCATCATGTCTCAATAGAAGGAATTAAGGTTGACCCAGACAAAGTCAATATCATTGTAAAACTACCATCACCTACAAACCAAACTGAAGTAAGAAGATTTCTTGGTCATGTTGGTTACTATCGAAGGTTCATTTTAGATTTTAGTAAAATTACTTCTCCATTATTTTCTCTTCTAATGAAGGATTCTGAATTTAAATGGATAGAAGCATGTCAACAATCTTTTGATGCAATCAAAGACAAGCTAATAAGCACACCAGTGTTGAGAGGTCCTAATTGGAATATACCCTTCCATATTCAAACAGATGCCTCAAATGAAGCAGTAGGTGATGTCTTGGGAAAACAAGAGGAAGGAGAACCTATGCACACCATTTACTACATTAGTAAAAATCTTTCCCCTGCTGAAAGGAACTACACAACAACTGAGAAAGAATTTCGGCAATAGTTTATGCAATCAACAAGTTTAGACATTATATTACAGGATATGAAGTGATTGTACATACTGACCACTCTTCCATCAAATATATAATGAATAAACCTTTAGTGCATGACAAGATTGTGAGATGGTTGTTGCTACTATAGGAGTTTAACATTAAAATCATTGACAAACCAAGTAAGTCAAATGTGGTAGCTGATTTTCTTTCTAGACTTACCACTTTAGAAGAAGAAGAGTAGGTCGATGATGATTTTCTAGATGAGCATTTGTTTGCACTTTCTACTACCTCACCTTGGTATGCAGATATGGCTAACTACTTAGCTACAGGGAAGTTTCCAAACTTTTTCACACTCAAGAAAAGAAAGCAACTAATTAAACAGTGTAATGTATACTTGGTTAAATGGAATTATTTTCAAATGTGGGCCTGATCATGTCTTATGCAAGTGTGTTGCTAAAGATGAAGTGTTTGACATACTCAGAGCATGTCATGATGAGCCATCAGGAGGAATTATTCAGTTCAAAGGACCATTCACAAAGTTCTTGGAGCTGGTTACTTTTGGCCTTCCTTGTTTAAGGATGTCAAAAAGTATGTGTGGAGGTGTGATCAATGCTAGAGGATGGGGAAACCAACGTTTACATCAGAGATGCCACTCCAGCCACAGGTTGTATTGGAACCATTTGAAAAATGGGGCTAGATTTCATTGGACCCATGGACCCAACTTCCCAAGGAAAAGAATACATCCTAGTTTGTACTGATTATGTTACTAAGTGGGCTGAAGTTCAAGCACTACCACATGCAAGGGATGAGAAAGTTGTAGAATTTCTTTATGAGTGTATCTTTCAAAGGTTTGGAGCACCAAGATCCATTGTGTCAGATCAAGGACCACAATTCATGTCAGGAGTAATCAGTTCTTTTGTAGAAACATACCAGCTTGAAGCATAAGAATTCATCTCCCTATCATCCACGTCTAATGGCCAAGTGGAAGTGACTAACAGGAGCTGGAGAACATACTCACTAAAACAATAGACATCTCAAGGAAGAATTGGGCCAAAAACTACCAGAAGCAGTATGGGCTTATAACACTACTTGGAAAACAACAACGGGATTTACTCCCTATGAATTAGTTTATGGTAAGAAGCCAATTCTACCTATAGAATTTGAGATTCAAACCCTGAGGACAACAACTTGAAGTGGGCATTGATTTGACAGAAGCACAACATGCCAAAATCACTCAATTAAATGAACTAGATGAGATTAGACTACATGTGTTACATCATACTGAGATCATCCAACAATAGAGACAACTCTGGCATGACAAGCAGATAAAGCCAAGGAAATTTTAGGTAGGAGACTGGGCTTTGTTATTTGATTCAAAGTATAAGGATTTTAAAGGTAAATTGTAGATGAGATTGATCGGCCCATATCGAATTACAGAGGTATTTGATAATGAGACCGCCTAATTGGTTCCAATAAATGGCGAAAGGAAGGTAATATTGATTAATGGGTAAAAACTGAGGTTGTACCATAAACCAACATCGAAAGAAGAGTTTAATAAGGAAATTCAAGAAGATTCAGATATGAACTGTGTGGGAAAAATTTCTTTGCCCAACACAACTTAGACATGATCAACCATCCACTAAACAATAAAGAGGGGGTGATTGAAAACCGTGATGACAATCATCCTCTCGAAGCATTAGATGAAAACAACCAATGGCAATCAATGCTTCCAAAAAAAGGGAAAAATACGTGAAGACCTGAAAACCGAAAAATAGACGCGTCATTCGCCCTAAATCTGATCATCAATAAAGGAAGTACCAAGTACAAAGGGAGCATTACATCATCATGAAAAATGGTGGATTATTGACAAGATTAAATTTGAAAATGGTGGCAGATATTTGAAAAGTTTTAATGACAAGGTATGCACAATCAATTAATTTCTTAAAAGTAGGACGATTTTAAATTATAAGTTGATAATTATTGAACATCATGCACCTTGATTACCATTTACTTCACACACTTCTCAAATCCCAACTAAATCCATAATTAAATTCCCCATAATGTTCACACGAATAGAAATAAATCCATTACCACCTCAAGATAGTAGCATATCTTCCCTAATTCGATTATATTGCATGCATGCTAAATTCATCCCAATTCCGCTTGCCGAATTAAGACCTTCTATTCCTACACCGCCAATCTCTTGCATTACCACTCTGTAAAATTTTCCACTTCCAATCATGTGCATTCATCCATATTTTCTATTTGCTCATAAGTTCTAAGAATGGGGCCTAGGTTGCGACATGAACCCACCACTTTGTTGAGCTTTTGGTTGATACTAAGGAAATTGAAATTTTTGAAAGTGCGGGATGGTTGGATTTTCTGTTGGCATATGAAGAATTTAGCATGTCAATGACTGAAGAATTCACAAGGAACATGGAAGAAGGGAACTCTACTATCAATGGTAAGAAAATCCCTTTTCTCCAACTGTAATCAATCATCTTTCTAGTTTACCTAATGAGGGGTTAGCAGTAAGTGATAGGACCATGTATCATGAAGTAATTAAAAGATTTGCAGTTGGGAAAAAGAGAAACTACAATTGGTAATTGATAACAAGGGAAAAGAAAAGGGGGTTAAAAGAATCACTATACTTGAACCTTGGGCCGAAATGGAAAAATGGTTGATTAAGTATTTTACATGTGAAGGGAAATATGAAATTGTATTGGGTCATGTGTTAAGAATGTTAATTCATCTTCGACATGGTCAAAACATACCTCAATAGTATAAGATTAATTTTCCACAATTTCTATATGAATCCATTTGTGTTTCTACAGAGAAATTTCGCTAGGGGGCTCCATATTTGAAATTCTAGGGTTTGATTCACTTAATATGCAAACATTATTTTGTCAAGAAGAGGCATGGGATGAAGAAATGGTTAAATTTTCAAAAAGAATGTGCCTTGAATCCTGTGGTGGTTGTAGAACAAGCCCCCTCTACCTCTGTGAGACCCAAGAAATGTCTCCGAACTTCAAAGCCTACACCTACCCTCCATGAGACACCAATTGATAACCCATGTCCCATGAGGAACATGAAGCAACTAAGATAATGAAAACCCTGGTTCAAACCCCACCTGTGTCTCCTAGAAATCCAATTTCTTTATCAGTCCCCTGAAATAGAAGTGGAGGTTGAACATTTTGTTCCTATAGCCGTAGAGTCCCCTGCTAGAGATAAAGGAAAGGCACCTATGGAAGAGGGAGAACCTAGTTCTCCCAGTTCTCGATAGTGTCATGTCTAAATTCATTTCTTTGTCCAAGGTTTTGTTTGAGCTACAGATAGCTCAGGAGAGAGAATCAACCAACTGCAATCCCTTCTAGAGGCCAAGGAAAATCAATTTTCCCAGCAAATAGCTTCTAAATATCAAGAGATTAAACAACTGCAGGGAACATTAGCACAACAAGAGGAAGCCACCCTTTAATTACAAAAGGTTGTTGAGGAATGAGAAAAGGAGGTAAGTTCCCTTCAAGCTAGAATTGAGGAGCTCGACAATTCACTTACACTGTTGCAAGAAAGTAGAAAAGAGTAGGAGCAGACCTTTCCTCAGATTATTGTTTTAAAAGGTATGGTTAAATGGATGGAAGAGTGCTATAGATTGAGGGAAGTAGAAGAGGAGAATAAAAATTTGAAAGAATAAAATCAATTGTTGAAAGAAAATGTGCTGACAATAAGTAGACTCTATGATCAGGTCCTTTCTTGTCGACCCCCTTCAAAATTTTATGCATTGTTTTTAAAAGAACAATTCTTCAAATGGAAAATATCAAGGGCTTGTGCAATGATGGATATAGAATTTGATGATGATAAACAATTTTAGTTGCAGAAAATGATGTTGAGAATTTGTTTTTATGTGAATTTTATGTTCATAAGTTTCTTCTCCCGGAACAAATTGAAATTCCAATCAATCTTTATGTGGGAGAAGTGCAATTACGGTCTTTTTTTCTTATCTCAAACATCAATGAGAATGGAGAGGGTAACGGGTGGTGTTTTTTCAGTTAGAATCCACTATTGGCCTCTTGATGAGGCATGATTTACCAGCACCCCTTTAGTTTTTCAATAGGTTTTGTTCCCAGTGTACTATCTACGTCTAGTAGATAGGTACACATGATATTCTTCAAATTGTGTCAAGAAATTCAGAGAACAGGTGATCCCCACATTCAATGTCAATTTTCTTTCCTCCCAGGTACACTATCAGTTGTTTGTAGATCCATACAAAGGAAAGAGGTCATTTCACCAATGAACCTCCAATGGTCCTTAAAACAAGCAAAAGATATCTGTAAGATAATTTTGGACCTCAAAGAACAATGGATTGGAATGAGATACATGCCCCCACTAGTCCTTGCACCCGTGCCATGATGGAATTCAACAGATGACCAATCAGAGGACAACTACAGGACTTGGAGGAAGAATGTTATTGATCATTTTGATTTTCTTGATACATCCTTGGATGAAACTTGGCAAACTTTTTCCAATGAATATAACTATTCTAGGATTGTAGAGCAATTAAATGCTAGGTAGTAGGAGGACCTATTAAACCTTTAGTTTGGGGGAGTGATGAACCCCATTTTGTGATGTTTAATCCATGTTTAGCCATATACCATTTTGATATCATAGTACATGATGAACAATGTTAACTTCTTATATTTAATACTTTACTATGATTTTGAAGGAATTATTGTGCATATGTTTGTTATTTTTACCTTGTTAATTCTTCTTCAAAATGGCTTAAATAGATCTATTTGTGAAACATTAATTGCACTTTTGAAAGAGTATGTGTTGAGTTATAATAGGAAGCACATGACTTAATTCATGCACCGACATAGGACTCTAATTAACGTGTTGGCATAGGACTCACCTTCGCGTTAATAGGGAACTCAAAGTACCACATCCAGGTCATCAACCTTGATTCTCCAAAGTAGGAAATTCACACATACATGCAGATCATTCAAATGATTAGAATCATAGCTAACAACACCATATCTTGTACATAAGCGCGTCATTAACTCAACAAACATTCCACCCAATTTTGAGGATGAAGTACCCCGAACTAAGCTTTGTTGTCATCGAAATTCTCTCAATCAGTTATGAGACGAAAAATATTCTAGTAGTGATTGAATCCTTCAAAGGATCCAATCACGGATTTCCTCTTCAGTTGTCACAAATGATTCCAATTTGAACACTTTAAGGACTAGCCCTTCATTAATGTATTTCCCAAATAGATAGCCATTTATTTCAGTTAGCATTTAGTTAAGTAGACTTAGTCATTTGGAATAACTAGTTCTCTCCTAACAGAACTAGAACATCTCTTGTATAAAAGAGATCTTGTACTTAGATTTAGTGGTTCGATTTTCTAGTCATTTGATTCATTGTAACAACATTTTTCAATTCAATAAAGATAGCAGATTCAGGGGAAATTTTTGTTGTTTAAGTTCAAGTGTTAAACCTGATCAAAGGGAAGGAGCAAGGGCCACTCCTAACCAATGAAAAGGGAGTTTACATTTATTTCCTTTCTGTCCTTATGAATACATTTGATGTTCGAAAGCAGTTATTTCCTTACTTTGATGCATATGTGTTTCCATGATCAATGATTTTTCAATTCTGTCTTTTTTTTTTATTTTTCTTTTCAAGTATTTTATTTTGTAATCATGATCAATTCAAAAATTTCTTAGTTTTTGTTACTAAATTACGTACTACAAAATCGTTCCTACTATTTCCTTTGTTGCAAACAACCGTGGACACTACTCGGATTGATAGAATAATATGATTAAAGTATGAGCATCAATGACACTCGTCACTTTTTTGTGTCGTTCTTTGGGAAATTCAAGGTGTTATAAAAATAGTAATTGACAAAATCCCTTTATCCTTTTGCTTTGCTTTACGTAATTTTATTGGCTTTATACATCTTATAATCTTGTTGGCATTTGATGGTTTTATCTTTCTCTCGGCCTCAAAAACTAGCACCCAATCGGGACACTAGCGTCGGTGCTCCTGTCCTCCCGCCCTCATGTCCCTCTTTACCTCTTTCTTACCCTTTTGGACCCATTTCTCTTCTTAATTAATTTTTACTACTTTGGGTTGGATTTTAAGTTATCAATTACAAAATTCAAACAAGGGAATCATATAAATACACAGTTATGTTTTCAAAATAAAGGACCAAGCACTAATCATTACAGATTGCCACCTAAGCTTGCATCCAAAGGAAAAAAATAACTTCAAGGCATCCATATACCACATCCATTCAAGGAAAAGGGTTGCATACTTCTGCATACATAACATATGAGGGGAAGTTTATTCTATTCCATCCCACACATTCTATACATCTTCTACATTCTAGATCTAGCCCGCTACTGTGCAACTTACACAAGGGCATCCTAGGGCATCATTTCTAATCACACACACAAGAACTACATGGAGTCTAAGATGTAGTGTAGTGCCTGATCATAAGTTCACTCTTCAGTGACTTTTGAGGTCATTCTAAATCCTTATTTTTCATTTTCCTTTTAGGTTTGATGTGGTTTGTGGGTATGTGTAGGTGAAATTCTTTCTTGCATGTTACAGTATAGTCGCAGATCGACAATGAATCTAGAGTGACAAACAGAGACCAACAATGAATCTTATTTGGCCCTAAAAGAACCAAATCTGTAACATTCACCTAGACACCAACGCTAAGCACTTGTGTCCTCTCCCAGCGCTCATGTCCTATACTAAGGTTTCAAAGTTCAAATCCTCTAGCGAGCCTTTGCTACACTCTTCTCAAGTATGTTTTATTATTTCATCAACCTGCACCACTTCTTGTTCATTTGGAAATCAACTAAGTCCCCTTATCTCTCCTTCTTACTTAGGGTTTCATATTGCATATGCTTTATTTCTTGCGTCTTACTGCATATTAGCACTTGTACATCATTTATTGTAGTAATTACTCTAAAAATAAGATTTAATTCAATTTACATTAAATCACTACCATATCATAGTAATAGATGTGTAAAGTTATTGTAGGAAGTATTCAATATAGTTTTTATGTAGATAAGGCATTTATAAAAGAAGGAGAAGTCTAAGACATAAAATTGTTTGGAAAACTTCTCACAAATAAGGTAGATTCAAATATGATAATTGATGATTAGAAAATACCGAGGAGAAGAACCAATGTTAGATTAGACAAGGATAATGATGAAGAATTTGAAAATAATATTCATCTTTTTGCCACTAAGAATAATATGGATAACCACAACAAAGGAAAATGCATTCATTTAAATGACCTATTCCACATATCATTGCAACAAAAATAGGTTTAACATACTTGTAGACGCTAAAAATTGGAAATTTACCCTTTTGATACCGCTTATTGAAAATTTTCTTCTTGAATAAGACAAACACTCACATTCTATTCCCATTAATTTTATCTTTCCATCTCTCTCCTAACTTGCTTATTCCTACACACTAAGGTGTCAAAAATTTATGAATACAAGTCCATAAAATTTATGTTTAATCTCTTACCATCATGGTGCAACTTTTAGATTCAAATCACCTCCTCCTTGTCCAAAACCATATGCTTTAGTCATGTTGTAAAATATAGTCTGACTAATCTATACAATGCTATACCGATACATTCTCCATCTCTTCTTTCATTGCAATATAAGTTCTCCTGATGTGGCCACCTCTTCAAAATTCTACTCTATCCTACAACTTCTCATACATAAAATGAATAGGAATACATTCTTTTGATTCACGTGTTCAACTATTCTTTCACATGCACCTCAAAATAAGGGGAATTTATCGGGTATATTCTACACTTATAGGAAGAATCATAGTCTCAAACACCTAACTCAATAAGGAAAAAGTACTTAGAAAAATTCTAGATACCTAATTTTCATAGAAAATACATAAGGTCAAAACCATACAAAAGGCCAAGACTCGTATGAATGGTTTTGACCATAAAATATAGTTTTTTCTTGAGAAAAACACACCGATTTATCTAGAATTTTAGGTTTTTCAGCATACATATAATATTTTCACAATCTCATACTTAGATGACACAATTTCGATCAAATTATAGGGGGCATGAAATATTTCGATCCTTCTCCTCTCTCCTAGTACTCAATTCGGAGAAGTATTGGATTCTTTTTGAGTATATAGACACAAAATATGCCAATCATAGGGGAACTTATTCTATTTATACCTTGTGTATATATACTAATTTTTTTGGCATCGATCCATTTGTAACAATGTGTTCTGTGGGGTTAAGGAAAGTATAAAAGTGGATAAGTTCTTCGTAGGTAGTCTTTCCTTTCCTCATATTTAAGGGGAAGATATCAGAGTAACTCAAATATTTGATACATAGCTTTCTTCCTTGATGGGGTGTATTTGTACGTCTTTTTCCTTCCATTCAGTGTTGGGTTGTTTGCAATCAATACTCTAGTTTCTCCTTCGGCATGGTTGGGGACTGATCACCACTAATCCTTCCAAAAATTTCAACAACAAAAAAATTAAAATCTCCAAATCTCGAACTAAAAGCAAAGAATGGGAATCTCCCCTTTACGAATCAAATAGTTATATTATTTCATGTATTGTGTCTCATTATTTCAATTTATACAAGTGTAAATTCTAAAGTTATTATTTAGTTACAATTCAATTTTCTACTATAGAAGTTGGCTACAATCAGATTGCGAGGTTTCATTATGGAACATGCCAACACCAACACATATGGACATAAATACTCAAAGAAAATATAAAGTTTCTACACACTCCACTATCTTTTACATTAAGCATATAATGTTTATTTCATACTTAAAGGGGGAATGTAGACACTTAAATTTTTAAATTTACCCTTTTGAAATTGATTTTTACAAGTGTGCTTCTTGTATATGACAAACACCCACATTTTATTCCCACTTAGTCTATCTTGTCATCTCTTTCCTAACTTGTTTATTCCTACATACTTGATGCGTTGACAAATTCTCGAATACAATTCCATAAAATCAATCCTTAAGATCTTACAATCATGGTACAACTTTCATACTTGATTCGCCTCCTCCTTGTCCAAAACAATATAGTTAGTCGGGTTTTATAATCTAGTCTTGGGAGACCTATAAGGTCTTTCACCGACACATTATCCAACTCCAAATTTTTATGCGATATAACTTGTTGGGCCTTTTTATCCCCATGGGAAAGCCTTATCATAATATTTTACCTTCTAAGCCTATATAAGCAAGTTAGCACTACCTCATTCACTCACTTGGAAATCATATGGCATTCTATTGACACACTCACTTCCAACACTTGCAAAAGGCACTCAAGGTTCCCTAAATATTCCTAAATCTGATGCATGTCTATTAGGGAATACACTACTATAGTTATGAAGAACTCAACCAGGTCAAGGAGTTTAGCTTTTCTCATATCAAAGCTCACTAAGTTCTTATTTCCAAGTATTAACAAGAGAAAATATAATCGTGCATGATCTAAATGGTTCAAGTTATAACTGAATGCATCCATATAGATATTAAGTGGAGAACTACGTGTGGTTTGATGACTCTTTAGAGTAGCGTTGACATATGTGGAGCATGGGGTACACCACAACCCAAACACTAATCTTCTTAAATGGTATTCTACCCATGGTTAGGGTTGTGGAGTGATTTAACCGATTACAAATGATATCAAGATTGTACAACAATTAGGGTTTGATAACAAAGTACATTTCTAGGCCACCAAAGGACACAGAAAGTCACAGAGCCCAATTATGAAAGTGTCTAAGACTGTATAAAAGGGGCATGACCAAATTATACATCCTAACTATACCATATGGTCCTATGCTAGGAGATTTCCATATCATCATTCTAATAATGAATCTTTTTAGGCTCTGCATTTCCCATTTCTCTATTATGTCTTCCTAGATTCTTCCTATACCACTCCATATAACTAAGTCTTTGTCTCTTGTGTATTTTGAATTATATTCATTTATCAAAGATCCAATAAATTATTCTAATTTTATACATTTATTGTTGGAAGTTAATTTATCAAAATAACTCCTAGTCTCTATACCTTAAACATTCCTTTTAATTATTGTGTATTGCACAACAAACCTAAATGTGCACATTTTCCTTATTTAAGAATAATAACTTGTGAATATTTATTTATTAATCTAAATGTGCACATTTTCCTTATTTAAACCCTAACTAACTAAATAAGGGTTTCAATCCACCCTTTTTAATTTTACGGAAAATTATTTAGTAAACTCGCTAATTGAACTTCCTCAACCTTCCCTCACTACTTCGAGTTTGGAATCTCATCTTCTAGAGTTTCATATTCATATTTAATTATGATTCTATCTAATTTTTAGAGTTTATGCTAGGGTTTTATGTTTGACACTCTAATTAGGGTCAATTTATACAGTTTACATACCCTTCACACCTAGGGTTTTCGCTCCTTAAAATATGTCTATTAGACCTATTATTTCACACTTTGTACTTATATCCTTATGTGGCTTTCCTCTCTCTATTATGCCTCTATAGTTTGAGGAGTCTACAAGGATGTCTTATTCGTCTATTAGAAGCACCCTCTTGACAATATTGTCATGTAGTCCCTATTAAACCTCATCAAGGGGAAGCTAGTCAAGATAATACCACTCTTGACACTACATTACATGAATTTGATCCTATTGAAGAATAATAACTTGTAGAATCCCTTAATCTCAAACCATATTATATTGATTCCTTATTAATCATAATTAGGGATGAAAATAAAAAATGATCAATTATAGTATGGAGGCACCCAATGTTCCCCATCACGCTTCAATGTCCACTCCTACACATGCTCGGACTACACTACCCTTTTATACATGCATAGGCACTCAATTACTCTTACCTACTTCACGCTCCCTAGAGTAGTCCATTCTTCATATACAAACCAAGGTGATACAATTAAAGAAAAGTATGTGTAGAGCTTCGTAGGTTATAGATTCAAATATCTTACTTCACCGTCCATTATTACCTTAGGCGGTGTCTTACACTCTACATATAGGTTTCATTTCTACTAAGTTTCCACTACATGAAGGTAATGGGGATATTAAACAACACATTCAATCATTCCATGCATGTTGTTTAGACTATGCCTACAACAATAAGGGAAGTTTATTCTATTCCATCCCACACATTCTATACATCTTCTACATTCTAGATATAGCCCATCTCATGCGAACTTACACAAGGGCATCCTAGGGCATCATTTCTACTCACACACACAAGAACTACATGGAGTCTGAGATGTAGTGTAGTGCCCGATCGTAAGTTCACTCTTCGGGTGACCGTTGAGGTCATTCTAAATGTGCACAAGTTATTATTCTTCAAAATAACTCCTAGTCTCTATACCTTAAACATTCCTTTTAATTATTGTGTATTGCATAACAAACCTAATTAAAATAAAGAGGGTGTAAATAACACTAACAAGAGGTCCAAATGATGAACTTGATGTTGAGTTATTAATATTTACTAATGTAGATCTTATGTTAACTTCCTATCTTTGAATAGAATAAGGTCATGTAAATGGAGCTCTAGGGTTTATTCGAGGCATAATATAAAGCGTGGGAGTGCCCTTGCCAAAACCACCTACATATGTTATGGTTCAATTTGATAGTTACTTTAAAATACCATTTGAAGATCAAACTTTGTATACAATTCTAACTACACCAATACAAATGGGATGCACACCAATTATCCTTACGGTTTCCTTGAGCATTGATAACACATAAATCACAAGGATTGAATCTTTTGAAAGCTACAAATGATATATAACAAAAGGAAAGAACAAGGTTAACATTTGTGGCTATCTCTCATGTAAAGTCATTGGAAGGACTAAGAATATTACCCCCATTTACATATGACCACTATGAAAATATGAAGAATGGAAAAATAATTTCGAAATGGAAGGTTGAGGAAGAGATGAAATCCTTAGAAGATAAATAATGTCATCTACTTATTACAAATTTCATTCTATGAATTTGTCATTTTATGTGATGTACATGACATATTTTGGTTAATATTAAATAGTTTTTTTTCATATTATCTTTTGTATATTACACATTTGGATGATTATCAAATGTTTCTCTTGTTATCCTTCAAATTCATATGCATTACACACTTAAATGGACTAATGAAATGTTTCATATTATATGCTAAAGTAAAACACAGTACTCACGGATGCTACTAACATACCTATCTTAGATAAATCTATGTAAAATATGTTGAGAGGTATCATTCTCAAGGTGCCTATTCTACTTATGTCTCAAATCCAATATAGGCACCTTGATAATGATACATATCGACATATTTTACATATATTAATCTAAAATATATATGCTACTTGTATTTAATAATATTATAAATAACTTGAAATATTTTGTAGAGTTAGTAGGGGAATCAAAGTTAAAAAAAAAAACATTCAAATTTTATTGATAAACTTGTAGAAAAGATTGAATTTTTATTTCCATTCAAACTTTATCAAATTTCAATATAAACTTACATTTATAAATTAATTTAATCCAAAATTTAAACATATCTATACCTAATATACTTTTTAAAAACTTACTAAAATTTTATAAAAATCTTGGCTTTCCAAACACCCAAATTTAATATTTTAGTGTACACTTTACCTTTACAAGCCAAATGATGTGAGTTGTGACTTATTATTTTATAAATTTAAGTCTCTTGGTCATTATGTAATATGTTTTTATGAAGATGACATGATAGACTTTATTCACATGCTAACATGTCATTATTTAATTTACATCATATCAAGACAAAATTTGCATAGATGTGAACATTAAAAATAATTATTATTTAATGGTTGGCAACGATTTTTTCTTAAAACATAGGAATATTTGATGGTTGACATCTATTTTTTCTTAAAACGTAGGAACATCTATTTTTTCGTTTTAGTGGCGAACTTTTCTTATATGCTTTGTACGAAACCTTTAAAAAAAAAAAAGGAGAATATTAATATAATATATTTTTCTATTTCTTTGGTGCGTTCCTTTTTGTTTTATTAGGGTCTAAATATGTACACAAGTCTAGGTAATCAAACCTAATTAATTGAATTGCAAACCTTCTCAAAGGTGACATTAGGTTTTAGAGGCATGTGTCCATTATTACGAATAGATGTAAGATCAAGTTTATTTAACTATTTAAATGTTAAATAGAGAAATTTTGTTTGGAGTATTTTGTACTTTCTCGGTGATGGTTAAAATATTTTGTATGATCATGAAAACCTAATAAAGCTACACTTTTTACAATTATGCTCACCTAGTTTTAGTCGTAATAAAATTTGTTCAGATTTTTACATGTTTTCCTTAATTATCTACAAAATATAAAATATCCTTCTTACTAGCTAATTGGACAATAAAATTCAAAAAATCAGTAAGGAATTTTTTTAGGGTTTTCTTTAACCTCGAGAATAGAAAAGCTTTCCGATGGTATATCATATCTCAAATGACACATCAATAATTGTAATGTAGAAACTTAAATTTGGCATTTTTGTACTTGATTATGCGATATTTGGCTTGTGTTCCTTCCATGTAACTTGTGCACAAAAACAAAGCTAAAACGCACTATCCTTAGCCATTTCTAGATTTGTAAACTCTTATTTCATTGCCGACACACCCACAAAAACACTATTGTCAGTCAAAAAACCCTTACATCTCTTGTGTGAACAACTCCAGGTCTTTACAAAGCTTCTTTATCTCACTATACAAAACCACCCACAAGGACATGCTCTCCATGATATTTATGTCCTCCTAGGTATTTCAATCTAGGGTTTTCCTAATGATCAATTTTTCTTATGATTATCTTTATTCCTCATCCTAAGTAGGCTTTAGTGTAAAAATATCCCCTGTGGAGCCATATAAACACAAAACCCAATCATTTACTCCTTTGGCAATTACTTGGTCACAACTTGGTGGTACCTTGGCCTTCATCTTTTCAAAGCTTAAATAAAGTTGCCCTATTCTTCCCTAAATCAAGATCAAATGTCAATAACATCCCCTAACCAAGTCTAAAGCACTCTAAATTTAGCCAAGAGCATTCCAAGCCAAGTCACAAGATTCCAACTCAAGTCAAAGCAAGTCTAGTAAAGCATCAAGTGTCAAATTCTAGCTACATCCATGTAGTTGTCTTGTCACACATTGCACTTCCAACAGGAGATAACTACATAGAATTGATGTATATTTAGAGTATTGCTACGTAGGTGGTGTAAGGGCACCACTACCCAAAACACTAACCCTTTTCTATAGGCATATTCAAAAGAACTTGGGTTTTAAGAGAAGATAACTTTTACAATGACATGTATTTGCATCGAGTGTGACTTAAAGTGAAAAAGACATTACAAACTAAGACAAAGACCCACAAACTAAAACAAAAGTGTAGAAATCAACTAGACATAACCATCCAAATATGAACAAGTCCTTATATGTCTTATTGTCCTACCGAGCACTATTGTGTAGGAACATATTAAAGTGCCAATTTTTAAGTTGAAGCAAACACAAATCATTTCTAGATTTTTATCCCATACATGCACACCCAAATCGATCTAAAAACCAACAAACAAATTAGTGCACTTATCCTCTTGTCAATTTCCACATTTATTTTATATCTTATTTGATTGGATTCCCTAAATGATTTTTATACTTTCATATCTTAGTGGAAAATATTCATTTATTAATCTAAATGTGCACATTTTCCTTATTTAAACCCTAACTAACTAAATAAGGGTTTCAATCCACCCTTTTTAATTTTAGGGAAAATTATTTAGTAAACTGCTAATTGAACTTCCTCAACCTTCCCTCACTACTTTGAGTTTGGAATCTCATCTTCTAGAGTTTCATATTCATATTTAATTATGATTCTATCTAATTTTTAGAGTTTATGCTAGGGTTTTATGTTTGGCACTCTAATTAGGGTCAATTTATATAGTTTACATACCCTTCACACCTAGGGTTTTAGCTCCTTAAAATATGTCTATTAGACCTATTATTTCACACTGTACTTATATCCTTATGTCACTTTCCTCTCTCTATTATGCCTCTATAGTTTGAGGAGTCTACAAGGATGTCTTATTTGTCTATTAGGAAGCACCCTCTTGACAATATTGTCATGTAGTCCCTATTAAACCTCATCAAGGGAAGCTAGTCAAGATAATACCACTCTTGACACTACATTACATGAATTTGATCCTATTGAAGAATAATAATTTGTAGAATCCCTTAATCTCAAACCATATTATATTGATTCTTTATTAATCATAATTAGGGATGAAAATAAAAAATGATCGATTGTAGTATGGAGGCACCCAATGTTCCCCATCACGCTTGAATGTCCACTCCTACACATCATTGTCGGACTACACCGCCTTTTTATACATGCATAGAACTCAATTACTCTACCTACTTCACACTCCCTAGAGTAGTCCATTCTTCATATACAAACCAAGGTGTTACAATTAAAGAAAAGTATGTGTAGAGCTTCATAGGTTATAGATTCAAATATCTTACTTCACCGTCCATTATTACCTTAGGCGGTGTCTTACACTCTACAAATAGGTTTCATTTCTCCTAAGTTTCCACTACATGAAGGTAATGGGGATATTAAACAACACATTCAATCATTCCATGTATGTTGTTTAGACTATGCCTACAACAATAAGCTTATAACTATGTTTTTCCCTAAAAGCACCAAAGATCATGCGTTGCAATGGCTCTATGACCCCCCTTTAGAATTTATATAGGATTTCAATACCTTAGACGACCTCTTCTTAGCCCATTTATTAATCAAGATGGATGATTTTTTTCTTGTGAGTAAATGTAAAAAATATGTCAAGGATCCGTAAAGCCAATAAGTGAATATGTGTTGTGATACAAGACTATGCTTACTGAAAATAAAAATATTATTTTTGTGTAAGAATCATCAGTGGGGGTGGAGATATGTTGAAGAATAGGATATGAAAACAACCCCGATGGAAGCATCGGATCAACCAAACCCATAGGTAAGTTCTAGGAAATAACACATACCGGGGAAGAAGATTCACAAGAGTTAGATATGGAGTTGGAGGTGGTTAAAAGGAAAAATGAATGTTTAGGTCAATGGTTTTGACCATATGGGGTGAGGATAGATGGATCAATAACATCGTTAGCTTTATATTTGGACTCATTTGAATAGTTTCACCCTGTTTTAGCGAATGGGGAGGGGAAGCAAGGTGATCTTTTGTTCTCTAGAAATTCCATATCTTATGGATCCAGAAGAGATGCAAAAGATCTTGTAGTTCTTTTTATAAATTTTGAAGAGAAGATGAATGATGTGATTGATTCTATTTTTATTAGGGATAATTCTCAGAGAAGAAAAATGAAGTGGAAAATGCGTATGGATGTATTTGGGAAGATTTCAAAATTAAAGAATCTTAAGACCTTACAGACTCTTGATGATGAAGGAAATACAATTAGGATCTTATGTTTCCTTTTGGAAATAGTACAAACTTATTGGGAGAGGTTTCTAGAGAGAGCAAGTTACATATAGGGGTGATAATAAGGAAACCGTAAAAGGATTAAGGGTATTTAAAAATCTAACTTTGAGGTGTTGGTCCCCACAACCTCTCATGTGTCATCTTTCAAGGGAAACCAAATAGACATTAAATTTATAGATGCCATAACAAATCATAATAATGAAAGGGTTAAGGGGGTTTTGGATGGAATATAAGATGTTTCACCTTTTTACATAGGGTTGGGGATAAAGATGATTCATCATCATATATCGACAAGTGATAATCCCTAAAAAAATTGTGGATGAGGAATGTAAGAGTTTGGAGAACCTAGTGATATTAGGGAACTTATGACGATGTATACTAAAGGATGGATTCTAGAAACATCATGCAAAATACTTGACAATGTTTCCATAGAGATAACCTTTGCTACTTGGTAAAATTTTGGTTTATGCTAAAATTCCAATTTTCAAAAGATAGAGATAGAGTCTTAACTTGGAATTAGTTTTTTGAGGGGAAAAAGATCTCTGTGCAATCATGGCGACCTAATTTTATGAAATAGGAAATTATTGGATGGTTATATTTATGTTGTATCATAATATATTCTTTACATATGGAATATTAATGACAAGATATATTTTAGAGGATTGGTGATGTCATGGGAGTTTTTTTTCATTTGGATCACAGATCCTCTAGAATTGATGCTTCTTTTGTGTGTATGCAAGTTAAGGTGTATAATAGAAAATATCTCTCTCGTGTTATAGTTTTGGGTATTAATGGGAAATAATTGATTCAACCAATTGAATATGAATATTTGGGTAAGATAGTTATTCTTCAACAAGAACCAATAAGGCATGTGGGACATAATATATGTCTTGCTTTATCCATCCATTTCACCAAAGAGGTTAAATAAGGGTATTTGGGCACAAAATAAGTTTGGAAAAGTAAAAATGACTGAAAAATATTGAAGACATTGTGTAAGGGGGAAAAGATGAAATATATAGTTTCGAGGGTAAAAATGCAAACACTCCTAGTTATGCTCATTATCAACCAAACATACAAGGAACTCTAAGAAAATCCAAGCATCCTAAAGAAAGAAAGAAGTAGGAGGAGGGCATAGAACATGTACAACATGACCGAGTAAGTTTACATAGGGACAACCAACATAGTTGGTATGTGCAAACTCTCATGAGTCCTTAGAATGTATGATTGATCCTCATCCTCTACTATAAGTATAAATTACAAAAATGGAGGAATCTCATCATAAAAGGTTGGCTAAAAAATTAAAAAAATATTGGGCAATAGAAACAAGAGTCCCTCTAGAAGCATTTGGGTAGGTTGAAAACATTCATAACTTGGGAGAGAAATTAGTCCTTACAGAGTTTATATATTTTTCACAAGGCCAAGAGTTACAAGTTATTCCTAAAAATTCTATATCTCATACCAAAGTGGAAAATAATGGCATACCCTTGTCATCTATGAAGAACAAAAAGAGGGGGCAAAAGTCAATGGTGGAAAATTTGGTTGAAGAGTTCTTTAAGGCAGTAAAAATGGGGTGTCAAAAGACAATGGTAGAAATGTTCTCTACCACTAGAAGGAAGTTGTTCATATGATGAATTGTTCCCCTTTACTTTGCTACACCCTTAACCTATTGCCTGTATTAGGATATGAGTAGCCAACTTGTGGCTTACCATATCATTTTATTATATCATTTATACTTTCTCATGCTTAGCAGGTCGTCCTTGGTGTTGGCCATAACATATGAATAGTATATATAGGGGATTTTAGGTAGTAGTTCATCATCATTTGGAGCATTTGAGTCTTATCAGTATGGTTTGAGGTTGCCCCCTCGAAGTGGCGAAGCTATTCTAATTGCATATTGAGATCATTATTCTAGAATATTGTGTTATCCGGTGTTATATTTCTACTCATGATCTAAATTATACAAGTAATTTCATTACAAGTGGTATCGTAGAAATTTCTGATACTGGGCCAAATTTAGGGTAAAAACCCTAATTTTTGTTTCCGCCATATATTGCAGAACCAAATAGAATTGGTGGGAGATATTTTTAGCATATTTGCAAAAAAATTCAAGTAAGGTTCCCTAAAAATTTCAGACTTTTTGATATATTTTACAAAAGTTATTACAATTTTAGATTTTTTCATAAAATTGCTCCCTAGGGTGCAAATTGTGGAATGTTTTCAAATTCGTTACATTTTCGGAAAGAAAAAAAAATTATTTGGGGTTTGTTCTTTAATTTTTTTATATTTGGCTGAATTCATATTGAAATATGAAACCCTAAAATTTGACTGTGATCCCTACATCCTACTATTTTGGGGCATCATGGCGGGGCCTTCCACAAGAGGAAAAAAGAATCCCATCACTCTGGGTAAAACACCATAGAAAGGATGAGATAATAGTTGAGGAGTTGGAGACAGAAGATATAACTACATATTCCTTAGGGTTAGGGTTTACTTCGACAGACCACAAAGTAAGCCAACTTGAGTTTAACCTGAGAGACCTCGAATCTCGGGTGGCCAACAAAGAAGATGTGGATAGGATTGGAAAAATATTGGAGGATTTCATGCAAAACTTCAGTACGTATATGATGGGTAATCATACTTATGTCAATCAAGGTGGATCCTCAGGTCAACATAATAGACACATGAGCCAGAGTGGATCTTTGAGTGTGCACAATCCAAATACGAGCACTCTGCAGCCCGTCATTTACGTTTCCAAAAGTGGAGATGCGTAAGTTTGATGGAAAGGATCCAATCAATTGGATCAACTAAATAGAGAAATTTTTTTGAACTACATCAGATTCCACCAGGAAAAAAGGTGACCATGGCAGCTTTGTATCTCGAACTCCGACCAATTAAATGCATCGATGGTTATGTGCTCAAAGGTAGAAGAGTGGTCTCAATGTTACATGGACAGTGTTCACTGAAGAGTTGCAATTACACTATAGTTCTAGTGTGTCAGATAATTACTTTAGCCAATTAGAAAAATTGAGACAGATAGGATCTGTTAAGGATTAAATTCATCACTTCCAAAACCTTTCTCTACGGGTGGAAAATATTACTCAAGAGAATCTGAATGACCTATTTCTCGGGGATCTTAAGGATCACATTGAGCATGAGGTGCATATGTTTAATCCTCATAAGGTTTCTGATTTGATGATTATGGCAAGAAGGGCAGAGGAGAAATTTGTTTCAAGTAGGAGACAACATTTCACTATTACCAGAGATCGCAACACCTTGACCCCAACACTCACTCGACCAGTTAGATTGACACCTCAACAAATTGAAGAAAAAAGAGAAAAAGGTTTATGTTTTAACTGTGACAGTAAATTTGGACCAGGACATAAATGTGTTGAAAAGAAGTTGTTCTACATTGATGGGCCTAGTGAAGATGAAGAGAAGGATGAAGATTCAGAGTTAGAGGTCTTGGTTGAGCCAGAGGAGGAGTTAGGAGATCCTCAACCAACAATCTCATGCCATGCAATTTTAGGTATTAGCACCCCCCAAACCCTAAAGGTGGTTGGATTCCTAAAAAATAGAGGGTCATAATGTTGATTGATTCAGGAAGTACTCACAACTTTATCAATCATAAGTTAGTAGTGCACCTAAACTACTTCATTTATCCAGCTCCTGAATGTCAAGTAATGATTGTTGATGGAGGTACTATTACTTGTTCTAGAAAATGCCATAGCATTAAGCTTTCCATGGGAGATTACATACTAAATAGTCCCATGTATGCCATTTCTATGGGAGGAGCAGACATTGTGTTAGGGGTTCAATGGCTTACCACTTTGGGAACCATTGAGATGAACTTCCAAGACTTGTTCATGCGATTTCACTCTGAAGGAAGGAATTTTGAGCTAAGAGGCTTAAGAGCAAATTATCCACAAATAGTAAGTTCTCATCATATGCACAAAATGCTAAAAAAGGGTGCATAGGGATTTGTGGCACAATTATTTTCATTGGAGGCTCATCATTGTAAGGACATTATACCATCAGATATGCAAGCAGTGTTGGATGCACACTCTATTGTATTTGAAAATATACCAAAGGGCTTACCTCCAAAGAGAGATCATGATCATGTTATTCAATTATTACCAGGAAGTCAACCACCTAACATCAGACCTTATAGGTACCCATATGTGCAAAAGAGTGAAATTGAAAAGATTGTACAAGAGATGTTGGAAGCAGGAATTATCCGTCATAGTCAGAGTGCTTATTCTTCTCCAGTAGTGATGGTACGAAAGAAAGATGACATGTGGCACATGTGTCCTGATTATAGGGAACTTAATAAGTACACAATAAAAGATAAGTTTCCTATTCCTGTAATTGATGATTTTCTTGATGAGTTACATGGTGTTGTTTATTTTACAAAGCTTGATCTTCGTTCGGGATACCACCAAATTAGAATCAAGGATGAGGATGTTCATAAAACTTCCTTTCGACACATGAAGGCCATTATGAATTCCTGGTAATGCCTTTTGGACTCACAAATGCACCTTCTAAATTTCAAAGTTTGATGAATTCTATTTTTAAGTCATTCATGCAGAAGTTTGTCTTAGTGTTTTTTGATGATATATTAATTTATAGCAAAACATGGGAGGAACATTTGCATCATGTAAATAAGGTTTTGGAAACCCTTGAGCAACATCAACTTTATGCAAAGCCCTCTAAGTGTTCTTTTGGACTCAAGGAGGTTGAATATTTGGGTCACATTGTCTCTCATGAAGGGGTTAAAGTGGATCCTAATAAGATCAAAGCCATGATGGAGTGGAAGGTTCCAAAAACCCTAAAGAATCTACGAGGATTTTTGGGGCTTACAGGTTATTACCAAAGATTTGTAAGGCATTATGGAAGCATATTTGCACCTCTCACAACTTTATTAAAGAAGGACTCCTTCCATTGGAGTGAGGATGCAACCAAAGCATTTGAGAAACTAAAGGAGGCCATGTGCACCACTCCAGTCTTGGCTACTCCAGATTTTCCAAAAATTCATTGTCGAATGTGATGCATCGGGGGTGGGTATGGGGGCAGTTCTCATGCAAGAAGGCCATCCTATTACCTTTTTGAGCCGTCAATTCAAAGGTAAGAATATTTCCAAGCTGACTTACGAGAAGGAAATGCTAGCCATGCTTCATGTAGTAAAGCAATGGAGACCATATCTCATAGGAAGACATTTTATCATGATAGTCCGAAATACTTCTTGGAGCAGCATTTATCATCTGAAGAACAAAAAAATTGGGTATCCAAGATGTTGGGATATGATTTTGAGATTATCTATAAGAAAGGGAAGGAGAATGTAGTTGCGGATGCTCTGTCGCGGAAAGATGAATCAACTGCAGCCTTGTTATGTGCCATATCCATATTACAGGAAGATTGGATAGATGAGGCAAGGTCCGAATGGAGAAATGACCCAACCACACAAAACCTCATTCATCATCTCCAGAATGATCCAAGCATGTCTGAAAAATTTGTATTGAAAGGGGATGCTTTATGGTATAAAGATAGATTATACCTATGTAAGAACTCCACTCTTAAAAATAGGATTCTATCTGAGCTTCACTCTTCTCCAATAGGGGGCACTCTGGATTCTTGAAGACTTATCATCGATTCAAACAAGATTTATTTTGGGAAGGTCTCAAAGGGGATGTCCAAAATTTGTGACAGAATGCATGGTTTGTCAGCAAAATAAGGGTGAAACAGTTTGATCCCCAGGTCTTCTACAACCTCTATCTATTCCTAGCCAGTGGTGGGAAGAGGTTTCCATGGAATTTATCATAGGATTACCTAAATCTGAAGGAAAAAATGTCATCATGGTTGTGGTGGATAGACTCACCAAATATGCTCATTTTTGTGCCTTGGCACACCCATTTTCTGCAAGCACGGTAGCAACAACCTTCATGGACACAATTCAGAAGCTTCATGGAACATTGAAGATTATAGTAAGTGATCGAGACCCTATATTTACTAGTAATTTTTGGACTGATTTATTCTCATGTTTGGGTACTTAGTTAGCTCGTAGCTCTTCTTATCATCCCCAGTCTGATGGGAAAACAGAAGTTGTAAATAAGTGTTTGGAGGGATATCTCCGTTGCTTTATGTCAGATAAACAAGCAAGATGGGTCCAATGGTTGCCACTTGCAGAATGGTGGTATAACACTTCCTTCCATACTTCATCTAAAATGTCTCCTTTTTTGGCACTCTATGGGTACCATCCACCATCCATCACATCATCATTGAGAGGAAAACCATGGGTTAGAGCAGTAGAAGAACACATTCAATATCAACAAGAGGTCCTCTCTAGTCTCAAGGAGAACTTGGTCATGGCACAAAACCGCATGAAGCAACAGGCTGATCAACATCACACGAGAAAGGCATTTTGAAGTCGGTGATTGGGTTTTTGTGCGGTTACAACCATATAAGCAAATGTATTTGAAACAAAAACAAAAGGATAACAAACTTTCACCGAAGTATTATGGCCCCTATCAAGTATTGCAAAAGATTGGTACTGTAGCATACAAATTAGAACTTCCACAATCAACCAAAATACATCCAGTCTTTCATGTTTCTTGCCTGAAGAAAGTAATTAGACAGTATCAACCCAAATAGTGTTACCTGAGCTCGATGAGGAGGGGAGAGTCATCTTGGAACCTGAATGCATCCTTCAAACACGCACTAAAAGATTGAGGACACGGGTTATTACTGAGTACCTGATCAAGTGGAAGAATATGGACAATGAAGATGCAACATGGGAAGATATGACATTCTTGCAACAACACCCAGAGCTTCTCAACATTGGGGACAATGTTGCTTTGAAGGGGAAGGGCATGCTACGCCCTTAACCTATTGCTTGTATTAGGATATGAGTAGCCAACTTGTGGCTTACCATATCATTTTATTATATCATTTATACTTTCTCATGCTTAGTAGGTCGGCCTTGGTGTTGGCCATAACATATGAATAGTATATATAGGGGATTTTAGGTAGTAGTTCATCATCATTTGGAGCATTTGAGTCTTATTGTATGGTTTGGAGGTTGCCCCCTCGAAGTGGCGAAGCTATTCTAATTGCATATTGAGATCATTATTCTAGAATATTGTGTTATTTGGTGTTATATTTCTGCTCATGATCTGAATTATACAAGTAATTTCATTACATTTATTCTAGCCTAAATTTTGGGAATAAGGAATTAGGATTTGTAGTCAACAATGGGAAAAAAATTTAGTGCACAGAGAGGGTGCAAAAATGAAAAGGTCAAAGTTTTAAATGGGAGGGAAAGGATTTAGGATCGGTACATACAATTATAGAGGAATAATTATTGAATGCAAATTGAGTGATACAAAGGTCACAAATTATAGAAGAATGAGATTTAGGTAGGTAAGGAAATGGGTTTTCTTAATCCTTATCTTTTGTATCAAAATTATTTGAGATTTATGCCAAATTTCACTAGCATGGGTGTTATTGTAGGGTCTTAATGGATATATATCTAAGACTATTTGACACTATCTATTTGGAGAGGGTTAGGGATGATTTGGTTAAAGTTATATTCAAGAGATATGAGGATATTCTAGGATTGTAAATAATTATTTTTATAGGAAAACAAATTTTAGCTTGATTTTTTTGTGGAAGTCTTACGTTTTAGATGCGGAAGAAAGTGTTGTGGTAGGGATACTTGGGTTTTATACGCCTACCGATGAATCAATGTTGGGCTTCGAAGACTTTTTTTTGCTATGGAAAATTAGTTTCCATACAAATATAGATGTTGCTTGCATTTCCACTATAAAATATGTTGGGAGATGAGGTTGGGGTGAAAAATACTTGTTTTTTTTGTTTTTTTTGTAGGGATTTGGACTTTTTTATATTAAGGGTTTTATAAACTTTGGTTTTTTTAATCTTAGTAGTAATTTTAATATTGTAAAAATTATATTCTTGATTATTAATAAAAGGATGAGGCACCCATTAGACCTCTATTTACCGACTAAAAATACTATGTTGATAGGATGAATAATTCCCTCACAGATAATGAGCTTCAATATAAATTCACACAAATTCTATTAAGCACCTATATAAGATTCTATTATGTTTGATAATTTTTATATTTGAATGAGTTATGCCATACATTAAAAGAAAGAGAACTCAAAATATTGAATTTGAAAATATGGTATTTGTGGAGCGCACACGAATGTTATAGCCTTAGCCAAGAAAATCTTGTGAGTTGGATGTTATTGGCCCACCATGGAAAGTGACGCATTCCATTTTGTCAAACGATGTCAAGCATGTTGAAAGCATGGAAATATTATCCATGCACCTCCCAAGCATTACAATCAATAACCACATCATGTCCCTTCTCTCAATGGGGACTTGACTTGATGGTAAAATCGGACCAACGTCATCCGATGGACATAAGTTCATCATTACCACTATTGATTACTTCACTAAATGGGTGGAAGCTATGGCTCTCACTTATGTTATCGGTAGCCAAATATCGAAATTCATTTTTAATAATCTCATCTGTCTATTTAGTATTCCATCCACTCTGGTTGCAGATAATGGAAAATCTTTTTAAAACCAGGATGTAAAGGACCTAGCTAAATTTTTTCACATCAAAATTAATTGGTCCACTCCCTACTACCCTCAGGGTAATGGTCAAGCGGAAGCAACCAATAAGACCTTAAAATCCATCATGGAAAAGATTGTCAACACCCATGGACGTAATTGGCATACTCAAATTTACCTTGCTCTTTGGGCTTACCATACATCTTACCACACACCTACCGAGCCACCCCATTTTCCCTCGTTTATGGTTGTGAAGCCATTTTACCTATTGAGATAGAACTCCCATCCTTGAGAATCTCCCTTAAAGATGTAATTAATGAGGATGAATACTGATAGTCATGGCTTCAAGAGCTTGAGCTTCTCGATGAAAAATGACTTAATGCTCTCAATCATCTTCAAGTCTATCAAAATGACTGCAACGCAATTATCATAAAAAGGTAAGACCTAGAGAATTCAAAATTGGTGACCTTGTTTTAAAATATAATAAAAAGAATACCACTAAAGAACGAGAAAAACAAGGAAAATTTGAGCCTAATTGGTTAGGACCCTATGTAATTACAACTAAATTTGGCTCTGAGCCTATAAGTTGGCCACTAAAGATGGTCAAGATCTTGATGAACCAATGAATGCAGTTCATTTAAAGAAAATTTATCCTTGAGATGTTCACTATTCTGGGAAACAACAATGTGTACATTGTTCCTTCTGCATCTTTTTATCTCCACATAATTTAAATTTAATCATTTCTATTGGCAGATATTTTCTTTATCAAAATCACATCTTCATATTTGTCATCATGAGACATGTGCTAATATAGATCCTATTAAGTTTGTGAGCGTCATACTTCTTATCATATATTCCATTTTCAGTTGCTTTCACCTATGGTCATACTCTAAAGCTTGATGATGGTAATATATTCCCTTCAACAACATTCTCTCTTTCATAACAAAGCTCTAAACTTATTTACCCAGTTCGTTTGGTCATCCATCTCAGTCTTTGGTGTTGAACTCTCGCGTCCTACTAGTCATGCGGGGCTGAGATTGGGGGAAAACGTTCCTTCCTAAATACAAAAAACTATTTTAAAAAAATCCATCAATTCAATAACTTATGAATAATTTATCATCACATATTTCGTCCTTCATAGTCTTTGGTGTTGAGCCCACACTTCTTACTGGTCATGTGAGACTGGGAATGGAGGAAGGTGCCCTTACTTGTCTACGTCTTGTCTTCGGTGATAAACCCTTACCTCTTACAAGTGGCATGGGGAAAATCATAGAGGGTCATTTTCATAAAAGTATAAAAATATTCAAAAATAAAAATAAATAAAAATAAATCAAAAACATTAAAAAAAAACAAGACAAAAACGGAATTCACTCGCCTATGATTTTCCTTCAGTGATGAGCCCTTTCTTCTCACTAGTAGCACGAGGCAAGGCATAGGGAGTCATTTCAAAAATACAAAATCTTATAGTACTTACAATTATAGAATCCCCAAAGAAGTAATTTAGATGCCTAAGTGAAGAGAGAACTATCCCTTCACCTCATATCTTACCAATCAAGAGCCACATAACTGTCTAAGTCTAGCACATGACTCATAAAGTGAAGGCAATTTTTGAAACCGGTTCAATAACGTTATGAAGAATTGAGTCACAATTTCCCAAAGGGATTATTATTAGCATTTATCTCTATACTCATTATCTACCTCATGTGTCCTTCTTGATTCTCGGTGATGAGCCCACACATCTTACTAGTTGTATGGAGTCAAGAATGGAGCTAAACTTCTTTTCATCATATCATCACCACCATATCCCGCCAATGGAATGAGAATTTGTGTTATTCCGAGCATGAGTTACCATGAATAACATGGTTTATGCAGATAATATCCTGTTTATCACCTCTCAAAATAAGTTTGCATTCTAGTCCATCAATTTCCAATAACAGTGTAAAAATCCAAAAATCTAAAAACATTAAAAAAATCCAAAAACATTAGAAAAAAAAATCGTTTTAAATCTAATTTTTTTAAAAATCGTCAAAAATCCAAAAAAATAGAAACACTCATCAAAAATCCAAAAAAAAGAAAAAATCCAAAATCCAAAAACAATTGAAAGTTGTTAAAAAAAAAAAAAAATTAGAAACAATCGTAAAAAAAAACAACAAAAAAGTTAGAAACAACCTTCAAAATCCAAAAAATATTAGAAACACTAAATCAAATCCAAAAACTCCAAAAACATTGGAAAATCTATATATATAATAAACAAAAATAAAAATATTGTAAACTCCACAAAATCACAAAAACTCTAAAATAACCAACACACTTCAACCTTTGAACTATTATCTCCAACAAATGATCTAATCACGTTATGAATACCAAATTCAAATCACTTCTCCTCACGTTAATCCTTGCTTGGGAAAATCTAGATTTCAATGTTTCCTTGTTTAAGGACAATGACCCAATACTTTACTATGTCCTCGCACCTCGGCAGGGGCATATCCGATCAATCCTCACCGTGGAACACATTAGGGACATGTTTATTGGTTCTTGTGTTGCATTATTAGTTATAAATTATTAATTTCTTTCTTGTATCTTGATATATTACATGGGACATCTTGATTCTACGTATCCCGTGTTCTCTCTAATATTCTTATGTTATCTAATTGCATATATCGTGATCGAGGCATCATACTTTCTTGATGACCTCTGTATATGCTCTCTTCCATTTTCATATCGTCCTGGGGCATCAAAATTTTTGATGGCCCCTGTCTATGCTATCATGTATATTACAATCTAGTCATCCTGATCTTTTATATCACGATGCATCTTGTTATGTGCTATATTAAAATTAAGATGCTTTTCGTCACGTGAGTATCTTCCTGCATGATCAACATCTTACTTTTCACCCCATCCATTCACCCATACTAATACATTCCCCAGTTTGGGAATCCTACTTGATCACCATTGCAGTTTGCGAATCCTACTTGAAGATATTTCTCAAGTAGCATTCACTATCCAACAGCTCCTCCTCCCCCACCATGATCACCATGTATTTGATCCATTCATCCTCGCTCCTCATTTTTACTCCACCACTTATCCCCATATCACCCTTTTCATCATTCATGTCCCCTCTCATGCATTTGCATTCTTTACTTTCACTCTTCTCGCTTCCCGCTGACAATCTTACTTAATAACCCCTTCTATATGGAATCCTCGGTGGAGGTTTACCCTCTCCCTAAGATCTTCCCGTTGTAGAAGCTTCTTCACCACAATCACCACTGCACACATCTTCCCATTCCACCTCTTCTGCTTCTCATTCTCACATCATTACTCTCACCACGCGGGCATCCCAATTAAGGATTCCCCTCACACTCTCCGCCCTTCACTAAATATATTCCTTCATCCATTCATGTTACTCTCATTTGTTTCCTTTCTTCCTTATTATCACCTCATCTTGTATCCTCTTCTACTTAGGCATACATCACTCATTATTTTCTCATCCTTCCCCAAATCCGTCTTATGCCTGGTCATCCTACTTACACGCTCTCGTAGTATGACAAATTCACTTGAGGGTTCCCCTTTAGTCCATTTTTTCATACCTTATTCCCAAAAACTCTATCATCATTCTTGTTCTTCTTTAGCTTGGCAATCTTACTTATCCATTCCGGCAACATGGAAATATTACTTAAGATTTCCTCTTAAGGATGATCTACCCTATGGCCTTCCCCCATCCCATCATATTTCCACCATCTTATTTCTCCCGCCTCTCGTCATGATCATCTTCTTCAACCTACCATTCCACCCCTGTACCCAATACAATTTTGTCTTTCTCCTTGCATATCATCCCTGTCGGTTAGGTGATCTTATGAAACCACTCCAGCAGCATGAAAATCTTACTTAAGATATTCTCTTAAGTATGACATGTCATCTTACACTCGCCCATCACTCTACATTCTCACCATCCATCTTTTCTCTTCATTCCCCATCATCACATCTTTTTACCACCACTATCACCATCCTTTGCTTGCAATCTTACTTAACCACTCACCCAAAGATGGCGATCTCACTTAAGAGTCCCTCTTAAGGATGATCTATCTTCTTGCCTTTCCCCATCACTACACACCCTTCACCTTGAAATTTTTCTCGAAATTCCCCATTATCACATCCTTTCACCTCCTTTTCCATTCTCGCAAACACCACTTATCGCTTGCCCACTTGTCATCTCCAGTTTTGCTCGCTTGGCTATCTTACTTAACCACTTCCGTCGCATGAAAAACTTACATCAGGTTCCTCCCTATGCTAAACTCATCATTGTGAAAATTTCCCTCACCTCATTCTTCGTTAACTTTGTTGATTACTTCTTCCACCTGGTCTCTCCTACCAAACACATTTTCCTCCTACCATTATCCTTTCTCCACCTATCATCTTATGACATACGTCTAATCTCTTCCACATACAATCACATTCTTTTCCCCCATTTTCCCCTTCTTAATCCATCATCCTTCATATCGTTTCTTCCCATTCTTTTCATGTCTTTTTGCTTCATCCTCACCTTGTTCATCTTCATCTCCCGCATCCTCTCCTCACTTTCACCTAGTCCCAACTCATCCCTCCCATTTTATTTACTATTTCCACTTCATCTTCTCAAATCCTCCCACATTTCTACCCACACACATGTTTTCCATTATTGTTAACATTCCTCTATCATTCTTTCATCATCATCTTCTATTCCTATGCTAATAATTGTTAGTAGACTTTCCCTAAAAATCATCAATCCTCATTCCGCACGACCTCATTCACTCCCTTGGACCTTCTAGAGTTTCCCTTCATTCCTTCCCTCCTCTAAGCCCACCACTCATTGTTAGTGGGCTTTCCCTAACGTCCCTTCGTTGGCGTTACCCTTTCCAATCCTTATTACCTTTCTCCTTTTCTTCATTTTTTCTCTCACCCTTCCTCACCACTCATTGTTAGTGGACTTTCCCTAACATCCCCTCATTGGCATTGCCTCTTCTATCCCCATTCTCTTTTCTCTCCTATTATTTTCCCCCAATCCCACCCTTTTTTTTTGCTTCTTACCCATCTCTCCATCTTCCCTTCACCCTCTTCAATATCTTTATTGTCTTCATCATACATCCTTTGTCTATTTTCTCGTAATCCTAGTATCCTCATTTCATGCATCTCCGCATATTTTCCAATCGATGTCATTCCTCCCCTCTTTCTTCTCTTTACATTCCTTATACTGTTCCCTTTCCACTTATTATCCCCTTTCTATATTCCCTTCCTTCTACATCATTTTCTTTGTTATCCTCTTCTCTCTCCCACCCCTCATCTTATTTCCCTTCCCATGTATCATCTTCTTCCCCTTTTTCCATCACGTTTCCTCCTTACTTCCCCATCGATAACCTGGCTCTTCAGTGTTGTCTTGTCTTTTTTATCATACCACCCTCCACATGCATCTCCATATGGTCTGCTCCATATTCTTTACCTTGGTCTTCCTTGCAATGACACGGTTCCTTCAATCTTCTCCTTGTATTTTCTCTATCTTCCTTTCCTCTCCCCTAATTTTCACGTTTCTTCTGACCACTTCTCCTTTTCTCTACCACCCCTACCTTTTTCCTTCATTCTCGTATTTGTTTATCTTCTTTTCTCTACTCTTTTCACACTTTCGTCACCCCTCATAGTTTATTTTTCTCCTCTGTTCTACTTATTCTTTCATCCTCTTTCAATTTTTGTCAATTTCACCCCCTACTCCCACCTCGTCTTCTCCTTCTTATTTATCCTTCCCCTTTCTGATTTTCTCAGCTCTATCATTTCTTTCACTTTCATGCATCCCTCTTTATTATCTTTGTTGCTTCCTTCATTTGGCACATCTCTCTATTTCATCCCTTCACCCTCTACTCTGTCATTTTCCTGTTTTCTCCTTGTTTGTCCTTCATCATTCCCTTCTTCCCCTATCATCCCTCTCTCTTATTTTTTCTACCTCTTTCATTCCTTTTTTGTCCCTCCCCTATCTCCATTACTCTTCACCTTTCTTACTCCTCTCATAATCAACCCCCAATCCTATCCATTCCCTTTTCTCTTTCCCACACACCCTCACACCTAACATTCAAGGATGATTGAATCCTTTCTCCATTTGCATCGTGCGGTCATTCCAGTCTCTTCCACTCCATTATCATCCTCTTCTCCGTAGAATTCATCTCTCCTCTTTTCGAGAGCTCTGTCATATATTCCATTCTCGTCATCCCTCTCGAGGGGGCATCATCATATCTGTCCATAATCACATCTTCTCATGAAATTTTTGTCTTGGAGGATACCATGACATCTGTCACTCACCACCTTCTATTCTCCCCAACAAACATTCGCTCTAATTTTTGCTTAAGAAAAGTAGATTGAATTCTTCCCCCATCTCATCTACTTTCTTTGAAAGGACACTACTTTCATAGTACCCTTCCAAAGAGGGGAAAATATAGACACCCTAATTTCACATTTGTCCTAAATAAATCAATTCCCCTTCCTTATTTCCCACAAAAATACACTCCAAATTAATCAAATATAATTTGATTAATTATCCATTTCAAAATCCAAAAAATAACTCAATCCTCACCACATGTCATTATTCTCCATGTTTTTCTACTATTGAATTAAAAATTCAAAATCAAATCCTCACCCACTCTTCATGGTCCCCACTCACCTAAAATCCTCCACTTATGAATTAAAAATCCAAAATCAAATCCTCACCCATTCTTCGTGGTCCCCACTCACCTAATCTTGCCCACATTTTCAAACCATGATTACTTAAATTACTCTAAGTTAATCACTCCCCCAGGCTATAAATACAACCTTACCCCTCCCCTCTAAAGACACGGAGAATAAGCTTGAATTCCCTATCTAATTTCTTGCATCCTTTGAGCAAAGAACATCCTTCTGCCTCGTCCTAATGCCCAAATAGCCTCATTCTAAAGCACCCCAAATCCATAATCCTTTTTCCCATCTAGTGCAAAGTAAGTGGATCGTTGTTGTAGAAAGGCCTTGCTCCATCTTGAAGAAAAGCACCTACATATCACTCAATCGGGGCCTAATCCAAGTTTCCTAGCCCATTCTGAGGTTTCTATGAAACACGAAGGAGGAGGTATGATTGTTAGTATTTTACTTCCTTGTTAGTAGTATATTTTTCCTAGCTCACAAAATCAGTCATAGAAAATGGATAGAAACAAAATTGGAAAAAATTCACAACCTCGATGCAGAACCAATCAGTAAAAAAGGAATATTGGGTATTAGTATCATACCTAGACACTTTTATCATGGGAAAAAAAATTACAAAGCAATTTTCAACAGTTGCACAGTTACAGTATTCTCTAGTTTCACCAGTTACATAGTTAGTTTTGGATTGCAATTAGTTACTAACATGAAGTAAAGTTAGTGGAGTGTCAAAAAGCACTAAATTAGGAACCAAAGCAGTAAAAAATATGGAAGTGAAACCTAGGACATATGCATGACAATCTTATGGGCACTGAACAATGTATCACCCGATCAAGTTACAAATCAGGTTTGTGATCATTTGCAGTGGCACTTATTCATGGGGAAACACTAATGGTTAGAGGAAAAGGAAAATATATATACGAATATAATCCCTTAGCGTGACAAGATGCCTAGATCTGAAGATTAGAACTAGGACACTCAAATCCCTAGTTTGGAGACAAGACACCCAAATCCTTTGTATTATTCCAACCAGCTCTTAAGCAACAAGCCTAAAAACAAGAATAAATGTCTACCCATTTATCTTTCAAAATTTTAGGTGTACTATAACTTCATAGTTTATATTTTTCCAATATGAATAAATCCAATTTTACATATTTTCAAGTTAAAGTTCAATTACATTTACCTAGAGCATTGACTACACTTGTTTTCTTTTACAGGTCCTATCCTATCCCAATGAAGGTAAATCATATAAGAACCGTGAAAAAATATCAAGCATGCTCCAACAAAGATGATATTCTAAGGAACTACACACACACACATCATTATCACTCTACACATGCAAAGGTCACATATAAGATCCTTATCCTTCCCTTCCATTAGAATTCCATGGTACACATTTTGCACTATTCTATTTGACATGCTCTCGACACGATCTTCTTTAAACTCCCCAAAGTACAATTTTATTTTATACTTTATGTTACTTAATCCTTATTCACCATCATAAAGTGGGGTAAAATGTATTCATTAAATCATGCACTTAATATGTACATCTAGCCTCTAAATATTTCATTTATATGCATGATTCCTAAGAAAGAGAATTAGTCATTAATAACACTTATTTTTCTTTGATATTGTTTTTATCCTTCTTATCTTTGTTACTTTTCTTTTCTAGATTTACACCATGTGTGTCTGTCTTATCACATCTTTCATTCTTGGTCTTAGAACACTAGCACCCAATCTAGACATTAGCACCTAAACACTTGTGTCCCTTCTAGGCGCTCTGGCCTCTTTTTTATTTTTGCACATTTTGTGATTTTTGGTTGGCCTTTTTATGTTCTTATCCTTATCTAGTATTCTTAGTCAACCTTCAGTTTCATTAGTGTTGAAATTCAAGAAAGATACTTGTATATATATACAACATACTAACCATTATTCTGGATGAAAAATCAAGAGGGACTATCACATCTACATCTTACTACCACTACTCAAAGGGACTGCATTCTAGGGTGCATACACTACATATGAAGGGAAATTTTTGAATTCCATACCACATGTATACATTCGTATATCAAAGCTAGCTATAGCCTGCTATCTTGGTGTCATCGGTGCATGGGAAAACATAAGGAAACTATTTCACACACAAGCACAAAGAATTACATGGAGTCTGAAATGTAGTGCAAACACTCAGTACTAAGTTCACTCATCAGGTGACCGTCGGGAGTCGATTCGACTTCAGATATTGCATATTTTATTCAAATCTAATATGTTTGTGAACTTGTGTAGATAGCTAGGGATTTTTTTTTTTAGGTTACAAGTGCGATCAAAACCCTAACAGAGAAATCAAAGAGACAAAGAGAAAATATAAGAAGAGACCTTCTGACCAAAAAGATCAAATACTAAGCATTCACGTAGTCACTAGTGCCCATATGATCCACTAGCAGATCCGGGTGCTCCTTTCCTCATGTGGATGCTTTTATCTAGCAAAATTCTAAGTTTCGAACCTCTGGGGAGTCATTTCAACATTGTTTCCAACAAGATCTAGTAATCAATCTCGGATCACACAGATCAAGTCATCATTCCCTCCTTGTGTATTTAGGGGTTTTAAAATATCGAATGCTTATTGCTTGTACAATATTATGTTTTATTATCTGGACATAATTTATTATAGTAGTTACTCTCAATTAAGATTTAATTCAATAAAGCTTAAATCAATCATTGGATGTCAATTAAAAAGATAAGTTAGTCTATTTTGAAGTTGTAGAAACTAATTTACAGCCATGATTTTTGTTGACTTAGGCATACCAATGAGTTGCATGAAAAGTTGGGTAGAGTCCATATTAGGAGAGGTATCATTATTGTTAGTTGAGTTATGATTTTATCTATCTAGGGAGACTTAGGATGGTTAATATCATCATCCAATTCTAAGAAAGGTAGTTCAAGATGCTTGCATAACATTTTGGGATAGTCTATTACATACTCAGGGAATAATTACAAATTTTTTTAATAGCTAGAGTATAATTAGGTTCAGGGACATCCCCATGTTCCCCTTCTTCTTAAGGTTTAAATATAATATTCAAATGTTGGACCCAATTTTGTTTCAAAGTGGGGCTTGATTTCCTAGTGTTGGTTGTTATGGAAAGATAATCAACATTATATGGAACTATATTAGAAAGGTCATGATGCTAAGATTTTTTATGATGAGGCAGATATGGTTTAATTGGAGATGTATAAGAAAATACTAACATGTATTATTTGTGGTAATAACATGATCCGCTATCCACTAGGGTCCTAAAATTGGGCCGATAGTGTAGAAGAAACAAGAAAATTTGGAAATCGGATTTAATATTACCTAATTTAGGATAGTGTAAGATTCATGCCAAGTTCATCGAGTGTTTGATGGTTAAAAGAGAGGTTCTTACATGGGTTATCAATTATATGGATCTAATCTAATAACAGCCACACCATGGAGATACAAAGGTTCTTAAGGAGCACTAAAGTCATAAATCTAGAGGATATTAGCCTTATCCCTAGGATAGTTATAGGTTTCCAAGGCCTACAACCAAGATAAAGATAGGCATCCTACTAGGATTCTAAAATAAAGAGGTAAAAAACAAAGAATTGGATAAATCTAAGGTCCATAGTAACAATAGGGAAATGCAATAAACTAAAGCAAACATACATCTACTTTATCCTATAGAAATGAATGAACAAAAATAACAAGCATGTATATACAAAATAAGAGACTAAAGAGGTTTATAAATACTTACTTATAGCATGTGTGTGATTGTTAATGCATAATCCTCCCTAGAGACAATAACACCAAGAGATAATCGCTATGGGTGGAGAAGGGGAAATCTCAACAAGAATACCTCTAGTTCTAACTCAACATGGTGACCTAAACGTAAAAGAGACAAGCTCTAAGACTCTAAAACCAACTAATAAGTGTGAAATATTGTGAATAAGAGAAGATCATGCACAATGTATGTAAAAATACAATTGTAAATTATTCTATGTGGTGAATCTAACAAGAAAACATTTGGGTATATATATCCAATTCCATTACCCGCATGACAATGGTGTTGACCATGGAAAAACCAAAACATGTGAAATCGCCCATGGGTGATGGCATCAACCTTGTGGAAACCTTAATATTAGAGGCCAAAAGTATGAGGATTGGAGGCCAAAATATGAATGAGGATAAATGACAAAGTTCCACAAAGACCAAAAATAGGGATAATAGCATGCAACAAGACGAATCAAGTGGACATAATGGGACAAGTAGACATAATCATTACAATGTGTGCACAAAGGGAATACATGATAAAATTATGGGGTGACTAAGGTTGATAGAAACATGTCATATATGTTATGGTCTATCCCACATGACTAATCTCAATCACACCCCAATTTTGGTAGGCCCCTTAAGGTACCCGCTATGAGGAGAATGTATTAGCAACACACCTGTAGAAAATAAATGGTTAACAAGAATTAAAAATATGGTATATACACTTAGGTTCCTCTCTCTCTCTCTCTCTCCTCTTTGGTGTTGGGTAACATTTTCTTAACACTCATATTTCTTTTTGGCACAATTGAGCACCCGACCACTTCCATCCTTTAGTAACAACAAATCTAAATATCAAAATTACATCAAGAATGAGAGTTCCTCCTCCACGTAAAAATAGGTGTATTCCTTCCATGTATTGTATATCATTTATTTACTTTGTAAAATTTAAATTTAATAAAATTTACAAGCATTATTTACATTTTGAGTTATAAACTAGTTTCTATCATATACATTGATTACACTTTATGTCGCAGAGGTTTCATCATGGAGTGTGTTAATACCAATACATCATAATATAACTAACAAGTGAAGATAAAGTGTGTACAAACACTCATGTATTATTTACCTTTAATCATGTGATTTTCAATTAGACACTTATAGTGGGGGTAAATTTAGACACTCAAATTTAGTAATTTATCCTTTGGAAATGAAAAGTTTGGCTATGTTCCTCTTGATAAAAAAAAATGCTCACATTATAAGTCCAATTAATACATCTCCCTAGATATTTCTTGACTTTCTTATCTCCACACTCGACTCTTTTGCAAATTCAAGAATTATCAATTATGTAAAATAATAAATCATCTTTGTGCATCATTTTAGAACTTTGGTTTCACATCATAAGTTGCATGTCCAAAACCATATAGTATGGTCAAGATAATATGTATGGCCTTGGATGACTTGCACTATCCTACCCCTTTGCATATTTTGACTCTTATTTCAATTTAACAATCTCAATTGTGTCATTTCATCTTCCTATGGTCAACCTTATCATAATATTTCACCTATGAAAGGATATATAAGCAATTCAATATCACTTTATTACTCACCTGACACTTTCATAAGATCCTATTATAAATATCAATCCAAAATCACTCAAGGATCTTCTAAATATTCCAAAATTAGTTGCACATCATTTAAAGTAGTCACTACTATAGGTATGAAGCACTCTATTAGGTTAAAGAGTCTAGCTTCCATTGTTTTCAAGCATGAAAAGGTCATAGAGCCATGTATTAGCAAGAGAAAAGTCACTTCAAGCATTTTATAGGGTTTCAAAGGACAAAAGGTTTTAATCTAGTAGTTGGGTATGTGCATGGAAATGGGACCAAAATTGGGTCAAAATGGCCACTTTTCCTATAAATCAGTAAAATCTAAACTTCAACGAGTAATTTGACATGCCTATACTCAAAATTTGACAATTTGATAAGAACAAGAATCATAATTCTCAAAATCTAGTTTTTGAACTACTAATTTTTAAATGGTAGAGATTAAGAGGGTAAAATGTGGCGTGCACACAAATTGGTCATGTTTTTGTGTCAAAAATATAACATAGTGTCATGTGTGCCGCCTCTTTTTTGATATTTTACAAATCCCTTTAGTAGAAATTTAGATAATATCATGTATTAGGACCCGTTATTTTTTTCCTATTTTTTCAATAAATGTTATATTTTTAACAACTTTTCAAAGTGGACACATCTCAAAAATGAAAAAATTGCATGTGCACCCCACTAATTTTGAGAAAATAATTTTTCTTGTGTGTGTGTGTGTGTGTGTGTGTGTGTGTGTGTGTGTGTGTGTGTGTGTGTGTGTGGAATGAAACATAGATTGTGTCAATATAACTATTTTTAAATTCAGATGAGTGGATAAATAGATATGTAGAAAAATAAGATGTTTTTGGTGAAAAATGAAAACACCACTAAAAGTAATTAAGGATCAAAACCTTCAACTATTCATATTTTAGAAAGAAATATATCGACAAAAAGTTAATTCGGAGCTTAACGTCATATTTGTGGTTTTTGAGATATTATCTTAAAACATGTGAGAAAATGGGGTGTACTATCAAGACTTCTATGTTTTTTTGGGAAAAATAGATTTATTCACGAATAAACATTCCAACCCTTAGGCTTAGATATCCAAGACAAAGGGTGGGTAGTTTCTAAGCCAAAGAAAATAAAACGCACTCACGTTATTTTCTCAATGAAAAAGTATTTTTACATAATAGAAATGTTCTCACATTATAGCATGAGCATGTTATAATTTCTTCATTTTATAACATGGCTGCATTATAACTCGACTAAGCCATAATGTGAGCATTTATGGGAAAATGTCCAAAAACATATTTTTGACCAATTTTTAGTCCCCGTTTCTATGCACATGCCCAATCAAGCACACTACATCACATTACTACCATGTTGGGTACATTCTCTACTCTATATTTATCCCACTATATTTTTGTCAAGATACATGAGGGCACTCATATGGGGTTGGCTTATATCACACTCACACTTGCACATGCACCTAAGAGAACTATATGAGGCTTGATCTTGCTCGGGACATGTAAAGTAATACTTGGATTTGTTTGGAAAGGTTTTAATACTAAGGGTATTTCATCCTCACCACTCAGTAGTTTCTCATTTTTTATCTAATGTTATTGATGATGGGTATTAAAAAAATATAGGGTTTCCATTTTTTTGCAGTCATTATAGGTTATGTGTACAAGAGTGACATACAAAAATACATTTCTAGAAATTTGAATCACATAGGAAGTTATATAAGTTGGCTACAAAATGATCCAAGGCCATACAATACCAATTACGATCATACAAAATTAGAGAAAGGCCATAAAAAGTTGTATGGTCTTGTATGCGATGATATTGTCTAGTTCCAGTATAAAAAATAAAGCATCTCCAACTTCATATCAACTTATTCACCCAATCTTTTTGTTGGTTGTTTTCTTCTCCTTTTTATTGTTTCCTCCTTTGTAAGGCCCTTAAGAGTCGATACCTATTTTTACCTTATCTAATAAAAACTTATTCACCCAATTTACACACTCATATATCCTTTGTTCCAATCTATAAAGCTAAGTATTCATCTCCTCTTGTTTATTTGAGTTGTTCTATCATTTATCATTATTGTAAGTATGACCGCATTGTTTTGATTATTCGAGGCTAATTTTAAATTAATTCGCAATAATATCCTTTTACAAAACCTTACTTCCTATATTGTTGAGCACATTTTCTTTAAACTCACATATATAAGGGTGTAAAATAAATAGACACTTGTAGTGAGTTCTATTTCATTAGTATAAGAAACTCATCACACCGATTAGAATTGTCACAAGAAAAATAATTAGTATAAGTTGTGATATTATAAAATATGTCAAAATGTGTCTGTGTTTATCATCATATTCATTTTGAGAAAATTCATTAGGAATATCAATAATGTACTCACACTATATTGTCTAGAAACATGAATTGTGTCTCGTTGATATAGTTATAAGAGGAATGCATGGCATGAGTATCATAATCCATGAATACAAAAGGAGAATAAACCCTAACGACATGACAAGTATCATGCACCACAAAATAATAGAAAACCATAGGGTAGCTAAGGCTAAGGATTCAATAAAAAAATTCGTTCACCCCAAATGATTTAACCCAAGATAAACTAGTGGCGTGTTCATATTTATATCTTTGTATTAAGGGTTAACAACAAGAGATATATTCAAATTATTAATTTTTAATATCAATGTTTAGATCAGAATATATAGATGTTTAGCAATATGCAAGATTTAATGATTGAAACAAGTTCTAAATGTGATAAGGTGTACAAGAATGTAGGTGTAATTAGTTTATTAGATGTGTAGAAGGTTGTTTTAACTATGATATAAGGTTAAAAAGGATTGAACTAATATTCAAGTGCGTCACCTCTAGATGAACCTTTTAAAATATTCTTTTTGTGAAATGCTAAGTTTCACACATATTTGAAACCCTCTACATGACTTGAAATAAATTTAAAACCCTAACCATGGGTAGAAGATTATTGGTTGGGTTGAAGTGCAATCCATAAATAACCTACATTGGAAATACTTTGAAAAGTTCTCAAATCACACATAGTTATCTACCTAGTATGTGATATCTATATGGATGTAAATACATTTATAAATGTACACTTGATAATGCTTTTTATTATCTTGGTGTGCTTGTGTTTGACTTGATTTGGAGGTCTAGAAACTTGAGAACCTAGAATCTTGAACCTAGTTAGGAGTACTTTAGACTTGTGTGGTGGATTATCCTAATGTGTTCTACTAATTTAGGGTAATTTAAGGGATCTTGGAGTTATTTTGGAATTATATTTGTAAGGAGTGCTCTTGAAAGTGTTAAGTAATTTCCACCTAAGTAAATGAGTGCATTTGAATTTCTTATCTAGGAGTTCGCATGTATAATTTCACAATAAAGGCCAAGACATAAGCAAAATACTGACCATAAAAACATTTTGAATTGAGAGTGTGACCATTGGGTGGCTAGTGATGAAATTACTAGTTTTAAAGCAAATTGTTGGATGAATTTGGTCCTTATTTGGTGGTCTCATACGAGTAAGGAGTGAGGTGTTGGAACCTTATGAGAATGACACTTCAAGATGGTAAAATATTGTGGACTAATGTAAGAGATTGTTTGAGGGATTTAGTAGTGTAATTGAGAAGATAAACTTATCCAATAAGACTAAAGATAAGCGCTTTAACTTGGAATGTGTGTGCAAGTCATGATTTAGGGATTAAGCTAATATTGACATCATCAAGTGATAAATTACCAAACTTAGGTATATATAAAGGAGTAATTTAGACTAGGATAATGAAGGGGACCATAATAAATATGCACAACTTGAGATTATAAGTTTATAGATATGGAACTAGAAATATGATATTCCACACTCTATAGAGATATATTATTCCAAATCTTATATTTGAAATAAGGTAATGGAATCTAACTAGCTCCTAATAGTAAATTGACAATAGTAAGATTATAAAAAGGCTATAATAGGGTAAATGTAGACAATAAAATTTTTATTTTATCCTTTTGAAATTTCTTATTATAATTGCGCTTCTTGGATAAGCTAAACACCCATATCTTATTCCCACTCAGTGCATGTTGTCATATTTTTTCTAACTTACTTATTTCCATACACTTATGTGTTGAATTTTTTTTGAATACCAATACATAAGACCCGTTCTCAAGCTTTACTTAAATAGATGCAACTTTTAGGATTCACTAAGCCTACCGTTATGCAAAACTATACACGGTTTGGTCACGTTATATAATATAGTCCTCGGAGGACTTGTACAATTGTGAACCAACACATTTTCCAACTTTATTTTTTATTCAATATCATTTCTTTGGTTTATTTATCCTCTTAGGACAACCTTATCATAATAAATTAACATTGGAAATCTATATAAGAAAGTTAAAATCACCTCATTTCATAATCTAACACTCTCTTGAAATCTCATTGCGAATACTAGAAAAAAAAAAGGCACTTAAGGATTCCTAAAATTGATGCATATCCATTAGGGTAACCACTACTATAGTTCTAAAGAATTCAACTAGGTCAAGGAGTCTATTTTACCACAAATCTAATTACACCAAGTTCTCATTTCCAAGTATTAAAGAAGAGCACAATCCAATTAAGCTTGATTGAAGATGTTCAATTTTTCAACTAGCTGCATTCATATAGATATTACATGTTAGGTGGATAACTATGTTTGGTTTGAGGCCTCTTTAGAGTAGTGCCAATGTAGGAAATGCACAGGGTGAATTTCAACCCAAACACTAACCTTCTTACAAGGTCTTCTACCCATGGTTAGGGTTTTAGAGTGATTTAGTTGATTACAAATGATATTGAGATTGTGTGACAACTAGGGTTTGATAGTAAAGTACATTTCTATACTACTAAAGGACCCAAAAAGTAACAAAACTCAATTTTGAAGGCATCCAAGACTATACAAAGGGGTGGGTCTAGATTATACATCTTGAAACAATCTTACACTAGGATATTTTCAACTTTCAAGTTACGCTTTCAACAATGAGGTTTATACACTAGGAAACCAATATGTTATTCTAATTTTGTATAATTAATGTTGGAAGTTAATTTATCATAATAGCTTCTAGATTATTAACCTTACATTTTTATTCTTGTGTATTCCATAGAAAACATTTAATCCAATCATAGATCCCGAGGTCTAGTCGGAGAATCAAAGGAGAGGATCTAGAGTGGCACTTGATTATATGATCACTATTATATACGCGATATCAATTGATTAATCTTAAAGAGGTGTAAACATTATGGTGAACCCACGATTGTATATTTCAAATAATTTCAAACCCCATTTTCCTTAGGGTTTCATATCTACATTATATATTTGATCCTAACCAAATTCTCATCTTTTGCATGCCCTAAATTTGGTTTGTATGAATTTTTGTAGGGCTCTATGGCCAATCCTACCATTTGAGTCTATTTTTAGGGCTTCCTAGTTGTTGAATTATTTTTCATTGCATATATCAATCATAATGGGTCTATTTCCAAATTTCTCTTAGGTTCTATTTTTTTTATAAATTTATCAAAAAAAAATTGTTTTCCTTGATTCTTTACACACTTTTTGGAAATGCAAAACTACAATTTTTTAGTAATTAGGGCATCATTAAAAAATAATACACTTTCTTGCAAATTCCTTGGAGATTTTTATTCCCCTTATTCATATCATGAATTAATTCTCTTAATTTGGTTAAATGCATTGCTTATATTTGTAATTAGTTTTTTATTAATTTGAAGATGGTCACTTTTTACTAAAACTCACCTTTGGGATTATTTTAGGACATATTTCATACATACTTGACTCTATTTTCAAGTTCCTTTGATTTTTCTTAATTTTTATAGATTTAATGAAAAACCTCTTTTTTATTTTCCATAATTCTTAGTTTAATTTTTGGAAATTCAAATTTTCTATTTTTTTAGTAATTTGGACATAACTATAAATTATGAACTTTTTTACAAATCCCCGAGAGGTTATTGTTCCATATGTTTAAATACTAAAATACCTCATTTTGTTTTGTAAAATTCAATTTATATTTTCATATATGGTCGTTGTATTAATTTGGCAAAAGTCACTTTTTTTTAACATCACTTTTGTGTATTATCTTCTATGATCTCTCAAATGTCATCTTTCCTTGTTTTATGCATCTTTTTATAATCCTAGGATTTTTCTCTCTTTTTTCTCATGGATTCTTCTAATGGTTACCCTATATCCTTCCTTGATTTCATGCAAACTTCATCCCAAATATAAGGATATCATCTATGAGGTCTTTCAACATTCTTGTATCCTTCCCAACATCTCTATTATTTATTTATGGGTGCGTATACCAAAAATATTTATTTGAGGATACATTTTCCTTTACTTCCACTAATCTTCCCCTCAATATGGCATAGATAATGGTCTCCCCTTATATATTCAAGTGACGATACATAATAAGTTAGTTAATCATGTACTCATTGATAATGGTTCTAGCCTCACTATCTACAAAATTACTTTCTTAATAGGTTAGGAATCTCATCCCATGATCTTACTCCATATGATATAAATATCCATGGTTTCGATAATATGTCATGTCATGTTCTTGAAAAAATCACATTACCTATTACTGTGGGAAACCAAACCCTTGATATTATTTTCCATGTTATGCCTCATAAACTTAGTTACAATATCCTTCTAGGACGTCATTAGATACACATCATGAACAAAATTCCATCCACTCTACATTCTTATCTCAAATACACATATCAAGAGGTTGTATATACTTTCCTTGTCAATATTCACCCTTTTAAGTATTGTGCTGCAACATGTAGTATGGAAAAATATACACCTTACACATAACCACAATATATTGCTCCTATCTAAATATACATACCAAATTCTATTGTTCCTACTCAAATATCCATACCAAATTCTATTGTTCCTACTCAAATATCCATACCACAATTTATTTCTCCTACTCAAATATCCATACCAAATTTTGTTGGTTCTTGCTCAAATACCCATGCCACATTCAATTTATCCTACTCAAAAATTCATACAAAAGTCTATTACTCCCACTCAAATATTCATACCTGATAATAAACCCACTTCCTTTAGCCAAGATAGGATTGGATATAATTATTTACAAAAACAAGGATTCACTAGACAAGGACTTGGCTCCCATGCACAAGGTATTTGTGAACCCATTACATTACCTACCACCATTGAATGATGACGTATTGGATATAAGGTAGAGAAAGAATTACATCCTACTATTGTGCAAATGGAAATGGAAACATCACCAATTGATTATGAACAATTGCATGCCAATTTATATAACTTAAAGAATACACCAACCCAATCAAGGGACAACACAATAATAGTTTTTTTGTATATATCTACTTCTCCACAACAAGTTGGGATAAATCCTAATTCAAATGATGATATTGGTTACAAACCAAATACAAATGATCCATGTCACTTTCCCATTACTAGTAAGGTGGCACCTACTATGTATGGATGAAATTATCTAAATACAACAATTCATGATGATGATATGTATATCCCTATAGGCATTGACACATACGAGATAAATTGTAAGTTTGTTTCTAAAAATTCTTATGTCACCATAGATCCCATCCCTAATGGGAGAGATATGGAGTCTAATTTTATGGATAACACTATTTTCACCACTAGTCAATTATGATGATAGGGATTATGTTGATCCTGATTAATATTACAATGACTATGAACACATTTCTATATTTGAAGAGCATTTGCAATGACTCAATCTCAAGCATATTAAGATATTATTTCAATAGAAAGATATATTTCTCACCAACATGCCATTACCCATATTATTCGTAAGAGTGCATCTTTCGAATCTATAGTGTTCATGTGTCCTCTATTAAGTTAGATTATCCATCATGTCACATCATTATATTAAATTCCTTCTCAAATGTATGGGGTCATAAGTGGATCTCCATTGCTTCTATTTATAAGACATGTTTCCTTGCACTATATATGTTCTTGCATAATTTGGTAAGGTTGATGCTTCTAATATGTTACTAATATTTCTAATACTATCCTTCTCCCTATATATATATATATATATATATATATATATATATATATATATTTAAATAATACAAAAACATTCATATATTTGTAAAAATACGAAACTAGGACATGTACACATAGCTTGCATTGTTATCACTTTACATTACATATGTTGTTATTCATTAGTGTTTGATTGATAACATATATTTTATACTCTTTACACACATACATTCATGAGGTATATTGAGCTTGATGCAAGACACTAATAGTTACATCTTAATAGGAGTTACCATGGTTCCTTACGTTCTTCTCTCATGAGGCATCCATCCAAATTATGTGGGTGTTAATATTTCATTATAGTTATTTTCTACTTCCTCATTATGTTTGATTATATATATCATGTATATGTTATTTTTCACACTAACATGACTAACACATGTGGCTTGTGTAGCATTGACACATCTTGCTTCATGTTATATCTTATTTCTTATTGATTTTATCACTATTCAACAATACTACTTACTATCGATTATTCTCGTGAGGATTAATATGGAACATTGTGCACATCGAAGAGTTTGCACTTCCAATGGTGATGATAACACTTCATGTAATTAGTAAGAGAATGAATCAAAAAGGAAAATCAAGTAGAAATAAACATGGTCTCGCATGCTCATAGATCAAAAATAAGAGGTACATATATGAGTGTTGTGTAACTCTTGTGCATGACACATGGACACAACCCTAACTAACCCTAATGACCTATGATCTCACTAAGTGAGATGACTAACCACATGAGGTGGACAAGACATCGAGTGACGACAAGACAAGTCATATACACCAACACCCCCTTCATCGAAGCTAAGGTAGAGGTCATGGAAAGTCAAAAATGAAAGAGAACTCCCTAGAAAACTAAGAAATATGTGTCAATGGGGCTCGACAACTAAAGGTTTGATAAGGTACCCATGTACAAACAACATCTCTCTAGAAAAGAAGAAGAGGAGAAGAATGGGTTCTCGATATCTAGGTCTGATGAGGTACTCATGTACAATAAGGATATCAATTAATGGAGGAAAAACCCCTAAGGGAAAACATCACTTACAAGAGATAAAATACTCCCATAAATAACCTAAGAAAGATGCATCATATGGGTCCTGAAAAACATGCATGATAAAATACCCATGTATAAAAACATATCTCTCGGAAAATAAGAAGAGGAGAAGATGACTAGAAAAATTGAATAAGATTGGTGGATACATCAGACCTAACCCCAAGAAGAGACCGCAAGTGAAGAAATGTCACCTCAATGAAGGGTTTGGTGAAAAATTATGCAACTATATCTAAATTCAGAACTTTATGAAGTATCCAAGAAGATTTTTGATGATGTGGTCTTCCACCTATAGGCTCAAGAAGGTCCATCCGCATCGAACATTGTTTCTTCCTTAGGAAGAACAAAAATCATGTACTGAAATTCTACCCACTCCATGAAGGAACACAAAGGCAACAATATGAAGAAATCTAAAGTTGGTCCATAACTGAAGCATGACATAGGTCTGGCAAGAAGGTGCTCAAGAACAAAAGGTAATGCCACTAAAGTAGAAATGTCGGAGTATGGAATTGATCATTTGCTGAAATAATGTCCATATGACGTGAAGATAAAACAACCCTCACAACATTATAATGATGATCCATAAGAAGAGGTGGATCAATAATGATATTTGAAATAGTGAAAGTGACCAATATCCCAGAAGGGTAACTCCCAAAAAATGAGATACATGACTCTTCTAAAGTGCAAATGTGTGAAGGCTATGTTAAAGGATAAAAACTCCTTGTATTGCAATACAAGTAGGCTCTACGAAGAGATATCTTAGGTCCAGAAAAAACTCATCCCAAAAAGGTTTCTCGACAAATAGAAGAGCAATGTCTAATAAGTATGAATCATCAACACAAGAATTAGGAGGATTAAAGGGTGCAATGAAAGTGTGAGAATGGGAACATGAATGTCTAGTGTCTAATGGATAAAGAGGGGTTTCAACATTCTCTAAAGGGTGATTGATAGAAGGAGGAGATGCATCCTCATCATCAAAAATATGAACAAGAAAATATGTGTCACTAAACTATCATCACATGAAGTAGGTGTGGAAACAGATGTATCAGAAGGAACAACAACAAAAATCTCTAAAGAGTCTCCAAATAATGATTGAAGAATGTTCTCACCATGTAAGGACACTCTGTGTGCATCACATGATGGTGAAGAGGCATGGAAATGTGCATCAACAAATGACCAAGAACCATGTCACAAGTGTTAATCCAATCATTGAGCTGATATGAATCATTGGGGGTAGGTACTTGTCCATACAAGTATGGATAGAGATCTTATTGAATGAGAAAATGTTCCATGCTTGAACGCCATAATGCATAATTCTCCCTACCAAGAAGAAGTGGAGGAGGCTAAAGATGTTGCATGGTGATGTCGGTTTCCTCGAGCATATCATCCAAGTCTAATTCAAAGAAATCAATGTCCTATTGCAGAGGATTGTATGAAGCTTGTGAAGAAGTGACACTGAAATAGACAAAAGCAACAAGTGATGGAAGGATCTCTAGGCTAGAATCAAAGGAATCTACAAATTCTTGTGAAGGAGAAAAATAATTATATGAAGCAACATGTGAGGTGGGTGAAAGGTCAATCAAGAATCCTATGGAGGAGAGTTGCAGGGAACTCTGACGGGAGCAATACTAAATTCTGGATGAGTATCAAGATCAATATGTATGGTAAGAAAAATTATTGGTAAACTCATTGTCCTCCATGGATGTAAGATCATCGGAAGAGCCATAACTAGATGAAGGAGGGTCAAAATATCCATGTAGGTCCCGATTTAATTCCAAGCTCTGTGTGTGGACTTAGTGAACTCTACTTGATGTTGAAGGTTCTCTGGTATAGTAAGACAAATAAGTCCATACGTCATGTCATTCTTATTCATCCAATCATTATGTTAAATGCGGTCAACAGGTTCAAGTGCAATCCCAAGAAGATGGGGTAACAAGTCATGCATAATACAATGATCAAGTATCCCATTCTTCCATTGCAAGTAGTTATCTAAATTTAATTAGACCACAGAACGATGAAATTTGAAGTCCATGACAAGAGAATCCTCCAAGAAACACTAGTTTAACCCCTATTTGCAATACTCTATAAACAATGCAAATGTTACAATCGATGCGTTCGTGTGGTGTGAAATGTTTGGTCACTCACCTTGCAATTGGTGCAATAACTCACAAGTGGATATCATAATGTGTTTCGACACATACGCAACTAAAGCAAGAACGTAACAAGCACAATAAAGGATGAAACAGAGGAGAAAAAAACTAAGGTCCTAAGTGAGAAAAAACATCCAAAATGTAAGAAAGAAACAAGAGACACAACCACCCCTTAACAATAAAGATCACCCCCGATTTGGCACTTTATAGTTTAGTGTGTTGGATACAATCAGATGTGAATGTGCGTTGTGAAATAGTTAGTCACTTACATTGTAATTAGCGTAATAATGCGCAAGAGTGGATATCACAAATCAAGTTTCATTGATCACAACAATTTGACACCGTAAACAAGCACAATGAGCCAAAAACAAGAGAAGGGGTGAAATCAAGTCATGTTGTGAGAAAATTATCTCATGTCATAGTAGAAACCCCATTGCTACAAGACTATGGTGAGCACACTCACTATTCCACAAGCAATAATAAGGGCTATTACAATGCAAAAAATAGGCTCCGCATAAGTCTCGGGAACTTCCAGGAGGTCGAAAACACTCCCAGAAGGCTAAAAATGCTAGAAGGGGCGCTACACACTCCAGCAAATGATTAGTAGCAAAAAATCACCAATAACATTTGAAAAATCACTTTTGGTTTGCCTAATTAAGCTAATTTTAAAGATTAATAGGGCTAAAAGTGAAAATAATAACGTTAATTGAACGAAAAATATTACTGCGCTAATCTAAATTTAATTAAGGTTTAAAAAATTAGATGCCTAAATTCAATTAAAGCACTTAATTAAATTAAACACCTTTGAAAATATATTATTAGATCCCAACTCTTAACTTAAGACCTAACAAAAAAAACCTTTTAATAAAGACCCTCCCATTACTTTAAAACAACTGACCCCTTTAAAAAATAATGCCACCTTATTATTAAAAAACACCGCTTATAAACATTAAACACCAAACAATGCTTTGAAAAATTCAAGAGTGGCAAAGGTGGATGAAGCAGATCGTAGAGGGCTCTGCAGTCAAGTCTGAATAATTGAGATGAGCTAGGGAGAGGGTCATGGAGTGTCAACACCAATCCGGCATCGTGATAATATTCCACCAGAACTCCTTGTGCTATGATTATTTCAATAATGTACAACTTTTGGTTTGGTGGTAGTAATATGGAAACACAATAATAGACATAACACAAGAATACCACAAACTATGATATAAAGGAATGATGACATATCTGAAATACAAATGTAAATTATATTATTAACATGATACTGTTACAATATCACCCATGAATTACTCCAAGTGTTACCAACTCCACTCACCCTCCAATAGTAATTCTAGGAGAAACTTAACAATTACACCTTATGATGACTTCCTTAACACACCTTTACGATGACTCCTTTACACATATAATAATTCTCACCAATTTATTCTATGCCAAATGAGGGGGTGGTCACTCTATTTATAGAAATTTCAGGCTTATCCACCATATATCTAAGATAGGATAGGGAATCTCTTGTAGCCAATCATATTCCACACCTCAACTCTTATCTTTACATGTAGGCTTATCCTTTAGGATAGGATAAACCTTATCATTTCACATGGGTTCCACCTTTCTAGACTTTATACAAATAAAATATACAAAATATTTATGACATCACTCCTTGTCATTATTATAAATATAATATTTCTAATTCCTAACCATGTAGACCCTATTTATCCACTTATCTTAATCGTTGACATTTTAACATTGTCGGGATCACATACGAAAAATATTTACTTTTTACCATTGACTATCACTTTCACAATATTCCTTAATGTACTTTGATTATTACCTTGTGTACTTTACTTTATTGGCGGCACCGTATTGACAGTGTCATTATCTTCTAGTGGACACTACTACTAACTATATTTAATAACACCCTATTCATAATACATACATTAATGAAATAGAAATCATGGAGGAAAATTCTAGTGTTGACATCTTCCCCCTCCCTAGCTTCTACTCCATCCTTGGAGTAGACTATTATGGACAATTTGAAGTTGGTGCCTGGAAAATCTTTAGCTTTTCATAGTTGACCCATTTCTAAATTGGAGTTTTGTCCAATTCTTCCAGTTGATATGTACCATTTTCATGCACATCTACTATTTTGTAGGGTCCCATCCATTTAGGAAGAAGTTTTCTATGTTTTCTCTTCTTGTATCGGGAATTATATACTAGAACTAAGTCATTCACTTGAAATGGAGATCAAAGGATCTTTTGATCAAAGTACTCCTTCGCTTCATTTTCTTCTTATAGTTTGTATCTTTTGTTATTTCCCTCATTTCCTCTAAAGCAAGTAAAGATGTACTAATATTTCTCTCATTGAATCACTTTCATCCATCCTTTCATTTTTCATAACTCTCACAAAGGTAATATCAAACTCAATAAGAAGAATTAGATTGATGTCATAATCCAACTTAAATGGGAGTATCCTATTGCTAACTTTGATGTTGCCATGTATGCCCACAATGTTTCATGAATCCTTTTATCTCACTTATGCATCTAAGTTACATCTTTTTCTAGGATTTGACACAATACATAATTTGTTTGCCCCACTTGTACGTGGTTTTGCCTTCTTGTGATTGATGGAAAACCTATTCACCAGGGCTTCTACCACCTCATTAATAAAGTGGCTTCCTTGATATGTTACAATTTCTAATGGACAACCAAATCTGGTGACAATGTGTTCATACATGAACCTTACAATTTCATCCATGGAAGTTTTCAAGGGTCTAGCTTCAACCCACTTGGTTAAATAATTAGTGATAACTATAATATAATTATTTTTGCGTGGGGTAGTTGGAAGTGGACCCACAATATCTATTCCCCACTTTTCAAAGGGACCAAGTGGAAGAATATGACATAATGGAGTTGAGGAATTTTTACGATTCCCATGTGATTGACAAACATCACATGTCTTACAATAGTTATAACAATATTTAAAAAGAGTTGGCCAGTGATAACCTGCATCCAAGATCCTTCTTGTTATAAATTATCTAGATAATTTTCCTCCACATGTACCATTATGGAATTATTCAATTAGGTCCTTTCTTTGATCACGTCCAACTTCCCTCTTGTACCATCCATCAAGCCCTATTTGAAATAAGACTCCATGTAGAATAAAATATGGACGACTTGTTTGAGTAATCTTCCTCTTATTCTTTACATTAGCACTATTAGGAAACTTGAAATCATTCAAATAATTCCAAATATCCATGTATTCACTAGGTATTGTGTCAAGGGATAACAATGTTGTATCTAGGAAATCATCATCATCACAATATGAACCCAAACCATCATAGGATCGAGTGAGTGTATATGCATTGACATGCTTCTTTCTTGGCCTATCTACAATATCAAATTTAGATTCTTGTAGCAAAATTATCCACCTTTCTATCCTTCATGATGGGTTAGGTTTATTTATAATATATTTTGGAGCTTGATGATCTATTACAACTGTGAATTTTTGTCCTAAGAAGTAATTTCTAAACTTTTTACAAAAAATGATAGCTAGAGCACCACCTTTTCAATTACAGTATAATTTACCTCAGCACTATTCATTTTCCTACTCCTAAATTAAATCAGATGATCATTCCCATTTTCATCCTTTTGGCTCAAGGGATTCCCTAGTGCTGCATCAAAAGCATCGGTGTATATAATGAATGGCCTACTCCAAATCTGGATTCTTTAAAACTAGTGAAGGCACCAAAGCTTCCTTCAGTTGTTCAAAAGCTTCATGTATTTTCTTTCCTAGCTCATAAGTAACATCATTCTTCAAGAACTGGGTTTAATTGTGCAATCTTTGAGAAATTATTGATGAACCTTCTATAGTAACCCATATAGCCTACAAATGATCTCAACTTACTTCTATTCATATGAAATGGTAACTCTTTAATTTTTTAAAATTTATCATGATCGGTACCAGTACCATCTCTAGATTTAATATGTCCTAACAAGACACCTTTAGAACATTCAAAGACACTTTGTAGGATTTAGTTTGGCTTGTGTTTTATCTAACATTTGAAATGTCTCCTCCTTCTAGTGTAGGTGGTCCATCTTTCTCCCGTAGATGTAAAAATCATCCAAGAACACTCTAATGAAGATTCTAATGTAGGGTTCAAACACCTTATTCATTAAATGTTAGAATTTTGCTGGAGCATTACACAACCCAAATGAAATAAATCTATAAGAAAATGTTCCCAGAGAGTGGTGAACCTAGTCTTGATCTGGTATTTCTCACTATGCAAACTTTATTGTAACCGCTATATCCATCTACAACACTATAACATTCCTTACTATCTACTTCATCCAAGATTTGGTCCGAGAATGGAAGAGAGCAATGATATTTCTTTGTTACCTTGTTGAGCTTCCTACAATCAACACAAATTCATAGCTTCTCATCATTTTTTCTTGAGATCACAATGGGAGAAACCCAATATGAATCCTACATCAAATAACTTATTTATTTCTTATTTTACGATCTTGAAAAATTAGGATTCATTCTATATGGCATTTTCTTTATTGGCTTAGCACCATTTACCACTTAATAGAATGTTCTACTCAATTTACTTGACAAAGTTCCTTGCAATCAAAAGTGAATAAGTGCATGTACCTTCGAAAGATCTAAATGTAGGTTTCCTTCCCACTTTCCATCATAGCATCACCAATTTATATTTTTTGGAGACACTTTTCAATTTTTTCCTCAAATAATTGTATGGGTCCATCAAGGTTGGTGTGACTGGAAGGATATATGTGATTGATACATTCACCTTACTTTCTTCATATTCTATGTCCACTTTCTAGTACTAGAGTAATGAGAAGATGTTCAATCATCAATTTCATCACTTGAATCCACATGTCCTACCTTATGATGTTGAGGGATCTTGTTTATCTTCACCCTCTCTCTGTCATGTCCAAGTGTCATGAAGCCTTCATTCCAGTAGTTCCTTTCATAAAATCTTCTTAGCCATGGCCTTCCTAACAATATTGGGTACACAAAAATACCATTCTTCATTACCTCGAAAGTCTACCACACATACAACACCCATAAAAGATATTGTCACATCTTGAAAAGTACTTTCTGGTTTAGTTTTTCCCTTATTTAATGATCTTAGCATAAGTTTCGATGGGCGATCAATTTTTAAACCCAAGATATTTATTAAAGACTCGGTCATTACATTAACTACATCACCTCCATCCACTAAAATATCATGAATTAAAATTCTATTACATAATACCTCAGCTTATGGATTGTAAGGATCCACCTCTACTTCCAAAACAGGGACCTCAACCTCCTTCCTTCATCGAGCATTTAGTCCACTTCGCAGCTCTTACCTCTTCTTAGAAGACATAACAAGAATTTTTCCATATGTGATATTTGCATGCCACTTGGACATATATTCCAAGATGGAGTATGGTCCTTATCCTTGTGAAATCAAAAAATCATACACACCCAAATTTCTTCTCTTATGTTTCTTACTAGTTTCTCCTTTCATCCTCTTAGGATCATTTCCATCTTGGTTATCTTTTTCTTTCTTTGTTTTTTTCATAAACACATGCTTCATTATTTATGCTTCTATCTACCACATCAAAAGAATTTATGGGTGCTTTTCCTTTATTATTTTCTCTTGTACTAGATGTAGAGGCCCTATATGGACAATTATACTTATAATAACCCTTTTTATGATAACCATAACATACAACTTCGAATATATTTGTTTTTAGACCTCTATCTCCTCCCTGAAAAACTTGGGAACTAAATTTCTTCCCTTAAAGAAGATTAATAGTTAACTAAACCATTTTCCCAAGGAGATCCTCATACTCGCATACATGTAGTAGAGGGAATATGTGTGCTCAATGAGAGTGGTTGTGGCATCTCGACCAAATTTGTTGGTGTAGGCTTCATCTTCATAAAAATTTCTATGGGATCCTCTTTTATGCTTTCTTCTTGCCTTCTAGCAATATATTTTTCTTGTTCAAAGGTCATTTGGGTGGTCATACTTCACTCATTTTCTGATCTCTAGCTTCATTCCAAGAATGAAGTTCTTACAAAGGAGATTATCCACACCATTCATCAACCCATCCACTAATCATTCCTTCTGATCTCGGGCATCGAGCTTCCTACTTAACTCAAGAACATGAGCATGATAATCCCTTATCTTCTCCTTCTCTCATTGGTCTAGATTTGTAATCTCGATCATGAGATCTCGCATACTTCATTGTGTACCAAATTCTTCAAGAAATTTTTAGTTAATAAATCCCGTGAGATTTTAACATTATCGCATAGTGTTTCAAACCACCTAAGGGTTGAACCATCCAAAAAGGTAGGAAAAATTCAGTCCATTGTTCCCTTCTCATGAGGCCATTCCAAATACAAGATCGTTTAAACTATTGGATAAAAGAGGGAGCATCATCATTAGATTGACTTTGAAAAAATAGGAATATTTCCTATTTTCAACAAAAATAACCATAGTGAAATAAAAACCCACAAGTACAATCAACAAGACTTATGTGCAAAAATAGTTGGAATCAATAGAAAGTGACTTTACACCATTTTTCTCGGTAAATAGGAATGACCATGGTAAACTTATATTTACTATGGTAAAACTTGATTTATTGTGGTAAATACTATTTACTAGGTAAAAACTAAATTTATTGTGGTAGATAATTTTCACGGTTAAAAGTGACTTTACTATGGTAAATACCATTCACATTAAAATTGACTTTAATGTGGTAAATACTATTCATAATAAAAACAATATAACCCTTCAACTGATTTTTGACTATGTGGGACTATCTCTCCAGAAATTCCATCAACGAGGAATGGTCCCGTAGTGGAACCAAAATGTTAACACCAATCTGACACTATGATAATATTCCACTGGGAACTCCTTGTGTTATGATTATTTTAGTAATGCACAACTTCTAGTTTAGTGGTAGTAATATGGAAACACAATAAAAGACATAACACAAAAATACCATAGACTATGATATAAAGGAATGATGACAGATCTGAAATACAACTATAAATTATATTATTAACATGATATTGTTACAATCTCACCCATGAATTACTCCAAGTGTTACCAAATCCACTCGCCTTCCAATAGTAATTCTGGAGAAACTTCATAGTTACACCTTTTGATGGCTTCCTTAACACACCTTCACAATGACTCCTTTTTACACATAATGACTCTCACCCTTTATTCTATGCTAAATGAGGGGTGGTCTCTCTATTTATAAAAATTCTGGCTTATCCACCCTATCTCTAAGATAGGATAGGAAATCTCTTCTAACCAATCATATTCCACACCTCAACTTGTATCTTTGCATGTGGGCTTATCCTTTAGGATATGATAAACCTTATCAATTCACATAGGTTCCACTTTTTTAGACTTTATACAAATAAAATATAAAAAAATATGACATCACTCCTTGTCATTATTACAAATATAATATTTCTAATTCCTAACCATGTAGACCCTATTTATCAACTTATCCTAACTTTTGACATTTTAACATTACCGGGACCACTTACGACAAATATTTATTTTTACCATTAACTATCACTTTCACAATATTCCCTAATATACTTTGATTGTTACCTTGTGTATTTTAATTTACTTTATTGACGACACCGTATTATTGGCATCATTGTTATCTTCTAGTGGAAGCTAATACTAACTATACTTAAAAAATCATATTCATAATACATACATTAAGAAATAGAAATCATAGAGGAAAATTCTAGTGTTGATGGAGCCCGAGGTGGTCAACAGTAAATAGGCACAATGACTCGGTCAAGGGTGGGGGATAGGTCTACCCGACATGGAGCTCGAGGAGTCAAGCTCATGGATCGAAGTAGTCAAGAGGCCTGAGGGAGGGAGCAAAAATCCAGTCAATAGAGAGCAGGTTGTGGGATTCACGCAACAGGTGAATGAAGAATAACATGATAGGATAAGCGGAACACGGTGCTCAAGATAACGCCAAGAGTAAGCAGGAGAAAGAAACAACCAACATGCAATACAGAGCACCGAGGCATGGAAATGGAGACCCAAAAAGTAGAGGTGTGTAAGGAAATGCAGGCCGAGAAAGCAATGCAAATCAAATGACTAATCAACATGACCCGAAAACAACCAACCACGAATTACGAGGAAGAGCAAGGTTTAAACAACTTGATGCCGAAGGAAGCAAAGCCAACCTGAATCAATGCAAGATCAAACATAGAAGGCAAGGTAATACAATACAATGCAACCAAATAACATGCAACTTGAGTAACTCGATGCAACATAACATCTAACTCGACCAGAAAATAAAACAATGTAACTCAACCCATAATACTCAACTCAAAGAGTATAGAGCTTGTCTACCAATGAAAACCGACAACTTGACTCAAACTCAATGTAACTCAAATAGAGCTCGATAGGAAACAAAGTAACAAACCAACCTAGCAAGACAAACTCCCCACGCAACAATTTAGCTCTACCCGCATGATGACCAACTTGCTTAGGAGCTCAACTCACCGAGTTGAGCTAGAACAGTAGGGCATGAAATAAGAAGGGAAAATAGGGATAACCAAAAATAAAAGTAGGTAGAGGAGGATAACAAAACATGTCCAAATACATATTTTTTTAAAAATCACTTTCAATTAAAAATTAATGATTAAAAATAGAAATGCAAAACCTACCTCTATAATTAGTCATTTCCCCAAACTTAATCAAGCGTCTAGCTAGATCCAGATGAGAAACACCTGAAGCCTACACATGCACAACCTAAAAACTAGCACAAACTTTAAAAATGAGATTGTTAAACATGTTTAAAAATTCAAAAATGAAGTAATCATCAATTAGAATCAAACGAGTGCACATTTATTGAATAATAACTCGATATCGTATCATATTATTCTACGAGGATCAATACGGAACCTTGTGCACATCGAATAGGTTACACTTCCAATGGTGATGAAAACGCTACATGTAATCAACAAGAGAACGAATCACAAAGGAAAATCAAGTAGAAAGAAATAGGGTCTCGCATGCTCATAGATAAAAAAAAGAGGTACATATAAGAGTGATGTGTAACTCCTATGCATGACACGTGGACATAACCCTAACTAACCCTAACAACCTATTATCTCACTAAGTGATATTACTAACCACCTGAGGTGGACAAGATATCGAGTGATGACGAGACAAGTCATATACACCAACACTTGCTACATCATGTTTTCTAGTTTTTGTGTTACTACTTGCTCTTGCTTCAGATATGGCTCCGAGTTCCTTGCTTGTGCCATTGTGGGTGTCCCATGTTTGTGGCTCTATGCCTTCTTGTGTGACATTTCTTCTCTTGTATGCGTAATAACTTCCTGGTTGTATTTTGATATCGTGGGTATCCCATATTTATATTTATGGCTCTATGCCTTGATGTGACTATGTTTTACATTCACTTTCTTGTGTTCACTACTTAGTCTCTATTCTAGTTCTTTTATATCTATGTTATTACTAATACTATTGTTCTTATTGTTATCACTACTTCTCTTGCTCTATTTTCTATGATTATGTGTCTCTTTGTGCATCATGGTTGGCACCATGCACAACCCTTTTTTTGAATGTATAGGTTCTCTAGTGTGACCACCTCTTCAACACTCTACACGCTCTTACAAATCCTCGATATATAGTGCATGGGCATGCATATCTTATTTTGAGCTGCATGCACGAATGGTTTTTCACACACACCTAAAATGAGGGGGCATTCATCGGGGTATATTATAAACTTATAGGTAGAATCATGGGATCAAACACATGTTTTATAGGAAAAATTACTTAGCAAAAACTCTAGAAATCCACTTTTGCATAAATCACACATGGTCAAAATTGTATGGAAGGCTCAAAACAATATAGACAATCTTGACCATACCATATTTTTTTTTCTTAGGGAAAAACACTTTATTTTTCATACGGTTTCTTATTTTCCATCATGGATACAGTTTTTTGGCACTATCTTAGACTTAGATGGCACAGTTCAAATTAGTTTACAATGGGGCATGAAATATTTCACTCCTTCACTTTAATACTCGGTCTAGTTGCAACAAACATGTCTTTTAGGGGCATGGGTATGTTTCTCCACTAATATCTCAACATATTACATACTCATACTTAGCAATATGACACATTAGAAGAACATGGGAGCACTCTTTCTCTTGTATACCTTGTGTCTGTATGATCAGAAATCAGGTCTAAATCCATCTATATTGGTGTGTTCCGTGGGCTTTTAGAAAGTATCAAGAAACTAAGTTCTTCATAGGCAATATTTCCTCTCCTTATATTAAAGAGGGAGATATTAAAGATACTAAAGGCTTTGATATATGGTATTCTTCCTTCACACAATGCATTTATACCTCTCTCTACCTTCCATTTGGATTTGGGTTGCATGCACTTAATACTCTAATTTTTCCTTGGACACAATTAGGGAGTGATCAGCCCCAATCCTTCAACAAATATTATCAACAACAATCCAAATTTCTATATCTTTAATTGTAATAAAGGAATGAGAAGTTCTTCCCTTCACAAAATAAACATGTATACTCTTTCCATGTTTTGCCTCTTTTTTTCACTTTATGCAAGTTCAAATTTTATAGTTATTATTGAGTTATAATTCAATTTCTACTATGGGCATTGACTACACTCTGTGTTGCAAGGTTCATCATGGAGCATGCCAAACACCAACACATTTAGAAAATAAAAATCAAAGATGAAACAAAGTGTGTCTACACACTCATGTATCTTTTCATTCAAGAATGTAATTTTCATTTCATATTTAAAGGGGCAAAAATTTAGACACTCAAATTTGGCAATTTATCCTTTTGAAATTGCTTATTACGGTTGTGCTTCTTGGCTAAGAAAAACACCCATATCCTATTAACACTCATTGCATGTTTCAATATTTTGTCTAACTTATTTCCATACACCTATGTGTTGATTTTTTTAATATTATTAATCAAGACCGGTTCTAAAGATCATTTCGGGATGCAACTTTCAAATTTTGCTTTGAGCTTATCCTTTTCCAAAACCATATAATTCGATCGTTTCATATAATATCATCTTGGTTGATCTATACGGTCCTAAACCGACACATTTTCCAACCTTATTTTCAATTCACTATCATTTGTTGGTCCTTTTTATCCTCTGGTTTGGCCTTATCATAATAAACTACCTTCATAACCTTAAATAAGAAATTTAAACTCACTTCATTTCATAACCTGACACTCTCATGAGATCTCGTTATAAATACTAGCACATAAGGAACTCAAAGCTCCCTAAATATTTACAAATTTGATGCACATCCATTATGGAAGCCACTACTACAGTTTTGAAGAACTCAACTAGGTCAAGGAGTTTAGCTTCCCTCGAATCCAAGATCACCAATTTCCCATTTCCAATTCTTAGCAAGAGCACAATCCAATAAAGAACAATCAAAGAGGTTCAAGTTGCCAACTAGTTGCTTTCATATAAATGTTACATATTAGGTGGAGAGTTATGTTTGGTTTGAGGCCTCTTTGGAGTAGTGCTATTATATGCGGTGCATGAGATGCACTTCAATCCAAACACTAATCATCTCGCAGAATCTTCTATCCATGGTTAGGGTTTTGGAGTGATTCAGTTGATTAAAGGTGATATCGAGACGTTTTGACAACTAGGGTTTGATAGTAAAGTATATTTCCAATCCACTAAAGGACTCAAAAAGTCACATAACCCAATTATGAAGGTATCCAAGACCATACAGAAGGAGCAGGATCAGATTATACATCCTAACCATATTATGCGATATGTACCAAGATATTTGTAAGTTACTGAGCTTTTAGTAGTAAGGTTTCTCGCACTTTTATAGATTTTTATAAATAATTATATCTCTCTCTTGTGTATTTTGAGCTTGTAAACATTCATTTAAATAACCAATACATTATTCGATTTCATACAATCAATGTTGAAAGTTAATTTATCAAAATAGCTCTAGTTTCCTATCATTACATTCATTTTTATTGTTGTGTATTCCATGACAAAATTCTATTAATTTTAAAAAGTGTGTAAATAGTAAGGATTATTATATTAGGGTTTTAAATATAGGTCATAAAGATCAATAAATTTTGAGAGGTTTTAAGTCCCAAAATGGTGATTATAAGGCAAGATTTGATAGATAAAAATGCAATAGATAAAGACTATGTTGTGCTTCTCAAATCTATGCATGAACACATCAAACAAGCATCCAAATATGAAATAACATAAAGGAAAAGACATGTTAGAGATACTTACCTACTTACATACATCATTAGTGCATTAACTTTCCCTAGCATCAACATTACATTATGAGAGATTTTATGTGAGGGACCACAAATGAATAAAGGAATCCCTAGGAAAACCTCTAGTTGAATACTCCAAATAATCCAAAGGTTGGGAAGACCATTGTAAGTGCAAATCTTATGCTTTAAAATCCTAAATAACCAATTCTTCAAGTGTGAACTCCAAATAAGATAAATAAGACCAACTTTAAGACATCTAAGGCTTTAACAAAAGATTAGAAAGTTCCAATAAACCAAATGAGCAATGATGATGTGTTCGAATGAGTGCTCAACTATTGAGTAGAAATAGTGTTGTGATAGAATTTAAAGTTTACAATAGTTGCTAATATAGACCATGGTCAATATCATGAAATGTGAGGGATAATCATCCCATAGTATCAACCATGGTCAATACCATTGGCTAGGGAAATACATTCATTTGATATTATGAACCATGGTTGATATTGTCATCCAAAAAATGCACAGTCATGGGGAAGTAAAACAAGTAGGAAAATTTGATTGAGGGAAACTCATATGCTCTAAAGGGGTGACATGATGAATATTTTTGTGTGTTAAATGTAGGTATGATGGTGACTATAAGAGGATGGTAAGGTGATTTTATAGGGAGGATATAAACGATGATTATATAAGTATGAAAACATATAAGGTGTGATATAATTAGGCTACACTTCAAGGCTCTCTCATAATTACCACATATAATTAGCTTAATGTATCTATTAAAGGATGCACACAACCATTTCTTGTTATTCACCACTCTTGGTAGTGTCCCTAAGGTAACCACTTTGGGAATCCAATGATCCAATGATGCGTGCAAAGAAAAAGTCAATAAAGTGAAAAAGTATGTATATACAAAACTCCTTAAGGAACATAGTTTTCAAAGCATAAAAATCAATTACTATCTAATTCACATCAAACTACATATACTAAGTATGTTTTCTCTCTTAGCACATTGTCACAAAAAGGATTTATTTCATCTTTAAGGTAGTGATACACTTGGTCCCCATGCGAAGTGCACATTTGTGTAATGGTTCGTAACATCCTCTATGCCTTTACATTTAGACAAATTTAGGTTTGTTGGATAAACAACCTATAACTACATGGGCATTTACACATTTTCATCGTGTTCTATGTGATATGGGTAGTTTCACCACTTTTCCCCATAGTTGTGGCCATAATACTCGTTTTAAACTATGATGCCTATTTTAGTGGCATTAACATATGATATGTCATTGACACAAAAACAAAATTGGATGTCACATAGGTCATTTGTGTTGGACTTGAAGTCCTAGCTCTTGATATTCTACCACCACTCATTATAAAATATCACTTGTCCTATCCAAACTTCCAATCGGTGTAGAAACTTATCTAATACTCCTTGGCAAAAACTAGTCCTTCGATATCAAATATGTCAATTTGTTCTACTACAAGTTCTTCTTAACTATCTAAAAACTTATCTCTTCTAAACATGCCAACACCTTCACCAGCTCTCCTACTAGAAGAATCACATTACGCATTGATATCTAATGGTTTTAAACTCCATTTAGGATCATTTTATACTTATGTACTCTTCAACTTCAACATGAACTTCACCCTACGACTCAAAATAATTTTGGTTTTGTGATACATCTCCTTGTATGAGGAGGTCACCATGACTCAATCCATCCTCATGCCATCCTGCTCGTGGAAGTTTCCATCAACATGCTTCAGAATGAATTCCCCATACTCTTAGGGTCTCTTTTCTTGAACTCTATTTTTCATATTTCTATGTATCACTTGAACCTCATCCCTCTCTTACTTATATTCTCCATTTTTCTCGACCCTAAAATTTTCCTCTAGCTTTATAACCGACACACAATCTATATTTACCCATTTAAGCTCACTCATTCAAACCTTATGTCAACAAGGATAATTTTAAACCATAAAGGAACCTCTCTGCAAGGAATAATGCTATCACTTCCCAAAAGAACTCAAATTTCATTTTCTCAAGACAATAATATGTTATAACCACAAATTATAACATATAATTTTGTAGAATTCCTAACCACAACACATCGACTCTTTTAACCCACTCTTCATTAGTCTACTTCAATTTCTCAATCCTTGCATCATTCTAAACACTATGTTTCATAAGATTCTTCCTATTTTTGACAATAAATATAACAATTCACACATAAAGATGTTCATGGAACTCTAAAAGATCACTTCATATATTTCACTATATAATTCATCATATAACCATGCATTAGATTTTTTATTTTCACGACCCTTCATTCTAATCGAACATTCCAAATCCTTATTACAAAACCATGCATTAATTCATTTATGTGTGATCGATCAATTGATCCATAATCCACGCGCATGGCCATTTGTCATGACATAATTAAATGACGTCCCAAAAATGGAACCAAAAATGTTATCCTAATTTCCCTTGTCTATGGTTTTACATTACAAATCATTCACTCTATCTATACTAACACTTTTAATAATTCTCACACTTAAAGGTCTCACCTAAAGTGCGATTAAACAAACTATGTGATCTCACATTTGTAAAATTGACCTAAGATATATAATACATGCACATAACCTTGAGAGACATGAATGTTATCAATAAAATTCTAAGCCTCACAATATCATAAACATGTATTTACACAACCATTAATATATCTATGTAGATTTATAGGATACTAACATAAATCATACAAACCCTTGATCTCCACTATATTTCCCAAAGAATGAAAAATATTACATCAATGTGCATATAATCATGTGCGATTCATATACTTAGTGATATATTCACATATTCTTACAATATGTTGACCATTATATGTTTGATATTATAAAACCATTCTTAAATGTACATGGAGACCACGATGGATATTGTAAAGTATTCCATTATAACAATAACTCAAAATATGATAACTCTAGTACTTACACTTTATATACCTTGGGGCATATCCTGCAAATATTCCTTGTGATTTTCTTTCCAAAATATTCCCTTCGATTCATTAGTACTTAGTTGTCACACACATTATCATTATGTAGGTAGCGTCACTCTAGATTATTTTCATCTCACTCCTTTTATATGCACACCACATGTCATCCAACTGTTCCACAAATATTCTTGTCTAGTAAAAAGTCTTGCAGTTTTCATGTGAACAAACATGTCTCACTCATGTGGTTTGTTGTCCAAACCTACAAAATACCTTATTAACAATAACTATCAAGATAGTGTGACTATTATTTGGTGCAAAAATCCCCAAAACATATTTTCTCCTAGTAATTGGAGCAAAGAGTTGCAAAACTTAGTAAGTTTTTGGAATCTTAGATATGGGGAACACAATCATCAATATAAATATCACATGTCTAGAATTTACTGGGATATCTACTAATGTATGAACATTACCCTATTTTGAGTTTGATGGTTTAGAAAAGAGAATATTACTCTCTCTGTACTTTGGATTTGTTGGAGATAGAGTGGAGTTAAATCATGGAACAATTAACCAACAATGAAATTCAAATCAAATATGCTAAAAATTTGAAGTTGGAACTATCATCACCTATTTAGAAGAAGATAAGACTAGATAAAGTAATAAATGTTTATTTAATAAAGATTCGTAGTATAAGATACAATATCTAAAAGGGAACACATGTCTCACATGATTAATGGACATTCTTGGTCTCGCAAGGGTAGGTTTTCACGCCAACATTTTTGTTATGACTTTTGGTCCCTTATATTGCTTATTCTAGTGGAAATTACTAAAAAAATTCATTCACTCAATCAATTATTATTTTTTATTTGCATTCCTACTTTTAACTTTTATTATAATATAATGAACTTGAACATCTCCTTCCAGGACTATGAAGTTCTCACTCATATAATATTTGCCCATTTATAGATACAAAATAATTTTATGCAAAACAAGGAAAAATAAATAAATAAAGATTATAGAAATTTTATACTAAAATCTCTCAAATGGAATCCATGAACCCTCTTCCATAAAAATGCAAATTTAAACACACATTTATGACCAAAATTAAAAACTTAGAATTTTTTTAATGAATACGAGAAAATATCTCAAACTAGAGCCCTTGTACCCTCTTTTATAGAAACACAAGACTAAATACACATTTACATATAGAAAGATAGGTCACAAGTTTAAATCATGCAAGGAATAAGGTGTGTATGTCTTATATTTGAAATACAATTGGGCGCCTCTTTCTTCTTTGGGAGTATGAGGTAGTCCCATACGCTATAAGCCCTTCGTAAACCCAAAATTAGGTATCTCGACATCATGGACTATAAAAGGATTGTTCCTTTCCTTTTGTTTATGATTAGAAATATGTGAACAAATTAACTCTTTTCTTTTATGGTTTATCTCATTTTAATGAGGCAACATCTTGACAATAATCTCCTCCGAGTGCTCCAACGGGCACAATCTACTCTAAATGCTTCAACAAGATGCCTCAAGCTTTCTAAAGCATAATTGGTTTTTATACATATAGGTGTACTCCTTCCTTATTTTATCAATTTCAATTTTTCAATGTTTTATAGTTAAAGTTTCAATTTTCATAATATGGACATTGACTACACTATAATTTTATAGTTTCCCTTTGGACACCTCTAAAGCACTCAAGTATTCAAGAAGATACGAAGTGTGTTTATGCACTTAGTTAAGCATTGCCTTTAACTAGAAAAATTCATTTACTAGATTAGAGGGGAAGTGGGGATGTAGACACCCAAATTTGGCATTTTGGTACTTGATGATGATGATAATTTTGGCTTACATCCTTTACACAACTTGTTTGTACAAACAAATCTAAAACACACTATCTTAAATTATCCTAAGGATTGCAATCCCTCATTCCACTGCTCAAACACCTATGTGGACACATTTAATTTAAATACCCCTCATATCTCCTATGAAAATTTCCCTTACCTTCACCAAAGATTTTATGCCTCACTAGACATAATCTGTTTAATAGATACATGATCTACCAATCCATTATGTATTTTTGGTTGATCTTGTCCAAGGTTCTCTAGCGACTTATTTTTCAAATTTATATCTTTATTCACCCTCTTATGTCATTTTTAATGTGAACTATTACCCTTGGATTCATATAAATATGAATTAAAACCCACTCGTTTTCTAACTTAGATATTACTTAGCAACTTGGTCAGTAGTTTTCAATTACTGTGCACCTACTTGGTCTTCATCTCCAAATCTTAAGAAAAGATTCCCTATTCTTACATATTTCATGATCTTACATTAGGAATAACCCTTATACAATTTTAAAGCACTCTAAGCCAAGCCAAAAGCATTATAAGCCAAGTCAAGAGCATCTCAATCCAAGTCAAAGAAAACATTATCAAGTATCAAGGGATAATTTCTAGTCGCACACATGTAGTTGAATCATCATTAATGCACTTCCAATAGTGGAGAACTACATGGTTTTGAAACCTTCTCGAAGTAATGATATGTAGGCATTGGAGGGATATTTCAACCTAAACTGTTGACCCCTTTTAATAGGTCCTTTAAGAAAACTAGGATTTGAGGAGAAGAACACTTATTACAAGAGCATTCATGTGAATTTGAAGTGATTGCAAGTTGAAAGGGTGAAGTAGATAGAGACAAAAGTGCAAAAACTGGAATAGAAGTGTAAAAATCAATGTGACAAGTTTGTCAAACTCCGCATGTAAGTTATGTGTGTTAAAGGGGTAGAATTCAATGCCAATTTCAAAGACGACGCAAATACATATCATTTCCAGCTTGTTCTTCCATTTCCACACCCATACTTGTCTAAAACCTAGCATATAACTAAGCGCACTCACTCCTCTTGTCATTTTCTATATTTAGCATGTGCCAAAGTTCTATTCAACTTCTCCAATCATTTATTGTACTTCAATATCTATGTGTAAATATTTATTTATAATTTGAATGTACATATTTTCTAAACTTTAATCCTAATTATATATAAACCCTAGTATTTACATAACCTATTTATATTTTTCAATTAGGGTTAAATCATCATGTTAGAGTAATCATTGAAAGATAAGGGTGACACATTGTATTATACTAGTTTTATGGCCGATGAATTTAATTATTGGAGTTTTTTAATATTTTACACCATTTAGGGGCTTGATAAATATCGAGATAATATGATTGTTCTTGATAAATGCCAACTTCTAAACAACCAAGTTTAGATGGTTGGTGGTTTGGAAAAGAGAACATGCCTTTATTGTACTTTTGCGTTAGTGGAGATAGAGTTGCACGACATCATGGAACGCTCGAATTATAACGAAATTTGAATAAATCTATTGATAAAACTTGGCACTCTCATCACCTTGCTTGAATAACTTGACTTAAGATAAAAACAACAAATGTTTTTTTACTAAGTTTCATAGCAGAAGACCCAATATTGAGAAGGAATGGATATATCATAAGAAGTTGTTTTCACACATAGCATTCTTGTTATGCCCTGTGGTCTCATATATAACTTCGTCCGAAGGACATTATTATAAAAAATCATTTATTCATTCAATTAATTTATGTTCAAAAAATTGATATTCCTACTTCGATTATTCTAATCTAATGAACTCAAATTGAGAAAACCATATAATTTTTTTTAACTGTTAATCTAAAAATATAGAAATGAAGTATGTGGATGGTCTGCAATAAGATAAGATAAATTGGCCAATCACATTGAAAATACCCTCAAACCTTCAAAAGCTAGCCCTCTCAATTTTATCTCGACCTTGTAGTGCTTCTAGATGTGAGCGCTCAATCCAAGTTTGTTTGAGGCCATTCACATGGAAAAAATATGCCCATCAAAACAGGGGGTAATTAACTAATAAATATGGTAAGTGTTTTGTAATTGCTAGAAGAAGAACATATTTTAACATCCACGAGGCTACCGAAGACGGCCTACATTCATATCTCCCTACTGCAAAGTGCTTTCCACAATTGTAAAGCAGTTGAAATGAATGAGAGAAATGGAATGGCAAAAGAGAAGAGAAGAGAAGATACACATGAAATGTTGTGTTTCTATCTGCCTTTGACGAGGGCTTTCTCGGCCGTTTCCACCTCTTCCAGAATTCTGGCTTTCCGTTTGGAAGGGATGGGAGCAGTTGGGCCGAAGCTAATGTAATGCCCAGAGATTGCATTCAACACGGAATACATATTACTGAAGGAGGGCTTCCCAGCGAGCTGTTTGTCCCTTCTGTACTTGGCTACCCACTCGTTGGATGCCTGGCGTAGGGCAGCCACGGCGTTGCTTCTATTCGGGTCCTCTTTCTCCATCTCAATGGTGCCCCTCACCTGCGCTATCACCTGCCTTGTATCCTTGTCGTATTCTTCCAAGTACTCTTCTGCACCTGCTCCCTTCTCCGCCACTGTAACCAGTGCCACTATCATGCCCCCACCACTAATTCCCTCCTCCTCCACGCTCTTACACACTCAATACTCTCTTGTTCCTCCGCTTGCGCTCTCGCCACTGCACCGATTCTGATTCTTCTGGGAACAACACCACACCCTCCACGCTTCAGCGAGGAAAAGGAAAGGGAGATGGATCGAGAGAGAGAGGAAGAAACCGCCATCGCTTTGCCTCACTTCCAAGCATGGATGAATGGATACTTAGTAACTGGCATAACACCCCATCCTCCAATCAAAATGCCACATCTTTCTATCTCCTTATCCATTTCACCTTACAAATAAAGCTTATTAATCTTTTCTTCGGAATTTCTTTCCCACTCTCTATCGTGAAAATTATGTTAGATCAAAAATGAATAAGTAAACCTCCGTTTTGATGATGCATTATTTAACATATTTAAACATTAGTAATCCCACATGAGCAATGCGATGCGAATGCCGAAAGGGGTAGAAAAATCGATAGAAGGAGAGTTGAGATTAAGATCAGATCTTAAATTTGGGAGCATACGTGCAAAGTGGCAACAAACACTAGAGAAACATTGGAACAAAATGCACTATAATTTCATTATAAGAAATTTGCAAAATTAAATCCTGAAGACACTATGCAAGAAGCAAAATCATGGAAGGGGAATGACCATGACAGATGGAAGGATAGAGAAGGGAAGTGGGAAGGGAATCAAGAGAGAGGGAACGAAGGAAGGGATTGAAGGCGTGATGCCTCTTTTTAAAGGAGATCAAGAGGGGTGTCTTCAACATCTTAGAGTAACACTTGAATGAAAACGACGGTGATATTTGATTGTCACTCAAGGAGGGAACTCTAGAAATAACGGTGAATGTAAGTCCTTGTCGTTCGGTGTTGCCAATGTCAATAGTTGCTTTATGAAGAGTCGGTCCTTGAGACTTGTGGATAGATAATGCCCAAGCCATTTTGAGATGTAATTGTCTACAGCTACCTTTGGAAATTGGCGGATTGGAACATGAGAAGGATTGTTTAGATCCCAAGAAGGGCTAGTATACCAATCAAAATTGACGATAACAAATAAAGGCAAATGAGGTGGTGATGAGGAATTGTCATACACAATGTTCACAATAATGCCAGCTACACCATTTACTAGACCTATTTCAACCCATAAATTTGCGGAAAGCTTGACTTTTTTATTTTTGCAAAGAACTTTGTGTTGTAATTATTTTCGCCAACATCAATGGAGTCATTGTGCCTTGCATTTTAATCAATAAATATGGTAACTAGAGAGTTCAACTCCTCAACATTTTGATGGTGTGGTTGTCAACTCTAGACACAAAATCACGCACATACTACTACTTTACAATACCACCAAGTCTGTTGTTTTATATATGGATCTTGCGTAAGAAAAGATTTCGTTGGTCACACACTGTCTAGTACGTCTGTTTGCTTTTGTTTGTTTCTATTATTTTATCTCTTGCATGTGTTGCTTCTATGCCTAGTTCTCGTCAGTCACAAGGATCCATGTGTGTAAGTATTTTAACATTTTTCCTCGGTGGTCTCTCGTATACTAGCGCCCAAGACTGGACACCAATGCCCAGGGGCTCTTGTCCTCTTTGTTCTTGTTCACATTTTTGGTTGGACTTTTGGTTTTTCTTACTCTTATCCCAAGGTCCTAGTCGGCATGTCATGTCACTAGTGTCGAAATACAAGCAAAAGATCCATATATAAACACAACATACATACCATTATAATGACTGACAATTCTAACGGCAAAGTTTATCTACATACTATCAAAGAGACTGCATTTTAGGCTTACTACTTTGCATACATTGCATAGGAAGGGGAAGTTTCTAAATTCCATCCAACACATTTGCATTCTATCTAGCTACTGACCCGTGATCTTGGCGCCATCGACGCGAGGGAAATCTAGGAGCACTATTGCAGACACAAGTACATAAAACTACATGGAGTATGAGATGTAGTGCAGTGATCGGTCGTAAGTTCACTGGCTGTCGAGTGATCGCCGAGGTCATCCGACTCCCCATTTGCATATTTCTTTTTTAGGATTCGATGTAGTTTGGGGATTTTGCAAGATATCATCTATTTTGCAGGTTATGAGAAAACTCGGTGATCTTCCAAATACCTATAAAGCATAAGCAAGGAGGGTTAGCGACACAAAAAGAAATCAGTTTTGACCATTTTCACATTCACGGGCACCTGAAGGGTTCTAAAGCGCCCAAGTGTTCTTGACCCAATCCAGCGCCTAGTCCCAATATTTCCAATAGTTTTGGAACTTTAGCTCGGTTGCAACATCCCGCCTAGTCCATTCTGGGCAGAGTTGCTCCAGCTTCAAACATACTTTGGGATAAGCGAAAATCGATGAGTACCTTACCTCTCTCATTTTCTTACACATTTGTGTCTTTAGATTGCTTAACATTTTTATTTCATTGTATATCTTTGTAGTGACTCTACAATTAGATTTAATAATTTAGATTTTATTAAATCATTTGGTGAACCCCTCTCTTAGAACTCCTTGCCCTAGGATCCACAAATCCCTCATGGATAAAAGTATCTTTTCCTCTCTTAGGCAAGCTATGCATCATGATAGTGTAGATCCTATCCTTGATGTTGACGTTGAGGCTGAACTTCTTAATATTTATCACAATGCTCACTTTGATGAAAATGTTCAAAGAATGCTTGTGGCTAGTGAACACAAAGTTCTTACTAGTTTCTCCAATTCTTCGTTAAGCATTGTTTCTAACCTCTAAAACTTTTCTAGATGTAATCCTTGTTATTCCATAATTACCAAGACTACTCCACCTTCTTTTGTTTCTGATATAGCACTTGATGATGTTGTTATAGATTATGTGTTTGGTCTCGATTGTGCTACTATAAATAAACATAATGTAGTTTCGAATAATAAATATGTACATGTGCATGATGATGTTTCTCATACTAGTCAAAATGAATGTAAAATTGAATCGCATGCCTCTGCTACTTCTGAAATTACTACAAATTCTTGCAAGGATGTATCTTCTGATAGTTATCCTCTTGTTTCTCTATACATTATTGATTCTCTTGAGGAAATACTTATATGTAAAACTTTATTTGATAATGTTGCTGATTATGTTTCGATCATGAACATGTTAGTGAGGATGTTAATTCTCTTAAGACTCAATGAATGTGAATTTTCCACTCTGCTTTCTTCTACTTCTGAGGTTGTCTCTGATAGCATTCATGATGATTCTATCACTCCTACTAGTTCAACTCTCATGGATTTTTCTATTGTTCGTATTTCTAGTGATATTCCATGTTTTTCTCCTCCTCTTTCCTCTTCTCTAGATGATATTCATGTTACTTCTTCTATTCCTACTAGTATACCTCCTCTTATTTCTTTTGTCTCTACATCTAGCATGCCCATAACATCTTCATCTTCTACTTCTTCTTCTCATGTGCCCATGATCACTCATAATGGAAAATTGCAACCTCTCAATGTGCCTCTCACATCTTCTACGATTCCTTCACATGAAATTTTATCACTCATGCATGTTGTTGGCCAGTTACAATCTCAAGTTCAATCTCTTACTCTTGAAAGCAAATCCTATTATGCTTCTATTGATAATAACTCTCTTCATGGAAATCCTATTCCAATAAAATTCACAATTCAACATTTCCTAAGGATTTTATCATGCCTACATTTTCATGTTTCAATGGAACTGGCAATCCATACTTGCATCTTAAGAATTATTGTTTAGCTATGGATTCTTATTTGAATGATCGATTATTGCTAAAATCCTTCCATCATAGTATTGTTGATGATGCTCTTCAATGGTACACTCATTTTCCTTTTGGATCTATTAGTACATATTGTGAAATGGAAGATGCCTTTCTTAGATGCTTTATGCTTAACAATGGTCCTAGAGTCACACATGATCATTTACCTAGCTTGCATAAAGGGAAAGAAAGAACCTATTTTAGATTACATTTTACGCTTCAATTCTTGTATGCATTAATTGGTATTCCATCCCATTTATCCGGATAAGAAATTTGTTTTTTTGTCATGGCTTGATTCCTACTTTAATATAATAATTACATTATGATCCATACAAATTATTTACACTTTTATGCTATAAGGTCATTGATCTAGAATAAGATTTAATTGCTACACATGTTATAGATCCTCCTTCTATTTCTTCTTATGCCACATTGTCTACTTCTTATCCTCCTCTTCCATCTATCAAGTGTCCTCCATCTCCACCATCATGTCACTCTCCACCTAAGCATTATCCATCTCCTGCTCAAGACATTACATTTCTCACATGTTGTTAAGCCTCATGATGTGTTGCATACCTTTCTTGATAAGCACTTAATTCACTTACCCGCTAATCAACATCATTTTCCTCATCGCTTTCAATGCCAACGCAATCGTCCATATTGCAATTTCCACTACATCAATGGCCATTGTGACAATGATTGTTACACCCTTCATGGAAAGCTACAATAATTAGAAGACAAGGGTGTTATTGTCTTTGGCCCTTGCTCTCTTAAGTGGTCTCTTTCTCCAATTTCGCATAAGCGTGCTTCTTCTTCAGCTTCTCTTGTCTCCTCCACCCACTTTTAAGGTTATCATCGTTCATATCCTAAGATCATTATTCATCCACATCCTCCACCTCACACATCCATCACAACATCATCTCATACACCTCACAGTGCTACCACTTCACATTGGCTTCCTAAGCTATCAACATCTCGTGCTTCCTCTCTTCTACATCTCCCATCATATTTACCATCTCATTTGACATTCAATTTTTCTATTACACTCATACTTCTACCACTCCAAATGCTTTTACTACTCCTCGCATGCATCTACATATTTGGTAGGTGAATTTTCTCACCTCATTACCCGATGCCGCACTCGTGTTCTCAAGGTTCTTACATGATTGTTGAGGGATTTGTTACAATAAGAGCCCCACTTCATATTTATGCTAAATGCTTCATTGATCTATATAACACACACTATCAAACTATTTCCTGATGATGCAATCTTGTTCTATGGTTTATTATTGATTTTCGAGGGGTCTTATATAAATGAACCTCATCTTTTCTATGCATACACTAGGGGCATCACTATTCTCCCCCTCTTCATCATACTCTTTGCACACGCTCATAGAAACCATGTATCATATAATTTATCTCGCTTACATCTATCACTATCACATATTATCTATCCTCAATTCTACTTACAATCCAAATTTTAATACATTCATCATCATCTACTCCCCATCTATATCATCAAATTAACATAATCATTTATGCAATACCTACCACACATCGTCATTCAAACAATGCAAATCATTCATCAAACCACTAACACATATGAACAAAAATCATCACAACACATATAAATCAAACATCAACATGAAAAAAGAATGCCAATCATCCATCCATATATATATCATAAAAAATCATCATTAAAAACATAAAATCGATGGGGGAAGCCCCTACATTATATCTCATCATCACTATCACTATATATAATTATGGGAGCTCTAGAACTAGATACTTTTCCACTCAATCTATGCCACCGATCGCGGCCACTATATCTCTCAACCCTCCTTCGTAGTAATGCCACCTAGACCGATTGCTCCATTAATCAGCTCTAAAACTCTACATACTTAGCAAACACATCCTACGCTATGGCTCCTCATCCTACATCCTCCCTATATTTTTTAGTCTCCACCTATTCCTTGTCATGCTCACTCATCAATACGGTACATGTGGCTACTGCTATAACCACTAGCTCAAACAAATGGGCATGTTCACCCATAATAGCATCTACTCGCTCCAAAATCCCACCTCCCACAAGCACATCTAGCGGTACATTCTGCATCAACGTGTGGATCGATGATTTAATGATCAAAGACAAAAAAGCATCACCTGTAACCATCCAATACCACATTAGTTAACACATGTGATTACAAACATACAAAAACTAAGTGGCGATAAAACAAACTAGCAACAAATAATAATTACACTTCGCTAATGATGTCATTATGCCATCGCCATCAAGGGATGGTGCCTTTTTATTTACTCCTCTAATTGGTGGTGCACCCGCTACATCTACGAAAAACAGAAAGAATAGCACCCATCGATGAGATGCCCACCACATGCTATACACCTGGGTATATCCTGCATCATCTATCTATATCGGCTCTATGGCCACATCTACCTCATCTGGGCCTAGGTTCACTAATTGTGCCCCTATCGGGCCCAGCTCACCCCGAGTTGCCTTAGCACTCTAGTAGCTCGTAATCATACATACGGATCTGGGGGAACATCTTGAGCCATACCAAACTATCGATACACTTTCTCTGCTTGAAATAGCTTAGCTACCCCTAAGAACTGATCCTCTAACCACATCATAGATTGAATGCATGGTAGCTCTACTCCATCCTCTGGACATCTACCATAGTCTCTATATATCCTCCATATAATGGCCCCTAGGCCCATACAATTAAGCATCGATCTATAAGTTTTAGTGTCCAACCTCCTGCTCTAAGAACTTATCCATCTTGCAACAAATATATCAGGCCTCACCCACTCTACACGTGGCCCACCGAGTGGCCTCAATATAACAATATGCTCATAAGCCCATGTATGTAGTAATGTGGTGACTCCAATCGCACCACCATGATCCTCCTATGTAAACTTGTATGGGTCCTTGTAAATATGTTACAATACACATTGGGACCATGTAAACCTTGTCCCATGCTCTCTATAAACTGACAAATATCATGCATCTTATACAAGATGCCCACTACACTACCCTCCACTTTGTTATTGATGAAGCGAATAAAAATGCAATGAAATTATGTGATCATAGAACACCTAATCTCATTATGGCATCTAGGATAATATGGGTCTCTTTCTATACTCATGTACCTATAAAATATCATCTATCTTCCCTAATCTTCCTCTCGAGCATCCATTACGGCCATCACCTGGACTTGCTCACCCACAATCGTTAATCACAATATATGATATACATCCTCTAGGGTCATACTCATCTCCCAAGTAAGAAACAAAAATTACAAGTATCAAAACACCATCACTCACACAATGCAATAACCATAGACATATTATGGGGCACCTCCCCTAATCTCTCTATGTGTTGCAAGTGAGACGGTCAAGTATGTCCCACTTTGCGTCGGATAACCTAAAGTCAACAATGTACTCAAGTGTCAACCTCATGAAATCCTCGAATGAATATCCCTCTACACATCACAAAAACCAACAAAATCAAAATATTAACATCTCATATACATGCAAATACTATCATTCATACTTTGCAAAAGTCACTAAATACCACATATTTCACATTCTCAATCAAAACAACTTTCTAGGTCACTAACACCTAGGAATAGGATGTGGGCGCCTGAGATCAAGTCACCAAGACTGAACTGGAACTGGTGTCCCAAAGGACATTAACACCTTGGCCACTCCCGCATAAGTTAGAAACGCCCAAAAATTCAGAAAATCAAATTTTGTACAAATGTCAAAATTGAACTAATTTCAACACATTTTTAGATAATACTTGTACTTACAAAATCATTTGTCGTCAGTGACACCATGACCTCTGCCACAATCCCGCATCAAGTCAATCTTGTTGCTCTAACTTGCGACATCCTCATAATCTTAGAGATCTAATTCTCACTCGCTCACATTTCAAATGATATTATTATTCACCTTTATTTATTACTATATATAGTAACTTCCAATATCACATTTACTATAGTTACTATTCACACTTACTTTTTCAACTAATACATGGCTCACGGTTTCGCTCATATCTTGAGCTCGGTACTCTGCTTTACTTCCCTGTCTGCACCACTCACTAGATAATTTATCTTGCCTCCATATTACCCACATTCCATAATGCTATATTCCAATTTGGCACATTTTTAACTTGACATACATGTAATCTTGTGACATCTACTATACTACATTTTGCTTACTATTGCATCATTTTGAATCTACTTTTGGCTCAGCGTTTGTTCTTACTATCCCTTCCCTTTCACCAAAAAGGGGGCATATAATGGGGATCACCCTATGATCCCCCTCAAGCTATTATACAATCATTCCATACTCCTAATACATTGTTATCGAAAATATTCTCATACAACATGCGACATTTTCTACTACTTTCTATCTATTCCCCCTAATGACCTAATATGGGGGAAAAGCACAAAAATATCTCCATGAGTAATATATCATATAAATTTAATTACAAAACAAACATTTATTATTTGAATTAAGTCAATTGATGGGTAAAACATTAGCATCACCTCACCATTATCCTAGACGACCTAACTTGGGAGTTGCATCACCATTTTCGCAGATGACCTAACATGGGAATAACTTTTGTTACGTCTCTTCTAGATAACCTAACATGGAATCCATCTAACATTTGCAACACCCATGGAGTGCAAGAAATGAAAGGTTATTTTTTTTTCCTATACTAATCTTATATGGGTTATTCAATCATGGATCGAAATGGAACAAAATTTGGTTTTTATCTGGTTGCAGTGGTTGGACATTTTGAAGCTGTAGTAATAGTTGGAGGGTAAAACTAGACCTCTCTCCCTAACACTCTTCCTTTGACAACAGGATGCACAAATAATTAAGTTTTTCAAACATACAAAATTGGGTTAGAAATTGATCACCCCCACCCCTTCAACCCTAACACTCTTCCTTTGACAACAGGATGCACAAATAATTAAGTTTTTCAAACATACAAAATTGGGTTAGAAATTGATCACCCCCACCCCTTCAAATCACCATTAGCAACAATTAAAATCTCCAAATTCTCCTAATCATATCATAAATTTCTCCAAGTGCTTGTTATAATGGTTCACTATATTTATTTATGCCACATGGATCAACATGCTAATCCATGGTTCACCATGCTATATGTTTTTATTTTGCGCATACTTATGCAACAAGGCTTCTCTGGAATTCTCACAGGTATGTTCCTTACTTCTTTTACACTACTTGAATTTCATTCAAATAACATAAAGGGGGGAAATTAAGACATGAAATATTTCACATATTACTACTTTACTATACCACCAAGTATGTTGTTTTATATATGGATCTTGCATAAGAAAAGTATTCACTGGTGACACATTGTCTAGTCCGTCTCAAGCATTTGTTTCTTTCTATTGTTTTATCTTTTGCATATGTCACTTTTGTACCCAGTTTTGGTCATGTCATAGGGATCCATGTCTCTCATTATTTTCACATTTTTCATTAGTTTTCTCTAGACACTAGCACCCATGACTAGGCACCAACACACAGCGCTTCTTGCCTAACTCAGGTGCTCTGTCCTCTTTATTCTTGTTCACATTTTTAACATTTGTGGTTGGAATTTTTAGTTTTCTTACTCCTATCCCGAGGTGTTATTTGGCATGTCATGTCACTAGTGTCAAAATTCAAGTAAGATATCCCTATATAAACACAACATACATACCATTATAATGGCAGGAAATTCTAAAGGAAAAAATTATCTACATACTATCAAAGGGATTGCATTTTGGGCTTATTACTCTGCATACATTGCATAGGAAGGGGAAGTTTTTGAATTCCATCCCACACATTTGCATTCTATCTAGTTATAGTTCACTATCTTGGCGTCATTAGTATGAAGGCAACTTAGGTGAACTATTTCACACACAAGCACATAGAACTACATGGATTCTGAGATGTAGTGCAATGCTCAGTCATAAGTTCACTCTATCGGGTGACCATCGGGGTTCGTCTGAATCCCCATTTTCATATTTATTTTTGAGGATTTGATGTATTTTGGGGGTTTTGCAGGATATCATCTATTCTGCAAGTTACAAGAAAAATCAACGATCTTCCAATAACATTTAGGAGACAAGTAGTGAGGGTTAGCGATATTGAAGCGACACGAAAGAAATCGCTTTCGACCAATTTCATTCTCACGGGTGCCCGAGAAGGGGACTACAACATCCAAGATCCCTTGACCCATTCCACATGCCCTAGTTCTGACATTTTCGACAATTCTACAACTTTCTAAGCTCATCTGTGACATCCTTCCTAGTCTGTTCAACACCTGCTCTAGTTCAAACATATTTCACGATAAGCAAAAATTAGATAAGTACCTTACCTCTCTCATTTGCTTACAAAGTTGTGTCTTCAGATTGTTTAGAATTTGTATTTCATTGTATGTCTTTGTAGTGACTCTGCAATTAGACTTAATATTTCATATTTTATTAAATTGTTGGCTTGTTCATTTTTGCAAACAAATGGGTAACATCATGGAAGTCAAGGATTTATTGCTCGAAAAGGTGTAAATCAATGCATGACATTAGTAGTTCCTAGTCTTCAAATGTAATAAATCCATTGTGAGTATTGAGAAGCATGCATTGAAATGAAATGTGTGCTCGAGTGGAACCTTGTTGTGTGAATATTAATCTCAAGGAGATCGAAATTAGAAAATCTTTCCAAAGTTTTTCTCCATAGGAATTTCTTGCATACAAAGGAATGTCCATGACAAGCCGGATTTGAGTGAGATATCCAAGAAGAATGATGGATATGTTACCAAATGGAAACATTTTGGAATGTGGGAAATCCTCACAAAGATGGTAGTCAATTTTTGTGAGAAATTTAGGGCCAATGAAACTCATTTCATCAATTATAATATATTTGACATGTTTTAGGGAGTCTTGCAAAGTGTAATGCCCTGATTTTTGTAAGTTATCATGGTGATTATTTGTCATAATGTTGTAACTGCTGAAATGAAGGCAAAAATGTTAAGATATATTTTTGATCTTAAAGGAATGTGTTGCTAATCTGGACTCTTGTATACTGTAATTTGTTTACGTGGGACAACAGTAATTATTGCTTGTATGTTTGCTGATATGACAACAGATCGGTCATATGTTTGATGAACTCTATTCGCTGATTGACAACACACCTTGAATCAATTCCATTGATCCAAGGTATGTTGTGGCCTTCTTGTAATCACTTTGCCGATTTACTTTTAAACCAGACTGAAGGTTGATATAAATGTTGCAGCACCTGATTTCAGGTATGAATAGCTGGCACGTAGATGCCAACGGAAAAGGTTCGATTCTCGAACCATACACTGTTGTAACGCCAGACCCCGTAAGGTGATAAAGGCCTGGATGTGGGTGGCTCAGGTATGTGGAACGTGGGACGAAACGTCCTGCATAGTGCTGAATTTGGATGTCAGTCGGAAGGACTTGATTGGAAATTGATTAATTAAGTGCTAGGGGATTAGACCCTAATCTACCCCTAAGTTCTACCTTATACCCTAACTACTATCCTATGTGGATTTTTAAATTCTATAATGGTGAAAATAGATCTAAGTTCTATTAACCTATGACCTAGATTTGAACACTATTATAAATCCTAAACTAATCCTAACCTAAGGAAGGGGACGCACAGACCCATGGGGATGGAAAGGATAAGGAGGGAAGGTAAGAATTTAATGGGCAATGAATGTGGTCCTTGCGTGGACAGCGCCAAGTTTGGCGGGAACAGGGAAAAGTTAGGGGCATCTAGTTAGTCATGAGACTAAACTTTGTTTTCATGCAAAATTTGAATTTGGAAATTTGCCAACCCAAGTAGGTGGTGGCGTGAGGAAAAAGGAAAAGGTAGAGCCTTCAATGCATTTAATTTTCTTGGTCTTTGTGACCAGCCCGCCTTGGAAAGAGCATAGAGGAAATTTTGTTGTTCATTGTGTTCTTTCGGGTTTTTGAAGTTGCTCTGCATTTGGTTTTTCATGGTTCTGTCGAACCAGTTGTGTTTGATTGTTATCTCTATTTCTTTGGAAAATCTAAGGCTATTTTTGAGCCTGTAGCAGAAGGTGATTGTTTGGGAAGCTCTGCACTCGCCGTGGAAGGAAATAACTCCTGTAGGCGTGGTTTTCTTCGAGCTTCAAGGAAGATTATCAGGCATGTTAAGCCCTTCTCTTTAAACTACTTGCTTTGCTTAAACGTCTCATTAAAACAACCCTACTCTTCTGATGAAGGGGGTTTTGGGTTTATTCGACTTTGCTGTCATGATTGAGATGATTTGGGTAGAGTCGTTTTTCTTTGCTGTTGCGATTTGAACTGTCTTTGCATAAGTATTGAGTTGGAAATACAGCCTATGCTGTGTTGATTTGTTCGACAATATTGGGGATTGTTTCTTTACTGAAATTATAAGGAAATTATGCTTATGAATACTTAGCTGTGCTTTTTCTTTTGTAAAAATGGATGAACACGAATTGGGTAATCGTGGAAGTTGAAGAAAGTAATTGTTCTTCTTACTGAAATTATAAATGAACTATGTTTTCTCCTTGCTGTGATGGAAAGTTGATTTTGTTGTGTTTTATGGATGCGGTTTGATCTTCCAGTTCAGACTGTTGTCGTGAATACGAACTTGGCTTTGAATTTCTGTGCAAATGAATGAAATACATGTGAATTAGCTTGTTGTTTGAGACTGTTTTGACTGTACCAAGCTTGCGCATTTAATACCCTATGTGGGTTTGCCTTGATAAAGGTATTGTTATATGAATATTGTATTTTTGGGTTCTGCACATCATTGTGAAATAGAAGAATGGGATTTCGGGTTGAAATGTCTGTTGATAAGGAACTCGAACTGGGTATTTCTTTACAAATGGCATATTGAATGAAAATTGTACATGCTGTGTGAGTTTGTTTGACATTGTTGAACAATCGTTCTATTGTCAATATGGGTTTGAGCTGTCATTATAAAATAAACACGACTTGGGTGTTCTTATTACATTTTGAAGAAAATGATTGTTTCCTTACTGAAATTATAAGGAAACGAGTTCTTCTTCTTTCTGCTGTTTTAGATTTTGAAAGAAATGGTAATTGGAGATTTATTGAGCATCATAGGTTCAGCTTGATGGAAGTGACAGTGGCATTTAGATTGTTTTCTGAGTGTCTGTTTTTTTTTTTTTGTACAAACGAAAGGATGAAATGATTCGTGTGATCTCTGATTTTGCACTGTCATTCAAATACGAACTTGACTTGAGTGATTCTTGTTGTGTTTGAAGAAAATGGGTGTTTTCTTATTGAAATAATTACAGGGATGAATTTTTCTCTTCTTGTTGTTTGAGTTCTGGAAATAGCAACAATAGAGCTTTACTGTACAATACGGGTTGGACTTGCTGTAGGTTATAACAAAGTGCAAATTATTATTTATGAACTGTGTGCATTCATAGGTATAGAAAGTCGTGTGAATAATTGATTAAGCGACTGTATAACTGTTCATTTGGTTATAATACAGTGAAAGAAGTATGAATTCTTCTAGTACAGTAAGAGCATAGTATGCATTCTTTACATTGTTTGTTCTATGATGGATACAATGTTTTACCAACTTGTTTTTGGTATTCGTATGAGCCTGATTTAAAGGAAGTATTGATAGGGATGATAAATTCTTCCTTGTTTTCATTTAAAGTTGAGTATGAATGGAATTATTCCTTGCTGTTGGAAAGTGAATTCTGAATGGATTTTGTAAGTTTCACTCTGAACTGTTATCTTTGATTGATGTCTCGTTTGGATTTAACCTTCAGTACAATCATGAGGAAAGGAATAGGAGTGTGGATGGATAACTTGGAATAATGATCATTTCTTCTCTCATACAGTTGGAAATCTATAATCATTAAGGAACGAATTTTATATGGCTTGGGATTAAGCATCTATATTCTATTGTTGTTTACTTTCTCATCTGTACTTGATTGCTTGAAATCAAATGAGTTGCATGAACTGAAAGGAAAGTAATTGGTTTATATTTTCAGTCAAATTTTATCCTTTGAATTTATTACTAATGAAAGGGAAGGAAATAGACAACATTTAATGTTATAACAGCAGTATGCAAACGTGTGTTCCTAGTTTTTTTTACAGATGTTGTAATCTGGAACTGTTTGAAGGAAATTACTTTTTGTAATGATTATTTAGGAAAGAGGACAACAATCCTTTGACTGATTGGGATGGTATTTAGATGATTCAGTTGTCATGTTGTTCATTCTTTTTGATACTTAATTCTTGATTGATGTTCATATTAACGTTTCATAAAAGCAGGGTTCTTTTATTGAGACAGTTAATTAAAAGCACCTCATTTTAATGACAAGTGCTTAATATGCTCAGTTCAATGAACTGACCCGTGCAAGTAATTTTGCAGATGGAACTTGAGTAAAATGAAGACATGGTTGTTTTCTGATACTTCTTTTGATTGACTGAAGATGGATTGTATTTGATAGTTATTATTCCTCTACGAGGAATTGAGAAAAGAAGAAATTACATTCTTCTATCTTATGAGTTGTAATGTTGTTTTATATAAACAAAGTCCAAAATTTGACTGGCAAATGTATAGATTATGAAATGGATGGATGAATACAAATACAAGTGTGATATTTTAATGACTGTATCAGTTTGATATTGTTGATTAAGTTGGGAATATAACATTATTTCTTGATTTGGAATTGTTCAAATGTTCTTGGATGGATTTAAAAGGAACTGACATCTATTCTTACCTAAATACAACTTTTACGTTGAAATGTGCAATTAGTTCATACTTGGGTTAAGATGAATTTTTAATTGACATTAAAAAGGATTAGGAAGAACATGTACTCATATCAGAAAGGTATTCGGGATTAGCTTGAAAGCTAAGGAATATCAAATAACTTAGGAGCAACCGAACCTCGTATTCGGACTCCGTTAATAGCCTCGTATGTTAAATTCAGAAAGTAAGGATATGGGAAAAACATATCCATGGTTAATAGACCTTAACTATGTAAGGTTAAGGAGAATAAATGAATAAATTCATTAAGAATTAGACCTCGTTTAAATGACGTCTAATAAGCTGGAATTCTGAATTTGTTTATAGTTGTGGAAAACTTGGTTAAGTTTAATAGGTTAAACTTATTAAGTCTATCAGTAATGGGCTGCTTAATCCAAGGATTAAGAAAAGAACCAAGTAGAGAAAATGCAACCCTTCGGTATGAAGGAGAAGATGCATAGTAAGCTAGAAGACGGATTTAGTCTCTCTTAGCTACATACAACTGTAACAAGAACGAGGATAAAGGATCAACATGACTATTGAAAGTTGATCTTAAATATTAAGATCATAACCAAATCACTTGAGCTAGATGTGTACTCTCGATGGGAGGATTCCGTAGGACATTGACATACGCCAGTTACAGCATGGTGTCTTCATGAAGGCGGGGCCTTCATGACGACACAATGTTATAGCTGACATATTACAATGCCCTCCCGAATTAAATCATCAAGATTACATAAGCTGAATATTAAGTTCTTGGCTGGGGATAGGAGTGTGATCATGTATACGGAGTGACTCCAGAGGACTAAAGATAACTAGACACACGGAGTCATCTAGGGATGACACCGTATGTCTGCGTATCTTTAGTTACCATGAGTAACTTCCTATACTCGTTCATATTGCTAGTTGGAGTTAGAGTTTGACCCTAAATTGGAAGGACTGGTAGGGACCAGGAAAGACCATTCTAGATAACAGACGAAGTGAGGTGAAGGACGTATTCCATTGGTGTGTATCACATCCAGGAATATGATCATGCAAAGCATGTGAAAATATTTGGCCAAAGTATCGCAAGTGCTGGTTGCGTTGTCCTAATCACCTAATTTAAGATGCAGGATGTCAGATGAATATTAGTAATAGATATTCAAATAGGCTTCTTAAATGGATCACTTCGATAACCGGAAATGGTAAGAGAACCTTGTATATACATTATACTATGCATGAATGAACATGAAGGATCGGTAGGTTGCCGAGTCATGAAATGAGAGATCATTGAAACTCCGAGCCATAAAAATGGGAGATCGGTAGTTCTTCGAGTCATTTACAGCAGCATATGGAAACTGTTATATGATTGAATGACACTGAATGTGTGTTCCATATTGCAAATATGTGAACAGAGAACATTAGTTTTAAAGGGAAATTGTGTGATCCAAACTGCATTGTTTGGGTAGTGAACAATTATTAAAACTTGAACGTGTGTTTGAATTATATAATTCATAACAGGGAACGTTGTATATAATTTTTTTTTTCCCTTGTTCTGGTATCTTAAAATGGGAATGTTACATCTTGGTATCAGAGCTGAAGGTTGCAGCTCTTGGACCTAATGATTCCACAATATTAATAAGGTTTACATTTTCTTATTAAATAGAAAATGGTCAGAACAAGAGGGAATGCTGTGAACAACCCGTTACTGGGTGGAGAAGCAGCTACTGCTCAAAAGCTGGATGAAATCCTTGCTGCCCTACTAGATACGAGAGATCATTTGACTGTTTTGGAACAACAGTCAATGGGCAATGAAGAGGAGGAAGAAGAAGCTGATATAAATGATCAGCCACCTCCTGTGGACAACACCAATGGAGGGAATCCGGGTGTTGATAATAATAATGTAAATGCTCCTAATCATCCTGAAAATAAAAGGGCAAGATTAGCAGTTGAACTTACAAATGACATAAAGAGAATAAGTCCTCCAAAGTTTGATGGAACAACCCTTGGGGACGGAGCTGAGAATTGGCTCAGTGAAATGGAGAAATACTTTGCAATAAGAAACTTCTCCGAAGAGACCAAAGTGATATGGGGAGCATATCAGCTTTCTCATGAAGCATCATCATGGTGGGACAACAGTAAGGTTGAGTTGAATATTGTCAAATCGTAAAATAACTTGGGATCAATTTAAGGGTTACTTTAGGAAATGATGGCTGCCTCAACTCTATTTTGATAGGAAAATGACTGAATTTCATAAATGGTCGCAAGGAAGGCTGACGGTGACAGAATACTGGGAAGGGTTTACTAAACTCCTTAAGTATGTGCCGCAGTACCAAGCTGACGAGAAGTTTAGAATATGGAAATTCATAATGGGACTGAATCCCATCATTGGTGGCGAAGTGGATGTCCACGGCCCAACCACCATGGAAGGAGTTGTCGAAAAGGCAATTAGACAGGAACAGAAATTGAGAGCAATTTCTGCTCATAGGGAAGAGATAAGGAAGAAGATTCCCAATTCTTCTTCGTCTCTCGCACCTAAAAGGGGACCTTGGAAAAGGTTTGGTGTGAAAAAAAAATTTTGTTGTGGATAACAACAAGAAATATGTGATGAACAAACTTGTAAATAGTGTGCGGAATAGCTTCGCAAAAGTTAGTGGCAATGGACAAAAGTCCTATGGAAGCCAAAATGATAACTTCAAAGCTGGTAACAAATTTGAGCCTAGAAAAGGGCCAGTTGGAGGATGCTTCAACTGTGGAAAGGACCACTACGCGAATCACCTCTCCTTCAAGAAGGATGATCGCAATCGCCAGAAGATAGGATACACGCGCAGCGGGCTAACAAACAAGCTGAAAAGCAAGTTATGCCTATAGAAGTTCTCGGGTAAGTTATTCGGTACACCTGTAGTCATACTTTTTGATACTGGAGCTACTGAATGCTTTATTTCTGCTAAACTTGCAATGAAATTAAAAAGAAAGGCTGAACGAATGGATAAGACATGGACAGTGCATTATGGGAATAATGCTGCCCATACAAATAAATGTGCCTTTTTGGGGCAATTCTTGACTTGCCAGCTTCTCCACCAAGTTGACTTCGTATGTCACTCCTTTAGGATCATATGATATCATTATTGGATTTAATCGGTTGGCGTAACATAAGGCAAAAGTTGATTGTTATGAAAAAAAAATTGTTGTTTTGATGACCTCGTGAGAAAGCAAAGAGTCATTCAAGGTGTAAAACGTGAAGTCAGTAGTTAGGAAACCGATAAATTATGCAACTAAAAAAAAGGGCTAAAAATAGAGGTCACACTTGTATGCAGTAAAAATGACAGAAAATGCAGAGGAAGATAATGATTTCATGGAAAGATATCCATTGTTAAGGGGTTTCAAAGATGTGTTTCCGAGGAATTGCTGTCTTCCACCCAAACGAGTTTGAATTTGCAATAGAAATCAATCCGAACCGAACCCATATCTAAGGCACCTTATAGAATGACCACCATCGAGTTGGTAGAGCTAAAGGCTCGCCATACAAGAACTTTTGAATAAGGGGCTGATAAGACCGAGCGCTCACCTTGGGGAGCGCCGGTAATTTTGTAAAGAAAAAGGATGGCACATTGAGGTCAGTGCATTGATTACGAAATGCTTTGAACAAGGCAACTATTAAAAATCGATACCCACTTCCTAGGATTGATGATCTGTTCGATCGATGCGAGGAGCATCATCACTATTCAAAAATAGATCTTCAACCGGGTATCATCACCGAGAATAAAGGAGGAAGATATTCATAAAACAACTTTTAGAACAAGGTACGGCATTATGAGTTCACGGTGTTACCTTTTGGGTTGACCAATGCACCTGCCGCCTTCATGAATCTGATGAACAATATTTTTCAAGAATACTTAGACAAGTTTGTGCTTGTATTCTTAGACGACATTCTTATATACTCTAAAAATGTCGAAGAGCACCAAGAACATCTAAGGATAGTGCTGGAAATTTTAAGAAAGAGGAAGTTGTATGGTAAACTGTCTAAATGTTCCTTTTATGATGCAGAGGTGCATTATTTGGGACACGTTATAAGCAAGAATGGAATAGCTATAGACCCTTCAAAGATCACAGCTATAACCGAGTGGCCTGCGCCTAAGAACGTGCACGAAGTGAGGAGCTTCATGGGCTTGGCAGGATATTATAGAAAGTTCGTTAAGGACTTTTCAAAAATTGCTGCCCCAATCACTTCACTGCAAAAGAAGGATAAGAAATTTGTCTGGATGGACAAATGTGAATCTGCTTTTAAAAATTTAAAGGAACAGCTTAACTACAAAGACCTATTTTAACTCACATTGCACTCCAAATGGAAATTTTATGGTTGTAACAGATGCATCAGGAGAAGGCCTTGGAGGTATTCTGTTACAGAATAACCATGTCATAGCTTATGAAAGCAGAAAGCTTAAGTTACATGAACAAAATTATGCTCCACACGACCTAGAGCTCACTGCCATTGTTCATGCACTTCAAATGTGGAGGCATTACCTTTTAGGCAAGCCTTTTGAGTTAAAAACTGACCATCTAGGGTTGAAGTATATTTTTACTCAGCCAAATCTAAATGCAAGGCAACGAAGATGGTTAGAATTTCTGTCTCAATATGATTTTGATATAAGCTACATCAAAGGCAAGGAAAATAGAGTGGCAGATGCTCGAGTCGAAGGAAGCATATCTCTCGCTTCTTATAACGTTAAGAACTCGGTTTAAGGATGAGGTGAAAGATGCCTTGGAATCGATCCTTATTTCTGACAGAAGTCAAAACAAAGACTTCTTGTAGATCCAAAGGATGTCGTATAAAGGATTTCGTTTGACAATGAAGGAATTATGAGGTTTGAAAACAGGTATATATACCTTTGCAAATGACTTAAGAAGGAAATTGTTAATCGAATTTCATAATTCACCTTTTCTCGACACCCCGGCATTACGAAAATGCTTGCTGATCTAAAGCAGCAATACTTCTGGAAGGGAATGAAAAAGGATGTGGTGGAATTTATAACACACTCGCTTAGAATGTCAAATGTTAAGGCGAACATATGCATCCCGCTGGATTATTGTATCCCCACAGTATTCCTCAGTACAAATGGCAAGTGATAACAATGGATTTCGTTCAAGGATTGCCTATGTCAAGAAATAAGCATGATATTATCCTGGTTGTCGTCGACAAATTGACCAAAGTGGCACACTTCATTGTTGGTAATTTGAAAGACGATGCACCAGTGTTAGCAAGAAGATTTGTACATGAAATTTTCAGATTGCATGGAATACCCGAATTAATCATATCGACAGAGATCCAAGGATGACATCAAGGTTTTGGAAAATGCTTAATGCGGCCTTGGGAACTAAATTAAACTTCAGCTCTGCATATCATCCGGAGATGGATGGACAGACTGAGAGAGTTAATCAAGTTTTAGAGGACATGTTAAGGATGTATTGCATGGACCAGCAGTATAAATGGGAGGAATACCTTCCGCTGGTTGAATTTGCTTACAATAATACATACCATGCCTCTTTAAAAATGGCACCCTTTGAAGCATTGTATGGAAGAAAATGCAGAACCCCTGTCAGCTGGGACAACGTAGAGGACAGAGAGGTAATTGGGCTAGAAATCCTTACGAAATGGAACAACAAATCAAAATGATTCGGGAACATCTAAAGGAGGCTGCCAATAGGCAAAAGAGTTATGCAAACTTAAAGCGGGTTGATAGGAATTATAAATTGGGAGAGAAGGTCTTTCTTCTGGGTGAAGCTAAAAAGAGCTCAATAAATTTTGGCAAGGTCGCTTAAGTTGTCGCCACGATACGTGGGACCTTTTGAAATTGTTGAAATAATCAACCCCGTAGCTTATTGTCTAGCATTACCTCCTGCTTTATCACAAATGCATGATATTTTTCATATTTCTTTGCTTAAGAAATACGTAACAGATTTATCACATGTGCTGAATTGGAATTCCTTGCAGGTCCAAGACCTAGGAATAATCATGGTTAAGCCCATTCGAGTGCTAGGAACTCGCCAGTTGTACTTAAGAAATCGTGAAGTGAATCAATGTAAGGTCCAGTGGGACTAGTTCAGCGAAGAAAGTGCAACTTGGGAAAATCTCGAAGAAATGAGATCTACTTTTCCATACTTGTTTGATCGAAATTGAAATTTGAAAAACTGATAATTCTACCAAATTTAGACAATTATTGGTCTATTTTACAGTTGTCTTAAAACACTAGTTTTTAAGAGTGAATCTGTTTTTGGTATGAACTTATAAATGGAAGGACAATAACTGAACTTTGTCCTAGAAACTCCTTGAATTGGTTAATTTGATCATCGGGACGATGATTCTTTAAGAAGGGAGGAATGTAACGCCCTGATTTTTGTAAGTTATCATGGTGATTATTTTTCATAATGTTGTAACTGCTGAAATGAAGGCAAACATGTTAAGATATATTTTTGATCTTAAAGGAATGTGTTGCTAATCTGGACTCTTGTATACTGTAATTTGTTTACGTGGGACAACAGTAATTATTGCTTGTATGTTTGCTGATATGACAACAGATCGGTCGTATGTTTGATGAACTCTATTCTCTGATTGATAGCACACCTTGAATCAATTCCATTGATCCAAGGTATGTTGTGGCCTTCTTGTAATCGCTTTGCCGATTTACTTTTAAACCAGACTGAAGGTTGATATAAATGTTGCAGCACCTGATTTCAGGTATGAATAGCTGGCACATAGATGCCAATGGAAAAGGTTCGATTCTCGAACCATACACTGTTGTAACGCCAGACCCCATAAAGTGATAAAGGCCTGGATGCGGGTGGCTCAGGTATGTGGAACGTGGGACGAAACGTCCTACATAGCGCTGAATTTGGATGTCAGTCGGAAGGACTTGATTGGAAATTGATTAATTAAGTGCTAGGGGATTAGACCCTAATCTACCCCTAAGTTCTACCTTATACCCTAACTACTATCCTATGTGGATTTTTTAATTTTATAATGGTGAAAATAGATCTAAGTTCTATTAACCTATGACCTAGATTTGAACACTATTATAAATCCTAAACTAATCCTAACCTAAGGAAGGGGATGCACAGACCCATGGGGATGGAAAGGATAAGGAGGGAAGGTAAGAATTTAATGGGGCAATGAATGTGGTCCTTGCGTGGATAGCGCCAAGTTTGGCGGGAATAGGGAAAAGTTAGGGGCATCTAGTTAGTCATGAGACTAAACTCTGTTTTCATGCAAAATTTGAATTTGGCAATTCGCCAACCCGAGTCGGCGGTGGCGTGAGGAAAAAGGAAAAGGCAGAGCCTTCAATGCATTTAATTTTCTTGGTCTTTGCGACCAGCCCGCCTTGGAAAGAGCATAGAGGAAATTTTGTTGTCATTGTGTTCTTTCGGGTTTTTGGAAGTTGCTCTGCATTTGGTTTTTCATGGTTCTGTCGAACCAGTTGTGTTTGATTGTTATCTCTGTTTCTTTGGAAAATCTAAGGCTATTTTTGAGCCTGTAGTGGAAGGTGATTGTTTGGGAAGCTCTGCTACTGCCGCCGTGGAAGGAAATAACTCCTGTAGGCGCGGTTTTCTTCGAGCTTCAAGGAAGATTATCAGGCATGTTAAGCCCTTCTCTTTAAACTGCTTGCTTTGCTTAAACGTCTCATTAAAACAACCCTGCTCTTCTGATGAAGGGGGTTTTGGGTTTATTCGACTTTGCTGTCATGATTGAGATGATTTGGGTAGAGTCGTTTTTCTTTGCTGTTGCGATTTGAACTGTCTTTGCATAAGTATTGAGTTGGAAATACAGCCTATGCTGTGTTGATTTGTTCGACAATATTGGGGATTGTTTCTTTACTGAAATTATAAGGAAATTATGCTTATGAATACTTAGCTGTGCTTTTTCTTTTGTAAAAATGGATGAACATGAATTGGGTAATCGTGGAAGTTGAAGAAAGTAATTGTTCTTCTTACTGAAATTATAAATGAACTATGTTTTCTCCTTGCTTGTGATGGAAAGTTGATTTTGTTGTGTTTTATGGATGCGGTTTGATCTTCCAGTTCGGACTATTATCATGAATACGAACTTGGCTTTGAATTTCTGTGCAAACAAATGAAATACATGTGAATTAGCTTGTTGTTTGAGACTGTTTTGACTATACCAAGCTTGTGCATTTAATACCCTATGCGGGTTTTCCTTGATAAAGGTATTGTTATATGAATATTGTATTTCTGGGTTCTGCACATCATTGTGAAATAGAAGAATGGGATTTCGGGTTGAAATGTCTGTTGATAAGGAACTCGAACTGGGTATTTCTTTACAAATGGCATATTGAATGAAAATTGTACATGCTGTGTGAGTTTGTTTGACATTGTTGAACAATCGTTCTATTGTCAATATGGGTTTGAGCTGTCATTATAAAATAAACATGACTTGGGTGTTCTTATTACATTTTGAAGAAAATGATTGTTTCCTTACTGAAATTATAAGGAAACGAGTTCTTCTTCTTTCTGTTGTTTTAGATTTTGAAAGAAATGGTAATTGGAGATTTATTGAGCATCATAGGTTTGGCTTGATGGAAGTGACAGTGGCATTTAGATTGTTTTCTGAGTGTTGTGTTTGTTTTTTTTTGTACAAACGAAAGGATGAAATGATTCGTGTGATCTCTGATTTTGCACTGTCATTCAAATACGAACTCGACTTGAGTGATTCTTGTTGTGTTTGAAGAAAATGGGTGTTTTCTTATTGAAATAATTACAGGGATGAATTTTTCTCTTCTTGCTGTTTGAGTTCTGGAAATAGCAACAATAGAGCTTTACTGTACAATACGGGTTGGACTTGCTGTAGGTTATAGCAAAGTGCAAATTATTATTTATGAACTGTGTGCGTTCATAGGTATAGAAAGTCGTGTGAATAATTGATTAAGCGACTATATAACTGTTCATTTGGTTATAATACAGTGAAAGAAGTATGAATTCTTCTAGTACAGTAAGAGCATAGTATGCATTCTTTACATTGTTTGTTCTATGATGGATACAATGTTTTACCAACTTGTTTTTGGTATTCGTATGAGCTTGATTTAAAGGAAGTATTGATAGGGATGATAAAGTCTTCCTTGTTTTCATTTAAAGATGAGTATGAATGGAATTATTCCTTGCTATTGGAAAGTGAATTCTGAATGGATTTTGTAAGTTTCACTCTAAACTGTTATCTTTGATTGATGTCTCGTTTGGATTTAACCTTCAGTACAGTCATGAGGAAAGGAATAGGAGTGTGGATGGATAACTTGGAATAATGATCATTTCTTCTCTCATACAGTTGGAAATCTGTAATCGTTAAGGAACAAATTTTATATGGCTTGGGATTAAGCATCTATATTCTATTGCTGTTTACTTTCTCATCTGTACTTGATTGCTTGAAATCAAATGAGTTGCATGAACTGAAAGGAAAGTAATTGGTTTATATTTTCAGTCAAATTTTATCCTTTGAATTTATTACTAATGAAAGGGAAGGAAATAGACAGCATTTAATGTTATAACAACAGTATGCAAACGTGTGTTCCTAGTTTTTTTACCAGATGTTGTAATCTGAACTGTTTGAAGGAAATTACTTTTGTAATGATTATTTAGGAAAGAGGACAACAATCCTTTTGGATGGGATGGTATTTAGATGATTCAAATTGTCATCATGCTGTTCATTCTTTTTGATACTTAATTCTTGATTGATGTTCATATTAACGTTTCATAAAAGCAAGGTTCTTTTATTGAGACAGTTAATTAAAAGCACCTCATTTTAATGACAAGTGCTTAATATGCTCAGTTCAATGAACTGACCCATGCAAGTAATTTTGCAGATGGAACTTGAGTAAAACGAAGACATGGTTTTTTTCTGATACTTCTTTTGATTGACTGAAGATGGATTGTATTTGATAGTTATTATTCTTCTACGAGGAATTGAGAAAAGAAGAAATTACATTCTTCTATCTTATGAGTTGTAATGTTGTTTTATATAAACAAAGTCCAGTAATTTGGACTGGCAAATGTATAGATTATGAAATGGATTGATGAATACAAATACAAGTGTGATATTTTAATGACTATATCAGTTTGATATTGTTGATTAAGTTGGGAATATAACATTATTTCTTGATTTGGAATTGTTCAAATGTTCTTGGATGGATTTAAAAGGAACTGACATCTATTCTTACCTAAATACAACTTTTACGTTGAAATGTGCAATTAGTTCATACTTGGGTTAAGATGAATTTTTAATTGACATTAAAAAGGATTAGGAAGAACATGTACTCATATCGGAAAGGTATTCGGGATTAGCTTGAAAGCTAAGGAATATCAAATAACTTAGGAGCAGCCGAACCTCGTATTCGGACTCTGTTAATAGCCTCGTATGTTAAATTCAGAAAGTAAGGATATGGGAAAAACATATCCATGGTTAACAGACCTTAACTATGTAAGGTTAAGGAGAATAAATGAATAAATTCATTAAGAATTAGACCTCGTTTAAATGACGTCTAATAAGCTGGAATTCTGAATTTGTTTACAGTTGTGGAAAACTTGGTTAAGTTTAATAGGTTAAACTTATTAAGTCTATCGGTAATGGGCTGCTTAATCCAAGGATTAAGAAAAGAACCAAGTAGAGAAAATGCAACCCTTCGGTATGAAGGAGAAGATGCATAGTAAGCTAGAAGATGGATTTAGTCTCTCTTAGCTACATACAACTGTAACAAGAACGAGGATAAAGGATCAGCATGACTGCTGAAAGTTGATCTTAAATATTAAGATCATAACCAAATCACTTGAGCTAGATGTGTACTCTCGATGGGAGGATTCCGTAGGACATTGACATATGCCAGTTACAGCATGGTGTCTTCATGAAGGCGGGGCCTTCATGACGACACAATGTTATAGCTGACATATTACAATGCCCTCCCGAATTAAATCATCAAGATTACATAAGTTGAATATTAAGTTCTTGGCTAGGGATAGGAGTGTGATCACGTATACGGAGTGACTCCGGAGGACTAAAGATAACTAGACACACTGAGTCGTCTAGGGACGACACCATATGTATGCGTATCTTTAGCTACCATGAGTAACTTCCTATACTCGTTCATATTGCTAGTTGGAGTTAGAGTTTGACCCTAAATTGGAAGGACTGGTAGGGACCAGGAAAGACCATTCTAGATAACAGACAAAGTGAGGTGAAGGACGTATTCCATTGGTGTGTATCACATCTAGGAATATGATCATGCAAAGCATGTGAAAATCTTTGGCCAAAGTATCGCAAGTGCTGGTTACGTTGTCCTAATCACCTAATTTAAGATGTAGGATGTCAGATGAATATCAGTAATAGATATTCAGATAGGCTTCTTAAATGGATCACTTCGATAACCGGAAATGGTAAGAGAACCTTGTATATACATTATACTATGCATGAATGAACATGAAGGATCGGTAGGTTGCCGAGTCATGAAATGAGAGATCGTTGAAACTCCGAGCCATAAAAATGGGAGATCGGTAGTTCTTCGAGTCATTTACAGCAGCATATGGAAACTGTTATATGATTGAATGGCACTGAATGTGTGTTCCATATTGCAAATATGTGAACAGAGAACATTAGTTTTAAAGGGAAATTGTGTGATCCAAACTGCATTGTTTGGGCAGTGAACAATTATTAAAACTTGAACGTGTATTTGAATTATATAATTCATAACAGGGAACATTGTATATAATTTTTTTTTTTCCCTTGTTCTGGTATCTTAAAATGGGGATGTTACACAAAGAGGGTAAGACTTAGCCTTCTAATGGTTTTATTTCTCTAATTGGAATGTGGAGGGAGGCATGAATCATGGAAGAAATTTTTTTAATGAAGATACCCTAGTAGGGAAATTAAAAGGAGTGGTGAGACAACAATGGTTGATGTGGAGAAAAATTGGATTTGAGAGAATAAATAAAGTAGGAGTTTATTGTTCTGCGATACACTGACAATTAGCTTAAGTGGTGGAAGTTTTTTTTTGCAAGAAAAGTGATGCAGGATAGTGTTGAAATCCAACTATTGGTCTTCACTCAACTAGAATGGGGGATTGCGGAAGATCCCAACAAATGTGGAAGACAATATTTGACCTTATTCCTCTTGATAAAAGTAGAGCCCATGTCCTGTAACTAAAGGGGAACATTATGAGTTGCCCAATTGTATTGGGTGTCAAATTCTCGCCTTCCCAAAGATATGTAGACTATCAATACCTATTGTGTATCTAGGTCTAAGTTGAGACAAAATATTTCATTCATTTATTTACTCATGTGACTGCATGCCCTCACAGTCCAATTCATATGAACTAGATGAATTATTTGTAGGTATTGGTTTATTCTAGATTGCATGCCATGGGGTGTAACTATTTTTAAAAATATACCAATTGGAAATGATATTTTGAGGAGTAGAACCAATATCCACCGGAATATTTTGGAAATACTTCTAAAGGAGGAGTTCAAACCAACAGAAAAGTTCAAAATAAGTTGAATCTTATGAAGGAATATTGGAAAATCTTGGATATGCATGGACAATTTTTGGGCATGTTTGAAGTATCCTTTTATTTCTATTCCACTATTTACTCTAACTCTAGTCCCGAGGAATTTTGATGAGGGAAAGGGATTCCATATCTAAAGGTCGTATACAAGATATGCGTCAAAAAGAAGGCTTGTTTCATGTGCTTGATATTTTGTTACATAACTCCTCTTAGGATTTTTTTACCTACATTCAATGAAACAAATGCCTGCCTATACATAACAAGTGGTAGTTTTAGAAGCATGTGATAATTATCTTTTGCATTGATGTTTTGCTAAAAATAATCCTTGAAATCATCTTTTGTATGGTGAAATAAATGAGGAAATATAGGTTGGCATTTGTTGATAACATGGAAATCATTTGGTGGTATGTCTTTGATCGTTGCTCTAATTTTGAATCATACGTGGAAATGTATTTAAGTACCACATGATGTGAAATCACAAGTTGTTAGTCAATGTTGGCTCTCCATTTAGATATCATGTCCTGGTTATGGATGTTCAATCGATCATCATTCCTTAAGGGAAGGTATTTAATTGGACCTTTTTTTATCAATAGTCAAGGAAGAATTTCCCTCAATGGCCCGGGGTGCATTGTAATAAGCGATACCATTTTGTTTTCTTTAAACATGTTTGTTTAGAGAACAATTTGTTTGTCATTAAACATGGTTAATAAGATCCCTCAAGTCTTATAGTGGTTGGGAAGCTAGAACCTGCATTGATGATAGTAAGCATTCATCATCTTGAAGCAATCTTTGTAGAAATTTTGCTTAGGAACTTGTTGGTCGGGGTTCCAAGATGATACATAAATATCAAAGTATTCTCTAGTTGTGTCAATAGAAGAATTATCTATGAAGTCAATTGCATCAATGTCAGGAGCATCCTCTAGCCATAAGAAACTATGGACATGTGCGGAACCTTTATGCTGACATTCATACGTGCAAGTAATAAAAAGTTAAACAAACATAATTTTGAAGATTATTTAAGCAATGCTACTTGTACAATTAATCCTTAGCACCAAGGTGTTTTTGTGGCACTTTCTCATGAAATATTGTGAATCTTTGATGCAATATCCACACGGTGAGGGTGATTAATAATGTTGAGTGTTCTGAAGTGTTGTGCACATAAAGAGGATTAGTTAGACAAGTACCAAGCATGAAATTATGGAGATCTAGCCATTTTGTGTCTACAACACTCAAAGTAAATAATAATGTCTATGCGCCTAATTTTTCAACCATGTTTGATATTTCACCTCTACTTTTAGACCAATAGGAACATGTTCCTCAAAGGTTATTTCCAAAATGCATCAAAGTGTCAAGTAAACAATATTTGGGAAAGTCTTGAAGTTTTTTTCGAAGATCTCCTATAGTTGGAGAGATACAATGTTCAATATTTTATTTCATGAACATTATAACTGTAGATTGGATTCTATGGTGCATAATAAGGTTAAGAAAAAGTATCAAAACCTAGGATGGGAACCAAACCAGTCATCATGGTAGCACATCAAGTGAAGGGCATATTTGTGCATATGAATCTCTTTCATATGTGGTTGTTTAAAAATTTATTTACTTGTTGGAAACAAAGTTAGGAAATCCATGGATAAAATACCCTTAGTAGTGTATTCATTTATGTGTGAAAGACCGGTGTCCTGACAAGGCGGGGGTGAAAGGTATTTTTTTGATGTGAAAGTAAGAATTATTCAATAAATTTTGTTGGTATGAGTGAGTTACTATTGCCATTGATGTAAAAAGAGAATGCACATTAATGAAAAAGGAGTATGAGTGTTTCCTAGCTAGAATACGATTGCTTCATATTTTTCTTGAGTGCTTGAAGTTTACTTGAATGCTTCGAGTTAGTTTGAATTTTGTTCTACTTTCTTTGGAGTATGAACTACTTGCTTCGAAGTATGAACTATTTTCTTCAGAGTATGAACTAGTTGCTTTGGAGTATGGAATGAATGCTTCATAGTTTTTATAACGTTATTATGAAATGTGGTAAAGTTCAAGCATATGCAGAGTGAAGTGGAGGAGTATAGGTATAAGTTTGAGCATGATTTACAGGTGTTCATCTAGACCTAGTCTAGATGCTTGAAGGCCAAATGGTGCATGAGAATGAGGTGTAGATGTATATGATCTCATGGAAGCATGAAAAAGTGTGATACATGTTGTCTCAAGTGTGTTAGGTCCTTTTGGAGTTCTTGGAAGCAGATTCATGTGGTTGTTCTACTTTTTCATGGTGCAAAATAGGTCTAATCCTAGTGCTTGGAGGCCTAATTAGGCATGATAGTCACTTGTAGCTATGTGTGAGCTCGTGATTTCACTCATGAAGGTATTTTAGGTTTTTTCATCATGTAGAGATAGTTTGAATAGGTTTCATGATGAGTTTTAGTGTTGGTTTAGTTTTTCATAGCCGACAACATTCAAATCCCTAAGACCTAGTCATGAAAATGAGATAGGTTGAGAAGATGTAGAAATATTTGTGACTTGATGTTTCTTGGAGATGTTAGCAAAGGATATTTTGATGTTGTGGGAAAAATTTCAATTTGTCATAATGAAGGTTTAGCAATATATTTAGTTTAGACCGAAACAAGGTTTAAAAGAAGGTGATTATACGTACCCAAAATTGTAAGGTACTGTATCTACTGCAATGCATGTAACAAGTGCCCCGATGATGATACAGGTCTCCTCACAAGGTGTTCGGGATCCGGAAAATCCCTCGGAGTATACGTTAACATCCCGCGTGCCCCACTTAGCCCCCGCGCCCTTTATTTTCCCCTTTTTCCCTCTTTCCTTGGCATCTTGACCTTCAGTGATGAAACCGCCGCCTCAAGGGCGGCGGTCCGTAACCGCTGCCCGCTCGGCGGCGCTGGTCCACATCCTGTTTCGAGTGAGCGCGTTTTCCGAGCGCTCTTTTGGCGCGACTCGCATGAAATATCACATTTCACCACTTTTCTTTTCCGACTTGAGCATGCATTAATGTTTTTGGTCCCTCGGAGCAGTGTTGTTCCTTTGTTTATTGTTTAAGAGTTCAATTTGGTTTTGGTTTATGAGAGTTGGAATTCCTATAAATGCATGGTTTGTGTACATGCAAATGGTCTGATTTTGGTGAAGAATTTGGTGAAGAATTTGAGCTGGAGCTTTTGGTCACCATTTTTACTTGTTATAATCTTCTGTTTTTAATGTTTTGGTTAGCTTGCTTAGGATTGATAGCATAGTTTATTTCATACTTGGTTAGCATTGCTCAGCTGTTGGTAAGCCACAGACCCATCTTGTGCAGGCAGTGTTGTTGTTTCATCCAGTCCAGTTAGAAGCTTGCCCCTGAATTCCTCTTTGCTGTAGATTTATTTTTACTGTGTCTTGGAGTTCTTAGTTCAATTCATTATATACCTGGTTAGCTTTATTCAGCTGTTGGTAAGCCACATATCCAACTTGTGCAAGCAGTGTCTTTATTTTAGAATAGAATAGCTTAGGAAGCCATTAAAGTTGCAGGTTTTTCTCTTCGTATAGGATAGTTGCAGGTTCTGGTCACTCCATGTTGCATGACTCGCAGTAAAATCCCGCTAGGAATCGCATAAGCCAAGCTCTGTACTCTTGCGCTATCCCTCTCCTACTCGCATTCTTGGTCTGTATTCTGAGCTGTCCTTGTCCCAAAATCTACTCCTATCGGTGCTAGCATTACATGCTTTTCTGGATCCAAGTGAACACGAAAGAACGAGAAGATCATACTGAGGGGACGAGATCATACACACACCATCGGATTCGCCACTGTTCTGCGGAATCTAGGTTTTAAATTTCAAAGTTCTAGTCAGACTCATATCAAATAGAGTAGTTAATCACTTTATTTCATTTCATTCTATTCTCGATATTGCCAGGGAAGCTGTGGGGATTGATAGTTTCTGAGAAACTATGATTCACTCCTCACTTCTGAGGTAGGATCGAGAATCTTGCAGGTAGATTAGACAGGTTATTTTATTCATTTAGAATAATTCTACAAATCACACAGGCAAATAACCACACTCGGTTATCTTGTCTATTTTTAATTATTGTTTAGTTATTATTTCTAGATATGCTTAAAATAGTTTGCTTTCCTTAAAATTGTTAAATATTTCAGAAAAGAATAAAAGTTATATGCAGTTAGATTTATTTCACGTAGTTAGAATTTGCTTCATTACAGTTAGTTTTTCCTTTTATGACAATTACGGGACCTCAAGAGCCCAGGGAATATATATTTGAGCCAATCGTGCCTCAACCAAACCTCGTCACAGTGATAGTTGACATAGACCAAAATCTCAGGATACAAGTATTCCGAACAACCACGATAACTACAACCGATCGGTCCTCGGTTAAGAGGATTAAACATAGAAGATGACCAAGCACATGTGTTTTGGTCAAGTCAGCCAAACTACAGATTACCCTAGAAAACATCCACATGACTGTAGAAGGGCTCGAAAGAGAACAAACATTCGGGTGCGATCCTCTAGTTCCACAGCCAGATGCTGGAGACACCCTCGTAGATATAGATACCAGCTTAAGAATCCAGGTTGCGAGAACACCTGTAAGGTATTCTGAGAAGATCGCACAACTATTGGTTCTAAACATAGAAGCTGAGAAAGCATACGATTACTGGATACTAGGGATTAGAACTTGATCTCACGTATGACCATAACAGGACCGTAACAACCAAGAGTCTACGGTTGTGACCCATAGATCCCACAGCCCAATGAATCCACAAGTCAGTTAGATATAGACACTGGCCTACGCACACTAGTATTTCAGTCCACTCCACTTCCACCTATCATCATCGAACAACTGTCCTTACTAGATATAGCGGCTAACGAAGCTAGGGAATTCTGGACTAGGCCAGAAAATCGTCCGTAGAGTCAATTATATTCATCATCCACTATATGACCTTATCGGGAGATATACACGAAACAATCCCAGGTCATTTTCCACGTATTCCGCAACCCATAGATCGAATCACGCCAGAGCTCGATATTGATTGGAGCCTTCGAGCAGTCATCCTCGCTGATCGATCTATCACACCAGTCCAAGTTAGAAGGGCCTTCTTTGCCTTAGATTCACAAATTCCACTAGTGCGTGTCGAAGACATTAGACTGCCTAACTAGTTTGTCTGCATATTCCATCCCCACCGGCTATCTCGGCACGACCTCGGGAGGTCGGGTACGCGGAAGAGTTACTTGTTGATTCTCACGCTCGCCTGTCGCTTTTCCGACGTACAAAATTGGTGAACCCGACGTGAAACAAACAATTGTTTCACCTTCTCTTTGAGAAGTTTTCAAATCTTCTCTCATCCACCTTCGCTCCTTCCCATTATTCTGTGGGTATTCATATACCCCCCGAATATGTCGGGATTCGATGCATATGGCAGACCCCTCTTGGGTCTTGAGGCATACTACGCCCAACAGAATAGGGAATCATCACCCTCGCTCTCAGTATGGGGTGACAACTATTCAACTAATCAGTTGTCAACACAAACCCCAAGAATCAGATATAGTTCGTCTTTTCAAACTGAAGAGTTAGATCAACCCCTTCGAACCCAACAAACAGAGCCTTCAGGTTCAAACAATATGACGTTTACAGGAGAATCTGGTTCATCTCCTCAAATGTTACTCAGACCACAAATTAGTAGGCAATCAGATCCATACCTGGTCTTAGATGATGGATAGCCAACACGTAATCCTAGGAGTGAACAACGCTCCCGGGAATGTACCCATCTATAGGAGGATTACAAATACAACCCGAAATCTCTTTTCAAGAAAATACCTCTATGCCACTGCATACAGGAAATATTCTGGGAGAAACTTGGCAAGATAGCGATCAGTTTATGACAGGATATCACGTACCTTTACAACACCAAGGTATACAACAAACGCCGCTTAGGCAAAGTACCGTGACTTCACCAAATGAAGTCATTTCAACGTTAGTAGAAAGAGTGAGAGGGTTAGAACTGGCTCAAGCAAGTCAAAATTCTCCGTTCATACAAACAGGAAGTTCCAATCCTCCATACCACTCTAGTCAGGTAGATCTCCTTATGGGAGTAGGCACGTTAGGCATGCCTCCTCAATATCCACAACAAACGCCAACAAGGCCTATCATCTCTAACACTATTCCTCCCGGTCTAGTGTCAAACAGTCATTGCCTTCTCAACAATACCTCGTCCTACTTAAACATATACTCTAAATCACCACAAGGAGATATGTTCTCCTCTCCCGGCATGTTTTCTCAAATGCAGGGACCTCCCTATGCCCCTGCCAACGCGTACGCTGCACCGTATCAACAACCTATCCCACCACCACTCCCTCAGCAAACACCATCAATGGTCGAAAGCTATGCGATAGGGACTTATTCAGAATACCTAAAGGAACCCTTAGATTTCACCATACGAAGCGTCATGCTTCCAAGACCTCTCCCTGATTTGCCTAAGTTCAAGGGTGAGGGAGATCCAAACACACATATCAAAGCTTACGCTACAGCCATACAAGAATTACTCCCTTGGGATGGAGTTGTTGCTAAAATATTTCCCAAAACCTTGGAAGGCATCGCTCTCGATTGGTATTATAGAATACCTGAAGCTTCCATACATTCATTCAAACAACTTGTGTCTGAGTTCATCAAGGCCTTCGACATGAACAAACTATTAAGAACAGGAATCAGGGAGTTCTTACACATCAAACAAGAGCATAACGAGTCTGTCGCCCACTTCATCCAAAGGTGGCGTACGTCCTTTATTCATCAGCAAGTGCTCCAAACATGGATCAGATGGAACTATGCGATTTATTCCTTCATTCTCTCAGTAGAGAAGTGAAGGAAGAAGTCCAGAAGTTCCCACTAAGGACTTATGATGAAGTACTCGAGAGCGCTCTGCGAATTGATCAAGCAGCGATAGATAGTGGTCGTAAGACATATGGAACAAACGGGAGGTTAATCACCTCCACTCAAAATACTACAACTACCACAAATGTCAATCAAGGACCCAAAATCCTTAACAAAAATCGTGGGGTAACAACGGATGGGGTAACCGACCAGCCCAAGAGGGTAAATGTTGTTAATACTCCGTCACAAACAAACAACCAACGAAACAACTTTACCCCGACCGTCAATACAGTGGATTTTAACCATCCACAACAACAACAACAACAACAACAACAATGGTGAAGTCCCATACGAAGGGCCAAGCCAAAACTCATTTGGTTACCAAAACCAAAGTCAAAACCCGAAACAACAATTCCAAAACTTTGGTCCTAATAGCAACAGTTTGATCGGAATTTTAGGCCACAATACACACACCAAAAAAAAACAAGAACTATAATCCCAATTCTTATTGTGGTTTCCATAAAATTCATGGTCACGACACTAGAACGTGTCGTGACTACAATAAATTTATGCAACGTTTGCGAAGAACAAAGACAATTCTTCACGACTGCTTTGGCGAGATCCCGTCTCATCATCACCACATACTCTCGCGGGGCGGTTTCTCCTCGAATGCTCCTCTCAAGATCTTTAATGATCCACTCCCAAATCATGAAAGCAATAGGCTGAATCCAACCGGAACAAACAAAGGTGCAGTGATGGGAAACAATGACCATGAAGCCTCGACTTCATTAAATCCGTCAGTCGCGCCACAGTTGGGAGCTCAACCGAGACCTAAGATAGTCAGTTTGGTAGAATTAGACGTTGAACTACCTATCGAAGCTATAACAAGAACACGAGAGTATTTCTCTCAACCAAGCCCAAGTCATCTACCAGAGATAGATAAGAGTCAGCAAATAGTTGAAAAACCCATCGGTGTTTATGATTTAATTAGTGACCTAACAAAGACCTTCTCACACATTTCATTTTTGGACTTACTAAAGAACTCTCCCTCTCACAGAGCTGCTCTTTTAGAAGCATTAGGTCTAGGCCATCTAATTAACATCACTCCACCTCCCGAAACACAAGTAAATCACGTAGATTTTGATATCCACCCCCCAGGGCAGCCGGAAAAGGATGCCGAATTCATCTTCGAAATAAGTAAAATGCCCACAGATGCTGAGATCGCACGCCGAGGTGACCCAGCCTTACACTTGCAAGTGTGGGTTTATAATAACTATGTAAAACGGGCAATGGTTGATGATGGGGCTGCAATTAACATAGTCCCTTTCTCTTTCCTCCAAAAACTTGGATATGGAGAAACAAACTGTTCCACTACACGAAATACCTTGAGAGGCTATGATAGCCTTAAAGCCACTTCGATAGGAACTATAATACTGCCGGTCACCTTAGGGCCCAAAACCATCTTGACCGAGTTTTATATTATAGATCGGGAAACTAACTATAATATGATCCTCGGCCGACCTTGGATACATCGAATGAAGGAAATCCCTTCTACGCTATTTCAAGAAGTAAGATTCTTGCATCTAGGAAAGGTGTTTGTAGCCAAAGGTGATCCAAAACCTTTCGATTTGCACCTAGCTGATTTAAAGAAAAGACCAGGGGTGCACTCAGAATTTGAACTGCCAACAAACCAACTTAATAAACCCTCTGACCCAAAGCCAGAGGAAAATTTGATACCTACGACGGATCTTGAAACTACCAGCATAGCCAAAACAATTCCAACCCCTAAAGGTAAAACTAAAGAAACAGTATCATTAGGGACTACTGCGAAAATCGTTGAGTTGATAGAACAAGATTCACCAATGTTCTTACCATTCGATTCAGTAGGCATGGGATTTTCCCTAGGTGTTGGTTCCTTGCCAGTAGAGGATCTCTGTATGGTAGAAGTAGAGTGTGCAAACGCAGCAGATGCCCCAACATCTACACTCCCGGCTAAGTATTGGACTCTCCATTTCGATGGAGCTAAATGTCGTTATGGAGCGGGGGCAGGTATAATTCTTACTTCACCTGAGGAGAAGGTCCTCCCATTTTCTTTTAAGTTAAACTTTGAATGCACAAACAACGGCGCTGAGTACGAAGCCCTCCTTCTTGGCCTCACCTTAGCCAGAAGGATTGGTATTGATAACATCAGAGTCTTGGGAGACTCGCAATTAGTAACAAACCAAGTTGCTGAAGTATATGAAACTAAATCCGAACATTTACAACTCTACAAAAATGCTGTATTATATTTAAGCAAGGCGTTTAACTTCATATCCATTGAAGCGATCCCGCGAGAGAAAAATCTTCTCGCCGATTCAATAGCAACCTCAACATCACGTTTTACTCCAAGCAATGAGCTAGAAGATACTCACTTCACAGTATCCATTTGTGACGAACCATTAATAAAAACAATGACAAATCCTCTTTTAAGCGAAAGTGAATCTACCATCCTAGACCATGTTGGAAATGATGCGGCTACTTTGGATTATTTAAATGCCTATGCAACATTACATCTCTCCTATCACATGCTAGATTTATCCCTGATCCCACATTCGTCTTCCTACTTCGGAAATCCCGTAACGGATCTTCCGTCACAAAGGGAACCTAACATATACGCAATAGAAAATGGGGATGATTTAGATTTACCTCCAGCACCACTTGAGTTCGAAGAGGGTAACGCCTCTTTAATCGAAGAAACAATCGATGTCAACATCGGGACAGAAGATGAACCAAGAATACTGAAACTAGGTTCTTCGTTGACACCAGAAGAAGTGGAAATACATACTCAGGTTCTCAAAGAACATCAGAAGGCGTTTGCATTTAATTACAAGGAGATGACGGAGTCGTACTCCACATTACATGATACACAACCTCGTCACTAGATCGGATGTAAAGCCAATCAAACAAAAATCAAGACCCATGAAGCCCAAAGTAGCTCTCATGGTAAAAGAGGAGGTAATAAAACTCCTTCAGGTAGGATTCATCAAGCCAGTTGACTACTCCCAATGGGTATCTAACATCGTTCCCGTTCTCAAGAAGAATGGAAAGATACGCATCTGCATAGATTTTCGAGATATCAACAAAGCTTGCCCTAAGGACGACTTCCCATTACCATCCATAGATGTTATTGTTGATGCAACAGCTGGTTTTGAACTCTTGTCTCTCATGGATGGATTCTCGGGATACAATCAAATCAGAATATCCGAGCAAGATCAAGCTAAAACCACGTTTATAACTCCTTGGGGAACCTATTGCTATGCTGTCATGCCTTTCGGTCTCAAAAACGCTGGTGCTACATACCAGCGGGCTATGACTTATATATTTCACGATTTAATTCATAAAATCATGGAATCCTACGTAGATGACTTGTTGGCTAAGGCCAAGAAGCGTTGTGACCATCCCGAAGTACTCCGCGTCATTCTTTCACGTTTAATAGAATACGGAGTCACACTAAACCCAGAGAAATGTGTCTTTGGTGTAACAGGAGGAAAGCTCCTAGGTTACATCATATCATCACGAGGGATTGATGTTGATCCAACCAAAATTTGGGCTGTACTCGAAATGGTCCCACCTTCGGACGAATCTGGAATCAGGTCATTTCTCGGAAAGCTAGGTGCAATCCGAAGATTCATCCCGGACTTAAGCTTCGCTATTCATCCAATCAACAATTTACTCAAGAAAGACTATAGCATTGATTGGACCGAAGACTGCAACGAGCTTTCAACGCGCTTATTAAACGTTTCTTCTTTGTCACCACCTACGCTAATGCCACCTAAGCCGGATCGCCCGTTAATCCTATATTTGCGAGCTTCCAATGTCTCGCTGGCCTTGTATGTTGGCCCAAGAAGACGATGACAAGAGAGAACGTGTGATTTATTTCATTAGCCGAACACTGCTCGACTATGAAACACGCTATACACAAGCAGAGCGAGAATGTCTTGCCATAGTCTTTGCTACTAAACATCTAAGACATTACATGCTGAATCAAGAAACAAAGGTCATGGTAAAGACGGACCATTTACGGACTTTTCTCACACAAGGTTCCTTATCCAAAAAGGCTGGACGTTTTATAACCTTAATGGGAGAGTTTGAATTAACATTTGTAAATCAGAAGTCGGTTAAAGGACAAATCATCGCGGATTGGTTAGCTGACAACCCATTAGACGGAGGTGATCTAGTAGATTTGGATTTTCCAGATGAATGCGTATACTACATCGAAACTCGACCTGCTATCTCTGAGTGCCCTTGGTACACTGATATCATTAATTATATCATGGACCATACGTACCCGGATGTAGTTACACCGCAACAAAGAAGGCGATTACGCATAATCGTAGCCAAATATGTCATTATAGAGCAGGTGCTCTATCGAAAAGCATTCGATGGAATGCTCTTAAGGTGTGTCGACACAGAAGAGTCCAAGAGGATTCTCCATGAATCCCACAGTGGTATATGTGGAGGCCACTTCGGTGGCCATGCCACCGCTCGAAAAATACATCGAATGGGCTATTTCTGGCCCACTCTAGAACATGACGCGATAGAGTTTACACACAGGTGTCATAAGTGCCAAGAATTCTCCCACGAGATCCACATGCCAGCACAAGCTCTACAACCAATCGCAACTCCATGGCCCTTTTCTACATGGGGTCTAGACTTAATAGGGAAATTCTCTCCCTCATCCACAGACGGCCATAATTTTATAATCACGGCCACTGAATATTTTACCAAATGGGTGGAGGCCATGCCTCTTACTACCGTACCTGGTTCTGTAATCGCTAAGTTCATTTTAAATCAAATCATTTGCAGGTACGGTATCCCACAAATCATTATCTCAGATAATGGAACTTCTTTCAAGAATGAGGAAGTTCGTGAACTATGCAACAAATTTAAAATAAGCCATCATATGGCTTCTTTGTATTATCCCCAAGCCAATGGGCAGGCTGAAGCAACAAACAAAACGCTGAAAGCCATTCTCCTTAAAACGGTGAAAGAAAACAAGCGAGATTGGCATTTGAAGTTATATCCGGCCTTGTGGGCCCACCGAACCTCAATAAGAACACCAATGGGAGCAACTCCTTTCTCACTAGTATTTGGGGTAGAAGCAGTTCTCCCGCTTGAGGTCGAAATACCCAGTCTCCGCATTTCACTACAAGGGATTCTGGATGAAGACGCTTATAGAGAAGCACGTCTTTCCCAACTAGAAAGCCTAGATGAAACTAGGTTAGATGTTGAACAATGCACGCACAGGCTTATGCTTGACCGAATGTGCCGGCAGTACAACAAGAAGGTCTATGAACGCGATATATACGAAGGTGATCTAGTTCTAAGACTAGATAGCCGGATCGACAAGAAGACCGGCGAAGGAAGGAAATTCTGGCCCAAATGGTTGGGCCCATACTGAGTCATGAAGGACTATGGAAATGGTGCATACCTCTTATGTACGTTAGAAGGTGAGGAGTTTGGTGAAACAGTCAATTCCCTGCACCTCAAACATTTCTACGCATAAGCAGCTAACGCTACCTATATAGCTATCTACATTGCATTTTCATATAAATTAGGATCATTTTGTCCATTCGTTTCTTACACAGATTGTGATCAAGGAGTCTATTCTCAAAGCAATTCATTACAAACTCATGATGTTGTTGGCACAAAACTTTCTAATCATATCTCTCCATTTTCACGATATCATCAATCACTTCAGAATCTTTTATCAAATAAAATCAAACATGACGAAGTCTTAACGGTAACCATACCAAGATCTGCAAGTTTGTTCTCACTTTGATTTCTTCTTAGGATTGGTGTCTTGCCTATGGTCTGTTCTAGAAGCTTCATGGTGTCACATCTATCCCATATACACATCTCTTTGGAAACAAGCATATACTGACATTTTACTCAAAAAGACAAGTCAAAAAGTGATTAAACAGAAAATTTTATTTTTACACATTTCCTTGCCCTACCAACCTTCGGTGATGAGCTTGCGTCTCTTACTAGTGACGTAGGGTTGGGAAAGGATGGAAATGCCCTTACTCGCCTATGCCTTGCCCACGGTGATAAACCCATGCTTCTTACAGGTAGCATGGGGCAAGGTGTAGGGGGTCCTCTAGACAATGCAAACGTTAAAAGGTCATAAACAAACTATTCAAACTTTGAGTCAAAAACGAATGAATCAGATGTTCAAAATTCCAAGAGAGTTAAAAATCCTAAAAACCAGATTTTGTCTACTATGTGGCCATCTACGGGTCTAAGTCTGGATAAACCGCAAAGCAAGTCGCACCCAAAACTATGAAGTCATTCAGGTAGAGTAAGCTTGTAGTTCTCAACTTGGTTCCACCAAAGCTTCGTCTGTCTTTCATCACTATCATTTCACCATATTTCATAACTTGCGCCCTTCTTAGCTCTTGGTGATGAGCCCTCGCAGCTTACTAGTTGCGTGGAGTTAGGAGTGGGGCAAGTTAATCTGTTCATCATACTGGTTATTTTCATCACTGTGCCAAAACCAACATGAGGTATCCAAATTGCTCACAGAAACTAAGATTTAAGATCACAGTATATCTACAATATCATGCATCAGCATCATGAAACACAAAAAGAAAGCAAGCATTTGCATCATCTGTTCTCCATTGCATACATCCTAGAAAGCATATAAAACATACATCGTAGTATACACGAGAAAGCTGGAAACAGAAAGGGAAAACACAAGTGACAAAGTTTTGATCCAAAAACGAATGCATATATATAAATAATCAATGTTTATATACAATGCCATCATGCTCTAGGCATGGTCAAAATGCTCAAAGAGCCCGTGATATACAAAAGAATCTATAGTACAAAATACACAGGGCCAAGTCACCTCTCAACCCCTACGCGACCCCTCCGAGGGTGCGCGCCCTCGCCTAGGACTCCGGCTACGCCGGCGCTCTGAATGCACGGAGGGCTCAGGGTCTCGAGGAGCAGCCGCGGTCTCGCCACGAGAATGGCTCCTCATAAGACGCTCGGCTGTCCTATAGCCCGCCAACTCTGTACGGAGAGTCGACACCATCCTAGCCACGTGCCAAACGGGAGCAAAGACGTCAGTATGCCTACCGGCTGCTGAAGGCTCCCGGCATCTACAGATAGCTCCGCACGGGTCTTATCCATAGGGATCATCAGAGAATCAGTGCATACCCTACGGATTAGATCCCGCCACTCGTCAACAGTCTCTGCAAAACAAAGAAGAAAAACGAATTAGAAGCTAGGCAAGAGACTAAAAGATACAATATCAAAACATAAGGAGAGATAGCAATTAAAAATCCTAAATTAAACAAACATTGAAAAGATGAGAGGATAACTTACTCGGATCACCGGGCCTCCAAGATGGGTCGCTGGGGCCAGCACCCGCCGCAGATGCCGCTGCCGACTGAGGGGCTGCTCCTGTAGTAGGAGCAACATGACGCCCCGCAACTGACTCATCCTCTCCACCATGGCCCTGGGAGAGTGGCTCCTCTGAAGCTAGAGTCTCTCTCTCTGCACTCTGCTCGGCCCTCTCTGCCTGCAAAATATCCTGAGTGTCATGCCACTCAGGATCGCTATCATCTGTCTGCTCCTCTGACCCTCCCTCTGTAAACTCCTCAGAATCGGAGTCAATATCTATGGGGTCATCGCTGCTGTGAGCAGGACCCGCAGCAATCTGAAGCAAAGGTGCCCGGGGCGCACCGGCTCTCCCTCTAGCCCGAACTACCCTCCTGGCTGCAATGGGAGTGCCAGGAGTGATCACTGTCCAACCACGGCCTCTAGGCCCCCCTCTAGCCTCGCGGACTGATCTGTAAACTGGTGCCGCTGGGGGAAGCATGCCCGCATATGGAAGGCCGAACTGCTGAGGAACTCTGCCAAAAGGGTGTACCTCCACCCATCCCACGCGGTCGATAAGCTGCCCTGTGGTGGAACAGGAGATCAATGTAAGGGTCTCCTCGCCCCATATGCCGGCCATAAGCCGGTACGGCGTCGCCTCCATATCTGTTGTGGTAAGGGAGGCAACTGGCTGGTGAGGTGCTCTAAGCACCGACATATCTGACCATCTAGCTGCCCTCACAGCCCCTGGGTCTGCCACCTCTACCCCTCTGCCATAAGGAATAAAATGCTCATACACCCAACTCATGACTAGAGTCGGGTGGCTCAATGACTGTCCCTGTAAACGGACCACCCTGTATAAGTCATGGTAGGTGGTCCCCAGAATATCTACGCCCCAGGCATATATCCGGCCATGCCCCTCTATCTGAGCAATGATGGGGGCCCAGCAGTATAGTAAAGTATCTCCTCCCTTGTCCCCGATAAGCCTCGAGGCAAGGATCCCCATGATAGCCTGTCGAAATACGGGGATGGGCAAAGAAGGAATGGATCGAACTCTCACTCCCTTCTTCGACCCCGTGGAGATGGCTGCATCCCCCATGTAGCCTGCCCACTGTGCAATCTGTGCTCGAGACCCTGCCGTCTCCAGTGTGAGTCTCCTCCCGATGATCGGGACCCCCAGGATACGGTAGACATCCTCCAAAGTGATGGTCCACTCACCGCGGACCCCTGGCAATCGGAAAGTGTTCCGATCTGCATCCCAATATGAGAATAAGTCACAAAGAATGTGACTAGATGGCGTGACATGGGGCACGCGTGATATACGCAATATGCCGGCCCTCTGTAATGTATCCTCCTCATCCTGAGAAAGGGCATCCAATACCCCCGAAAGCCAATCACACTCTCTCTCTCGGCTCCATCTGATATACTCCTCCCTCGCCTGCATGCACCCAAAAACACACAAAACAGGGCAAGTTAGTATCTAATCAATATCGAGAGAGTCATAAAAGCATATAGAAATGATAAAAATACAAGTGCAATCTCAAAAGTTAAGCTCTTTTGCATTCTGTGCAAAACCGCCGCCCTGAGCAGGGGGGCGGTTTTGTAACCACCGCCTTAAGGGCGGCGGTCGTGTAACCGCCGCCCTGAATAGGGTGGCGGTCATGTAACCGCCGCCCTGGCCAGGGCGGCGGTCGCGGTCTGAAAACCCGCGCGGGTTGTTAACCCCAAAAAGCCCAAAAGCGTAAAAATAGACCATTTTAACTAAAAACAAAGCCTACCCAGTAGGCGCCCCCCCTAGATGGACCTTTTGAACCTAACATTTTCAAAAATAATCCCCCCATTGCAAAGAATTTGCCATTTCAAATTTGAAGAGGGAAAAACACAAAATGGAAGAAAACCAACCTGTGATCGCTGAGGTCGGTGTTCCGCTCGTGGAGGCATGATCACGATCTCGCTGCGAACGTTTCGACTCTACTCACGTGAGAAACCGTCACCGTGGGTCCCAGAGCTCAAAATCAATCAAATCGACTCGCGCAAATGAATAGGAAAATGGGCCCACTTTCATATATATATCGTTCTGTTTCGTTTTAAAATGACTTTTTCGCAGGTTTGGAGCGCTGTTGGAGGTAAGTTTCTATCCCCGCACGAATGGTACGTTCTCCTTCCCTATTATTTTAGCGTTTATCTTCCAAGTTATTGCATCTATCTGCACTTGAGTTCTCTTTTCATTTTGCAGGTAGCGGGAATTTCGATGGCGTCATCTCAACACACGGACGAGTAAGGTATAGCTTCTAACTCCCCATTTCGGGACTGCCATACTCGGACCCACCGTTTTATGCCTCTTCATGGCTAAAACGCTTCTCCGAGGGGGCAATATGTACGTACCCAAAATTGTAAGGTACTGTACTGCCAGAACAGTGTAACAAGTGCCCCGATGATGATACAGGTCTCCTCGCAAGGTGTTCGGGATCCGGAAAAGCCCTCGGAGTATGCGTTAACATCCCGCGTGCCCCGCTTAGCCCCGCGCCTTTATTTTCCCCTTTTTCCCTCTTTCCTTGGCCTCTTGACCTTCAGTGATGAAACCGCCGCCGCCTAAACGCGGGGCGCCTCGCCGCCACGGAGCGGCGGTCCTGTGCACGTTTTCCAGAACGCTCTTTTGACGCGACTCGCGTGAAATATCACATTTCACCACTTTTCTTTTCCGACTTGAGCATGCATTAATGTTTTTGGTCCCTGGAGAGCAGTGTTGTTCCTTTGTTTATTGTTTAAGAGTTCAATTTGGTTTTGGTTTATGAGAGTTGGAATTCCTATAAATGCATGGTTTGTGTACATGCAAATGGTCTGATTTTGGTGAAGAATTTGAGCTGGAGCTTTTGGTCACCATTTTTCCTTGTTAGAATCTTCTGTTTTTAATGTTTTGGTTAGCTTGCTTAGGATTGATAGCATAGTTTATTTCATACTTGGTTAGTATTGCTCAGCTGTTGGTAAGCCACAGACCCATCTTGTGTAGGCAGTGCTGTTGTTTCATCCAGTCCAGTTAGAAGCTTGCCCCTGAATTCCTCTTTGCTGTAGATTTATTTTTACTGTGTCTTGGAGTTCTTAGTTCAATTCATTATATACCTGGTTAGCTTTATTCAGCTGTTGGTAAGCCACATATCCAACTTGTGCAAGCAGTGTCTTTATTTTGGAATAGAATAGCTTGGGAAGCCATTAAAGTTGCAGGTTTTTCTCTTCATATAGGATAGTTGCAGGTTCTGGTCACTCCATGTTGCATGACTCGTAGTAAAATCCCGCTAGGAATCACATAAGCCAAGCTCTGTACTCTTGCGCTATCCCTCTCCTACTCGCATTCTCGGTCTGTATTCTGAGCTGTCCTTGTCCCAAAATCTACTCCTATCGGTGCTAGCATTACACGCTTTTCTGGATCCAAGTGAACACGAAAGAACGAGAAGATCATACTGAGGGGACGAGATCATACACACACCATCGGATTCGCCACTGTTCTGCGGAATCCAGGTTTTAAATTTCAAAGTTCTAGTCAGACTCATATCAAATAGAGTAGTTAATCACTTTATTTCATTTCATTCTATTCTCGATATTGCCAGGGAAGCTGTGGGGATTGATAGTTTAGAAAACTATGATTCACTCCTCACTTCGAGGTAGGATCGAGAATCTTGCAGTAGATAAGACAAAGTTATTTTATTCATTTAGGATAATTCTACAAATCGCACAGGCAAATAACCACACTCGGTTATCTTGTCTGTTTTTAATTATTGTTTAGTTATTATTTCTAGATATGCTTAAAATAGTTTGCTTTCCTTAAAATTGTTAAATATTTCAGAGAAGAATAAAAGTTATATGCAGTTAGATTTATTTCACGTAGTTAGAATTTGCTTCATTACAGTTAGTTTTGCTTTTTATGACAATTACGGGACCTCAAGAGCCCAGGGAATATATATTTGAGCCAATCGTGCCTCAACCAAACCTCGTCACAGCGATAGTTGACATAGACCAAAATCTCAGGATACAAGTATTCCGAACAACCACAGATTTACAACTGATCAGTTCTCAGTTAAGAGGATTAAACATAGAAGACGACCAAGCACATGCGTTTTGGTCAAGTCAGCCAAACTACAGATTACCCTAGAAAACATCCACATGACTGTAGAAGGGCTCGAAAGAGAACAAACATTCGGTGTGATCCTCTAGTTCCACAGCCAGATCTCTGGAGACACCCTCGTAGATATAGATACCAGCTTAAGAATCCAGGTTGCGAGAACACCTGTAAGGTATTCTAGAGAAGATCGCACAACTATTGGTTCCAAACATAGAAGCTGAGAAAGCATACGATTACTGGATACTAGGGATTAGAACTTGATCTCGCATATGACCATAACAGGACCACAACAACCAAGAGTCTACGGTTGTGACCCACAGATCCCACAGCCCAACGAATCCACAAGTCAGTTAGATATAGACACTGGCCTACGCACACTAGTATTTCAGTCCACCCCACTTCCACCTATCATCATCGAACAACTGTCCTTACTAGATATAGCGGCTAACAAAGCTAGGGAATTCTGGACTAGGCCAGAAAATCGTCCGTAGAGTCAATTATATTCATCATCCACTATATGACCTTATCAGGAGATATACACAAAACAATCCCAGGTCATTTTCCATGTATTCCGCAACCCATAGATCGAATCATGCCAGAGCTCGATATTGATTGGAGCCTTCGAGCAGTCATCCTCGCTGATCGATCTATCACACCAGTCCAAGTTAGAAGGGCCTTCTTTGCCTTAGATTCACAAATTCCACTAGTGCGTGTCGAAGACATTAGACTGCCTAACTAGTTTGTCTGCATATTCCATCCCCACTAGCTGTCTTGGCACGACCTCGGGAGGTCGGGTACGCGGAAGAGTTACTTGTTGATTCTCATGCTCACCTGTCGCTTTTCCGACATATAGTGATTTCTAGCTCAAAGTGAGAGAAATGCTCATGGTTGGCATGTTCAGATTTTACATGGTAATATGAGTCTTTCGGGATGTTGGGGCATGGAGTTAATAAGATCCCAAATTTGGAATGAGGTCAAATGAGGACCAAACATTTATGAACGAATGTTAAGAAGGTAAATTGCTTGTTATGGCTTTGAAACCCTAGGTCAAGAGTGATGTATAAGAACTTCATGGTAGGTTCCAAGCATTGATTGGTTATTCTATTATGATGATTATATTTTGTATATGAACCCTCGAAGTTTCCAAAAAGGTATGGTAGAGCATGTGGTGATGAGTGGACCCAACTAGATCCGATAAGTTTATGAAGATGTTCAGTTTGGGAAAAATTTGTCTAAATGAGTTACCAAATAAATTGACATTGTTCTTGGAATGGGAGTTTTAATTTATGTCCATGATGGTTTCAGATCATGGTTGAGCTTCTATAGGGAAAATTTTTCCCTATTTATGAAGACTGGTCCTAAGGTAGTTTTGGGACAGTCTGGAGGATTTTAAAAAAATGGACTTGGCTAAAGGCCTTCCACTTGGAGTTGTAACTAAATGTAAGGTGTTATAGAAAGATGGTTCAGATGTATTTCCAATTGTATATGTTTTATATCATTATGATGATATTTTATGGGTCATCTAACTTGATTTGTGAAGAAGAGGATCGTTTGTTTCTCATGAAAAACTAGCTCAAGGTGAAAGATTGAGGTAGAATTTTCATGATTTAGAATGTTTGATGTTATCTATCAGTTGGAGAGTGAATAAGGATGAATTTTTTTACTATTGAATTTATTTATATGTCTAGAAAGTGGAAAAAATGATGCAAACTAGTTTAGTATCTAAAACTACTTTCTTGATGAGTTTAGTTTGGTGAAGATGAAAATTGGTATGGTTTACATGTTTGGATGTTTCATGAGATCTAGCTAGCATGGATGTGATATAAATTTCAATGGTATTCTAATGATTGGTTACATTCCATAGTTGATATGTTCTTGGGTGGTCTTTGGGACCAAGGGTGAAGATAGGTTCTTGGAAACAACAGTTTGGTGAAGGATATGAGCCTTCTTGGTAGTGTTATGATAAATTTGATTAGTGAAAGATAATTAAAGACCATGGATGATGTTTTTATGTCATATTTTACATGTGTGAGTAATTAGGGAGATTTAATAATTATGGAGATGGTGTTTGTGGTTTTATCTCATCTAGGTGATGGGGTTTTGAGCTTGTTTTGAGCTAGTTTAGTGTTTTGGGCATGACCGACCTACATGGGTTCATTTTGAATGTTATTATGATTATGGGGTTATTTTTTTATGTTGTAATTATAGAATTAAGTGATATGGACCGACTCATGTTATGTTTTTGAGTTGGGAAGCATATAAAAGTGAAGTTGTGGTTCATTTTTGAACTAGCCGAGTGAGAGGGAAAAAGTATGACCCAAGAGAGAGTGTGACATAGGTACGAAGGAATTTTTTCAGAGATGAGGAAGTTTTTTAAAGGATAAGGAATTTTTGAGAGCTTTTGTGCAAGAGGTTGAGATCAAATCAGGTCATGTTTGTGTAAGATTAAACGAGTTAGAAGGAGGGTTTGAAGGTGTATGAGTTAAATCCTTAATCACTATCAATCAGTGTGTGTTGAAATAATATATAAAGTGATATTCTTATCAAAATATTGTGTGATGACTCATATTCATGCAAGTCTCTTGTTGTGATTAATATAAATAAGGGTTTAGGGGTTGGTGCCTCACTAAATAAATCTCTTGCGATGTGTAATATTCACTTGAGTATTTGTTGTGTGTAAGACTAACAAAGTTTTCAGTGGGTTTTCTTCCTCTTGAGGGTTTCCCACATATATCTTGTGTTCTTGTGTCTCTTTCATGGTTATATTGATTTGATTGAATGATAATAACACATTAATGAATGGTTGAATGGTTTATGGTTTAAGTAAGAAAATATGAATTGGTTAAAGTTTTGTAAGGATTGATTCACCTCCCAATCACTCCATTGTGCTTCCAAAACTTCATATTTGGTGCCCGTGTTTGTGGAAAGATGGTACAAATGAATATGTTTGTGAATTTTCATCGCATGAGAGTAAAGGTAAATCATCATTTTTTTCGGTGGGGTCTTTTAAACATGGAAGGTCCACTGCAAGAGTGTTAAGGAGTAGGCGATATTTTTCTATTATAAAGGTAAGAAAAGGAGGGAATCATTGTCTAGCGAAACATCTCTCGTAGTAAGGATCATGGGAAATTTTTTATTGAAGGGCTTCCTGGACATTGGTTCTACTAACATAGAAGTCATATTTTGTTTGGTGGAAACCGGTTTTTGTACAAGTAGAAGATCCAAATATCCAAGCTGGTGGGGAAAGTACTTATTATGGATGAAATATTTTGTAGGAAAATTAAAGTGTGTTTGCAGTATTTTTATTGTCCACCACGTGCTTGGGTAGCTTGCAAAATCAAATTTACTTGTGTTATCTACATTTCTTCAACTTGGGTCAAAGATTTAAGGAAGAAAGGTTGATTTCCTGGGTCCATATTGTTCTAGGATGAGAACTGATGCCCTTACTTTTCTAACTTACATCGGATACAAGTGTGTAACCCTCATGGAATTTTGTGTGTATGCAGAGTAATTTTCTAGATATATAGAACAATTGTTGATATCGAGAGTAAAGCAATCCGCTTATGAAAATGCCATTGTGTTTCGCAAAGGAAGGCACCACTCGAAAAGAGGGGTGGTGTGGAAAGGGGGAAAACCCTTTTCCATCCAACAAAAAATTGCATGGGAACAAGGAATGTCTTATGCTACAAAATCAGCAACGGGTGTTTGTTATTGAAAGTAAGTCCGGAATAGCAAGGCTAGTCAAAATATTGGGCTGAAGCGAATGAAATGGAAGATGAGGGGTATGGTGGAAAGGGGGCCTAATTACGTGATGATTGAAGTTTTCTAAGGGATAATTGACAACATATGTAATTATTGGATGGTTATGGAAACCCGACCCAAAAATATGTGATAAACGAAATGACATCATGTAAGTGTTTAGCAAAAGAATTTTAAGTCATGGAATACAATCGAGAGAGTGGAAGGTAAGAGGTTATAGGTGGAAGAGAGGCATTAACATGCATATTTTTTGTGCAAGGTAACTGTTGGAGCTCAAAATTACATCTATCCAAAATCATGATAATTTGGGGCTTTGAGGTAACATGGGATTGTCTCCAAGTTGTGAGACCTTACACTTGAGATATATCTCTGGAGAATTTTAGATTCCTCTACTTATTTCTACTGCTACAACTACTCATAGGAAGGGAAATGTAACTATCTAACTTTACTCTATGATTCCAAGGGACCAAGGTGAGAAGGAGATGCATAAAATGAAATCCTAAGCTAAAGGGAGGTGATAACACTAGAAAAAGGGGAAGAACACTCTCAGATGAGTGAAAATGGGAGTATTATGAAGGAAGAGAGGGAAAACATGAGTTCCACATTCCAAAACAACATTAAAACTTTAATTTCCATGGAACATGACAGAAAAATAAACCCTACAAAAGGAGAATAAATATGCACAACACACCACAAATGCAATAGAGAGGCAAGATAATGCAATAAACACAAGTTAGGGTAGAGAATAGCCACAAAACATGAATTTTATTTCTTCAAAAGGATGCACACCATTACAATAAAGGAAAAAATCAAGAATCACCTACAAAGGCCTAGATCGAGGCATGTAGCTCAAAATACACATACAACACTTGTAGAATGATACACCAACATTTTAAGAGGGTCTAACCTTTACAAATGGGCATCATTTTATAATATATAGAAGATGGGAAAGAGAGAGGAGGGAAAAAAGGGAAACTTGAATTTCTACCTTTAACCACCAACATCATGCATTGAATTTATGAAAACAAGCATGGGCACCCTACCAAGACCATTTCCCCATGATTCTTTGTTTGTAGGAGAAGGAATGGGTAACATACCTCTAGAAATCTGGTGGTTGACCTACATGTAACCTCTTTTAATGTTGTGTAGTCACTTTTACACCCACTAAGAACAAGGGAACCTCATGCGCACGCGGCCTATCACCCAGCGGCGCTGGGCACTCACCCGAGGTGCGCGAGAGGGAGCCGAGTCTCTCTTTTATGTGAGTCTAGTGGAAGGCATAGCCCATGATTCTGACTTAGTGATTTAATAGACATGAAGGGCTATAGAGCTCAGGATGGCTTCTACACCCCTTCAGTCATAATAGAACCAAAGCGCGCAACAAAAATAATAGAACTAAGAGTTGTACATCTACTACTATACTTAACCATTTAAGCAAGATTTACGATTATATAAGAACTGAAGTGCAATAGTAATATGCAGATAATACAGAGAAAGAGTCTTGATACATTTGTCATGGAAACCTTATCACATTCATTCATAGTGTTTACTTATAAAAGATTATAGAAGGCAGACCGTAGTCATGCGCCATATGTGGATCCATACATGTATTCTCACAAGACAAAAATTTCATTCCCCATTTCCCATTACATCCTTACTTGAATTATGTACCCATTTTCATCCCATAGTTCTCATAGTAATTTTGTAGAGCTCTGCTACCTCATTTTTGTCTCTCCTTCTTTATCAAGGGTGCACGTATAAATAGGCCTTTGAGCTCTAACAAACTCCTTTGCAGCCTCAGATCTAGCCCCAAGTGTCAAGGTGTGGGTTGCTCTAGTCGCATGCCTCTCCATATCATGATTAAATTTTTGGATCTTTCTATCGCAAGGTATATTCCCTCCAGACACCTGTCCGTGCTAGAACCTTATCAAAACGGAACATGTTCTTCATGTGTTCTATCAAAATGGCCAAGTCCAGAATTGTTCTTCGCATGGCACATGCGTCCTGGGTTCTTCAAGAAGCCTTTTGAATTTTGCCTTACGTGCCTACACTTGCGCACTTCCCCCGCCATGCACGCCTACGCACCCTTAAGATTTGGAAGCTAAAATAGGGGCCCAACATTACCCCACACTTCACCTGTTCTCCGCCCTCGGGAACCTTCTCAAAGAATGCAGTACAAAAGAATGCAAGGCCTTTCCTTGGAAAAGAATGGGGGGAAAGAATAAAGAAAAGGGTAAGAGAAAGAAGAGGGGGAAAAATCCTAAAGAAGGAGGAGGGGAAAGTTTTGCTGGAGATCGGCCTCCAGTGTACTCAAAGCGCTGACTTCCTTTTGCGCTTTAGTGTAGATGTCACCAACCAAGGTGCTCACCTCATTATAAGTTAGCCCTTCCCCCTATGTGGTAATGGTCTCCACCACAGTCTCTAGTTCTTTAGTGTGGTCTTCCAGGCATCCATCTTCCTTGTGATGACCTTGTAGAGCTCTTTTAGCTGGGTTTTGATTGAGACTCGCTAGTTCTCAATGGCTTTGGATTTATTTTCTACCTCGGCTATGATCCTTTCCCGCTTGGCTCTATTGCCCTTATTCTTCTCTCTGAATTCCTTCAACTTGGCCTCAACTGGCAAGCAGTATGCTTGTCACTTTGTCTTGATTTGTGCAGTGGTCGTAAGTGACCCCGTGGTTTTGCACAGCTGATATTACGTCGGCGAGCACCTTGTTGTATTTGGCCACGAGCGCAATGACCTTCAACTTGTCTTCTTTCTCCAAGCACGCCGCTACCTCTTCTTGACTCTAATGCCAAGGGCTGCCTCTCCATGGTGAGGATCCGAGTCAAGTCCTCTAGGCACTCCAGGGAGGATCTATACTTTTGCGCAGGAGGGTTAAGGTCCAGGTGCTTTGTGATAATCGATTGGGAGATGAGCTCCACCTTCTTGGAAACTTCACGTACCCTGGCCTTTTCCTCCTAAAGCTCCCTCTGTAGTTGAGTGCTGATTAATTTCTCAAGGCTGAGATCCTTCATTAGCTTCACCACTTCTTCCTTCCTCTTCTCCAACTGGTCCTCCAAGACTCTAACCCTGTCATTTCTACCAAAGAGCCTAGCCTTGATTTCCACTGAGACTTTTTTCAACGTGTTGCACACTTGCTCGTCTGATAGTTGCTGCGTGTTTACAATGGGGTTGTCCCCTTTCCTTCGATAGCTTCAATACTGCTCCTTGGTTAATCTCAAATTCAGGCTCATCGAGGTGGGAGTCGAATGCCCAAGATAGCATTTTCCTCATTCGCGGGTATCCACCCTCAGGGTCAAAGGACTCCATGGCGGTGAGCTCCTTGGTGGGCACGATACTTTGGAACGCGCGTGCGCAAAACTTTTTTGGGGTCATCAATGTAACTCATCATTGTTCTTCCCCTTCCACGTGTTTACTTCCCGTGCATGCCCTTGGGAATAGTTACTGAGAGAGTTGGTCCTTTCATGCTACTTCCACTCTTCTCCCTCTGCTCCTTGAACTTGCACGAGCACGAGCTCCATGCTGCACCCCAACTCTTCATTGACCAAGGCATCAATTATCTTCTCTACCTCCCTTGTTTCCTTTTCATCCACCTCCTCCTGAGTGAGCTTGGGCATATCTGGTTCCTTGGTACTAGCCCCTTCACTCCCCTCTTCACTGTGCGTGCCTTCCTCCCTTTGGGTGCCTTTCCTTCTTACAAAGATGAAGGCATCATTTGCATTCTCATCCTCCTCTCCTTTTGAGTCATGGATATCAATTGGCTCTTGGTCCACCTCCGATCCTCCCCTTCATCATCATCCCTTTCACCTACATAGGTGTTCAGTGTCGCTTATGTGTTCTGCCCTTGTTCCTTCGCTCCTTGTTCTTCTTCTCTTGCAGAAAATTCTGGAGTGGGGGATGTTGTATTTTCTTCATCTGAAGGTTCTTCAGGGGATGGTGGCTTCACAGGCTCTGAGGTCTTTTCCTTGACCACCATTCTTCTCTTCTTCCAGACATAGGTACTCGGCCCTACGGTACCTACATCCTGCCTTTCCACCGCCCCTTGTTCTTCCTCTTCTTCTTCCTTCTCCTTGCGCTTTAGCACTGGCTTCTTCCTTCCCATGGGGTCGTCTGGGATGGATATTTCATTTTCTACGTACGCGCCCTTTTTGAACTTTGGTCTTATGTGTAGGTAAATTATAGTAGCAACACTCTCATCAATCGGTAAGGTCATTATCCTTACGATGTGCAGATCTGTGACATGTACCTTTCAATGTACGTGCTCTTTCCTGGATAGACTAGCTTCTTCCTCATCTCTCTGTGTTCACTGTCAAGGGTGGACAGGTCGAGTCTTAACTTCTTCGACTCCTTATATCTGTTTACCCCTACTTGGAAGAATTGGGCAGTAAAAGAGAAGGGGAGTTTACACCAGGGACTCCAACTACCATCCACCAAGATAAATCTGCCAATGCAAAAGTGTTGGTACACCGTGAACTCTACTTCTCCTTTAGTCACCATGGGGAGTTTCTCTGGGATCCACCATTCTACTGAATGCATTCCTAAGGCACGTATACCATTTATCCAAGCATGCCTTGTGCACCCCATCATTGACTCACAAGTATACTTTTGGAACCTATCCGTGGGCGAAGGGTCTTCATCGGGGTACTCCCATACGAACTTATCAGATGCATCTGGCACCCCAATTTCTGAGAACACAATGGTTAATAGAATGTTCCCAAACAATATCTTTCCTCCATCCTCCACGTTGCTTATAATCTCGTCTACTATGTACTGGGAGATATTGTACATGGTGCCTTCCGCGACCTTTCTACAGACATTCAACCAGGGCTTGCTCACCTGGGTCCACCTCTCTTGTCCATTTAGCTTGGAAATGAGGTGCGCGGCCATTTTCATCACCGGATCACTGATATCTGCGACATCGTAGTACCTTGATCCCTTCTTATAATCCTGGGATGCGATGGTTTCCTTAATTTCCTCCTCATCCTGGAGGTCATCTAGGATTGCATCCCCTTTACAGCTCAGGCCTGTAAAGTGTGAGATTAACTATGGGGTTATGCACATTTTGTGCCTTGTGAAGCAGAAGAAATATTTGTGCACGTGCATCATTAACCATTGGTACAGTGCTCTGGATTCCCAAAGTAGGGCGACTCATAAAGTGGAGAAGCCTTGCCTTCTCCACTTTCACCTTGACTACATCGTTTGTAAATCGGCATCCCATCAGGTGTTCATTTGTTTGTTGGGTGCACCAGCTCTAACACCATTTCCTTCGCAATTATACTTGACCGGTGATTGTAATCAATTACAACCATTTGTCTGATGTGGGACTCCCATTCTTGCCCTAGCAAAACCCCATATGGGTATTACATCTCTGAGTACCATTCTTCATTGGTATCCAAGGGGATTTCATCTTCTTTCTTCTTTCCCTTTTTGGATTATACTGCAGGCTTATCAACTGGTCTCGTGGCCATCATTTTACCCTTTTCTTTCATTCCTTGGTTGCCTTCGAGTTGTCTAAGAGTTTTCTTCGTGTGCCCCGTGCCCTAGGGTACAAACCCTAATTTTTGACTTTCCTCCTTTGATCACGACGCTCCTTCCCAACATTCCTCACACCCGTGAATCACTTCGCTCTAGTTTGTAGATCAACCAGACTGATTGCACGTGAGTTTATGAGATTCTCCTTCACACGAATTAGCTCTCGAACCCTAGCTTTTGAAAGAAAATTATTCTTGTTTTTGCAAAGTAAAATAATGAACTTTCCATCCTTGTATTTATAGCTTTTCCCGCTTTTACGCATTAAAGGCTAGGCTACCTACCACCATACGACAATATTTAATGTGGTGTTTTCAAACAAACCTGACTTTAGTGCTTTTCCTCGCGCGCCCAATCCTTGCACGAAACGTTTTTCAACCTTCTTAGCGCACATCTGAATCCATCTTGACAGAAGACTTTTACATGCGTGTTACCAGTGCCAAAGGCACCTCTTCCATCCTCATGATTCTTGCTTTCACCTACCTCGTGTTTTTGTGCTTTTTCCTCCTTTGTACGTGGATTTCCAATGGAACTCTATTTTGTCATCCATCTACCTTCTTAATGCATCTTTTCAACAGGGCCAATTCAAACGGTCTTACCAACTCAATCTTCCTACAGAATAATTTCATGCCTCTCTTAATCACCTCACCCCACACTAAATCAATGCGCGGTCCTTTGTGCAATCATAAGTTTAAAAAGTAATAAGGTTTCCGGCACCTAAGGTGGAAAACAAGACAACAACGCAAAAGGGAAAAACAAGAAAGGAAAAGCATAAAAGGAAACTCTAAACTAATTAGCAAAACTACCTTATTTACAAACACCAAGAAGCATTATTTATAGTAGGGCTTCAGTCTACTCCCATTGAAGTGTCTAGGTAATTTTTTTCCATCCAACACTTGTATCGACACGCGCTCGAATAAAGGATGTATGAAATTACATAAGGACCCAAACAATGCGCCTTGAACTTTCTAGGATGTTGTAGAAACTTAGAATCATATAGCAATTAAATCTAGCCAACCTCAAACTATTTGTTTTTAATGTGGCGGTCATGCCATGCATTTTGTTTAGCTTTTTCAATTGTTTTGATCCATCTTGCTAGTGAGCGCCTTTCATCCAACTTTATTAATTCATCAATTCTTCCTTCCAGTGCTTGTTCATCATCCAACCCTCCTATGCGCGCTATATGCAGTGATGGTAGCATAAATTCAACCGACAAAACAGCCTCCGTGCCAAACACCAGTTGAAATGGTGTGGCCTTGTTCAACCTTTTATACATTGTTTTGTATGCCCAAAGGACTGCTGACACCTTGTCATCCCAATCCTTCCTACCCACGTCACATATCTTAGTCAATGTGTGACTAAGGATTTTGTTGAATGCCTCTGCAGTCCCATTTGCCTAAGGGTGATAAGGGGTAGTCTTGTGATGGGCTACCATGAATTTTTCTAATAGAATCCTGATTGTTTCATTTAAAAAGTGAGTGCCCCTATCACTTGTTAAACTTAATGGGCACCCATACCTACTGATAATGTTCTCCCACAAAAATCTAGCAGTTGTGGCTGTGGTGCAATCCCTAGTGGGTGCAGCCTCTTCCCACCTTGTCAGATAATCAGTACAGGTAATAATATACCATGAGTTAGTCCTTCGCGTAGCTGGTGAGATTGGTCCGATGAAATCTATTGCCCACTTTTCAAAAGGTTCCACGCTGGTGATGGGGCACAAGGGCATCTTGTCCCTTTTTCAGGTTTTCAGTCTTTGGCGGTGGTCACAGGCCTCGAAAACTCAATAAATCTGGTGAATTGTCTCCCACCATAGTCTAATGACTAGGATCTTGCATGTAATTGCATTCCCTGTATAGTGTCCTCCGTAAATCCCACCATGGGCCTCTTCTATTATAGCTATGTGTTCATGTTCTAGTACACACCGGCGCAAAACCTCATCGCAACCCATTTTATACAAATCCCCATTGATCAACATGAAGGGCGTTGTGCATATGGCTAACCTTTTCCTTTCCAGAGCATTCATCCCTTTGGGCGCCACACCTTCTTTGAGAAAGATAACAATGTCTTCTAGTTCAGAGGGCGCGCACCGCAACCTAAACAATTGTGCATCTAACATGGTTTCCTCGATACTCTATGCGTCCTCTCCCGAATCAATCCTTGATAAATGATCTGGCCCATAATTGTTCTTTCCTAGTTTTACCACCACTTTGAATTCAAACTCCTAAAATAGAAGAACCCAATGACATATGCACCCTTGCAACACTACTTTGTTTACTAGATACTTCAAGGCCATATGGTCAATGTAGAATATGAAAGGAGTTGCCAGCAGATATTGCCTAAATTTGTGGAGTGTGTAGATCATTGACAATGCCTCGTGCTTGGTCGTTGTATAATTTTGTTCTGCTAGTGTCAACTTTCTACTTGTAAAACACAAAGGATGATCAACAATCCCCTCTCCTAGTTGAGTAAGAACGGCTCCTATTGCTGTACCAGAGGCATCCACGTGGACATGGAAAGGTTTATCCCATGATGGGAATCGTAGAATAGGTGCAGTGATAAGCCTTTCTTTTAGAGTGTTAAATACCCTCTGTTGCGCCTCTCCCCACTGAAAGGCACTCTTGTGTCTGAGCAATATTTCCAAAGGTGAAGTGATCTTGGCATATCCCTTAATGAACTTTCTGTAGTACCCATTGCATCCAAGAAATCTGCGCATAACGCTTTTGGCTGGTAGGCTCCCCTAACCCAAAATAACTGTAACCTTTGCGAGATCCACCAATAAGCCCTCTTTACATATGATATGCCCCAAAAACGTCCCAAAAGGAGTTGCAAAGATACATTTCTTGATGTTGAGGGAGATCCTCAACTGCCGACATCTTTCAAACATCAACCTTAGGTTGTCACAATGGTCCTTTACTAACCCATACACTATCCAATCATCCAAATATACCTAAAGGAACTTGTGGATGAAGTCCTTAAATGCTTGTACCACTATGCGTGAAAATACAATGGCGCATTCTTCAACCCAAAGGGCATGACTATATATGCAAAGCTTCCCCACTCGGTGGCGAAAGTTGTCTTATCTGGTCATCCTTGTCAATCCTTACCTGGTGATATCCCGAGAATCCATCCGTAAAGGAATAGACCTCGTGCCCAACAACTCCTTCAAAATCTCTTCAGTAAAGAGGGTGGGAAAAGGATCTATTATACAAACAAAGTTTAATTCCCTGTAATCCACACATATCCTAATCCGCCCATCCTTCTTTATACTGATCACCATTGGACTTATCCACTCTGATTCCTCCACAACCTCAATGATACTGGATTCTATCATCTTGTCTAGTTCTTCTTTAACCCTTGCGTGCATGTTGGGATTCATCCTGTAAGGCCTTTTCCTAACCGAGCGCGCACCATCTTTCAACCTTATCCTCATTTCCCCCAATGAATGGTGGACACCTTTCAACTCATGGTATCCGTGTGGGAATAAATCCTCAAATTCATGTAAGAGATTGATGATCTTTGATACTTCCTTGTCGACCAATAGTCCCCAATGATAGCCTCCTTCGGCTCCTCTTCCGAGCCACTTTCTTGGTTTTGAGTGGTTTATGATACGCGTGCACACATGCATCTGCATAGTCAACTACTTCACGCACCCCAACCGAATGGTCAACATTCAGAGCTTTCTATCTCCTCTCCATCAACAAGGTATACCATCTTTCCTTTCTCCTTTTCAGCACATGTGTGAATTGTATGTCTTCTGGTTCCTCCTCTTCGAACCGTGCTTCTAAACTAGGTCCACCGAGTAAGTTTACTAACCTATCTTCCACCATGGCGCAATCCCCCAGAGTGAGGTGCTTGATAGTCTGCAATGCCTCATCAACTGGTTGCTTGGTACTTCGGTACTTGAATGTGTGGACCAAGTCAATCATTAATTCCTAGCCAACTTCCCGTTTGGCGGCATATTTCAGAATGGATATACCACGTGCGTGCACAACCTTAGAGTGTCAAATACAGCTTATGCACCCAAAGAGAGGGTGGTAGAGGTTCCCGCCTTCTCCCAGACCCTCGTCACATGCCTGGATGTGGGAAGAGGCGGGTCCATTGCCATTGTAATCCTTAATAGCGGTGGGTATGTTGCTTTTAGAGAATCAGACAGTGAGCACAATGCAAACTTCGCGCCATTTCAACAAGTTCTCACTATGCGCGGCCCACCACCTTATTGTTGTACCTATCAAAACATAACCTAGCATACTTCGTCATTCGTCCTCTCTCTAACAAGCTTCCATTTCTCTCAAAAAGACCTCGGGGTATGCATCCCCAGAATAAATTGTTATTGTCTTCCCTCCTAGGCACCAAACTATACGCGTTGTTGTTACCTTGGTTACTGATCCTTTCAGATGTCACCCAATCAATTCATAAGTCCCATGTGCCTAATTATCACATGTTATACTGGTAGTATCACTGATAGATTGAGCATCATCAAACTAGATGACTCCTTCTGTAGGGTGGATGGTCTCTGGATCTCTTATGGAGCGCACATATATTCTATCTAGGACTTCCTCCCCAAGGGGTTCAATATAGGGGATGGACTTCCCATCAACCAGTGGTATAACTACCCACTCTTCCTTGTTTTCAAATCTTATGTACCCCTTGTTAAACCAAAGATCTACATTATTCTTATAACACCACGGGCACCCAAGTAGAGATGGGAAATTATCTACCTTGGCAAGCACCAAGACTTCAAAATCCCCAGTGAACCTAGTCCCCTGAATTGTAATGGTTACATCCTTCAAGACACCTATGGGCATCACCTTTGTTTTATTTTCCATATATAACACATTTGAAGATGGTTGTAATGTAGGTCTTCCCATTTGATGCCAAGCATCCAGAGTGAGAACATTAACCTCCGCACCTATGTCAATGAGGATGTTGTTAAGCAACCATCCATCTACTACTGTGTTTAAGGTAATCTCCTTATCATAATCAAGGTTGTGAGGTGGGAGGTTTACATGCAGGATCTACCTTTTGTGTTCTTCCCCAAGTGGCACATTTTCTCTCAACCATGCCCCTAGCAGGGGAATAATATTCTCCTACCTCAGCAGTTTACACACCTCCTTAACCTCATCCAAGTCATCCCTTAGTGCTTCTACTTGGTCTCCTTTGCCCATCTTTTCTAGTCTGCTCTTTTAAGCATTGGATCTCCCCTTGTAAACTTTGAATTACGTCCATGGTTTCCTAGTAAAATTCTTTCTGGTGAGCTGGGTTTGGATACTTCCCATGTACTACTTCTTCTCTCGAAACCAAAGGTCTCTACCTAGGTGCTTCCCTTACGTGCGTGGATTTCACCCTCATTGTTACCATAACAGGCTCTAGTTCAATTCTCGTATTACTCGCGGAAGCCATTGTGCATCAGCCTTCTTAATACTCACCATGGTAGTGCCCTTATCCTTTCGGTGCTGCTGAGTCATATGTTCATACAACTCTAGGCATTCTTTGTACTTATGTTTTTTCCACACTAGGAGCATTGTAGAAGATCTGGACATTCACGCTTATAATGGTTTGTGGCTCCACAATTAAAACATGTCCCACATGGGAACTCACTTCTTCCTCCGTGGTTACCACGGCCACGAAACCCTCTTCCACGTGCATCTCCATCTCTGTGCTCCTCGTACCAAAATTCATCTCTTTTGGAACTACTAGCAATGCCAGTTTAGCGCACACCAAGATCAATTGCCTCATGAATCTGGTCAATCAATCTACAATCCTTGGTTTCATGTGTGGTTGAGGTACATATTTTGCAATAACAAGATACATTTTTATGGATTGCGTATACAACAGCAGCACCTACTTGCATTATGGTCCTCGTGACATATTTCATAGTTTACTGCCATGGTACGTACCACCTTCCAAGTACATATCCCACTGTTATCCTTTGTGTGTCCTTCTACGTCACAATTCATGCACCACATTCCTTTGTGAATCTCTCGAACTGTGTTGGTAGATAATTTCTCCAATTGCTTAGCCATGGCAGTAATTTGAGCCTCCAGAAATGGGCTAACACCAGTGTCAACACTACAAACTACTTCAGCACATAAAGCAGCTTCCAATGCTTCGCACGGGTCCGTGAATGTTTTATGAGATAAGGCTCTCCTCAAGGGTGTGATCAACCCTCTGAAAACCACCGAGCATGTTGTGAAGGGTGGATATCATAAGGTAGTTTAGAAAAAGATTTTTAAAGCTCACATCATATTCCCGCATGCTCTCTCGCCATTCCCTCGCCGGATCTCTTTGAGAGAGCTAATGCTCTTCTATTCAAACTTAGGTATGTGGAATTCCACCAAGAATGCATTTCTCAAAGACGGTATAATCCACAACATCGATGAGGGTCATAATTTCTATACCAACTATGCACGCATCCTTGTAAGGTCATCACAAATTGACTAACCTTTGGATCTTGGGTCATGATTCCCTTCGCGTGCCATAAGGCTCACACTTATGCACATGCTCCGTGGCATCTTCTATTTTGCTTAATCCGCAAGTGTAGAGACATCTTGAAAAAGACTTGAGGAGGTGGCTGAGGCCCTTACCATCCCAATTCATTCCCTTGGTTTCCCCAGTGTTTCCTCCTCCGCCGATCCACCACTTCTACCTCCGATCCTCCTGTATTAGGTACGGGGCTGTATTTTTTATGCCGAGTGCTCCGTCATCCCACCGAAATGCGTGCCAACAGCTTTTGAACTAGTACCACTCCCAATCGTAGTTCCTCCACCACCTCCTAATGTACTTCCAAAACCATCTCGTATACGTGCCTTGCCCAAAAATTCCACCGAATACCGGAATAGTGTGTGAAGCCATAGAAATCCCAAACGAGAAATTATATGTTCTAGGCACCGATCGAGTTGCTTCCATTGATATCAAATGGATCAACTATACTCTTCCCTCATTTGAACAAGCCAAGCACCAAGTTCTCGGTCACTAGGTGGGGTCAGATGCGTGCCAACGACTCTTCTCTCTCTACATGACGGACTCTCATTAGAAACCACAAGGTTTTCTATTCTGCGCTTACCAAGATGGGGTACCACAGACTGTTCAGGTTCGACATCCTCCGCATGAACCTCAACTCCTTTCCACCATGTTTGGCTCCATAACCCACTTGTAATCCTACGTTGTCTATCGATCTCCTTTTCATGCACTTCATTATACTTGAGTCACCTCTCCTCCCTTTCTTGTTCAGTTGTCAGATCAGCCATCCTTCCCTAACCTAGCTTCCTCACCTAGCGCTCAGGGTGGTTTAGCCGGCCATAGGGAATGCCTCTAAACCCATGGTTACCATCAAGATTTTGATCGCAAGGGGAATAACATGCAAAAATGATCCCCTGGGCTCTCACAAGAACTCAAACTCAGCAAATTTTGGACAAGAATACGTGGAAATAGCATATTCTAGAGTGTAGTTAGCCAAGTACTCCCTTCCACCAATGGTCTATAGCATGGGTCCACATTAGATCAACATCTTACAGGTTCTGATATGTTTCTTGGGTCCAAGGGTATGATCTATAATGCCACCTCGATCTAGATGTATAAGCCGAGAGCCATTCGAATAACTCTACTGGGAAACAACAAAAGAAGGTTTCATATAACTCATGATAAAGAGTGTCTTCCACCCATCTTCGCGTATCAAACCTAGATCTGGTACTAAATCTCTGAGTAAATTTGTCCCCGTGCTATTAAACCAATCTTCAACACCTTTAAGTGTTAAGCATTCCACCATCACTTTTTATAGAGATCATGATATATTCCATGCTTCCCTACAACTTCAAAAATAGGTCTCGCAATGGAACTAATATGTAGTCACTTTTACACCCACTAAGAACAAGGGAACCTCATGCACACCGGCCTATCACCTAGCGGGCACTGGTGCTCACCCGAGGTGCACGAGAGGGAGCCGAGTCTCTCTTTTATGTGAGTCTAGTGGAAGGCATAGCCCATGATTTTGACTTAGTGATTTAACAGACATGAAGGGCTATAGAGCTTAGGATGGCTTCTACACCCCTTCAGTCATAATAGAACCAAAGCACGCAATAGAAATAATAGAACTAAGAGTTGTACATCTACTACTATACTTAACCATTTAAGCAAGATTTACGATTATATAAGAATTGAAGTGCAATAGTAATACGTAGATAATATAGAGAATGAGTCATGATACATTTTTCATGGCAACCTTATCACATTAATACATAGTGTTTACTTATAAAAGATTACGTAGGCGGTGATCAGTAGTCATGTGCCATATGTGGATCCATACATGTATTCTCACAAGACAAAAAATTCATTCCCCATTTCCCCATTACATCCTTACTTGAATTATGTACCCATTTTCATCCCATAGTTCTCACAGTAATTCTACAGAGCTCCGCTACCTCATTTCTGTCTCTCCTTCTTTGTCAAGGGCGTGCGTATAAATAGGCCTCTGAGCTCTAACAAACTCCTCTGCAACCTCAGATCTGGCCCCAAGTGTCAAGGTGTGGGTTGCCCCAGGTGCATGCCTCTCCATGTCATGATTAACTTTTTGGATCTTTCTATCACAAGGTATATTCCCTCCAGGACACCCTATCGCCAGGCTGGAACCTTATCCAAACAGAACACATTCTTCACGTGTTCTATACCAAAGGCCAAAAATGGCCAAGTCCTGAATTGTTCTTCGCACGGCGCGTGTGTCTTGGTTCTTCAAGAAGCATTTTGAATTCTACCTTGTGCGCCTACACTTTCACACTTCCCCCATGCCATGCGCGCCTATGCGCCCTTAAGATTTGGAAGCTAAAATAGGGGCCCAACATGTTGGAACTATTTTTTTTCTTTTTCACCTACCTAATCTCACCAAAATTAAGGATTTCTTTTTCATTGTGAATTAAATGATGATACCCTTCCAACAAGTCCAAGTTTGTTAAATTTGGACTTGAAGGGAGAAAGATATGGCCATTTGAGGTTTAGGATCTTGGGAGGGTCATGACAGAGTTCCCTACGGGCTGTAATAGACCACTTTAATAACTTTTTCATTAGGTAGATGAATTGGTTGGTCGTTGAATTAGGGAAGTGTGTATTAGCTCCTTGTGTGCTTGTGGAACCCAACTTATTCAATTTACGGAATGATTTTCTCACTCTATCCCTATCACCTATGTCGGCCGCCTCGAAACCCGGAGCCCATGTGGAACAATTTCATCCTTGCTGCGTAGACTGATCCACCCGACTCGCCCCCTTTCTACCTCACTATCGGATAAGACTCCCAATCAATGAACTTGATCCCAACCAACACCATTCCATCGGTGCGTAAAAGACCCTACTCACCCTAGTAAACATCACCAAACTCCTCTTGCGGATGATATGGAAATTTAGAGAATATGAGTAACAAAAGAACAGTTCCTCATGTTCCTCTAAAGGTTGATTTGGTTGATTTTCTTTTGTTTTACCCCATTTCACTAAAAATTTGGCTAAGTGTTGGATTTTGGGGCCTAATAAGAGGGGAAGGAAGGTCATGGATCATTGAACTTGTCCCTAATTCTGAATTTTACATTGTTTGGCATTGCCCAAGTCCAAGATGGAATTGCAAGTTATCAAAATAGCCTGGGGGGTATTTTGGATAATATTAATGGCGAGGCTTGTCATATTTTATCTTAATTTTGTTCAGGGCATAGATCTCTCTTTTTCGGGCTCATTTTAAGAAGTTGACATGAAGATAAACAAAATTTCCTGCAAAACAGAAACACATATGAAGTGATATAAGAAAACATACATAATTGAATAATACATGTCAATAGCAATCGAGAAAGGATTACATATATATTGTTTTAAACATGAGTGAATATCTCTAGTCTTTTTGTTCATATTAGCATAAATTTAAATAGCATAAAAACATTATTAGTTATTCCACAACAATGAAACAATATAGTGGAAAGAGAGAAATTATAGAATTTTATGAAAAGGAAAGGTTACGGGAAAGCACAACATGCTTATATAGTTGAATTGGAAGTTTCATCTATTTTATGTTTAAGGAAAATGGCATATAAGTGAAACATATGGAAATGCATATAAGAATCATTTAAAAACTAATATTTACAAAGTTATAATTTATATGTAATCCTTTCCAATTTGTTTACCAAACTATAAGCAAAACCCTTTTTAGAAGCAAGGAAAGAGAAGGAAATATTGGGAAAACCACCTTAGAGGAAAGCTATCTTAAGTTTACAATAACATAAGTCAGGGAGGAGAAACCATAGTTTCCATTTTTTTAATTAAGAGTGACACATTTCAGTTTTTTGTTTCCACAGTATGTTTATTTTTTGATGGAGAGAGTGAATTTGAATTTTTTCCCTATAATGTGGTTTGAAATATCAATTTTTGCATCATCATCTATGAATAGAAAATATAGGTCTTCAGTTTTGATTCCCATGATGTTTTTTACAACTTCATCAAATGTTGTTACTGATTGTAGTACCCATGTGGTGTCCTTCTGATTGACTTGAAGTTCATACCTATAATCACATTGTTCAATATTGGCATGTGATCCTATAGATGTTGTCATTTATGCAAAATCACATTAATGAAATATTGGATGATGGAGTAGGGTCAGATGATGTTTTGGATGGTGTTCTTGATGATACAAGGAGATTTAGTGAGGATTGTTTGTTCTTGCAAGCCCATTTAGGTTCTTAGGTGATGTTGCATGATGGTATGAGCTTCTTGGTTTCTTTATAATAATGTTGGCATGATGGATAGTAGTTTTGGAGAGTTTTTATGCACTCATATCACATGCGGGGTGATAACACAAGTGATTCACTATGTTCCAGGTTCTCATTTGGAGGAAGTATGGATGTTAGGAGGTGTGATATTGAGTGATGGAGCTATCTAAGCTCTGGATGCTTGTATATATGTGTATTATTATGTATCAGGTATGTTTGGGTCATTTTGAGTGATTTCATGATGAGTTATAGTGTTTTTCCAATTGACCCTAGCTTCTATAGTGTAAAACCCTAAGGGATAACTATGCAAGTCTTAATGTCTAGAGATTTTGAGGTATGGTGATGAAATTTTTATGATTGGAGATGTTATTTTGATGTGTCATGGTTCTTTGAGAAAAATTTTAGGTTGTCATGAGGTGAATTTTGTAAGTTATGTCAGTTTTTGTGAGACAGGTCAAAATCTAGTGCATTTCCAGCTCAAATGAAACTTCTGATGCTCACCATGAATTATGTGATTTTCATGGGACCTTGTGGCTTTTAGGTATGTTTCTAAATTTATTCTATAAGGTTTCACAAAAATAATGAGTTCATTTCATCATCAGGTTTTTATGAACAATCGTTAAGAAGATAAAGTGGTCTAAAACACTAGCTAGTTTGAATTTGAGCTAGGAGCAGATTACAAAAGAAGAGATATATTGAGCTTAATTTGATTAATTTCTAAAAATTATGATTATATGATGCATAGGACTCTCCCAGGTTTCCAAAAAGGTATGGTATAGGTCATGGTGATGAGTGGGCCCCACTCAAACAAGTCAGTTTATGAAGAAGAGTGTTTTGGGACAAGGTTGTCCAAAGGATTTGCATGATAAATTGATGTTGTGTGATTTATGTGAGTTTTATTTATTATCAAACATGTTTTATAAAATTTTCATGCTCAAATGAGCTTCATTCAAGTTGATGATCAAAGGGCAATTTTGAGGCCATAAAAAGCAGTCTTCAGTAAAGTGAGAATAACTAGAGCTACATGTGAGTTTGAATATGATTCAAGTTGTGTTAGAAATAGGATTTAGAGATATTTCCATTTATATATGGTTTTCCATTATGATTATATTTTTAGGTTTCTAGGTCATTTTTTGGATAGGAAGGTTTTTGCCAGTACATGACAAAATATGCTTTGCTTTAAAGTTTTGAGTTGTTTGAAGCATGAGATGGATTAGGTGATGCTTTATATCACCTATAATGTGAAGAGGGATTAATTTGGAATAAAATTAATCTATTTATAGGTATTTATTGTTCCTATAAAGGTTTTAACCTAGCTGATCTTTGAAAACATCTTTTTGGGCAGAGTTGATTTGGTGAAGACAAAAGTGGTTGTGGTTTGAGTAGGTGATTGTTTCAAGGCTTATAACTTGATTAGAAGTGTTATAAATGTTTTTAATTTCCATAAAGTGGTTACATGGAATATTTTGGTTGTTTTTAAGTGATTATTGGCCTAAATAAGTTTCCGGGTCTGAAGGGTGTAGGAAACATCAATTTTAAGAAATTCAAAGAGCAGTGGGTCCCATTAAATGAAATATTCTGATTTTTTGAGTTAAATTTCAACCATTTATGAATGTTAAATATTATTTTAATTATTTTTGTGAGTTATGGGTCATGAATAAGTATGGTTTTGATGTTAGGCATTTTTCTCTTTGTGCCCATGGGGATTTGAGCATTTTGGAAACATGTAATGATATTTTTAGTTAGGTTGACCTACTTGGGTCACTTGTGAATATTTTAGTTTGAATTTGAGATTTTTTTATGTTTCGTGGGTTGATCCAAAGGAGGAAAAATGTTTGTTTTTGAATTTGAAATGTAGAGGAGCTTATAAAAGCATTGTTTTGGGTGCTTTTTGAGCTAGTTGTGTGTGTGCAAGAAGTGTGACCTAGGTGTGAGATATTTGTAGGTTTTGAAGCATGAATTGAGGTTGTATAAAGTGTATTACATGTCAAGAAATGTCATCAATCATGTGTTTCAAGTGTTTGAAGGCTTGAGAAGTGAAGAAAGAGCTAGTTTGTGAAGGATTGGACACCTAGGGTTTGAGTGAAGGTTTGAAGAAGTGCAAGCTAAATATTTGGTCTCCATTAGTTGTGGTAGAAAAAAATCAAATATCAGATCATCATAAGGTGGTTGAGTAGGTGCTTGATCATCTTGGGGAGTTGTAGCCTCCTTGTGGAGTTGGTGCTTCACAAAATTAGGGGTTGGTGCTCCTTGTAGGGTTGTAGCTCTACTAAACTAGGGGTTGGTGCTCCTTGTGGGGTTGATGCCTCACTAAATTTTGAAAATATATCAATATAATATTGTGTTTCAGTGGGTTTTCTTCCCCTTGAGGGTTTCCCACTTATATATTGTGTCTTGTGTTGATTATCTTGCTTATGGTTCTTGCACATGTGATAATTTGTTGTATACACACATTAATGAATGGTTAAATGTTTGTGAATTTTTGAATAAGAAAATATGAAATATGAATTTAAAGTTTTTATAAGGAATAATTCACCCCCTCTCAGTCCATTGTGCTTCTAATAATTGGTATCAGAGTGGGTCCTTTTGAGAAGCTTAACAACTTGAAGGAGATCTTTTGAAGCAAAAATGGGTGGTAAGAAGAAGAATTCTCAAAAGGAAGAACTCCAAATATGATTGTTGTTCTACTTCAAGTGAAGGTATGAATTTCTTAGAAAATTTTCCTAAAGTTTACTCCCCTTAGGAGTTGTAACTTGTGAATTTGGAGAAGGATTTGTTGATTCAGATTCAGATTGTGAAGAGTCACCTTGGGAAGTAGTAAAAAGGGAACTTTCTCATGCTAGAGATGAGAACCAAAAGCTCACACAACATATTGATGAAATGATGAGAAACCATGAAAAATAGATTAATCTCCTTGAAGGAAAGTTGAAGAATGAGAGTAAAGAACATGATGAGATCACAAATCATTTAGAGGAACAATTAGAAAATGTAGCAGCCAACCTTGAATCCAAGAAGATTCTCATGAGAATAGTCATCGTTATTTAAGGTTTTTAGTCACAAATGGAGGAGTTTTCTAAAACCCTAAAGGTCAAAGAGGAAGAATGTACTCATCAAAAACACAAGTTTCTCTACTGCTCAATGATAGACTCAAATCTAAGGAGGATGAGTGCATCAAGTATGAAATAGGCATGAAATATTTACATTCAAGACTTGATCTAGTTTCAAGAAAACTGAAAATGTTTGAGAAAAGTGAAAATGACCTAGATAATATTCTTAGAAATCAAAGATCAACAGGTGATAGGGTTGGTTTGGGATTTAATGAGGATCTCAAGGGCAAGGAAAGAAATGCAAGATGAGATGTGGTCCAAGCAAAAAGGGATAAAGAATCATGCACCAAGGATGAAAAAAGGAGATTTCCACCAAGGACAAATGAAGCCAACATACATTAGGCAACCTAATGCCTCAAGGTATGAAAAATCATTCAATGGTTATTATTTCTCATGTTATGATTTTGGTCATAGAGATAGAGATTTAAGAAAAGGTCTCCTAGGAATGGTGTAGGGATCTTCCATGGTGAATGTCATTCATGTTGTGAGTATGGTCATAGAGTCCAAGGATTGTGGATGGAATCTAAGAGTGTTTGAGCCAAGAAAAAGTAAGAGGATGTTCATCAAGAGATCTGATCCTAGAAGATACTCATCCATGGGAAGACAATAGAAGTGAGTTTTCTAAGAATGTTTGTATGCTACAATTGTAATGAACAAGGACATGTTGTTAGGTTTTTCTTATATGATCCACCTAGACATATTGATGGTTTCAAGAGGAAGAATACAATAGCGTGATACATCTGTAACAAAATTGGTCATGTTGCAAGGAATTTTATCAAATTATCTCAATTTAAAAAATATTTTTCAAGGTCCTAGTATATAAGGAAGGGGTCTTCAAAGGCCTAGAATACATGAAAATGGTCCAAGAAGGAATTGGGAACCAAGAAGAGATCTTCATACTTCAATAAGAGCTAGTGATGGTGGAAGGAAAGGTGTGATACAAATCTCATATCAGAAAAGAGAAGAAGAAGGAGTTGTTCAAGTACCTAAGGGGCTTGGGACCTCTTCAAGACCTTCTTTTAGGTCTTCTTGGTGATCATATACCTTCACTATGTTTCTTGAAGGTATATTAGTGAAAATGAAGCATTAAACTAAGGGGATTTGATTTTGTCATTATGTGTGACTCCTTCATGTGCATAAGTTATGTCTTTCGATGTCTTTGTGGTGAAAGTTGGTTATTCTATTAGTATAAAATGTCAAACTCTTAGTATTGTGGTCATTAGATGTACTTGTCTAAGTTCTTATGGTTTGTGTTTGTATCATCATGGCGTATGGTTGGTATGAGATGGTTTTTTATGTTCATGATTCTCATTTTCATGTCATAAGATTATGTATTGGTTTTAAACTCATGAAGTATGTTCCATAGTCTCTGAGTCTATGCTTAGCAGTGTTGAAGGAGTATGTGGTTGTGAGATGCTTGGAGACAAAGTTTGAGTCTTGATGTTGTCATAAAGACATTCATGTCTGTTGAAAGGCATGTATTATGTGTGTTTGTTATTCAATGAATGAGTATGAATCCATGAAGGTGTCTCGAAGTTTTAAATTTATCTTGAGTCTCAATAGTGTGTTCATTTTTCTCAAAGAGTATGTTATGGTCATCTCAAATCAAGGGTCCATAGATTTTTCCATTGGTCCGAGAAGTGATTGGGTCATATATTGCATGATTCTCTAATAGTGTGAATGGTTATGGAAAGTGTTCTTGAATATTATCTAATGTCATCATCGTGTGATGGCTTGATCAATCTTTCCGCATGAGAGTAGAGACTCTTTGTAGTGCTTCTTGATGGCAATAAAACAGAAAATTAAGGTGGTTTTAGGTATGATAATGGTTACTATTTCTTCTCCTTAATTTTAAAAGTTAATCAAAGATGTTAAAAGGTAATCTCAATATGTATGATCAATTTTTGAGGTCATAAGAGAAAAATAGTTCATTTTGGCTACCTCACTACCCTGACCGGTTTTCACATTCACATAATGAACAATGGTATAGATGGAAAATAGGGTTTGAAGGTCTAAATGATGGGGGCTAAAATTTTGAATATATCATATAGAAATAGAGGGATATAGTATTTAAGAGGTTTGAAACTCTAAGTATATGTAGATTCATGGTAATTTGTGACATAATTCATATGAGTTGACATTGTTAGTGTAAAGAGGCCTAATTGAGAAGATGTATCTTTGCAAACTAGGTGCAAGTTTCTTTTGGAATGAGCGCTCAAGGTTGATTTGGAGGTTAGTCAAATGAAATGGATGTACCTATCAGAATAAACTTCATGAATGATTATATATCTAAAATACATGTGTGATTCTTGATTGTTCTAGGGCTAGTGACTATGAATGACCTTGTTGATGGTGTAATAAATAAGATGAAGTGATTTCTTGATGTCACTCAAAATATTTAAGGTATAGATGGTATTGTGAACTTGTGAATGAGTCCCAGAAGTAGAATGATGACAAATATTTATATCATAATGCTAAGATAAGATCATAGTGATCTCAAATTGATAAATACAAACATCTACATGTTGCATGGTATTGTGTGAATGGTAGATTTGATGCACCTATAGGTATAAATGGCCATTAGAATGAATTGTTCTTGATAAGTCTTAATCCCATGGAGGATGTATATACTATGTGAAGTTTTACTTATGAGTTGTTTTATTTAAATAAATATTTATAGTGACATGACTCAAATATGTAGATTCATGATTGTGTTGATTATTGAAAGATGAAGGCTAATTGTGAAAGCTAAATTACATCATCTATTGAAGAGTTTGAACTTTAAGAAGCTGATATATGCATGTTGAAAGGTGTTTTGAAATGTGAAATTATATAGAGAAAATGATCCTAAACTTGGTAAGTTGTAAAATTCTCTTGTGACATCTTGAACAAGAAAGGTTATGATATATGACAACATTGTGCACCTACAAGTTTATAAGTTTGATATGAAATATATGAATGAATGTTAAAGTGTTATGAGAACATAGTTATGCTTTAATGAAGATGTCTCTTGGGATTAATGGTAATGTTTTTGAAGATGATCCAAGGTGCAGGTAAGCTCATTAAATTCTCTTATTTGTGTCATGTGAAAAATGTCGAGCTACATGGTATTTTCATAGGTAGAATATGCACTTCATAAGTAAAGTATGCATGTTAATGTGCTCTTGATCCTAAATCCACTCAAGAGGATATACTAAAAAGTGTATGTTATCTCAGAAGAAAGTTATAAATTTGTCTAGTTATTTTAGTGTGGAAAAGATCTTGATGTTGATTTCTCAAAGACATTGAATGCGTGTATGATTAATATAGTGTTTGTAAAGAAGATTTCTCGTAGTGAAAAGTGTATGAATATCCCATCTATGATATGAAAAGGTATGCACTCAAGTTAGCCTACAAGGAATAGAAATGTATTTCATCCCAATATGTAAGCATGTTACTTGAGGACTATGCTAAATGGTCTATGTTGCTCCATTATGTTGTTACCTATAACCCTATAGGTGTTGATCAACTCTAAAAATGTTTCCCAAGTGAGTACAATGTGTGTTGTGGTGCAATCAAGAGTATTCACAGGGGAGAAAGTGATTTTGATTCTAGATGGTGAATTGAGGGTTCCTAAAGCATATAGAGGTATGTTATGCACATTTTATGAATTTCAAAGATCAATTTGTAAGTATCTTCTCATCAATTATGATTGTCAAGAACTCGAAAAATTATTTAGACTCGAGGAAAAGCGTCTCAAGGTGATTTTTTAGCCAAGAACTCAAGGTAAGTTTCTCATTTTTATGCTTTTTACTAGATAGTAGGTCTTATGTCTAGGGGGAGTGTTGGTTTGTGAGTCATGGTGTGAAATGTGTTTAAAGCATGTCAAATTTGGTCTAAATTACACTTAGAACTCTTATTAGGGACTTGTGTCTTAGTATGGTATGAAGAGCAAGAAAATGTACATTATAAATCTAGTCTTGTGCCTAGATAAGCTGGTATTATGCTCAAGAAAGAAGGTATGATGTTTTTATATGGTCATTTATGACATTTTGGCATGTTCTATGGTATGGTTAGTTTAGATGATGTCTATACAACATTGTTTTTGAAGGCAAAAACAAGGATTAAGGAGAAAATAATTGATTTTTTGCATGCCTAGAAGGTGGAAATGGTGTTTTTGTCTCCAAAAAAGGTAAGATAATTCTTTATTCATGGTTTATTAACATGATCAATGTTTTAAGTGTTTGGCCCAGGGGGCATGGTGATGTCATGCTTAAAAAGAAGCTAAATCAGGTTTGAGTGAAATTTCAAGGTTTTGAGCTTGTTTGAGACCTTTGGTTGATGTTTCTAACAAAAAAATGATGTTATGAAGATGTGGAATGTGAATAACATGTTGTTACATGTATGCCTTTGTCATTAATGTAAAAATGGGGAGAAGTTCAGGTAGTTTTCCATCAATGAAAAAGGGGAGATTGTTGGCATGTGGTCCTATAGGTGTTTTCATTGATGAAAAACCACATTAATGAAAAAGTGGATGATGGATTAGGGTAAAATGATGTTGTGGATGGTTTTCTCATGATGGTTCAGATGTGTTCTTGATGATGTATGGAGATTCAATGAGGATTGTTTGCTCTTATAAGCCCATTCAGGTGCCTATGTGATGTTGCATGATGGTATGAGCTTATTGGTTTCTTGAGAAGCATGTTGGAATGATGGATAAAGTTTTGGGAAGTGTTTAGGCACTCATATCAGTTGCATAGGTGCGAAATACAGTGATTCACTATGTTTCAGGTGCTCATTTGAGTAGGTATGGATGTTAGGAGGTGTGATATTGAGTTTTGGAGCTATATGAGCTCATGTGATGCATGTATTTAGGTGTATTATGGTATGTATTTTTGGTCATTTTGAGTGATTTCATGATGAGTTATAGTGTTCTTTCAATTGACCCTAGCTTCTATAGTGAAACCCTAAGGGGTAGCTATGCAAGTCTCAATGTCTAGAGAGTTTTAGGTATGGTGATGACATTATGATGATTGAAGATGTTAGTGTGATGTTTCATGGTTATTTGAGAAAATTTTCATGTTTCCAGATGTTAATTTTGCAAGTTATGTCAATTTTTGTGAGATAGGGTCAAAATCTAGTGCATTTCCAACTCAATATGGAACTTCTGATGCTCACCATGAATTATGTTATTTATATGGGACATTTTGATTTCAAGGATGTTTATAAATTGATTATATAAGGTTTAACAAAAATAATGAGGTCATTTCATCGTCACATTTTATGAACGAATGTTAAGAAGATAAAGTGGTTATGAAACCCTAAAACCCTAGGAGCAACTTAAAGCGAAGATGAAGAAATATATTAAGTGGAAAATTTGATTGATTCCTAGTGATGATTTTATGATGTTGAAGACTCTCCCATATTTCTAGAAAGATATGGTAGAGGTCATGGTGATGAGTGGGCCCCACTCAAATAGGTCAATTTCTGAAGAAGAGTGTTTTGGAACAAGGTTTTCCAAAGGAGTTGCATACTAAATTGATTTTGTGTGATGTATGTGAGTTTATATTGATGTAAAAATAGGTTTTATGAATTTTTTTAATGTATTTTCATGATCAAGTGAGCTTCATTCAGGTTGATTGGTGAAAGGGTAGTTTTAGGCCATAAAAAGTAGTCTTTAGTAAAGTGAGAATAACTAGAGCTACATGTGGATTTTGAATATTATTAAATATGTGTTGGAAAGAGGATTCAGAGATAATTTATATTGATATAGGTTTTTCCCATGATGATGATATTTTATAAGGTTTCCAAGTCAGGTTTTTTTTGGACAGAAGGTTTTTGCCAAAGACATAACAAGATATGCTTTGTTAAAGTTTTGAGTTGTTTGAAGCATGAGATGGATTAGGTGATGCTTTATATCACCTGGAATGTGAAGAGGGATGAATTTTTCATCAAATGAATCCATTTATAGGTCTTGATTTTTCCTTTAGAAAAAATTTAGCCATTGATCTTTGAAAATAGGTTTTTGGACAGTTGATTTAGTGAAGACAAAAGTGGATGTGGTTTGAGAAGGTAATTGTTTAAAGGATTATAACTTACTTAGAATTATTATAAAGGTCTTGGAATTTCCATAAAGTGGTTACATGGATTTTTTTTTTGAAAGTGATATAGTATTGTAGATAAGTTTCCAGGGTCCTGAAAGGTGTAGGAAACAATAGTTTTGAGAAATTCAAAGAGCAGTGGTCCCATTAAATGAAATATTATGATTTGTTGACCTAAATTGCGACCATGTATGAAAATTAAATATTATTTAATTATTTTGGTGAGTTATGGGTCAGGGCTAAGTATGGATTTGATGTTAAGGCATTTTTCTCTTTGTGCCCATGGAGATTTGAGCATTTTTGGAAATATGTAATGATGTTTTTAACTAGGCTAGCCTACTTGGGTCACTTGTGAATGTTGTAATTTGAATTTGGGATGTTTTTTTATTTTTCATGGGTCGAGCCAAAGGAGGGGAAAATGTTGTGTTTGAATTTGAAATGTGGAGGAGCTTATTAAAGCATTGTTTTGGGTTCTTTTTGGAGCTAGTTGAGTAAGTGGTGTGTGTGCAAGAAGTGTGACCTAGGTGTGAGATATTTTCTAGGTTTTGAAGCATGAATTGAGGTTATATCAAGTGTGTTGCAGAGCATGTGTGAAATATTTTGAATGCTTAAGAAGTAAAGAAAGAGCTAGTTTGTGAAGGATTGGACACCTAGGGTTTGAGTGAAGGTTTGAAGAAGTGTGAGATGAATCTTTGGTCTCCATCAGTTGTGGAAGAAACAAATCAGAGATCATATCATCATAAGGTGGTTAAGTGGGTGTTTGATCATCTTACGGGGTTTTAGCCTCCTTGTGGAGTTGGTGCTCCTTGTAGGGTTGTAGCTCTACTAAAATAGGGGTTGGTGCTCCTTGTGGGGTTGGTGCCTCACTAAATTTTGAAACATATCAATATAATATTGTGTTTCAATGGGTTTTCTTCCCCTTGAGGGTTTCCCACTTATATCTTGTGTCTTGTGTTGATTATCTTGCTTATGGTTCTTACACATGTGATAAATTGTTGTATACAAACATTAATGGATGGTTGAATGTTTGTGAATTTTTTAATTAGAAAATATGAAATATTAATTTAATGTTTGTATAAGGATTGATTCACCCCCTCTCTCAGTCCATTTTGCTTCTAACATTCAACACTTGCATTACATTTCCCACGTAACCATGTGCCAATTTCTAGTTCATAAACTTTCTTTCTACATTGCTTCTCACCTTTTACAAGGGAAAGTTGTGTAAAACAATTATCCAAAACAATTTTTGTGATTATTGTTATTAGTGTATCCCATTCATTATTTTTGGTGTTTCTCATTTCGAAAACTTGAGAGATTGTTGCAAGCAAGGACAAGTTGGTTGGAGACTCTAGAAATTTTATTGTAATATACGGTGTTGCAATGTAGTAACCATAAGAGGAAAACCATTCAAGAAGAGAAGTATTTTGATCAATTGGAGGGTTGGAAAACCATTTGGTATTATATATAGTATCGAGATATGTTCCATTGAAATTAAAGAAACTTGAAAATTTTAGAGCTAGTACTAGGATTTGTGGAATTAAAAGAATGACCTCAAGTTCTTCGACAAGCCCTTTAAGATGTTGAACCCACAGATAAGTGGATATTCTATACCTGCACATATCCTTAATTTGTAATTTTCTCTTCATTGTTTCATCTGGTCATATCTACGAATAATTGAGTAGGAGAAATAAAAAGAATAATTCCAATGATGTCAACAGTATTCCAGTACATCTATGATTTCTTTAAAGTACAAGTGATGTGTAGGTATTGTATCCTCATTCACTTTGAGAGGAGAGACATTTGAAGATGTTTGTAAATAAATCTCCTAAGGGTTGTTCAAATTTTTGTAACATGATTTTGTATTTCCTATCATGCTATTAGAGATGGAGTAGATCTTTCCACTTTCAATATTTTCGTAGAAAATTTCAATAATCTCGTTAAAACAAGTGTCACAGTATTTCTCCACCTTCGTTGTCCACAAAATAAAATCCAAAATAAGAACCACTTCCCCTTCCATTATTATATAATCGAAGGGAATTTTTTTCCATAATATGTCCCTTAATAGACCACACATGAATGGGTGTATTTAAGGCACTAATAGGGATTGGAAACAGCTTACACATGTTGGTGAATCACTTTTTTGAGGTGGTGTCTGTGAAATAAAAACATTATCGTGCCCAAGAGTTGGCTCTAAATTTTTTTGCTTTCCTGGACAATATGAATGAGAACCCGAGTAGAACACCAATCAATGGGTATGTTTGTGCCACAATATCCATGTCACTATAAGAATAGTCCTACAACCAAGAAGAAGGAAAACAAAAAAACATTAGATATTCTAGATAGGGAATGAAATGATTTAGCAATAAAGAATACGAAAAGAAATATACACTTGATGTTTGACCATTCTACAACTACAAAGTGTTTTTGCAAACAAACAATAGTTCATTCTCTTAACATTTTTTTCAAAACCAACTTTACAAATTTAGATGGCAGCAATGTTGTTAGCAGTGCACTCAATCGTAAAGGTCCACACGATCTTGGGTCTCAAAGCTCAACATAGATTGAAGTGGGAAAAATTTCAAAAATTGAAATATTGGCTCCACATCGGACCTCCCGAAAGTAGACGTGTTATGTCTCCAAAGCTCAAGGAAAAGTCCATTACATGAAAACCACAAAAATGGGATTTATGCACGTTAACTTTAACTATTTAAAAACAATGTAAATGTAAAATAGAGAAGGAACACGAATGCGTAGTTTATGTTTACTCGTGTGGCTAGGAGGGTTACCTACAATGAATATGAAATTTCCAATAAATGTGAATTGAAATGAATCAAATATTTTCAACCGAACCACCAATTGTAATTACACTTTTCCCAAAATAATGTCAAAAAAATTGTAGGAAATCGTAGCGTGGCAACGAGATGAAAGAGTAGAAGAAAATGTTTGCGTAACTTACAAAAAAATAGACACAAGCACAATTTTTCCAAATAAAATCAAGCAAATTGTGCATATCTTCACAAACAAAAATTACTTATAAAAACAAAGATATGGTAGTCTAAGCACTAAATAAGTTATAGCCTTAAACTCTTTTTAATATGTCATAGGAAGACAAACAACTCAACATCAGTTATATGAAATGGAAAATGATTATATAATCATAAATTATTTGAAATTTAGTACATAAGCGATTGCAATTTTTCAAGAAACTATAAGTTTTTTTATGTTTTCAAATAAAGAAGTATAAAATAGTAAGCACTTAAAAGAAGGAAACCTAAAGATATAAGTGTTTTTTTAATGAATAAAATGAAACATTAATGCTACTGCAAACCACAAAAGGGAAATACTTTTCTATATAAAAGAAAAGGTATGTGGATTGTTTACACAATAGGTAACTTCATTAAACATTTCCTTTTATTTTTAAAATTTTCTATTTTGAAACTTGGGCACTCAAAACAACAATAAAATATGAATATCATGTCATTTTTTGTTACAAATTTGATATATATTTCACATTATTATATAAAAAAGAAAAGGGGAGAAAAAACATTTCATATTTTAGTTAAACACATCTTAAAATATAATCATTAACAACCCATAGCCATAAATATGTGATACTTCCATAGTCTTACATAATGTGTGTGTGTGTGTGTGTGTGTGTGTGTGTGTGTGTGTGTGTGTGTGTGTGTGTGTGTGTGTGTGTGTGTGTGTGTGTGTGTGTGTGTGTGTGTGTGTGTGTGTGTGTGTGCGTGCGTGCATATTGTAGGAACTTAAGTGAAGAGTCATTCATTTCTTATTCTTTTCAAATTTCATGTTGTCACCATTAACAAATTTTTGGCACTTTATTTTTCTTTTTCCGGATCATGAATTTGTGGTTGGGACACCCATTTTTAATTTGTGTGAAGGTTCACATTTCATCACATTTTCATTTGAATCATAAGCCAATCCAATCCCTTGCAAATGAGGACCAACAATACAAAACTTAGAAAGATAAAAAGGGCTAATGGGAAACAGGGGAGTCGTTCTCTAACCAAATTCGTAATCACTAGTTTCAAAGTGGTTTTGGTTGTTTACAATGCAAAACATTAACAATAAATTGAATCCTCTTAAACTCTTCTTCTCTTTTCTAGTGGGGTGTAGTGATGCTCACACCATCAGGGGTGGGGTAAATAGTGTTTCTAGTCTTCATTCCTCCAAGTTGGAAAGGAAAACAAGCAAACACTTAGTAAAGCAAAAAATTGGTAAAATGCACCTAAAATAATAGGTGAAATAATGATTCTCACATTGGAAAAACCTTTTTGATGAATATTCTAACATACAATTAATAACAAATTGTTATAATTCTAAAGTAGGAGTTAGAGATCAAAATGCAAGCAATATCGAAATGCTTCACTTTCAAAGGAGTACTTAGAGAGATCAAATTATGCTCAATAATAAGCAATCCACATGTAAGGTAGGTTTAGGGGGTGGAGAGCCAAATGTGAGAAAGAGAAAATCACACTATCTTTAAGGAAAGAATTTGTAATCAATAAAAACCACCCCGCCTTTAAGGGAAGGACTTCTGCTAGTGACGTAAGAGATCTTAAGGGTGAGCACAAACCACATAAGGGAGCAAGACATTATTTTGTATCCATTTGACAAATTATGACCTCTAATGTTTTTAAAAATAAATTCAAATTTTTAAATTAAAAACTTATATAAATATAGTATGATTTTAAATGACAATATCTTGTGTGTAAAATAATCATAAAAGAAATAATAAAAATCTATTTTGATGATATGTTCAGTCTTAATTTCACATTGACAATCTTTTATTTTACCTCATACTAGTCATTGAGAAATTGTGTTGAAAGTAAGAATTATTAATTAATATGGATATGTGAAAAATCCATGATAAAAAGTTAGAGATTGATATTTTTGCATATTTTAAATAGATGTATTTAAGATATCTATACTAAAATGTTTAAGTTTGTTTCATATTTTTAGGCATGTTTTAAATAAATTTATTTAAGGTATTTGTCTCTGATTATATGGTAGTTTTTTTACTTAAGAGTGTCTAATTAGTTATTGTCATGAACAAATGCAAATCATTCCATTATTATAGATGGGGAAAACATAAAGAGACAAATAGTAGGATCCTTTTTATCAATCATTATTGAGGATCTAAATGTAAATGTTATAACGTCTGCATGCTGAATTTGTGAACAAAAATCAATTCCCTCTTTCTACAAACACCATTGAATAGTCATGATAGAAAAATTGTTAGTGTTTGATTGTAATGTTATTATTTTGTTTCATCTCTCAAACATTTTCTACTTATACATACATACATACATACATACACACACACACACACACATATATATATACCTCAAATGTTTGAATGATTATGAATATTTAATGAAAAAATTGTTTTCTCTCCATATTACTCTCTAAATGATACATACTTGAATGATTACATAACCTATGAAGAGTAATATTATACCATGTCTCTTCTCTCAAACTATATGATGCCATGACACAATTTCATATTTTTTGAAGTGAGTTCCATGAAAATGTTTATGTTGGCTAATGATATTATAGGTTACATGTTCCTAAGAATAAAGAATGTAAATAAATAAATGCATAAATATTATGTCTTCAACTATAATTTGTTGATCACATTAACGTGAAAAACATTAATATTTTTAGAAGAGTAGCGTGAGCATGGAAAATACAACTAAAATGAAAGACAACAAAACACATATGCAAACCTTCCACTCAGTTCTTCCTTGAAAAACTTGATGATAAGGTTGTAAGAAGATTTTGAGCTTGTGTAACCTTATAAATGGTTGATTTTGGGTGCTCTTAAAAGTAACCTCCAATTGGGGATTTGAAAATGCTATGAGAAGAGAGTTGGCTTGGATATAACTTCCAATATGCATATATTGGAAAGCAAATTAAAGAAGAGTAAGTGTACAGGGAAATACAAGAGGATTTGTAAAGGGATAGGCATGTTCTTTTATAGAGGCTGAGTAGTGGTTGGAATTGGTTACAAGTGGTTGAATCCACATGCTAAAAATAACAATCGAGGGAGATTGAATGGTTTGAATGAATTAATTCCTATTTGAGGGATAATAATTATTCGGTTAAATGGCGTAAGTTCCATCCCGAATGGTGGTTGACGTGTAATTTCATTTCCCCACCTTTATAGAATTCTATAAGTGTAGTTGATTGGACTGGTGAAGTGGAGTCCAAGTGGAGTTAACTAGGATAGTGAAATGGCGATTGACTAGGAAAATAGGTGTATTTTCCTAATTAAGTAACTAATTTAATTAACAACAATGTGCAAGATAACTAATTAATCATTTATTTAATAAATTATAATTAAGATAGCTAAATTAGGTTAGGAACTAATTTAATTAATCCCAATAAGGTGTAATATGCATGATTAATTAACTTGATTAATCAATCGTAAGAGGGTATGAACTAGGATGTGAACTGGGATAATACTAGAACAAGTGTGTGATTTTGGGGTGTCTACATTTTTCCTTCTTTAAACTATTATTACAAACTAATAGAATTTTAAATATAGTATACATACATAGATCGGTGAATGGAAGACAATGAAGTAAGGTAGATGTTTAGATTTTCCGGAATGCCCCCTCAAGCGGGTGGGTGACGCAACAAAGCGGTGGACATCCACTTGATAGGAAAAGACAAAGTGAATTGTGAACAACGATAGGAAGGTATGTGATCATAGTATGGGCGCCATTTGGAGAATAAAATTTAGAGAAACCTTATTTTTCATTTTTCACAATAGAGTTGTCACCGTGATAATGAAATAATCAAGATTGTTAACCCAAATGTGTGTAAACAAACACACACACAACAAAGAAAATATAAAAAGAAAAAATAACCCAATATACACAGTAGGTGCAGAAATCATGGTTATAAATGAACCAAGATGTTATCACACTAATTTCAATTGGCCCAAAAATTAAACATCAACAATGCAACACAACTTTGAAAAAGAAGACAATCGATTATGGCCCTAATGCATGTTATAATGATGATTAAGCATATGCAAATGCCCGCAAGAACTTAAGCTTATGAAAGACACGGGAATAAGATTAGATTGGAAGAGTTGAGTGGCTAGATACTCCACAATAAACTCTTGTTGGATCCTTTTTACAAATGATCCAAGAGAAATTCCCCTAGGAAAATTTATATCGCAAAGGAAAAAAAAATTTGTGGCTTTCCCAAGCGAGTTAGGAACCATGCAAAGGGAAGAAAGTGATAATTGTAAGATTGGAATGATAACTAGGGTAATAGATAAAGGTATTAATTTATTAATGTTGTGTTGATATGTTGAAATATCCACTTCATGGGTTTTCCAATCATAGGATTTTGATGATAAGTGAATGTTTGTTTGAAATTTAGAAAAATTGTTTTGTGATTTTTTTGAAATTTTTGAATATATATATATATGTATGTGTGTGTGTGTGTGTGTGTGTGTGTGTGTGTGTGTGTGTGTGTGGTTTTAAAAAGTTGGTGAGAAAATTTGAAATAAAAATACAAATAAATGTAAACAAACTGAATACACAACAAAAAGAAAACACATTATGGCTTATTTAATAAACTAGGGAAAACATAACACATACAAGTGTTCAAAAGACACGAGATAAGGATTGCAAACAAAAATAATATGAACAGGAATGAATGACACCAAAGTTATAAGTGACCTAAGATGCCAAAATTTTTCCTACAATTTGTGTACAAAAAGGTAAACAAAGTACAAAATAACAAACTGAAAGAAGCAAAAACATTGTCACAATGTTGAAAAACCACAATAATACAACACAATTTGCAATAACAATGTCTAATGACACTCCTAATGTGTTCTAAATTGAATAATTAGACACATATGAATGTCGTCGATAAATAGATTAGAACTTGAGAGGATTGGATCGAAAGCAAAGAGCGAAGTGATGCTTGGATACTCCAAAAGATACTCTTGTCGGATCTCATTGAAGTTTGATCTGTATTGGATTAAAATGTGAAATCCAAGTGTGCCCCAAGTAAAGTTATACCCCAAGCATAGATATACACCACGGGAAAAAAATGATTATTGAAAAATGATTGGGAACAATTATGAGGAACAACTCGAAATGGAAAAATTGTTGAACTATATTACATAGTTGCTGAAATTTGGTCAAACATTATTTGAATATTTTATTTATAGTTATATATATTTTTTTTGGTTTTTGAACTATTTTATATTGTTTTTGTATTTTTGAAAAAAATTATGTTGTTTTTATATTTTTTGAAATATGTTTTAATGTTTTTGGTATTTTAAAACTCGGTAAAAGGGTACATTGCTTGAACGCATGTGCAAATAATTAGAAGCATTACATTCCATTGGCATAAATGTAGATGATATAATGATAGGATTTATCACTCCATTCTTGGCTCCATGCAATGAGGAAGATGTGAGGGCTCATCACTAAGAGCCAAGAAGGACGTGAAAACTAGTTGAATAATGATACGAAAACAAAGATGATGGATGCAAAGACACAAGGTGTAACAATGATCTGTACGAGAAAAATGGAACTCATTTCCCACAAAGATTATCTGACCAATTCCAAGATGATTTTACTTTATATATTTTTACCATACTTAGATCCATCTATGGCCTATTGATTTACAAGATCCAGCTTGAAAGAATTGTTGTCTCTCTTTAACATAAGCAACTTCTTGGGATATTTTTGATTAAGCACTTTTGATTCTAAAGGCTTTATTTGTTGGTTGATTTTTTTGTTTATTTTTGAAAGGGACCCCCTACATGTTGCCCCATGCCACCAGTAAGAGGCAAGGGTTCAACGCCATAAACAAATTGTAGGTGAATAAGGACATATGCCTTTGTTCCCGAGTCTCATACTACTAGTAAGAAGTATGGGATTATCACTGAAGACTGTTAGGCCAAAAGGTGTAATGATTTTATAATTTTATAATTTTTATTTTTCTTTCTATGTCAATAGTGTGCTTCTTGGGAAGGAACATTTTACCCCTAATTCTTAGCCTCATGAAACTAGTAAGACACAAGAGTTCAACATTGTAGACCGAGATACATGATCAAAAAGGTTCGAGTAAAGAATTTTGAGTTATATGTTAAAGATATATATTATTTGAAAGGAGGAGTTAACATCAATAAGATTTGAGAAAAACCATAGGTAAAAAGATCCGAAATGATAGAAACCATAACAGGATGAGACACACAATGCCCACTAGGAATAAGGTTAACTTGTGTTGTGATAGGTAAAGAATGTGAAGATATAATATTAGTATAATAAAGATATCTACCAATAGATGGAATGCTTAATATTATTTGTACTCACTTTTCCATTTTTGATTTACAAACAGTGCTTTAAGGAATGGTTTAATACGGATTTTTATTTTATTTTAATGTTTTTTAAGTTTTTTGAATTTTGGTAGATGAGGATTTGAAATGGACTCATTAAGAAATAGGTCCATGTTTATTAAAGTTGAATGGTCCTAATTTATGAGACTTGGGAAAACAAGATCCAATTCAAGAGAGGGAATCTGAAGATTCCATAGGTCCTGAAGTACGAGACTTGGGTGGACAGATTCCAATTTAAAGGAGGAAATCTAAAGATTCCATAAGTCCTGATTTATGAGACTTATGCAGAAAAGGTCCAAGTAAAAGGAGAGAATCGAATAATTTAATAAGTCCTAAATTACAAGACTTGGGTAGACAAGTCCCAAGTTAAAATAGGGAATCAAAATTTTTGAGAGGTCCCAAGTACGAGAATTGGGAAGATGTGTTCAAAGTCAAAGGAAAGAATCAAAATATTAGATAGATCCTGAAGTATGAGACTTAGGTGAACGGGATCCAAGTCAAAGAATGTGTGATTAGATAAGTCTTCGATGAGATCAAAAGACTTGTGCTATTTTAGAGGATGATTTTCGATGTAAAGAATATGTTGAAATTCATATTCATCCACGAGTGGAAGAGTGCGAGGAAAGAAATATTGATCTCTAGATGTAATTCCAAGGTTCCTTATAGGATGTAGAGAGAAAATATTCAATGGTTCCCCTTCAAGGTTGTGAATTAGTTGATTTGATGAAATATTTACAATTAAATCATGAAATGGTTATATAAGGATATTCATGGGTATACGTACCTCATAGAGTGTATGCATGTAGATGTCTTGACAGGTAGGAATCATCGTTAATGATATGCCTACAAGATTGATCATTTGAGGCATAATGGACATAGAAGGCTACATTATTGCAAGTTTCCAAGCTTGTTGTGGTTGTGTTTCAACAACAAGACTAGAGATGTCAGGCATAGGAGCCAACAATGGAAGAATAGAATCAAGCTCAATGGTGCTTGATGATGGACCCTCTTTTGTAGTGTCTATAATTATAGTAAGGGTTGAAAGGGAGCATTGAATTAAGTTCAAGTTTTCTTATGATGTGATAAGGTTGTTGTCCAAAAGGTTCAATGTCTATTTGGATGAACCGACGAAAATCTAGAGAAGAAATTGATTGGTTTGAAGGGAGATATACTTTATTTTCATCATGATCTTGTTGATTTTCAGTATGTAGAGAAGTTTGGACAACGCACAACTCTTCATTTAAAGTTGTGGAAGTTGACGTTGTCATCAGTTATGAGAGCTTCATCTTCAATCTCTATGGAAATGACTCCATCGTCAATTAAGTCTTGAAAATAATGACGAGAGAAGTGTACAATTATCAGAGAACAACCTTCCATGAAATGGTAATCACAATATTCGATGCATTATACCATGTAGGCTTGGGTTCCTCATTAGAAAAGGGTCTCGTAGTTAGATATTCAATCATGTTATCGTTTCCTAATTGATGAAAGGAACTAGATATACCCTATTTGAGGGGTGTAAATTAGCATTCAAATTTTTACGAGTAGTGTCTACGATAAAGGATATGATAGATTTATAATCGATGTTGTTAAATGATTTGCCATGTTCGGAGATTTTCCTTTGTACCATGGTGATAGAATGGATTAAAAACACATTAAGATTATTGTTGGGTGTTTTTATTAGTGTCAAGTATTCTACCACTATGAATCCATTGTCAATGAGGTCTTGGATGTAATTGTGGGAGTTGATTTCATTTGTTCGTTTGATGACCATCAATGCAATGAAAATCACAATATGTGTTAGGTCTATACCAATCTACCTTAGGTTCCCCTTCAGAAATGGTTGCGTAATAGAAGTGAAAATTTTGGCACTTACCATTGTAAGAAATTGGAAAGAGATTCACCCAAATATGTATATTCACCCGTGAGTGGAAAAGTGTGAGGAAAGAAAGATTGATCTCTAGATGTATATCCAAGTTTCCTTGGAGGTTGTAGAGAGAAAATATTCAATGGTGCCCCTTTGAGGCTATGAATTAGTTGATTTGACAAAATATTTACAATTAAAGAGTGAAAAGGGTTTATAAGGATATTCTTGGGTATACTTACCTTGTATAATGTATGCATGTAGATGTTCTTACATGTAGGAATCATCGTTAGTGATATGCATGCAAGATTGATCGTTTGAGGTATAATGGACATAGAAGGCACATTATTGAAAGTTTCCAAGATTTTTGCAGTTGTGCTTTAATAACAAGACTAGATGTGTCGGAATAGGAGCCAAAGAATTGAAGAATAGAGTTAATCTCAATGGCACTTGATGATGGACCCTCTTTTGTAGTGTCTATAGTTATAGAAAGGGTGAAAGGGATCCTTGAAGTAAGTTCAAGTTTTTATGTGATGTGATAAGGTTTCTTGAAGAAAGAAAGTGATTGGTTTATAGGGAGAGATACTTGACTTTCATCATGATCTTGTTGAGTTTTAGTATGTAAAGAAGTTTGGACAACAAACAACTCTTTGTTTGAAGTTGTGGAAGTTTACGTGTCATTGGTTGAGAAAGATTCATTTTCAATATCTATGGAAATGATGTTGTCGTCAATTAATTCTTGAACATAATGATGGTGAGGTGTACAAGTATCATTAGAATGGCCTTCCATGGGTGAGTAATCACAATATTCGATGCATTATACCACATAGGCTTGGGTTCCCCATTATAAAAGGGTCTCATAGTTGGATATTCAATCATGTTAGCCTTTTCTAAATGATGAAAGGCACTAGATAGACTCTCTTCGAGGGGTGTAAATTGGCATTCAATTTTTGTATAGTAGTGTCTACGATAAAGGATATGATGGATTTATAATCGACGTTGTTTAAGGATTCACCAATTTCGGAGATTTTCCCTTTGTACTATGGTGAGAAAATGGATTAGAAAACACCTTAATATTGTTGTTGGGTGTTTTGGTTGGTGTTAGGTCTTCGACCACTATGGCTCCATTGTCAATGAGGTATTGTATGTAATTATGAAATTGTTTGCATTTTTCTATTTAATGACCATCAATGCAAAGAAAATTATAATATGTGTTAGGTCATACTAATTTGGATTAGGTTCCCCTTCGAGAATGGGTTATATAATAGGGTAAGTGACCATATTAGCACTTACCAGTTGTTGTAAGACAACCGGGAAAGAGATTCTCCCAATGATGTATATTTTCATCATTTGTAATCACAAGGAGGAGGAATTTATCTCTTCTTGGAATGGTGATGGATGGTTTAGACTCGATCTGTTAAGATTGATTGTTACGTATGTTGTGCATGTTTTGATTATCTCATGAAATCATCATTGAAAACATTATGGTTGTGGTTAACATACCTATATTTATCATGAGAAGAGTTATGGTTGTTGTTAGTATGGTTATTTTTATTGTGTCCATACTATTTAAAATGAGGATTGATCAAACCTTTATAAATGAGAGCATTTTCAATTTGAGTTTCATTTTTGATAACTTCCTTAAATGTTTTGAGACCATACATCTGCATGTGACAGGGATAACCTCTTCATTAAGGTTTGGGAAAAATATGCTAACCATTTTTTTAGGGATTAAGTATGGAAATTGGCTTGCAATTCTTCGCCATCATTGTAAAAACTATGTAAATATCTTGTTTGGTCGTTGCTTTGCATTCCATAAATCCATCATTTTGACTTTGGAATCAAGGTTGAAAGATAAGTGTTTAACAAAATTCTCTGAGAGGTGCATGAAGGTAGTGATAGATCCATTTGGAAGGTGTAGGAACTAGTCCAAATCTTGTCCTCCTGTACTTATAGGAAAAAGGTGTAAGAGAAAGATATTGTTATAAATCTCTTATTGGCATGCCATGAAAAATTCCTTAATATGCTCTCTAAGATCGATTTTTTCCTTATATTTATCAAATTTGGGCATTTCAAAAGATTTTGGAAAGGGCATACATAAGATGCCCATATCAAAGGGATAAGGACACAATTCATCAAAGTTGAATTGTTTGTGTTGTTTTTGCATACTTAAAATAGTGTCTTTCATTATTTTCCATTCTGAGAAAATGGTGAATTAGATTGTGGGATAAATGATGAATTATCATTCTTAAGGTTGTTGTTCTCTGTATTGCTCTTAGAATGAGTTTTAAATATGTCATCACTTTTCTTCGTTTGTTTGGTACCTTTGATATAATTATTAGTGACTTTAGAGGATAAGAGAACCAATTGTTTTTCCATGGCTCCGAGTTGATCGATCAAAGCTTGGTTGGACTCGGGAGTGCACTATATTTTCCTTTATTATCGGTTTTGGTTGTACTTGGTCCTACATCGTCATGTTTTTTTGACTCGTGTGGTGGAATTTTTGGTTATTTAGGTTATCCTCGTAATATTTTCACAACATCCTCATCAAATTCCGTAGGAAATATTTACCCCATCTCAAGGAGATGAAGTAGAAATCAATATTTATTTTTCCATAAAGTGACGTCTATGGAAAGATTTTCAAGTTGGTTTTCATCCTCTTCATCATAACTAATATAGAAATGATTTCTTTCCTCCCATCGGAGGACTGTAGTCATGGTTTATTATTCCCACCATTGTTGAAATAGGGGATGAACGGAGAAAAGAGGTGAAAGAAAACTCAACCCTTAGAAAAGTGAATGCTAAGATGGAAGAGGGGAAAAGGTTAGAGATATCAACCTTAGTAAAATGAGTGATAAGATGGAAGAGGTGAATAAAAAATTAGTGGATTGCCCGACTCTTTATAAAATGAGAGTTAAGATAAAAGGGACTAAAAGGGGTTAGATGTTCTCTACTTTTTAACAAACATGAAAGTTAAGGAGAAGATACTTAACAAGGTGTACAAGATCAACTCTTAACCAAAATGAGTGATAAGAGAGACAAAAATGGTGTGAAAGATTAACTCTTAACAATATGAGTGTTAAAAGTGACAAAAGGGTGTGAATGGTGACACTTAACAAAATGAGCAATGTTAAGGTGAAAGAGGGGTTGAAATGTCAGTTTATAGGGCTCTTAGCAAAATTACTTGCTAAGAAATTTGAAAAGGGTTGCTCAACTCTTAATGAAATAAACGTTAAGAGAGGAGGCTAAAAAAGAAGGGGGTGATAAAAGAACAACAAAATGAATTTCAAACAAGAAGTGAAGGAATGATGATGAGAAGTTCTAAAACTTGTAAAAGTGGAATTAATAAATGGAGGGAAAGTGATTGATGAAGGTCCTTAAGTTAGATCAAATTAAATGCTTTAAAATAGAGGAATGAAGGAAAGTGAAAACGTCAAGAATCCAAGAAAAGGGTATGTGAAGTATGGCAACGTAAGAGTATGGAATGCTTAAAGTTAAATAAGACAATGTTAAACTTGAGAATTATGAAAATGAAATATTAAGGTGATCACAAGGGTTTTTGACCATAATAAAGTGAGCATCACGATGTCAATACTTAGATGAAAAGGATAAAATTTCTCAAGTTCAAATATAGATGTCTCCAACCCAAGACTTAAACTCGTTTACAAAGTGACAAGGTGGATGAGAGAGAAAATAGTGAATGGCAAGAGTGAAACACATGCTTGTAGCATGAAAGGAAGATGAGAAAAGTGAAAATAATGTTTATTTTATGGATGTTTGGGCCTCTACCTTAGATTGGCTTGGACAAGGCATGGCTTTATAGGTGGTTCTCTCAGCTAGGTGTCAACAAGATATCCTATTGAGTACGATGCTATTACTAGTTATAGATTTAATTTACCAACTTTGAAACAATAAATAAATATCTTTCTCAAATGAATTGTACTAAGGTCGTCACTAATGGATATCCATGACTCTAATCTCACAGCGTATTTAGTGAGTTTGGAAAAAGGTACCCATTTCATCAACAAGTTCCCTCAATGTTCCCGACTACCGTAACATTCCCATTTTAATACTTTGGAAACAAGGATTTTTTTTTAGATGATTAATATTCTCTGTTCTAAATACATAATTTAGAACACACATCTCACAACAATCATTCTTATAACAGATAACCATATGCAGCTGTAATGACTTGATGTACCATTGATCTATTCATTCCATGACTCGGTGAACTACCGATCTATTCATGTGTAACTTTGAGCTTGGATTTTTCTACTAAATAATTCATATTTTTGGTTCTCTTACCCCATTCTGGGTTTTGAGTGATCTGTCTAAGGAACCTCCTTGAATAATTGTTACCACTATTCATCGGCATCATGATCCTTAGGCTAGGTGAAATAGGACAACGCAATCAAGCAGCTTACGATACTTTGGACAAAGATTTATAATATACTTTGTTCAGTATTACTTATTCCTTGACATCATACTCATCAACTGGAATACGTCCTTCACCCCACTCTATTGTTATATAGAACATCTTATACTAACTTCAGTCAGTCCCCCTTGTCCTAAGGTTTCACTCTAGATCGGATTAACATCATAGCCCACGTTATGAAGAGACTCTTAAAGACCGAGGGTAAATTGGTATACTGGGTCAACCTGAAGTTAACCCCGTGTGCCAAGGCACCCTGAATCTCAAAGGGATTCCTCATAACCTGATTATGGTCCTAACCAGTCTTGGAGAGAAATCTTGATCAAGTTCTAGGTGTGTAAATCTTATCGATCAATGCAAAAGGGTGTTGCCACATGTCATATGCATTTTTGTATCCTCGAGAAGATCCTAATCTTCTCAAAGGTACAACCTTGCAATTGACGTGTGTCAACGTCCTACGGAACAACCTCGAAAGATGTACATACCTCCAAGAATTTACTTACGTTTAAGTTATATTTGGGTTACAGGACTACATATTTTGGTAGCCTTCCCTAACCCCGAGTCCAACACTCTTTTAGTTACCTTTAAGTAATTAGGGTTCAACTTACAAAAGGGTCTTAATTAGCTTAAGATTGTTTCCTAGTTTTCGGTTGGGACCTAACAACCTTTTATCCACAAAAATAGGATGACAACAATTTAAGTTCCATTGTTTAGAAATAACTTATCCAACGAGGGAAATGTATCAACCTAATAGGCTGAGACATATCAGACTTAATACTGTTAAGTCTTAGTGATTTATAACCATTTATTCCTTTTATAATTAGTGCATTACAAGAGGGGAAGGTCCTCCTCTTCTTATAGATACATTTTAGGGCTTAACCCACACTCAATGATCCCTTTAATGCAGTGATCTTATTTACAGTTTTTTTTGAATCGCAATCAAAAGTTATAATGAATCACCAATTAAGAATGTAGTATTCAGCCACATAATTAGTTATGGCTTACTTAAGAAATTCATCTATATTCCATTGTATAAAACAATAAGAATGCGCACACAGTCATATAGACAATAAGAAGATCATCCCAACAAGATAAGATACACATTCTACATAGGTAATTTTCTCACTATTTCATTCATTTCCAAAATCATACAATTACAACTTATGCACTTCTGGCATACTTTAAGACAATAGCCTTCAACAAAAGAGATAACTTTTCTTTTCACAATACAGTTTAGAAATCAAATCAGAATTCTTCATAAGAACCAATTTAGAACAATCAATGCATCATATCAGATTTTGTCTTCCTTTACCACTTACGAAGACCATCTGTAAAAATTGCTAGCACGGGTCAGTTCAATGAACTGAGCATGATAAGCACTAATCCTTAAAACAATTGCATTCCTCTAATTGTTTCAATTAAACAACCCTATTAAAATGGCATCACTTACATCATACTTTCTATCCTAAAGTGAAGTCAATATACGAGTTTCTTGTGTTTCTCCTCACAATGAGTTTTATGGCCTAAGTCAAATAACTTACCATAGTTATAATAATTAGGAAATATCCTTTTCCATTAAAGAAGACCCTAAAAAAAGACACTCGGAACCAAAAGAATAGAGGAAGATATTGTAGATGGTACTCAAAGCCAATTGAGCCATCAGGAAATTTCAACACCTATATCATTTAGATGAAGATCATCTCCTGGAATATCAGAGGTTTGAATGGGAACTCTAAATAAAGAATAATCAAAGAGTTAAGAGTCTCTAGTAGACCTAACATTCTACTTCTGCAGAAAACCAAGATGAACTCTAAGGTACTTGAAAATTGTAAAAATAATTTTTGGGAAAATTCGGACATGGTTGTGGTGGATTCTTAGGGAGCTTCAGGTGGCATGGCTACTTTTTGGGATAAAAAGCATTATACTAGTATGACTCTAGTCAAATAACCTACCATAATGAGTTTTATGGCCTAAGTCAAATAACTTACCATAGTTATAATAATTAGGAAATATCCTTTTCCATTAAAGAAGACCCTAAAAAAGACACTCGGAACCAAAAGAACAGAGGAAGATATTGCAGATGGAACTCAAAGCCAATTGAGCCATCAGAAATTTCAACACCTATATCATTTAGATGAAGATCATCTCCTGGAATATCGAGGTCTGAATGGGAACTCTAAACAAAGAATAATCAAAGAGTTAAGAGTCTCTAGTAGACCTAGCATTCTACTTCTGTAGGAAACCAAGATGAACTCTAAGGTACTTGAAAATTGTAAAAATAATTTTTGGGAAAATTCAAACATGGCTATGGTGGATTCTTAGGGAGCTTCAGGTGGCATGGCTACTTTTTGGGATAAAAAGCATTATACTAGTATGACTCTAGTCAAATAACTTACCATAATGAGTTTTATGGCCTAAGTCAAATAACTTACCATAGTTATAATAATTAGGAAATATCCTTGTCCATTAAAGAAGACCCTCAAAAAAGACACTCGGAACCCAAAGAACAGAGGAAGATATTGCAGATGGTACTCAAAGCCAATCGAGCCATCAGGAAATTTCAACACCTATATCATTTAGATGAAGATCATCTCCTGGAATATCAAAGGTTTGAATGGGAACTCTAAACAAAGAATAATCAAAGAGTTAAGAGTCTCTAGTAGACCTAACATTCTACTTCTGCAGGAAACCAAGATGAACTCTAAGGTACTTGAAAATTGTAAAAATAATTTTTGGGAAAATTTAGACATGGTTGCGGTGGATTCTTAGGGAGCTTCAGGTGGCATGGCTACTTTTTGGGATAAAAATCATTATACTAGTATGATTCTATCTAAAACTAGTAACCATCTTGTTGTTAAATTCCATGCTATTGAAAATAACTGTACTTGGATCCTTTCTAATATCTATGCACCTAATACGGTTATTGGGAGAAGGAAACTCTGGAATGATCTAAATATTTTCAGAAATCAGCATAGTTCTAACAACTGGATTATTATGGGTGACTTCAACTCTCCTTTAAATCCAGGGGAAAAACAAGGGGGAAACTCTTGTTTCTCCACTGGCATGGATGAATTTGTTGATTTCGTTGTTGATTTAAATCTCATGGATGTGGATCTTCATGGCAATCAATATACCTGGACAAATAGAAGGTTGGGTAGGGATATGATTCAAGTCATACTAGATAGAGCTCTTATCTCTGCTAGTTGGATTCTACACCAAGACTTTCATCTCACCTCTCTGCCTAGAATTAGATCTAATCACAATCCGATAGCTTTAAATTTTGTCAATTGGGCTAAGCCCACCAGGAGCTCCTTCAAATTTGAAAATATGTGGATGGAGCATGATGACATCTTTGATAAGATTAAGGAATGGTGGAATTGGGTTGGTGAGGGAACTGCTCAATTTAGGCTTATTCAAAAGCTTTAAAATGTCAAAAACAGGTTAAAATTTGGAATAAAGAAATCTTTGGGAATGTTTTTGTGAGAAAAAAGGAATTAAAACAGAAACTCCAAGATTTGGAAATCAAAATAAATTCAAAGGGGAGGTCTTTAGAGGATCATTTAGCGAAAAAAAAATCCTTTCAGAGCTACACACAGGTTTGTAGTAGGGAAGAATCCTTATGGAGACTTAAATCTAGGGCAATCTGGCTGAAAGAGGGTGACAAAAATATGAAGTTCTTCCATATGACCACTTTGAAGCATAGAGCCTATAATAGGATTGCGAAGTTTCTAAAGGAAACGACATCATCATAAAAGATCCACAGATCATCAAGGATGAAGCTCTTAGATTCTATGAAAAATTGCTCAATGAGAAGAGTGCTACTAATGATGTGGCTGACTCTTTTCTGTTAGAGGCTATTCCACAAGACAAAATTGAGGAGTAGAGATTTAAAGACATTACCAAAGTTGTCACTTTGGAGGAGCTTCAAAAAGCTATTTTTACTCTTGAAGGAGATAAGGCTCGGAACCTAACTGACTTCTCTGTCAAAAAATTTCAAAATTTTGGGAAATTTGTTCGGATGATCTCCTTAGGGTTGTAAATGAATTCTTTAGAACTGGTGATTTACTGAAAGAGATAAATAATACTCACATTGTGCTTGCTCCAAAAAAATGGACGCTAAATATTTCAAATATTTCCGACCCATTAGCTTGGTTAATGTTGTCTATAGAATTTTTACTAAGATTATTGCTACCAGACTTCAGTTCATTTTGAATGATTTAATCTCAAAACAACAGAGTGGGTTCATCAGAGGAAGGATAATTCAAGATGGTGTGATCATGGTGCATGAGATTATACATTCTATGGATAATAATAAAAAAGAAAGCATGGTCCTTAAACTTGACATGAATAAAGCCTTTGATAAAGTCTTTTCTTGACAAGGTTCTGGCCAAATTTGGTTTTCTCAACAAATTCAGAAGAATTATCAAGGCTTGCATTTCTACTGCTAGATTCTCTGTGGTGGTTAATGGTGAACTAGTGGGGTACTTTACAGTAGGGGTTTAAGACAGGGGATCCTATATCCCCTTTTCTCTTCATTATTATGGCGGATAGCCTCAGCAGAACAATTAACAAAGTAGTTAAAGATGGTCTTCTTAAAGGCACTAAACCTACTTCTACAAATCAAATGACTTCTCATCAACAATTTGTGGATGATACAATCCTAATTTTAGTGGCATCTATCCTAGAAGCTAAGGCGATCAAGTCCATTCTAAAATTTTATGAGGTTGCTTCTGGGCAAGAGATCAACTTTGATAAAAGTTCAATTTTCTTTTTCAACACACCTATGGAAAGACAACATAGAATTGCTAAAATAATGGGGTGTAAAATCAATTCACTTCCCACTACTTATTTGGGGCTCCCCTTGGTACTAAAAAAGTCTCAATCAAATTCTGGAATGATCTACTAGAAAGATTCCAAAAGAAAATGGCCAGATGGAAAGGGGCCATTCTTTCCAATCTGCTGGTAAATGTCTACTTATCAAAAGCACTCTTCAAAATCTACCTATCTACATTATGTCTCTCTATAATATTCCTTCTGCCTTCAGAGAAAAAATTGAAAGGATCTAGAAACACTTTTTATGGTAGGGAATGGAGGAAAAATTCAAATATCACCTGGTTGCTTGGGATCAAGTGTGCACTCCTAAAATAATTGGGGGACTGGGCATAAAAGATATAAGAAAAATGAATATGGCCTTAATTACAAAAATGGGTTGGAGAATGCTCTCAGAGGAACAACCATGGATTGATCTTATTAAGGCCAAGTATCTTGAACAACAAACAACTTTCTCTTTCCTTCATGATGAACAACTTCCCCAAGGTTCCATTTTCTGGAATAACTTGATTCAAGTCAGGAATTTCATCAAGCAAGGATGTAGATGGAAAGTGGGAAATGGCAGAGACATCAATTTTTGGGGGGATAATTGGTCTAATTTCAGCCTCAATGATAGATTTGGTGCAGTCAAAGATAGTCTTGAACATAAGTATGGTACTAAGGTCATTGATTACATGGAAATTGATGGAAACAAGAAGAGATGGAAACAACTCTCGGTGGATAGAATTGAACTGAACTCCATGATGTCCTCTCTTCAGGAACAATTGGACCTCATTCCCTTGAATCAATTGGAAGTCAAGGATGAAATTTTCTGCACAATTCTAGAGATGGAGATTATACAGTGATTAAATTTGGTTATAATTCTTACTTTGAGAATATCCAGAGTGAGTTTAATTGGAGCAAGATTTGGATGACTGAACTAACCCCTAAAATTAATTTTTTTCTTTTGGCTTGTTCTTAGAGGTAGAATTCTTACTAATGACAACCTGATGAAGAAAGGATTCATAATGCCTAATAGATGTCACCTTTGCAAAAAAGAGTCTGAGGATATTAAGCATCTTTTTGTCCACTGTGAGTATGCTTCAATGATCTGGAGCTATGCCTTTTCTAAGTTCAATGTTTTCTAGACTGTGCCAAAGGATTTCATCTAGTTTTGGATCCAATGGAATCCTCCTTTTAAGCATTGTGTTGTGAGAAGACTTTGGAAACTGGTCATGCCCCATATTATCTGGAGGATCTGGAAAGATAGAAATGACATCATTTTCAGAAACAATAAACAACATTGCAAGCTTAGCTTTGTTAAGATTGGTCATGCTATTAAAGAAAATATTGAGAGATTCAAACCTCCCAAGAATAAGAAATATCCTGAGAATGAAGAATATATTCTTTCCAACTAGAAGATAGGAGCTGCAAATTTGCAGATTAGGAATACTTCAAACATTGATAGGTCTTTGATTCATTGGATCCCTCCTGAGATTAACTGGCATAAACTAAACTTTGATGGTGCCTCCAAGGGTAATCCTGGAATTGCTTTAGGGAGGTGTAATTTGTGATCATAAAGGTTGTTTAGTTGTTGCTTATGCTTTGGAAAAATGGGGATTCAGACAAATCATTATGCAGAAGCCCTAGCTGCTCTATGGGGGCTAAGGGTTGCTAAAGATTATAACATACAAAAAATAATTTTGGAAGGAGATTCACTAAACATTATCAATCACCTCAATCAGCTTTCTCCTCCTAGCTGGACTATTAAGGACTTTATTATGGAATCCATAAATATTTGTCAAAATTTCAAGAATATCATCATTAGGCATACTTATAGGGAGGGGAATAAGGTTGTGGATACCTTGGCCAATTTTGGCATCAATAATAATCTAACCATTTGGGATAATGAAAATTACATCCCTAAGGAGGTACATAATAGCATTAATGTGATAAATATGGGCAATCAAGCATGGAGTAGGAATAATAATGGAATGGCATGGGCTTTAGCAGGGTGTGAAAGATCACACATGTGAGAAATATCATCCTAACTACGGCCATATTAACGCCCATGATCCTCGAACAGGTGGCTAGGTTCTCAAAACCAGGACAAACATAAGGAAAATAAAGATTCAAACGAGGTTTTGAGTAGAAAAATTGCAGGAATAGCAGGGAGAAGGAGATGGGAGGTGCCCCGTGCCAACTGGAGCCTTGCAGTGATCCGGCTTGGAAGAACAATGAGGAGCTATGGAACCTCCTACAAAAGGGAGGCATTTCCAATTTTATAGAATGCATTCAGGGGCATGACTAAATATTTTAGTTCATTTTACAATGGACTGGAAGGACAGAAAGGTGGAATATGGTGGTCACCGAGTTATTATAAATGAAGAATTGATTGTTGAGGCAACAGGCCTCGAAGTTGGAGGGATATCATTTTTTCAACAAAAGGATTGACAGGGCCACCGAGGCTAAGAAATTCTCTTGAAGAAGGAGAGGAGCTCATGAATTTGTTTATGTGGGTGTTAGGGTAAGTTCTATCCCCAAGCCTTTTGATGAAGTTACAAAAATGATGGTTAGGTACATTTCTCTAGAAGGGTGCTACAAAACTATCCCTATCAAGCACCTGGTCTTTCTTAACCACTTTAGAAGACAATTTGCGGTCTGCTTCCCACATTACCTACTAAATTCCCTTCAACGACTCCATTTTAGATTTCCGAAGCACTCTCATGCTATCCCTCTTCACCAGGGCCTTATCTTCCTACTTCATAAGCTCTGTGTCTCCAAGTTCCCGGCTTCCCGCCCTCTCCCAACAATCTGCACATCACTACCTCCACTACTCCCACTTCCATTCTGGAATACCTCTTCCAAACCCAAGACTAAGAACCCAAAACTTCCCAAAATTGACATCCCTCACTCTGCCCAGGTTCTTAGAAGCACCAAAGAGCTAGAAGTTGCGCATAATTTGCTGCATATTAGTAATGTTGGCCAGATACGGCCCTGCATCAAGAGGGGAATAATATACCTCATAGGTTGGAATCTCTAGAGAAAGAGATGAAGCAGTTAAAGAAGGACTGCAGCGCATGGATAAGCAGAAAGGAAAAAGAAAGATTGATGATGATAATGACAATGGGAAGGATCAGATTGTTGACATTTACAAGAAATTGAACTCTTAGACAATAGATTGGGGAGATCCAAAGATAGGCATGATCATAACATGGCTATCTTCAATGCCATTAGTGACTTCTTAGAACAGCATGTTTGAAGCATTACCATGCTTAGCGGGATCCCATACACTATCTGGGGACTGACAAGGAGAGAAGCCAGGCCATATCGAAGCTGAACACAACTGACCCCACACACATCACCACTTTGGCATTGTTCACTTTGCTACAAACAATCCAATCTAGGATCGACAGAGCTTCCAAGAAGTAATCTCCCTTGGGCTAGAGGGCCTTGTTCTTGTTGTTACTTTATTTAGGTCTTTTTGTTGTTTCTCTACTACTTTTTTGCTATCTTGTTGCAGTTTCTGTTTTGTTTAGCTTTCTTCTAGTAACTATCTTGTGGTTACTGATGGACATAATGTTTTATCTAGATTTTGATCCTCTTTTGTTGTCCCTATATAGATCTATTTGGTCATTGAGACCTTTTTGCAACAGGTGTAGTTTCTTCAAAACTATTTACTAATAATAATAAAAATTAGGAAATATCCTTGTCAACTACACCTGCAAATACAATGTGAATTGTTCATTTTATATTGATTGAAGATTAGATTATCTTAATCAACTGTTCTTTGACCGAGGTAACCTATAATTAGTAAAATATTTTAAAATTCATTCAAGGAAACCTGTAGTTATAATTTTGAATGTTTTAAAGAATATCCTTCTTTAGAGACGGTCTTGTAAACAAGGATTAGTACATTTTCCTGAGGTAGAGAGGACAAGAAGAAAGAAGCAATACCATGTTTCTAATTTCCAAGATCGCTTATAAAGTGTGAGGAAAGAACATACATGTTGAGATTACTTTGATTAAAAAAATAAAAATTTAATTCCCAAAAGTACCGAAGAAATGATCATGTTTTTGATATTTTAGATCACTTAGAAAGTGCGAGGAAAGAACATGCACATGATCATTTCATGATTAGCCTCACACAAATGAAAAACAACAACAACATAAGCAAAAGCCACCACAAAACGTTAATTATGGTGAAAAACCCATTACATGTTTACAAAAACACCTAAAAGTAAAAATAATTGACAAACATGTTTAATAACCTACAAAAGAAAGTTTCACAATTAGTCCATATAAGTGAAATTGACGAAAATTTAAGTATAAGGGTCCTAATGTTAGGTTAAAAGACCTAATTGAATTAATTAAGAAATCATTTTTTTGTTTTTGGTACTAAATTAAACTTTAAGTAATTATCAATATAATTTAATTAATTAAAAACAAACTATAAAAAAGGATTAAATAAGTTAAAGTTTTAATCTAGTTTTAAAGAAAGTTGACTTAATTTCGAACAATTAGGTCAAAAAGGATTAACTAAGCTAAAGTTTTAACCTAGTTCTAATGAAGACTTGACCTAATTTTGAAGGTCTTTTCAAAAGAAAAAGATAGGTGAGAAACCATAAAAAAATATTTGGTTATTTTGCGAAGGAGGGGAATGGAAAAGAGGTTGGGCTTGAGATCCTCGAGCCAAGTTGATGTGTGCACTTAGGTGGCTCGAATGGGGTGCAAGGAGGCTTCAATGTGGTGAGGAGAGATTCGAGGTTGGATCAAGGTGTGCATGCAAATGTGGAGCTCAATGCAAAGGGTAGGGACTAATTTTGGATGACTCAATGGTGTGTGGTATGAGAATATCGGGGGGCGAGTCGGGGATGATCCGAGTTGGAATATGTTTGAATGAAGAGACCGAGAGAGCTCACTCAGAAAGCAGGATGAGTACAGGATGTTTGACTAGAGGGATAAGGAGTTAGAAACAAATCTCAGCTTAGCGAACAACTCGCCGAGTGGGGTAGGGGAAAGGTGGGCAATAAGGAGATGAGGAGGGAGAGTCTGGATGGGCTTGGCTCGAGGGTAGGGGAGCGAGTTAGGGTTGGAAGCAAGTCAAGGAGCTCATGGAGCAATCTTGTCGAGTTGTAAAGTGAGCTAGGGGATTAAGGAGGGAGTGGAGGCATATAATCGTGTTTTAATAGAGAGTTAGGATTTTAGTAGGATTTTTGATAAATTCAACAAGTGTTTAGAATGTTTCACCAAATTTAGCTAGAAAACAAAAAAATGTCAAAAACCATAGAACAACATGATTATTAAAATTTCCAAATTTATTACTAAATATATAAGAACTACCAAATATACTTAAGACTAATCATTTTGCTAAAGTTAGAGTAAAAATTACTAATTGCAAAATTTGCTTTTGGATTTTAAAATTGATTTTATTTTTTACACTAAAAACTATAGCAAACACATGCAATCAACATAAAATTTTAGAAACAACAATAACAACAATGTGTTATTTATTTTTGTGATTTTATAAATGAATTTCTGCTTATAAAATGTTTCCCAAAATGCATCCTACAAACCAAAAAACTCAACAAACAACAAAAACCATACTAAAAATAAATTTTAATCACACATAACCACATACACATGAGTGATTAAAGATTAAAGACATGCCTTAAAATATTAGTAAAATATGAAGCATAAATGAATGGAAAAAATGGGTAAGTGCCATTCGGTGTGCTAGAATGTCTCATTGGAAAATCCAACAAAAATGGAAGACAAACATAACACATATGCAAACATTTCAATCAGTTCTTCATTACTGAAACCTCAATGATAAGGTTATAAAGATTTTGATCTTGTGTAACCTTGTAAATGGTTGATTGTGAGTTCTCTTGAAAGTGGCTTCCAAATGGGGATTTGACAATGCTTCTGCTGAGAGTTAGCTTGGATATAGCTTCCAATATGAATATATTGGAAAGAAAATTAGTAGAGTAAGTGTATAGGAAATCCAAGAGGATTTGTAAAGGGATAAGCATGCTCTTTTATATAGGATGAGTAGTGGTTGCAAGTGGTTACAAGTGGTTGAATGTACATGCTAAAAATAGCAATTGAGGGAGGTTGAATGGTTTAAATGAATTAATTCCCATTTGAGGGCCACTAATTATTCAGTTGGCAAAAGTTGCATCCATAAAGGTTGTTGGGCCCCCGAATTATTGGCTAAGTACTCAAAAAGTGTGCGCGCACATGAGCAATAAGAAGAAGGGAGCGAGGGAGAAGTGTGGATGACAAAGAGGTTTTAGAAGGGTTTAGGAGAGACTAGGGCACGTGGGGAGAGACAATATACAAGATCTAAGGAATTAGCCATATTCAGCGTTCTAGAGACACTTAAGGAAAAAAGTGACCCGATTAGGCATGCCAAGTGGATAAGGTTCCAGCTTGGAGACTTGATGGTCAAGAAAAGGATATTCCACGTAGGGAATATTCCTAAGAAGACATCATTATAGAAAGTGGAGAGATCGAAACAAGATAAACATTCACTAATGAAGGACCACATGGACACTTGGCATGTGATCTATTCAAGAGAGAAGGAATGATGGTGGGTGTTGAACCTACATATAGAGACGCTCTAGAGTAATAAAGACACAACCCGATGAAGAAAAAGATGTGGGATCGAGAAAGGAATGCATCAAGAGTATGATGCTACAGGATATGGTTTAAAGCACTAATGCCGAGGGTTATAAGGAATGTAATAGGCCTCTCAGTATGGCGTGAAAGTATGTAGTAAGGGATGAACTCAAAGGGGTGTAGCTAGGACTCCCGATATATGAGTTAGATCTTTTTTTCATCATATACCGTATGGGCGAGATCCTCGCAATTACTTGTATTCGACCGACATGGCCTTTTGAATGTAATGTGGTTGTTTAGCACTCTTGATCAATATATGTGTATATGTGTTATGGATATATTGTTCGGGGATGCAAACCCTAGTGTCAATTCTTCATATTATGAATCAGATCTATTCTTCATAATCCATGTTGTGTTGTTTCTCTTGTTTTCATGCATAGGTATAAGGATATGGTAGCTCAAGTTGTGATTTTACATGAATATATACTTCTCTGTGAACTAATCCTTTAACAATGGCAAGATCTTCTCACAATTCTCACATAAAGGAGGGGCTCGATTCCCGCATGTGCCTCGAGTGAGATCCCAATGCCCATTGGGTGATAGGTCGGTGCACATGGGGTTAGAAGTTAGTAGGTGGATAAAAATGACTACATCTTGGTTCCATTGTCAAGACCTCTTTTTGAAGTTGTTGTGAGAATGATGCGTGATGACAAAGTGCTTGACCTTGGACAAGTGTCGAAGTATGGTTTAAAATCACAAAGGATGAGTGTACTCAGAGAATTAGTACTAGACCTGAGTTTGATGCACACAGATAGGTAGAAGAGCATCTATATCATGAGCTTTATGAGACCTTCTTTTGTTTCTTTTCAAGTATAGTTGTATGAATGGATTTTGATGTATGCATCTAGATCAAGCCGATTATAGATCTCACATGTGGACCTAAGATGAATATCGAGGCTACGGATGTTGATTTTACTTGGACATGTGTTGTTGATCATTGGTGGAAAAGAGTGATGCCCAGTTATACCTTGGAATACGCTATTTCTATATATTCTTGTCCTAAGGTTGTTGAGTTTGAGTTATTAAAGGATCCTAGAGGATTGTTTTTTCATGCTATCCCTCTAGCCATAAAAATCTTGATCATTACATTAATTACGGAAGAATTTCCTATGCCATCTAAGCTTCTTTTGAGTCTTTGGGCAAGGAAGCTTGGGTGGAGGAAGATGGCAGAAATTGCGGCTGAAAAGGAGAGAGAGGAGAGATGACTCAAGTATAGTGAAGCTCATGAAAGGGAGTTGGCTAGACAATGTGAGGTTGCATGAGTGATGGATCTATGGAGGAAGACGTTACATGAAGGAATTAAGGTTCGTGTAAAGGACATGGAGCCTGAGTAGTCTGTGCTACCCCATCTTAGTAAACACAGGAGAGAAACCCCTTCATCTTCTGATGAGAGTTCGTCACTTGGAGAAAGGAGAGTTGTCGACGCGCATCTGAATCCACCTTGTGACCAGCCCTTGACACTTAGTTTTCCAAATCAAGAGATAAATATTGCTAACCCAGTTGGTATTGGTAGGAGTGGTTGATCTTCACCTAGGAGATATAATTTCTCATTTGGTACATCTATGGTTACACAATCATTCCCTGTATTTTGAGGAATATTGTTTAGAACGACATTTGGGAAAAGTATGGGTACATAAAGCTTGGGTATCACGCCCGAAAGTGGTACGGACACACATCCGTAAGCGGTATAATGTCACAAACTATTGGCACGCAATTCAGTGGGACATTGGGGACACTAGGTGCAACCACTTCAGGCCCATTACCGGCTAAAAGAGGTGGACTGGAAAATCTAGAGGATCTAGTGGGTCGGGGAAAGGGACCTAGTGGTGGAGGTAACACAAGAGGAAATCAAGGTTCTAGATATGCTTTCACCTCTTCATGAGTTGTAAATTTTCTTATTCATTCTTGATTTTTTCAGGTTTGGTGATAGCTAAATACCTTTGTGGAGGTCCCATAGGAAAAATCTAGTTCCAAAACAATTAGTCATTTTTTTGAAATTTTGAGTTTTGGTGCTTTTTCAGCCCCTCATGTCCAAATTTCATCTGGGCTGTCTGTTCCTTATTTTCCACTTTTACTGATTAGTCTTTCTTTTCCTTTTTCATCATCTTTTTCAGATTTGTGAGTTCTGCTATCCCGATGTCCAAAGTGTGGTCTCAGTGTCAATTTCTTCCGAATTATCTTATTTGGGTATATTGCGTCTTTTTTGGCTTTTTGTGTCCCACTTTTCCCAAGTGTTTCCCGACCACCATTTCCCGCAAGCCTAACTTTTCTAATTTACATTCATTGTGAGTATTTCAGCTTTGCGCTCTCATCTATCACAATGTCCTTGGGATAGTTGTACACTATTTTTCCACTTTTTCGTAAATCAACTTTTTCAGCTTTTGACGAATACGAGAATACTCAATACGAATAAACATATGTAAAGGGAACGTCAAAATATCAATAAGGTTTTTGGATTTCAATAAGGGAACCTCTCCCATAAAGAGGAGGGATTATTGTCCCTGACTATTTCTTGATTTCAAAAGATCAAATTATACAACCAATAGGATCGGGGTGGGCAAGGGCCTCAACCACCTTAACAAGTGTTTTTCAAAATGTCTTTGCATATACCGACTAAAAAGGTGTTGAGGATGTTACAGAGCATGTACACAAGTGTGAGATGTTATGGCACGTAAAGAGGGTCACTACCCCAGAATGGAAGCAAGTCAATTTTCAATGACGTTTCAATGACACGCTTATAGTTGGTACCGAAGCATGACCCCACCATATAATGGTGGATTACATCAATGCGGAATGCCTTCTTGGTTCAATTTCATATCCATAAATTTAAACAAGAGCATCGCGCACTAAAAAGGAGATTCAACAAGGTCTGGCAGAGAGTGTGCAGGAGTACAACATGCATTTCAAGACTTTCTTATCAAAATTGTCTTATGATATTCATCCTTCTTAGTATGATCAGTGGTTTTTTTGAGGGTTGATAACACCTTTTAGGATATTACTCTCACACAAGACTTTCATAGAGCTGCGTGAGGCCTTAGAGGCTTCCCTGCATGCTGAGGCTATTAGAAGCATGGATACCGGTGTTATCCCTTTTCTTGAAGCTCAAATTGTTGCAATAGAGAAGCAACTGGAGAAGATTTCTATGAACTCGATGCATGAGACTTGCAGTGGCCTCTGGTGCATGGATTTTGAGGTAGAGGGGCATAAAAAGGATAGTTTCCTATGGAGATCGATATGCGCCATGATGGTGGATTGTGAGATTTTCCACAGAGATCATGATGCAAGTAGGTGTCCACTATTATAGCGCACGATCCGTAAAAATGTGTCTTGCTATTGCAATATTTGCACCTCAAATACTCATGACACTAAGGATTATAGGTTGATTGACCAGATACATGATGTCATTGATATTGGCATGTGCCAAACCAGCCTTACAAATAATTCCAAAGACAGATGGAGCGGCACATGGAAGAGGTTTCCGAGGAGGATTTCTTAGTCATGGTAATGAAAGAGAGGGAAAAGTGAGTTCCCGCGTGGAACTCGTTATAACTGTGGCTCTACGAAGCACTATAAGTGTGAATTCCCTAATCTATTACAATGCTCTTGGTGTGGAAAGAAGCATAAGTATGAGGAGTTCCCGAGCTATTTAAACATATGAGTTAGCAACACTAAAAGGAAAAAGGTGCCAGAATGGTAAGCATAAATAAGGTTGATTATTAATGGATGCCAATGGTGGTGCGCACATCGAAACTAGAGCCTATACTAGTTACGATGTTAGGCCGAGGCTACGCACGCAAGGGAAGTACCACGGTAGAAACCCTTGGTTATTAGAGAAGAGGTGGTACATGGAAAGTATTCGGTCCCTACTCATCGAAGGAGGTGTATCAAGAGACCATGGATGTAATTCAAAGCATACAAGGAGAGATCTAATGCCCGAGGAAAAAGTCAAGGTAGTTAGAAAAGAGGAAGAGTGTTGAGGATCCACAGAAGGATGATCCGATGAGGTCGGGGAAGTATGCAAGATATTAAGGCAAGAGTATCATTCTCTTGCTAGAGAATTATTATGGGAGAAGGTACCACGTGCTTAGAATAGAGCGCGGGATTCAGTTGTACATGCTAACCTTCCTCCCCACAAACATGAATATGATAAGGAGATTACCTTGAATGCGCTTGTGGATGGATGGCTTCCGAGAAATATTCGATTGATACGGGCATGAATTTCAATGTCCTCACTCTAGATGCATGACATCAAATGGAAAGGCCCCATTACAGCCATCCTTGAATGTGCTATATATGGCTAATAAGATAAAGGCAATGCCCATTGGTGTCTTGAAGGATGTTGTTTTTTATTAGATAAGGTAAAAATAGGGATTGGCTCCCAGGGGCCTTACAAAAGGAGGAACAAGAACCAATGAGAAATATAAATACATAAAATTCCCAGAAGGAGTTAAACATGCTTAGCTTAAATAACGAAGAACATGACTTAAAGAAAAAAAAAAAGTCAAAGAGCAAAATAGAGAAAATAAACCAGCCCTAAAACATCAGTTTGTAGAAGTTCACCAAAAGTCTACCAACAATCTAGAAAAACCCACTAATTTTTAGGAAATACTTCACTACTTCTAGCATGAATTTCTTTGTTCATAGCACCCTCAATACCCTTGTCATGCATATCTTCCTCTAGCTCATCCTCGGAACTATTGATGCACAAATTGAAACTCCTCCTTTTAGTACCTTCCTCAATCCCTTCCATCCTATCACTTAGCTTTTTCACCCAAAACTCTAGCTCCAGAACCTTTTCTTTAGACTTCACCTGGGCTGAAACAATTTTCTTAGAAACATTAATGACATCCAACATGGTTTCCCTTTGACTAACATTGGTTTCCTCCATCACCTGAAGCACCCCCTCTAAATACTACACCTTTCTACTCCACTCCTCGAAGCCCTTAAAATTTCCATCACAACCCCTCTTTCTTGAGGTGCTCGCTTCACCATGACCTTCCTCACTCTTCTCCTTTTTAGAATCCTCCCCCACATTTTTACATTTCCCATCCTTCATCTTAGTAAGGCATTCCGCAAGAGTAAGATCATCCTCCTCCACCTTATCTTTCAAAGAAGAGTTCAGAATAGGTTTCCCATTTTCAAACAACAGGAGGATGAGCCCTTCATGCAAAGGAATCTCTACCTTCTCCTACTAGAATGCCATCAGAGAATTATTCATCGACATAAACAAGAAAAAAGGAATGCTCACCATGACCTTATGATGAAACATATTCAGAAGGGTCATATGATGAGTATAGATTTTTCAGTATTTTCCTTCCAAAGTGATATATTTCATGATTTGAAGGCACACTTCTCTCCATATTCCCAGGAATACACGACCTGGAAATACCATCAATAAAGAAAGAGCACCTTTTCTTACCCACGGAGAACAACTCAATTTCATGCTCTCTACGAGTTCTATCCTTAAAAATTTTGAGCCCATCCATTTTCATCTCTGTCACAAGGGCGATGGTGGTCTCTGAAACCTCAATTTCCATACCTCTAACCTTGAAATTTCCCTCTTTCCAAGCTCTGCCAAATTCCTTTGATAGGGAAGGGTCGTGACCATGTAATTTAGCAATGAAATTACTGAAACCCCCAATCTTAAGCTTGTTCCACAAATGCTAATTAAAAGCCTCAATATTCTGGCTAGCCGGTTCAACCCTGATTCTATCACCACCCATCTTCACAAAACAAAACTTCCCTTGATCACAAACACTTCTCAAATTCAAACCCCCTTTCATGCCAACAAAACTTGAGAAATAGATCTTTTTATGTAAGTTGTCACAGTACCAAAGGTCACTTGTGCCAACATCATCAAACTTAGTGCCCTCTATCTCTAATAATGACTTCATTAATTTTTGGGGGAAAATCATCTCCTTTACACCAGATCTTATAATCATGACTATGAACTCCGTAATTTGCCATCTTATCCGCACACTTATTTCCTTTCCATAAAGTGTGATTAAAAGAAACCTTTACAAAAAAATTTAAAGTTTCCTTTACATCATTGAAGGATGTTGTTATCACTATCCGGGGTGAAGCTCACTTTGGGCATTTCAAGTCTTGGCACTAGCCAAGGTAAACAACTTTCCAACGTTACTCGTGTGCCCCGGTGTTATAATAACAATGTTGACCTATGGTTTAACAAGGGGTACATAAGTTTTGAAAACAAGGAATAATGATTCATCCTCCCCTTAACATGGGAAGTCAACATCCTATACTTTGAGCCCTTGGGAGAAGAAGTCATTGACAAGATTTATGTGTGCTCCATCGGGGACCCTAAGGTGATTCACCCTACGAAAGGATTTATTCAGTTTGAAGATGCTCACCATGAGCGATAAAACTAGCGTGGCATGTGAAAATTGGGTGCACGGGACATATGATCTAATTGGGTGACAGTTAAGAGGTTTTGTTACAAGGGTGATAAAGGTGCGCTCATTCAAGCCCCTATGAGGAAATAAGTTACCAAGTTATTCTAGAGGAGCCAACCCTGATGATTTCTTACGAGAGATGGAGACCCAGTGGAAAAATGAGATTGAGAGAAGAGGGATGCTTAGCTATAAATTTCTTGGGACCACAATGTGTTGGTGGGTGACACATCACGATAGCCTTCTAGAGTGGCGTGAGGTGAGAATCATGTTCTTTTTAGGTTTTCCCAAAGTAACGCACCCACTGCAATACGAGACTACCAAGGAAGGAACATGCCTTGTTTCATGTCCAAGCATGTGAGAAAGTGTGGATGGAAGGCACGAAGGCCTTACCACCTTCTTTATGGGTACATAATTTATATTCCACCTTACAAGGTTGTGCGCACACATGGTATATTCACTCGAGATGCACTGTCAGATAGGAAATTGGCAAGAGTTGACAACCGACCTCCTTCAAGATTTCAAATATCAAAGTACCAAACCATCGGTGGACAAGGTGTTGCATGTCGTTAAGCACCTTATGATGGGAGATAGTTTCATGGCGAGAGGATAGAATACTAGAGTTATTGGGTGAACATGGTTTGGAACCACGATTTGATAAGGAAGAGTCAAAAGAGGTGCAACTTGAGCACGCATGCATGGAGAAAGAGAAGGGAAAGATGTTCTATGTGATAGATGGTGAAAAGACAACTTTCACCACTAAATTGTGAAGTTTTTCCTATGCGGTCATGCCTTTTAGACTCAAGAATACGTCTGTTGTGTTTTTGTGTATAGTGGTCTAGGAATTTCAGGATTTTATCCATAAATTCCTTCAGGTTTACCTTGATGAATGGATGGAGTATGGACTAGTGAAAGGCCATTGTGACAATTTATAGTTGATGTTTGAAAGATGTTGGTAGTTGCACATATCCCTCAACATTAAGAAGTGTCTCTTCACTACTCCATTTAGAACCCTATTGAGGCACATCATATATAAGGAAGGCTTGTTGGTGGATCCCGCCAAATTTGTTGTTATTGTGGGATTAAGGGAGCATACTAGCTAGAGTTTAGTGCATGGATTCCATGGGCATACGGGGTACTAATGAAAATTAATTAAGGGTATGACAAGATCACCATGCCATTAGAGGAGTTACTAAAACACAAGATTTCCTTTACTTTGGGAAAGGTGCATCGACAATGTTTGATACATTGAAGAATAGGCTTATCACTGCACCCATATTATGTTTTCCCTCTTGGGATAAGTCATTCCATGTACATGTTGATACTTCAGGGATGGCAATTGGAGCAGTCTTAGCATAACCTAGAGAAGGGATTGTTGACCACCCCTTATGTTTTGCTAGCAAGAAGTTAACACCAATAGAACAGAACTACACTACTATTGAGCATGAAGCACTATCAATGATCCACGCACTAGCAAAAATTTAGCCAATATATTTTGGCAAAACCTTTCATATTCTACACAAACCACATGGCATTGAAGTACTTGGTGAACAATCCTATTTTGTAAGGGTGCATATGTCGGTAGGTCATGTTGTTTCAAGAATTTTAGTTTATAGTTGTTGTGAAACCTAGAAAGAGTAACTTAGGACCTAACCATTTGTCAAGGATTGACTCAGGGGAGGATGCGTAGAGCATTGAGGATGTTATGCTAGACTTACAATCTTGTTTAGGTTTTGGCAAGCACCCTATGACTTAGAAGATATCATTGTGTTTCTTAAAATGGGTGCGGCATCGAAGGAATGAAGACCTTGGAAAGAAAATAGTTATCCATACGCGTTGTGCCCTACATGCTAATCAGTGGAGACTTATACAAACTAGGCCATGATGAGGTTTTGTGTCGGTGTGTGTTGGAGCATGAGCATGTTGTAATCATGGAGGAAGCACATAGTGGGATTACAGGAGGACACTATGTAGGGAATGCCATCGCGCAAAAAATACATTGGTAGAGCTTGGTGGGAAAGCATCTACAAGGATTGCATTGAGTTTTGCAAGGCCTGTGACCATTTTCAGCACCTTGGCAAGCCAAGAAGAAGGGATGAAATGCCCTTAAGGCCAATAGCTAGCACATTACCATTTGAAAAGTGGGAAATTGATTTTGTAGGACCAATTTCACCGCTACACGAAGGACTAGTTCACGTTATATCATCACTTGCACTGACTACTTAACAAGATGGGTAGAGGAAGTACCTACAAGGGATTGTATAACAGCAACAACAACTAGGTTCTTGTGGGAAAATATAATCAGTAGATATGGATGTCCATTGATCTTAACGAGTGATAGGGGTACTCATTTCTTAAATGAGATAGTTAGGATCTTGTTGGTAGAATTCATGGTAGCCCACCATAAGACTACCCCATACCACCCACAAGCTAATGGAACTACTGAGGCGTTTAACAAAATTTTGAGCAAGGTTTATAAGATAAGATAACCTACAAGATATTGAACAAGGCCGCACTGTTTCAATTGGTGTTTGGCACAGAGGCTATTTTACTAGTTGAATTTATGCTACCATAATTGCATATTACGCGTGCGGGAGGATTAGTTAATGAACAAGCACTACATGAGAGCATGGAGAAATTAATTTAGTTGCACGAAAGGAGATCACTTTTTAGGTGGAGTCAGAAGGCTTAAAAGGTGAGACAAACAACATGACATGATCACCATATTAAAAATAATAATTTGAGGTTGGGTAGATGGTCTTGCTTTATGACTCCAAATTTTGCACCATCCTGGGAAACTCAAATTCCACTTGTTAGGGCCATATATCATCTCGTACATCCTTGATTCAGGTGCTTTCTAGTTACAAGTGCTAGATGGAACACGATTACTAGGATATTTCAATGGGAGGAGGTTGAAGCCTTACTATAAATAATTCTTCCTTGTGTTCATAAATAAGCGATTGCCATTTATCTTAGGATTCCCCTTAATGCATTTCTTTTCCTTATGTTTCCCTTTCTCATTTCTTGTTCTTTTCTTTTTGTGTTTTTGTTTTACACTCCTTGTGGGTCGGTAGCCACTTATTATTTTCAAAAGGTTATGTATGTGTAGAGGACCGCACATCCGTTTTGTATGGGGTGGTTTAATACAAATTAAAATGGAAGTCGGGAGTAGAAGTCGTGTTTGATGGCCCGGATTGAAGGATAAAAAAGTGAATAGTATGGAAGAGTGTATGTAGAAAATGTGGACATAAGGAGTTTAATTTTAGGATACATTTACAAAGACCACGTATAAAGGATGAGAAGCACAGGAACAACATAAGGTAGGTGAGGGTAAAAATCGGGTTAATGAATGAAGAAGTTCCTTTGGCACTGCAAGTTCGTGCATAAGGATCTTCGGTCAATAAGGATTTTTACGTGCTAGAAGGTTGAAGAGATTTTTCACGCAGAGATAGTGTGTAGGGGAAAGAGCACTTAAGGTTGAATTTAGTGGAAAAATCCTACTTTATTACAAAAGTATGTTGGTAGGTGGCATAGAATTTATCGTGGGAGATGAGAAAAATCCTATAAGTGGAAGGTCGGACACATTATTGTTTACCTTGCAATTACGATATCGAAGAGCTATTGCGAACTAAAGCATCCACAAAGAAGATTTGTGCGAAGGAAAAATTGTGAAAATTTGAGTGCGTGACTAATGTGATTTGTGAACCAGAGTGGAAGAAGAACACGGGTGTAAGGGTTGTCAAGGTTATGGTTTCTTAACTAAAGCATGGGAGTAAAAGGATTTTTTTGTGAAGGTAAGCCAAAATTTTGAGTAGAGTGAGGAAGAATTTTTTTAGTAACTCGACAAAAAGATAGCGCGAAAGAAGGGAATTGTTTAACTAAAGAAGGGAAAGGGAAAACGGAAAGAGGTTGTTTCCACTATTTTCAATGAGGAATGGTATGCAGAGATGCAATACCTAGATGGCATGTTGCTCAGAAAGGAGTGGGTATCCCATGTAAGGAAGATGGTGGTAAGTGATTATAAGCTGTTTCACCTAATTCTTAGATCATTTCTTTGAAGTGTTGATGAAACAGATAGGGTAACAAGCATAGGAGGAATACCTATTCAAATGCTAGTTGATGGGTTGTTGCGCGCGTATGACTTCTAAATCCACAGCTGATTGTGAGAGCTTCCTTTTGGCTAGGAGGAACTACCTATAATGCAAAGCAAGACCACCAGAAGGAATTAAACAATATGGGTAGTGAACTGCCTAGCGTATGCTAGATCCGGAAGTGTGATACTTCCTAGATGGTCATCATCCACCTGCTTTTAAACAATTTAATGTTGTAAACAAATTTAATCCTATTATAATTCAAAATGATTTACGTATCTCACTTAAATACACAATAAGAAATAAATATAATCTAATAGGCTAAGCTAGAATAGAATCCAAAGGTCAAATGATTGGTTTTGGGTTCTGCAGGTTCGACATAGGTCTCGGGTAGATCACAGGTGGATGAGGGTGAGATGAAATTTGGTGGGTAGGTCTCTATTCTGGGCTATATGGGCAAATACAGAGACCGATGTCGGTTAAGGGTAACCGATGGCGGTCAGGTGTAACTGGTGCCGGTTATTGTGGAAATCTAGAAATGCCACAGAACAAGCTTTGGGTCTCCTTTGTGATTGCACAAAGGACTTTGGTTGGTCGATGAGGTATTGGGTGACTAGGGTAGGCTTTGTCAAGGCTTTAATGGGTATATGGAGGTGGAAATGTTGGAGAAGTTCAATATGTGGCTAGGTAAATAAAAGATGATAAAATAATGATGAAATGAAATAAACCAGAGAAGTATGACATTATACCTACTTGGATTCCATTCCGTAATGCCTTTGAGTGAGGGATGGAGGTGTTGATGATGGGTTTGAAGGTTGCAAGTGATCACCAACTGAAGGAAAGCTTCTGCATGGACTGCATGTACATTCCTCTTTGCTTGGTTAGATCAGATCATGGCTGGGATGGCTGTGCAGGAAAAGATGTTTGATATCCTTCCTTGCATGTGGATTATCGCCAACCTTCTACTTTTTTTCTTCCAACTTCAAACCTTGAGAATAACGTTGTTTTGGCGTTAAAATGGGAACTGACGGCGGTTCCGGCTTAACCGGTGACTGTTAGGGGTAACTGGTGTCGGTCAAGGTGGGATTTCCTAGGTTTACCAAACTAGGGAGATTTTCTTGATTTCATCAAATTTCATGTCGTTAACCCACGGATTAGACTGGGAGCTTCTTGTGAGCATGCAAGAATGTGGTTAGAGGGAATGTAGGCATTGATTTTTAGATTTTGGGTAAGTCTTAGGTAGTTATGGCAACTTACTAAGAATAGGTCTTAGGTTGAGTTGGCTTGGTGAGGTGTCTAAGTGAACTATATGTGTGGATATTATTTAAAATAATATATTTAAATAATAGATATAGTGAGGATAATGAATTAATTTAATTAAATTAATTAAATTAATATTAGTGGGGTGAAGGGGGCCATGGCTAGGTGAATGTGATGAACGGTTTTTATTCGTCGAGGAACCAAAGGGGAGTGTGACCTAATTTTAGTGTCTACATTTTTCTCCTTTTTGTTGCATAGCTTGTATTGGTAAGCAATGCTAACAAAAATAAGATGTGGTTTCCCTATGTGTGGGTGAAGGTGATCCCCCTCAAACCAAGAACGGACAAGGCCGAAGGTAGAATCGGTGAGTGGTTTGATAAAAGGTAAATGGGAGGAAAAGGTAGGTGGGCATGGGGGAAAAAAGGTTGAAAGGTCTACTCGGAAATTCCAGGTAATGGGTCTAGGTCAAAGGTAGCAACAATCAAACACACACACACATATAAACTGCAACACATGCTACCAAGTTGAAGAGAAGGAAAAATCTACATCATCTAAGGTCGATAGGTTTATCCAAACAAGGTTGAAGTGATTCCGGTATCCAAGGTATAAGATATGGTCAGGAAACACAATGTAGGTTAGGTGCAGGAACGTTTAGGTATGTTCCGGTACACCAAAGGTAGGGTCAGGATAAACGATCATGGCAATAGGCTAGGTAAGGTCATTAGGTCAATCAACACAGGTAATAATGCCACAAGGTATAACGAACACATGAGGTCAAAGGTCACTAGCGATGGTCTAGGTCTAAATAGATAGGTCACGGCATGGGTAAGGCCAAGGTAGAGTTAAAATAATGAGTCCCCAAAGGAGGACAAAGGGAGGTAGTAAATGATGAGGTCAGGAAGGTGAGGTAAATGGTTTGGGTAAAGGTGGGGTGGGGTAAATGACCAGGGTGAAGGTTGGATGAGGTGAAAAAGGACGCAGAGGAGGGTAAAAGGGTAAAATTTAGGGCAATGTGTAGGTGAGGGTGACCGATGTTGGTCAAGATATCCAACGATGGTAGAGGTCAACCAACAATGGTAAGGTAGGGCACGTGACCGATGCGGTCAAGTGTAACCGACGTTGTTTAGGTTGGGTTGGTTACAAAAAAAAAAATCCACATTTTTGTTATTCATTTGTTATTTACGAAGTGAGAAAATGAAAAAAGGGAGAAAAGAGAGAAAAGTGTCTAGACAAAATGGGACAAAGTGAGTGATAGTGTGATTGGACGAGGATTGGTTGGTGAGCGGTGGGTCCATGGGATCGGGGTGAGAGATTTGATTGGTCGAGAGGTTGCGAGTAGATATTCATGATGGTGGAGGTGGAGAGGTATTGGACGAGTCCACCAGTATAGTAGTGAGACGTGCGTGCCACCGAGATGGCGGCGGTGCGATAGAGGTAAACGCCCTACTCTACATTGGAGTAGATTATTGTTATTTGTAGGTGTTTTGTGGTTTTTGGTTTTGTGGTGGGTAAGAATTAAATTTGGGTATGGGGGATAACGGGCAAAAAGAAGAAGGGGGAGGGTAGTAAATTATATAGGTGGGGTGGGTAGAGGTCTAGGGGTAGTCAATTATGGTCAAAGCGTTGGTTGGGTGGAACCGGTATCGGTCACCAAATAGGTGACTAATGCCGATTAAGGGGTAAAGTGGTCGATGAGGGTTAATTCCTAAGGTATCGATCACCAAACAGGTGACCAATGCCGGTTTAAGGGTGACCAGAGTCGGTTAGGATGAACTGGTACTGGTCAGGCTTTTAGGCACAAGGGTGCAAAAGTGATGTGGGCTAGGTAGTTGAGATGGGTAGGGTGAAAATAGGGTGGAGGGTAATGATAATTGGTGAATATGGTCATGGTAAATGTGGATTAATTTCATGCTTGGATTGGATGTAAGGAGATCACGCTTACATATGCGGGAGACAAGGTTCCACCTCTCTGGTGACATTACGCGGCTGCACAACGACCCCATTGGAGCTGCAATATCCGGAGGTAGTAGGTTTGAGTGGGGTTTGTCGTTACTGAGACATGTTGTTGAAAGCCACTTGATGTTCACGCTCATCGATAGATGGGATCCCGCGACCAACACGTTCCACCTACCAATGGGTGAGATGACTATCACCCTGGAGGACGTGTTCCGTATTTTACGGTTACCCTTATTGGGTGTCCAGGTTTACTCTATCTCCTCCGAGGCCTCAAAAGAGCTGATTGGGATAGTATTTGGTGAGGGGGTGGCTAATCTGAGATTCCATAGCACCAATTTGAGCTGTGGAGAGATGTACCTAGCCCGTCTGGATGAGACGAGGCTAGTGGTTCTATTGATGGAGGTAGTGTGCTTTGCTATGCACTTTGCCGATGCCAAGGGTGTACGCCTTTCCCGATCATTGATGGGGTACTCCATGATATGATGGTGTATGAGACACACTTTACCTAGGCACCAGCATTCTTGCTATAGCTATATAGAGAGTTGTGGGCATATGGGCGGTTGCGTAGGTTTAGCCTGTGTTGTACATTTATACTACACTGCTGGGCATACGAGCACATAGTGTGCATGTGACCTATAGGGATGCCCTGAGCAGATGCATTCCCACCTAGATTTGTGTGAGTGGGGTACAGGAGATGGGTTTCGGTGATTGGAGAGTGAAGATCGAATAGGTGACACACATGATGTGGCCCATTTTTGGTAATTACTTTGGAGGGATTTTCTAGAGTGGACATTATATGGAGACCATATGTGGGATTCCCCTCATATAGGCATATACATGAGGAGCTAGCTGAGCTCTAACTAGAGAGGTGGATACAGGGTCACCGTGCCAGGGAGGATAAGATGATCCAGGTAGACAGAGTCTGATAGCATTTTTTGCTCTTATAGGACATTCCTCCACCCTTCCCACAGTATCAGAGAGATGATGTGGAGAGGCCCCTACCTCTACCACAGCCTACAGTGCCCACAGGGGAGGAGGAGCAGCCAATGGATCGGTGGATAGATGACGTCGATGTGTACAGATAGGTACGAGCATTGGTGGGTGGCTCGATTCACGATCCATACCACCCCCGAGGCCAGCTGCAGCCTGACCTAGCTACCATTACAGTGTAGAGATGCTTTATAGGGGCGAGTAACTACACCCGATTACCCAATGGGTATACTACGAGACAAAGTTTGGAGAGTTTAGAGGCGAGGTAGCGAGCTACACATACAAGTGGCCAGGCTGCGGGCCCAAATGGTAGATGGAGGAGATGGAGATGGTTAGGGGGATGGTCGGTGGCAACCTTATAGGCTCATGTGGTAGGTTTATAGGGCGATTGGCCTGACCCAGGCAGCACGGTGGGGCCTTACGAGCCTAGATATAGGCACGAGGCGGGCGTAGGGTAGGTTGTTGTAGGGTAGGTACAGGGGATGAGACCTATGGGACCACCACAGACTGTGCCTGTATCTAGGTTACAGGATGCTCTAGGTGAGGCAAGATATTATCAGGACCAACTTATGGAGGTTAGGATAAATTTCATATTCTATCTTGAGTACTAGGCACAGTAGGCGTCCAGTGAGAGGATGAGATGCCGCACTCATAATATGGAGAGCATAGGAGGTCGGCGAGCTCCGAGGCCCAATCAGGGAGAGGCCACCAATGCATGGAGACCAGCTCTAGGTGAGGTGCCAGCAGGGACACAGGAGGTCGAGGGTACATGTGACATAGAGATGGAGGACATCTGGTGAGATGCCTGATATGTGGTCACCTAGTTTTTGATGTATACTAGTTATTCTTTTGAGATATATATACCGCCTATGTGCCGAAGATAGTTCTATTTTTTATCACATACCCGCCTACGTGCCAAAGAGATTTTGTATTGATTCATTCTTTTTGTATATATGAGACCGGCTTGTGTGCGATGACATTTTTTATTGTATATCGGCCTGTGTGCCGACATTTTGAGATGATGGACATGATGAGATAGGCATGTATATTGAGATACACATTTATTGATTTATATGATGAGATACATGGTATTTTGTGATTTGTTGATGTGTTTATGAGATATTGGTTTATGGCTTGTGTTAGATGAGATATGGATTTGTTGTTTTGATATGGATGGAAATTAGGTGAGTTAGGCATGATGGAGTCAGGTCAGTTTAGGCATGGATCGAGTCAGGTTGGTTAGGCATGGATCGAGTCAGATTGGTTAGGCATGGTTGAGTTAGGTTGATTTAGGTATGGTTGAGTCAGGTCGGTTAGACATGGTTGAGTCAGGTTAGTTAGGCATGGATCGAGTCAAGTTTGTTAGGCATGGTTGTGTTGAAAGTAGGTGAAGTTGTGATTCATTATTTTTTGCAATGAATGATACTATGGGTCATATGTGAGATGTGGTATAATCTATGCATAGTGATGATAGAGAAATGGTAGGTGTAATAAATGTATAAAATATGAAGCATCTTGTTATGTATGTGGCTTAATTTCCAATTTTGTATATAAAAGGGAAACTAAGTGAGATGTGGTGTAAATGGCGGGAACATGGAAGATGAATTTTTAGGGTAGAGAAATGGCTGAGCTAACCTCCAAGGGCCCCATTCCTCGAGTGCTTCCTACATAGTCCCATGAAAAGGGATCTTAGGCCGATGTAGTTCTCCCATAAGCTAGGGAAGAAAATGAGGAGGTGTTAAAGTGAGTTGGTAGGTTTTTGGACATGTTGTGGGTTTAGATTTGCCAAGTGTGGGTAGATTATGTGTAAAATGATGTAGGTGGGGGTGATTGTGGTGAAATAAGAAGATTACCCCAAAAGTAAGCATTGAGGACCAAGTCCTGTATAAGGTAATCAAAACGTAAACAAAGAAGGTTAAAAGATAAGAGGGGGAAATAAAGCCACCGATTGGGTGGTATCATACCGAGTAGATCATAGCTTGGTGGAGGTGATGAACATAAGACCCTAAAGGCATTGCACGATTGATTGTTCTACAATGAAGAGTAGTCACAGATCACCAAATGTCTAAGTTCCAAGAAGTCCCTTGAGGCAGTAGGAAATGAGAGTGGGCATGGTTCAAAGGGTGAAGAGTAGGTAATTTTTTATGGTATGAGGTAGCATGCACTTCGGGTAAGAGATCCAAGGTCACAATGGGCAAGTCCATGACAAAAAGGTTGAGTGTTTGACTTATAGTTGAGATAGACTGATCGATGCGGGAAGTTTATATGGGAAAAATTGAACTCCTTGAGGTCTTCGTGAAGCTGATCGATGCGGGAAGCTTCGGTTGCTCTCATTTTTTTTTGAAGAGCTTTACATAGTTGTCCTTCATGGGAGCAATCTATTTATAGTAGCAATTAGTCGAGAGGAAGATATCCTTTTGAGGGAGTCATCTTTTTATTAGAAGTTTGACTCAAGGAGTTTGGTCCCATTGTGAGGTCTTTGCAGTCATGGAAAAGACCAAGGTGAAGGATAGGACTCTTGTTCAAAGGGCAAGGTGAAACGACCATGGGATCTCATCTAAAGGTAGATGAAAAGTATCCATGAGAATCATGCTATGTGTAGTGCCGTGGTACACATATTTAAGAGAAGATAACTAGTGATGGGTACTCACATGATTCTTGTTTAATCGTTAGGGAGGTGTATGGAGTGAATGGTGCTCAAGGGATGAGCATGGAAAGAGACAAAGGGTGAGGTAGGATGATGAGTCAATAATAGAATGGTCAAATATGCAAGGCATTAAGGGGCTTAGGTTCAGGTTTACCCTCAAGAGAAGATAAACGATAAGCACCTGATCCATAGGTATGAGTTACGATGTATGGCCCAAGCCAATTAGGAGAAAATTTTCCCCGTTTAGTTTTTTATGCTTTGGTTACATGTTGATTTTCTTTCAGGACAAGGTCACTGACTTAGAAGGTTCGTTCATGAACATGCTTGTCATAGGCACGTTTGATATGTTTTTGGTAAACTTGAAGGTGATCCGAGGCGTTAAGACGACATTCGTCTAAGAACTCTAGCTGTTGCTAAATGGTCTGACGAGAGTCATCATCATTGATCATGTCATGGAGAGAAATGTGGAGTGAGGAGATCTGACTTCGAGAGGCGTAACAACTTCTATACCGTAGACCGGAAAAATGGTGTGGCCACATTAGAAGTGTGGATACTAGTGCGATATGCCCATAGGGCAAAAGGAATGTGCATATGCCAATCCTTCTTAGTATCGTCAACCACTTTCATGGGAATTTTGTTGAGGGTTTTGTTAGTGGATTTGGCTTGGCCATTGGTTTGTGGGTAATAAGGTGATGAGAAACTAAGTTGAATGCCGAAGGCGTCGTAAAGTTTTTGCAATTTTTTTTTTTTTGAATTGTTTTCCATTATCAATGATGAGGCGATGAGGAACACCAAAGAAAAAAATGATGTGGTGGTTAATGAACTCACATATTTTCTCATCTTTCTTGAAGATGAGTGGTATGGATTCCACCCATTTTGTGTAGTATTTGGTAGCAGTGATGATCCATTGATGGCATTGGGAAGAATGAGGATTGATTCCTCCGACAAGATCCAAACCCCATTGAGAGAAGGGCCAAAGGTCGCGAGCAACCTATAAGGCATGACTGGGTGTATGATGAATATTGGAATGTTGTTGGTATTTTACACAACATTTGACATAAGAAGCAACAATCATGGTTAAGGGTCGGCCGAAGAATAGCCTAGGCGAAGAATATGTTTAGCAACAACAAGGCCACCGAAGTTTCCTCCACATATGCCATCATGAACCTCCTTAATGGTATAAGGAATTTCAAAACTCATGAGGCATCGTAAGAGAATACCATCAAATCCATGCTTATACAGAGTCCCCCAGGATAATGTAATGAGAGACCTTTTTAAGGAAGGTGCATTTTCCGTTATGGGTGAGATCGGGAGGTAAGATGGATAGAGAACGGTAGTCGAGTATTGTTTATACCAAAGGGCACCCAGAGTCGTGGTAGCGGTAACAATCTAGTAAACATCATGAGGTAAATACTAAGGTGATTGGAGTCATTTTGCAGGTGACAAAGATTGTAGAATCGGCAGTGAAGCCGGTATTTGGGAAGCTACGCAGAGCCATGGTATCTTCAAAATTATTGGTTGAACGTGGGATGGTTTGAAGGGTGTAACGGTCAAAGGTGGTCAAAAGTATGTCTACATGATGTTTATACTTTTGAAGTATCTCATTACAACATTGGTACATACCATTGACTTGGTTTACGACCAATTGAGAATCACCAAAGATGTTGATTGATTTGACATCTAGGGCGTAGGCAGCTTTGAGACCTAGTACGAGCACTTCGTATTCGGTAATATTGTTGGTACATTCAAAATCTAGTTTGAAAGACAAAGGCATGGGTTCTCCTTCAAGAGGATTGAGGATAATACCAGCACGACCTCCCCATGCCGACACTTGGAACCGTCAAAGAAGAGTGTCATTTTGTAAGGGGGTTCGTCCAGGGAAAGGGTAGCAATTGACTCATTTGGAAAGTCAAAATTAGAGGTTGATACCTGGAAATAGGTGCGTCAGCCAGTTGGTTGGCTATAGCTTGGCCCTTGATGGAATTTTGTTAAATGAATTCAAGGTCAAGATCAGCTAAAATCATAAGCCATCGTGCGGCACGCTGATTCTGATAATGTTTGGCGTACATGAAGTGTAAGGGGTCGGTGTTGGTCACAACATAGGTTTTGTGGTTGAGTAGGTAATGACAGAGTTTGGTGGCAATGAAAACTAAGGCTAAGCAAAGTTTTTCAGGATGGTTGTATCGGGTTTCATACTCCAAAAGAGTACGGCTTATGTAATAAACCACCTGCTCCCTGTGCTGCTCATCGTGATGAGTGAGCAAGGCTCCCAAGGAATGATCAGTAGCGGATATGTATAGGTAAAAATGTTGATCATATTTAGGTGGAATGAGTACGGGTGGTTGGAGAAGGTATTGTTTTAGGGCCTCAAAAGATTTGTGATAGTCATCATCCCATTTAAAAGAGACATCCTTCTTTGCAGATGATGAAATGGTTGACACCGATCGATAATTGTGAAATGAAACGGTGAATAGATCAGTAACTTACCTTGTAAGATACATATTTGTTTAATGTTAGTGGGTGGAGGCATTTCCGAATGGCCTTAACTTTAGCGGGATCAACTTCTATACCGAAAGGGAAACGATAAATCCCAAGAGCTTTCCCGAAAGAACCGCAAAGACGCACTTCTTATCTCAAGGCGAGATGTAATATTTAATGAGGCGATCGAAGATGGTTTTAAGGATGAAAAGGTGCTCGAGTGATATTTAGATTTGGCCAAGAGATCATCCACGTAATCTTCCAATATGTGATGCATGATACCATGGAAGATGTAATTCATAGCCAACCGATAAGTGGCACTAGCATTTTTAAGGCCAAAAGGCATGACTCGATAGCAAAAGGTCCCTCAAGGGGTGATGAATGAGGTCTTGTGTTGATATTTTGGGTCAAGAAAAATTTGGTTATAACCTGAGAATCCATCCATGAGTGATAACATCTCATGACCAGCGGTGAGGTCAACCACCGATCAATCTTGGTTAAGGGAAATTCATCTGTCAGGCAGGATAGGTTGAGGTCACAGAAGTCCATGTAAATGTGGAGTCCCCCAATCACTTTAGTGACACAGAAACTGTTAGAAATCCAACGAGGATAATCAATGGGTAAGATGAAGGAAATAGAAAGAAGGCATTGGAGTTCTTTAACGAGAAGTGCAATGCGAGGTCATTTTCCTTAGCATTTGTTTGATGGGTTTGGCATTGGGAACGGTTACAATATTGTGGACCAATATGGTGGGGTCAATACCGGGCATGTCTGCGTAAGACCACATGAAAGCGTGGTTATGATCTTTGAGAAAAGAAGTGATGGCTTCCTGTTTGGCAGCATCTAAAGATTGTCCAATCTTTAGGATGTGCGGGTCATCCCGAGTATGAATGTTGATCTCGATAGTCGATTCATTCAACATCGCTTTGTGTCTCGAAGGTAACGACCAATGAATATATGAGTCTTCTCCATCTGTTGGTCCGAAAATGCATTCAAGCGTGGGCCAGATTTATGGATAGATTTGCAGCCAACAAGTGTTGCAGGGCTTAGCCCCTCTTTGAGACAGCAAAGCGAAACTGGTTTATTGCTATTTCTACTAGCAGGAACCTATGCAAGTCTCACAGATTCTGCCTTCGGGGTTGGGATCTCATCCCAGTAGAGTATTCCAGGCTGCGAAAAGAAAGGAATGAAAGAGAGAGAAGAGAAAGAACAGATCCGAAGGGAGAAAAGAAATGAATTCCAAAGCAGAAAGGTCAGAAGATTTATGTTTTTAGTTTGGTAGTAAACAGAGCCAAACCTACTTGCATAAATAAACAAAGCAATACTGATAAACGAATGACGGAAAAGTAGATATGAATCCAACAGATTAAACACATACAGATCTAACGTAAGAAAGATCTAATGTATAACACAGCTATTGAGCACAAAGTCTGAATAATTGTATTACTGTTCTTTTCTGTTACAAGAAAGCTCAAAGTCTTTCTCTCCTCACTTCTATTTCTATCTAAAAATGTTCACCCTCAATACAACAAGTATTCCAATATTTATAGAAGATGAGGGAGAGAGAAGACAAAATGGAGCCAACCACTTATTTACAAAGATATTTACAAAATATCTAAAAGTCATGTTGACTTTGACAAACGGATGGATGACATCATCCCATGATGCAACATGGATGATGTCATCATTTGTGCCAACTTACTTCAGATATTACGGAAAGAAAGTCGGAGAATAGAGAGGAGAAGAAGAAGAAGCAGAAGAAGAAGAAGAAGCTACTCATCATCATCATCCTGCGGCCGAAAAGGGGTTGCCTGTTTCTGGTGCTGCTCAGGTGATGATATGTGGAACTGAGCGCGGTATTCCAAGAACTTGCTGATCATTGGCCCAAATTGATCCTGTGATGGATCCTTGTGCCATTCACTGATTGCTTCGCAAGTCTCCCGCTTGTCTATGAGCTTTTCCGGGAGTTTGGAATAATCTTTACCCGCCTCGATTAGGGACCCGATGAAGTCCCTACAGGCCAGTAGGTTGTTGATGGATTCGATGTCGAACGTGACTTCTGGCCCTATCCCTTGAGAAGCTATCTCCTCAAAACCCGGATAGTATCATCACCGATCTCAAGGTGAGGGAAGGAGTGAGCAACCCTGGAGTCATAGATAGAACAATTTTCTCCATTTGATGCATTGCATCTAGGGCCTCTTCCTTCACCTTGTCTATCTTTTCCAAAACGAATTCTAGCTGATCTATCCGATAGTCCAAAGTGGACATAGTTTTGTTGAGGGCCCTTGGATGGCCGAAGACTCCGAACTTGACTAGATCTTCGACTGAACAGTCGAACATTTGTTGGAAGGTCTCGTGCTGGAGTCTAGCATGTTCTAACTCTTCTGATATCGGGCCTGCTAACGCTTGGAGTTCCTTATTCGCCTTCTCGATGTTCAGGTATAAACTGATATATTCGGCGATTACTTTTTCACTATCTTTGAGGATCTGGCTCCTCCAAGCAGAAACAGCCATACCTTGCTCGCCGATTTTTGAATACTCATTAATCTTCTCCTGACTGAGCAGCTCAGGAGTCTCGGCGGCAGTTGTGGGAGGTGCACTTCCCATCTTCTGTAAGGCTTGAAGCAGATACTTGTTCTGCTCCTTCAGTAGCCTTTTCTCCTCTTTTGTTTCCTGAAGCTTCTTGCAGAGTGCATCCACTGCGGAAAGAGCTTCCCCCTGGAGACTTTCTGAGGATGTCCCCATTGTGACTTGGGTCACGGTGAAATCTGTTGGAGACAGATCTTCTTTCTCTTTGAGGGGGTTGGGGTATGCTATTTCCATGACTCTCTCACCTGCAGCGCTCTTTGAGAAGCGTGTAACCGGCTTGTGCTTCTTTACTCCTTTAGCCGGAATGACCGAAAAGTCCATCGGAGCGATGGGGACTTTCCTCTTTTGTTGGCTTAGCTGCTGAGAGATCCAAGCTGGTCCTATAGAAGAAGGACCAGAGACAGAGGGGGAGGCAGCAACGGTAGAAGAGGGGAAAAACGTGGAGACACGCGGCGGCGGCATCGAAAGAATAGCCGAGGAAGTGCCCACGGGAGAAAGGGAAACCGCAACTGCGAAGACATAGGAAGGGAAGGAGCTCGGAGATGAGGAAGAAATGGAAGAAGACAAATCAGCAAGGGAGGAGAAGATAGATGAAGAGGCGGGGAAAGAGTAGAAGAAGGGGCGAGAGGACACAACCAAAGGAGTGGTTGCTTGAGTCACTCGAGGAGGGGAAGGAAGAGAAGAAGAAGGGATAGAAGGGACCTCGAAGTTGTAGCGACGCCGACATCCCAGGTGGATGGGCATATAGGACTATCCTCTGTCAATTCTTTCTCCGCGAATCCGAGTTATTACTTGTTCGAGCTCGAAGGAAGAGGACTTTCGAGGGCTTCCTCCGAATGGTGCTAGGTTCGCCTTCGGCACCTTTGCCTTCAAAGCAGCCTTCTTTGACCTTGGAGGTGCGTTGCCCAAAGGGGAAGTCGTGAAATCTACCCCGAGGTAGATTAGTCCGTTCATGCGGCACCAATGCTCCGTTCTCCGCATAGTTTCTTTTACCCTCTCCTCAATTGTTTGAGGAGCCTTGCTCTGTCCAATGTCCTAGGGAAGGGCCAATCATCCCCTTCTGTGTCATTATACACTTTGTCTACTTCGTCTTCCGTGGTTTGGAAGCCTTTTGGGACAATGGCCACTCCGTATTGGATGATTTCCGTTAATGCCAAGCGAGAGTGATCCTTTCTTCTGAGTTCTACCTCATGGAGAACGTCAATGTAGATATCCTCAATCTGAGGGACATGAATCGGATCAAGCTTAGCCCTTGGTAGACAGCCCCTAGGGTCGAAGGTAGGCCTGGCTGGGAAGTCATGTTTCAAATTCAGCAACTCCAGCTCTGCGAACATTTCCTTCGCCTTGTGATAGGAGGAGCATGTGTACCGGCCCACTGTGAGGGGGAAAGGAGTTCCGCCCTTCTTTCTTTTGAGGCACTTCTCATGGTATGTGACCAGCTGCCTTGATAATTCTAGTAGAATCAGCTTTGGCCCAGCATACCTCGGTAGCCTGGTTGGTTCTCCCAAAAAGTTGGCAGCCCTTAGATAGGTGAACGTGGGAAATTGGGTGAACAGGGCCCCCCATTTCTCTGTGACTGCCACTATGTTTTTGGTTGTCCGGCTATGAGTCAAATTTGGCCGCAACATGCACATGATGTGATAGAAGAAAACATCATTGATTTTAGCAAATTGAGGGATACTATTCTCTAGCCTCACTTTCGGATAGTAATCAAATATCTTGGCCCGAGGCCATACTCCACTTGGTTGAGCCACAGGTAATCCCTTGCCGATCTTTGCAGCGTGACTACATAGGAGTTCATATGAAATACTCCATTGTGGCAAGTCATTGTAGGCTGCTCGAGATGGTGTTGCTTATTATTTCACCCAAAGAAAAGCGCCCGATCGGGCAAATTCTTATTCATTGTCTCTAGTGTACAGTAGCATCCACTTATGGAAATAGTGGGCATCCAAAGCCCGAAGACTCTGCTTAGGAAAGTGATAGTATCACCGAGTTCCTCCGAGAAATCACTTGGTGGATAGTCGAGGCCACCGGTCACTACCTTCTTATTCTTTAGGTAGACCTCATTCATTAACTTCGCACGCACCGGCCTTCGTTGTCTTCCCGTGCCTTGATGCATTCCTGTTGGCTAACAGCCACGTAGTTCCGGTGGTGAGGGATGCCAAGCATCAACTCAAAATGACGGGCAGTGAGGTTTATGACTACCTCGCCCTTAGCTGTTCTCGACACATCTTGTGTCCTTGTTGAAGGATTGTCTGGCAACAACCATCATGAATTCGTTGTTCACAACGGCCAGCGACAGGATTCCTCCAAAGAAAGCGCAGGCACTTGCTATTAGTTTGTCCATCCATGGACTTCTTGTAACCTTTTGAGTTCTAAGCCGAACTCATCCATGTCAATGTGACCCAATTCAGAGTCCCGGACATCCATACTGCACTCAGCTTGTGATTCGGGCATCCCGACCCTCTGATATTTGTATTTCATTTCTTCTTACATTAGCTTTGCCTTTCCTCTTGGTTTGGTGGGCTTCTTGCTTGACGTAGACATGTGTTCTTTCGAACTCACCGCTGATCTTAGATATAGCAAAAATTCCTTGAGCGGGTCCACAACACGATGAAAGTGACAGAGCAGGGGCTGACAAGTCCAGAAATATCACGTGCTTCGAAAATAGGAATGAAAATGACATGGGCGCGCACTGATATTTATAGAAAAACCTGTCATTAATGCGCCACCAACCTTTTGAAATGGCGCATGGAAACTGCTGTCGACAAGGGAAAGCGTGCGCCCTTTGGCGCATGGAAGGAAATGGCAACAGAAGAATGAGCGCGCCTTTGGCGCACCAAATTCGTTGTCGACATGAAGTTAGGTGCTCCCTTTGGCGCGCCAAAAATTGGTGTTGCATGTAGATTACGTGCGCCCTTTGGCGCACCGAGAAGCGTGCTAACATGGAAAACCATGCGCCAAAGGCTTTTAAGGGGGCGCATCAAAATTATGTGTTACAAGGAAAATTCATGCGCCCAGCCAAAAAAGGCTCAAAAAGACTAAGTTCGAAAACTAGATTTCCTGGGGAGGGATTTTACGACGTTTCGAACGCGAAGGATCCCTAACGAGGGATTGAAACAAAATTTTCGGTATGGTTATCGGTAAAATTGCCCTTGTCAATTTTACGGGATAACATGCACCAAGGTAGGTGAATATGGATTCATCATCTTGACATTGAATGACGTTAATTGTAGGTGTGTCATCATCAATCATTTCAGGATACAAGAAGGGAAGAGTGGAAGGGGCCTTGCCCTCGCAATTATAAGTCGAGGCCCCAAGAAAATGGTGTTTATGAAAAAAAAAGTTAGGAGGGATAGATTCAGGATCCATCGACTCCATCGGTGAAGGTGGTGATGAAGGTGGAGAGGGTGAAGAAGGTTTAGAAGAGCTAGCATCCTTAATGAGTTTAATGTGGACCTATTTGGTAGGTGGTTCAGGAAAGTTGATACCACTACAGTCGTTATGTTTGTGGGTGGTACATGGAATAATGGTATGACAGCCTTGCTTGTAAAATCTGAAACCAAAACCCTTCCACACACATTGGTGCAGGAAGGTGTGGGTGAAACGGCAATCGGTAAGTGATTGGAAGTCAACAGAAAATGGGCGGGTTTGTGATGGTGGTTCGAGTGTGTAAGTGGTAGTATTAAGTCCCCCATATGTGAGACTAGTACGAAGATGAGGAGGACCATAAAGGAGGCATTCTCTTATACGGTGATCATAGCGAAGGTGTTGGTAAGACTTCCATACTCCGTGGAGTAAGTAATGTGTTGACACTATATAGGTGGTACTCCCCCGAGTGAGGCGTTGAAAAACACCTTCCAAGGATTAGGGGTTGGTATGTAGGTAGCTGGTATGGATAATGTGTCAGAGGTCTATGTGGAGGTGGAGTTAATAAATTGGGAAGTTGATGGGTCAACCGTGGAGGTTATGGCAGCGGTAGGAATGGAGGAGGTATGTGTGGTAGAAGCGGCGGTTGTCAGACTGGTAGGTGGAGGTGTAGGTGAAGTGGTAGTTGTCACGAGGGTAGACGGATTGATAGGTATGAGCACATCATTGGGTCGATAAAACATGTTGCATGTTTTGAAAGGTGATGGGTCAACTGGAATGGTATAGGTGTGTCCTTCATGTTTAAACTTTACACAAGGATGCAAAGTGAGAGGAACATAACCCATAACACGGATCCAGGGTCTGCCAAGTAACAAGTTATATGGAATTCCCCCTCTAAAATGTAAAACAATTCTGGAATAGTGCGGGGACCCATGCGAACGTGGAGGATGACAATTGCTTTAGTGTAGAGGTGATAGCGTCATTGAATGAACGTAACATGACCGGATGTTTATGCATGTAATTGTCAGGTATGCACATTTGAGCGAATGCATGGGATGAAATGATGTTAATGCTAGCGCCCCCATCAATCATCACACGGTGTACCCGTATGTCGTCGATGTGGATAGAGATGAAGAGGGCTGGGTCCGGGTCATCATTTTGGTGTAGCATGATCTCTTCCTTTGAGAAGTCGAGGAGGCCACTTTGTGAACAAGGTGGGGTGAAGATGAAGATGGTAATTTGGTGAGAGAGGCTACATGATGGGGTATGATAATGGAGGCTACGGGTGTAGGGTCATTGGGTCAAACCTCAATAGATTGAAGAACCTCCATGAGAGCTTGACGATGGGATTTTGAGGTTTGAGTGAGGTCATGTAGGGACATTTTGAGGGGAGATTGGTGTAATTTTTTGAGCATGGTGCGATGTGTGATGCCATTAGAAATGGGGTATGTGGGGCCACAGATAGTTATTTTAGGTATGGGTGCAGATGGTATGTTGGGTATAGGATTGGTTGGTGGGTCAGTTGCCTTTTCTTTACCCTTCTGCGCACATGTAGTGATGTGTATCATGTTTATTTGAGGGGAGTTGGTAAATGGAGAAGGTGTAGGATGAGTGGTATAACGACATGAAGGGAAAAAACCTACTAGGAGGAGAAAAGCCTTGTGAGGTGAGTTGGGTGCAACGACATTGGGGTGGTGGTGTGGCAAGTTCTCTGATGTGAACCATGTTAATTTTAAATCTTGGGGTGGCTCTGGGAGTTGTGAGGGTGGAAGTTGTGGTCGTTGAGTGGGCAGTGTGGGAATGGGTGTTGGTGTAGCAGGATCCTCATCGAGAAGGTCATCATCGTCAAAGTTGGCCTTTGGAGGACACAACTAGATAAGGATGGTTTTCAAGGCCTTGTAGTTCTCCACATTGTGCCCTGACACATGATGGTATGCACAAATTTTAGTATCGTCAAACCCTTTTGGCTTGGGTTTGAGGGGGTCGTAAGGTCTGAGTAGTGGTAATGTGATGACAAAAGTCTCAAGGAGGTTGGTTAAAATTTTGGCATAAGACCCTGCTAGTGGATCACAATGGGAAGTGAACGTGGGTTTGGGTGTAGGTCTGGTTGATTGTTAAGGAAATTTTTTTAAAGAGGGGGTGTGGGTCAAGCTATGGTTTTGGGTGCTGGCGTGGTCTGGGTGTCACTCGTGTTCATCTAGGTAGGGGTATGGTAGATGAATGGGCAGGAGGGTGTGTGGTTGTTTTGACTACCTTATTATGGGGTAGCGGAGTTTTGTTTTTGGGTTGCACCTTATTGGGTAAAGGTGATATGGGTGTACGAGGTCTAGAAGGAAAAGCAGATGGAGGAAGAGGGCGAGTTATCCATGGGGATAATGGGGGTGCTGTGAAGGTAGATGATGGGTCATACTTGAGGTGTGAGAGACATCGATCCGAAGTGTAGTGGTAGTGAAGCAATAGCTAAGGGTATTGGAGGTATGGGTGGTAAAGAGGCCGCAGTATAGGTGTAAGTCGGGTTGGGTGTCCGGGTACATCAAAGGTTTGTGAGGAAGGAATGGGTTGTTGTGTTTTTGGTTTAATAGTGGGTGGAGGATGCTTGACCATGTTGGGCGCTTAAGGTCCTAAGATAGACGGGATAAGTGCGGAGTGTGATTGGTATGGCCGGGTATGAGTTCTATGGGTTTGGTGCTTCTATTTGGGTGTCAGAGTAGGTGTGGTGTTGACTTTGGAGGATGTAGCTAAATCTAGTTTAATAGGTGGATGAGTAAGGCTGGTGGTCGGGTGACCCCTAAAGTGGTAATAGGTTTAGTTGAGGAAGATGTTGTATGTGTGGATTTGGGTTTAGATGTAGGTCGGGTTATGGGTAAGGGTGTGGTTTGAGCTATAACAGGTGTCGTGGAAGGGGTTGTGATAGAGGTGGTTGTGTTTGGTTTGATTGGTCGAAACATTTTTGGGTAGATAGTGGAGGTGTCAAAGAAGGGATCTCTGCATTTGTGTTGAGACAGAAGTAAAAGATGCCCCCATAGTAGGCTCTATCCACATAATCTAAGTGATTGGACAAACATGAGAATGACACGTCTCGTAGGTGGAGATGATGAGGACCTAATGGAAATCCCCGTAAAAATTTCTTAGAGACGGAATTGGCTAGCTTCAGCTTCCGTGGGTAAGAGAGCCGAAAGTAGGTCTGTAGGATTTTGGGTAGCTGATGGAGAATGCTTGCCAAGAGGCAAAGGTATCTCAACTGGGTCTATGATGGGTGGAGGAGATGATGGGAGCTCCTCTATAAGTGGAGGAATGGATAGGTGCTCCTCTGTGGGTGGAGGAGGTAATGGGTGCTCCTCTATGGGTGGAGGAGGTACTTGTGGGTAAAGGTTCTCTAAGTGGTGAAGCCAGGGTGAGATGGTCTCAATGTTAGCGGAAGACTCCTCCATAGGTGATGAAGGAGATGAAAGGTGTTCCTCTATTGGTGAAGGAATAGGGGAGGTTGGTTCCAACGTGGAAGGAGGATTTCGGGCTAGGATCTCCTCTATGGAAGGAATATGAGGTAATTGGGAGGTGATAGGTATGTCATTAAAGATAGCGTGAACCTCGTGGGTATGGGTATTATGAGTTGAGGTCTCACCGGTTTGATCAAACGAAGGGGCATGGTTGGGAAATGGTTTCTTGAAGATGTGTAGTTTTGGTTGGCAAGTGCATTAGGATTATCCATGGTTAACTTGCCTTTTCGAGCATTTCTTAAACAATATTTTTGAAAGTGATGTAGTTACCGTCACTATGACCCTTTACTCGATGATAGTTACAAAAGTCATGTTCTTTATACCATGCGGGCATGGGGTGAACAGGGTCAAAACCAGTGTGTGGTTTTATAGGTTGGAGGGTTATGGCTCCGGCTTTGATGAGATTTTCTAAGATAGAAGAGTAAGGTTCCCTAATTGGGGTATATTTCCACTGCTCTCATCTGAATTGAAAAGTCTGGAAAAGTGAGAGATTAGATGAAGGAGTAGCCTGATTTGATGGATGTGTTGGGCCAACCTTGAGTACCATTGTGTTAGCGGTGCCCTTAGCTTTTGAATAATTGGTTTGTGGTTTGGAAGAAGAAGAGGTATCATTCGACTTGAATGCCAAATTCTTATTGCATAATTGGATTTTCTTCTCTTCGATGGCCTGAATCTCTAACTTTCATGCCATAGTGAATGCTTCATCGAATGTTTGAAAGGTTTGGACCTGCAAGGTTGGTGAGATATGCCTAGCACAAGCCCATGTGAAGATCTCAATGAGTTTTGTTTATGGCAGTTGGAAGGTAAGTTGGTTGATTAGGCTACGCTAGCGAGCGACAAAATCATGATAGATTCGTCCTCATACTGACATGTGGAGTATAGATTGGTCATGGTAACCTTCTTGACGATATTGATAGAGAAATGATCCAAGAAGGCTTGGGCTACCTAATTGAATGAGAATATAGAGTGTCTAGGTAACCCACTATACCAATCTAATGCAAGTCCAATGAGGGACATGGGAAAGGTTCTCAAGAGCAAGGCATCATCATGAGCGATCAGATAACACCCATGTTTGAACGACTACAAATGTTGTTGCGGGTCTTCTTTATTATTGAAACGATTGAATTTAGGCATTTCACAATGCACGGGGTATGAAAAGATAGGAATGGATGGGTGGATGGGCTCGTTGCAAATCTCATCATAGGTGAGAGTGTTCCAGGAGCCAGAAACATGCCTCTAATGTCTGCATCTTGTCCAACATCAATTTAATTAGGTCTTTGGTGGGTTGCGATGATTGGGTACCTCCTATAGCATGAGAAGGTTGGTTTTGGGCATATAACAGGGGTGGCACTCCAGTGTATGGGGTTTCCATGTAGGTTGATTGAGAAGAAGGAAGTGAAATGGGGAGTACATACCCGTAATGTATAATGGATGAAACAGGAGGTTGTTGGTAGTATGTATATGGGGTGGAAGGTTTGTGGTAACCCTAGTGGCAACAAGGGCTAACGATTGTGAATTGGAAAGGACCACATTCTAAAATGGGGTAGGGGTCACCGACACTGGAGGTGGTAATGTAGCTATGGGTATGTGTGAGACATTAGGGGTGGATGAGGTTGTGTTTGGGGTAGTTTTCGAGGGTACGGTGGATGTAACGGGTGCCATGGAGGTAATGAGATGTGACATGGTCATAGTGGATATAGGACCTAACTGTGAAATGACTGGGGGTAAGGTAGATGCGAGCAACACGAATCTAGATGGGGCCGATATAGGAGTGGGAGCGAGAGTCGAGGGATAGATACAAGTATGTTGTATATCAACTAACCCGAGGAATCTCGAGTGGACGAGTGGGAAAGGTAAAACTGCAAGGCGGCATGGTTTTGGTCAAGGAGTCATTGAACTCCTCATCTCCGATAGTGATAGTAATAGGCTGGATGGGATCCATGGCTGGTGATAAAATGCAAGATGGTGAAGGACTAGGTGGGAGTGGTTGACAACTGGCATGAAATAACAAGTGCACTTCTTTGTCTTAAGTTAGCACCATGTGAACCAAGATCGATCGGGTAGGGTTGCTTCTCTGTAAATGACACAGAGAACAGCAAGAACATGTGAATCTAGAGGCAAAAAGTGGATTAGGTACCAAATGATGGTTGGAATGTGAAATAGGCTAACTCGATGCGGTTAGGTTAGGGAAAATCGACACCGATTAGGGGTAATCTGCTTGCTTCGCCACCAGAAAATGGACAGTGAGTGAAAAATAAGGCAGAAGGTGAAATCTGATAGGTATGCCAAATCTGATGATGTTTACAACGTCAATGGGTATGATGGTAGTGACAGGGACTATGAAAAGTGGAAGAAAATGAATAAAATGTCCTTTTGAGTAGGTTAGCAAAAGGACCTGGAACCAATGTCGGTTGGGTATAACCGATGGCGGTCAGAGGTAACCGATGACGGTTACTATGAAATTGAAATAGTGATGAAAGAAAAGTGGTTGTGAATTAAAATATGGTGTGGAATCAGACCCAAAATTCTAAGAATGATGGTGATATGGCCCAGGCACACTCAGGCGATGCTGGAATACACTAGCTACGATGAGGAGTGTGTAAAGATGAACAAAAAAGTGAAGAATGTGATCTCTCACCTCAAAACACAAGCCAAGCAAAAACACTAAGAAAAATGTGATCCTAGGAGTTTCGTTTTTATTATGTTTTTTTAGATTATGCTATTTAGGGACTAACACATGAATTGTGAAATAGAGTTTTTTTGTGAGGATGGCTTCCTACAAAGAAGGAGATCTAAAAGGTGAGGTTTCAGGTATGTTATGGTGGGGGTGGGCAATGCACTTATTTTTAAGCCCAAATTGAAGTGTGAAGTTGGATGACACAAGAAGATGAAGAGGAAGAGGGATGCTCTTTCACTACAATGCAGAAAATGTAAAGAAATGGTTCTTTTTAATTACACCAAAAGAAATGTTTCCTTTAGAGAAAATAGAAAGAAAAGGTGGGTTAACAAGGAAGAAGATTAATGTGTACGCTTTTCAGAAGGGAAACAAACACACAACTTTTCCTAGGAATGAATGAAATGCAAGGAACCCCGGATGGGTCCCACCAGGCATGCCAAAATGTTTCACCTGATTCTTAGATCGTTTCTTTGAAGTGTTGCGAGATAGGGTAACGGGCATATGATGAATACTGTTCAAATGCTAGTTGATGGGTTGTTACGCGCTTATGACTTCCAAATCCACACTGATTATGAGAGCTTCCTTTTGGCTAGGAGGAACTACCCGTCTGGCAAAAGCAAGACCACCGAAGGAATTAAACAATATGGGTAGTGAAATACCTAGCGTATGCTAGATTCAGAAAGTGTGATACTTATTAGATGTTTGTCAGTCCATTGTTTTAAACAATTTAATGCTGTAAACAAATTTAATCCTATTGTAATTCAAAATGATTTAGGTATCTCACTTAAAACACAATAAGAAATAGATCTAATCTAATAGGCTAAGCTAGAATAGAATCCAAAGGTCAAATGATTGGTTTGTGTTTTTCGGTTTTGACATAGGTCTCAGGTAGATCACAGGTGGATGAGGTGAGATGAAATTTGGTGGGTAGGTCTCTATTTTGGGTGTATGGGTAAACACAGAGACCGATGTCGATTAAGGGTAATCGATGGCGGTCGGGTGTAATCGGTACCTAATTCTTGTGGAAATTTAGAAATTCCACAAAACAAGCTTTGGGTTTCCTTTGTGATTGCACAAAGGACTTTGGTTAGTCGGGATGGGGTATTGGGTGACTGGGGTAGGCTTTGGCGAGGCTTTAATGGGTATATGGAGGTGGAAATGTTAGAGAAGGTCAATAGGTGGCTAGGTAAACAATAGATGATAAAATGATGATGAAATGAAATAAACCAGAAAAGTATGACGTTATACCTACTTGGATTCCAGTTTGGAATTCCTATGAGTGAGGGATGGAGGTGCTTATGAGGGTTTTGAAGGTTGCAATTGATCACCAACTGAAGGAAAGCTTCTGCATGGACTACATGTACATTCCTCTTTGCTTGGTTAGATCAGATCATGGCTGGGATGGTCATGCGGAAAAGATGTTTGAGAGTACCTAGATGAGAACCCCTCCTAGCTAAGAAATTTGAGAAATATACTTTTGAGACCATGATGACCGCCACAAGGCATGCCCGGAGAAATGGTATAAGTGAATGTGTGATGCATTTGGGGCTGAGTGGAGGATACCTGAACAATTTTTCAAAGTTAGTATAAGGAGAATTTGAGTCTATTGTATTCCAACACTTTTTCATTGGCGGGTTCACTCTGTCGAAGGGACTAAGAGCCCTTGGTGTAAACTGTTGTTCTCCTTTACTGTAAAAAATTTCCAATTCAGGGTCAATCACTTCAAGGGGGTCAAAATATTAAGGTTCTACCTCAGCAAGGTGGACCAAGACCACTGCAAACTATGCAGAAAGCTATTATACCCCAAGAAGCATGCTTATTTGGAGAAGTATGTCCCTCATGAGGTGCATATGATAAAACTTGTGATGCTTTCAATTCTTTGAAAGGATCACAGGAGGGTATACCGCTGCATAAGGCATAAGTATGAGAAATGTTCCTACGTGGAGAATGATGTCTCTATCCCAAAATACCCTACCATGAGGAAGAGGGAGAGAGAGGAAACCCTTGAGAAGAAGGCACTGAGTGTATAAACATCGCAATTTGTTGGCACGCAGGAGTCGTGTGAAGCCAAACACATATGCATGAAGGAAGAAGTCCCCTATTAAGGAAAAGAAAAGACACCTAAGGAAGAGGTGCTAGAGGAAGAAGAGCCACTTACAAAATAAGAGTAGCTGAGGAGAGATTCCCCGCTAAAGAAGATGAGAAGGAAGATCAACTATACTTTGGAGTCGCTAGTTAGGAAGAAGTGAAAGGTAGCAGAGGAGGTGGACTCAAAAGAAATTGATAGACCGGAATCCTACAAAGGCGAGAAGGATGATGACGAGCATGAAGAGGCTCAGACCATCCTATGTATGATGTACATGACTCAAAGGAGGAAGGATATGCTCATGGAAAGGGGGGAAGTGAGGAGGTAAACACTAAGGATCAAAGGACCCCAAGCCTCACCAAGGAGAAAATAGAGGAGGCAACGAGAAGGGAAGTAGTGGGCATAATAAAATACTTGGTGGAGTAGGAGGTGGAGCACGAACTAATGAAATACTTAAAGAGATAGAGGAGAGTGTATGGAAGGAGTATGGGACCATAGGCGGAGATCCCACTTAGCGGTAAAGCTTTCCCAAGGCTACACGCATAGGAGAGAAGAGTGTGGTAGCAGCACAGGAGCAAGGAATGGGTTACATCAATGATCCAAGTAAGGTACGCAAGCGCGCTTCAAAGTATCGTGCCTACTGCACCAACTCCTTGCATGGTCTTCATTCGAATAATAAGACATGTACCCACAAATGAGAAAGATGTTATCTTGGGATTTTAAGTCCCATGTTGATGAACCCATGTTTGAGGTCAACCAATGGGTGCTATCAAGACACTAGAGACCAAAGGAGTGAACCCCCGATAAATGCTCAACATTTATTTGATGAGAAAGTCTCGTAATGCACTCAACAAGGTTTCAATAGAGGTTGAGGTGAGACTCATTGAGAGGAATGACAAAGTAAGGTCTTTGGAGGAGGAACGAGAGAATAAGAATGAATAAATCATTGAGAAGAGTAAGGATCAAGAAGTAGGAATAATTGATCAACACACGCTTAGGTGTGAACTAAGGGTGGAGAAGGAAAAGGTGCGCGAGCTGTACAAAAAGATAAAGATGATTACAGATGTTATCATCTTGAAGCATCGAGTCCCGCCCCGCTTGGCAGCGAAGTATGATTCAACCTTGCAATGCTTGGAAGACTTAACCCGCATCCTTACCATGGAAAGGCAGCCGCTTGCACTAGAATCGAAGAAGAGATATTGGCACGCCAAAAAGAGGAAGAGAAATATAAGATCAGGGAGAAAGTCACTCAGTATTCCAAGATCCTTACCACCGTGAAGACCATCACAAGAATGATTGAGACCATATATGATAATTGTGCTCACAGAGATAGGGTAACAAGTATACTAGTTGCTACACATTCAATGAGATCTGAAATAATTCAAAGAAAAGAACAAATGAATTTGGGTAGAGCAAGATAAAATCCTAGATGAAGTTGAGAAGAAAATGGAATTAATCAAAACCTTTCAAGGTTCGGTTAAAAATCACCTTAAGGAATCAGTACCCCGTGTCACTCGCAGAATGGACGTGCTAGATGACCTTAGTAAGAAGGTGGAAGGGATTTTAGATACGTTGAGCATTAAGGGCGATGAATTGAGCTTTAAAGAGGTGAATGCTCTAGTGGGTGACCTACTCCAAAGAGGTGCAAGTTGAAGTGGATGCCTAGGAAAATATTTAGGCAACAATGAGGAAGGAGTTCCCACTCCTCTTGCAGTAATAGCAGATTTTCCCATTCTTCCATTCTTAATTCCTCCATTCTTTAATTCTTCATTCAAATTATCCGAGTCCCACCATTATATATTCTTTGGGGAAGCAGGATGTTTCCAAGGATGGAGAAAAAACTTAGTGTGGGATGATGTTGGGGCCTGAATTATTGGCTAAGTACCGTAAGACACGCTTGGCGGAGCAATAAGAAGAAGGGCGCACCGGAGAAGCGCACAGGAAAAAGAGGTTTTAGAAGGGTTTAGGAGAGACCAGGGTGCACGTGGGGAGACAGTACACAGGATCAAAGTAATTATCCATATTCAACGTTCTAGAGGAACATGAGGAAAAACGTGACCCGACTAGGCATTCTGAGTGGATAAGGTGCTATCCTGGAGACTTGATGGTCAAGAAAAGGATATTCCACACAAGGAATATTCCTAGGAAGACATCATTACAGAAAGTGGAGAGCTAGGAAGAAGATAAACATTCACCAATGAAGGACCATATGAACACTTGGCATGTGATCTATTCAAGAGAGAAGGCATGGCAGTGGGTGTTGAACCTATATATAGATACACTGAGGAGCAAGAAAGACACAACCCGATGAAGATAGAAGGTGCGGGATCAAGAGGGAATGCATCAAGAGCATGATGTTGTACTCTAGGGTTTAGAGCACTAATTCCAAGGTTTATAAGGAATTTAATAGGCCTTTATATGGCGTGAAAGTATGTAGTAAGGGATAAACTGGGGGTAGCTAGGACTCCTCATATATGATTTACATATGTGTTTTAGCATATATTGTATGGGCCGAGATCCTTGCAATTACTTATTCGACCCGGCATGGACTTTTGAATGTAATGTGGTTATTTAGCACTCTTGATCAATATATATGTATATATGTTCTGGATATCTTGTTCATGGGTGCAAACCCTAGTGTCATTTCTTCATATTATGAATTAGATTTGTTCTTCATAATCCATGTTGTGTTTTTTCTCTCATTTTCATGCATGGGTATAAGGATATGGTAGCTCATGTTGTGCTTTTACATGAATATCTACTTTTCTAAAACTAATCCTTTAATAATGGCAAGATCTTCTCACAATGCTCGCATAAATGAGGGGCTCGCCACCCGTGCATGCCTTGGTGAGCGCCCAAAGGCCCACCGGGTGATAGGTCGGCGCATGGGGTTAGAAGTTAGTAGGTGGATAAAAATAACTACAAAGGTGGTTTTACATGCAATTTCATTGCCCCCACATTTCTATGATTCTAGAAGTGTAGTTGACTATTTTAGTGAAATGGAGTCCAAGTGGATTTAACTAGGATAGTGAAGCGGTAGTGGACTAGGAAATAGGTGTATTTCCTAATTAAGTAACTAATTTAACTAGCAACAACGTGCAAGATAAATAATTAATCATATAAATGGTATGGTAAATGCTTATAAATGGTATGGTAAATGCTTAGTATTACATTGATTTTTTTATTTCAATAAAATTTTCTACATAGTTTTCATAGGATACCCAACGATCCAAACCACCACTAATCTTGTATACTTATAAACACTCAAATTTGGAAATTTTCTCTTTGACATTGTAGGTTTTGACAATGCACTCTTGCTAAAAGAAACACACTATTTTATACTCTAGAATGTTTTGTTCCGGTGGTGATTTTGATTTGAAGTTGATAAAAGCGCACAATAATAAAACACCGAATAATAATAATATAGAAACTGAAATTCATTCGGGATGAATTTACATAGATGGAGAATACATTTTATAGTGTTTGATCTCCTAAAAAGGTGGAGTCAAACTTCATCTTCAATCCCTCATATCTCTCTCCATGAATCTCTCAGACTTATCCCCTAATATCTCACACATCCCTTTATTATCTCACACACCAAAATAGCTACGTGAGTTGTTCTCACAACTCACCCAAATACTAATACTAACTATTACAATTATATTATTAATATGAGTTATATAAACTCATTATTAATAATATTACAATTTATTAATAATGTCACAATATTTGTATGTAAGTACCATCTTATAAAGAGAATGGATTTTTCTCATAGTGATATGGGAATCTTGGTGATATTTCTTGGTCACACTCACGCATTAGCCGAGTATCTTTGTCTTACCAAATTAATAGAAGGATAAATTTTGTTGATCCTATATTTTGTACCTACAAAACACCTTGGTGAGAAGTACATGGACATCGTGAAATGCATTCTGAGTTAAACTCGTCCCCTTTTTCATTGCTTGGATTGCATGTGAGATAGAATTGGTGGAAGAATGATGGTTAGGAAGACCTTCTTTGGGTTAAACAACTTATTCATGCATACCTCACTTCCTAAGTGAAAACTAGAGTTCGTTGTAGCTCTCACCAAAGTTATGCACTATTGGACTTAACCTTTTTGTGTTTAAGAATGGAAGATGACATGTATGTTACGATATAGGTAGTGCGAGAAAACATATATAATTCTAAATATGGAATGGATCCTAGAATGAAACAAAACTAACCTACTTTGTGACATTGTGAGGCATAATGACTTTAATTATGCTTTCATAAAGGTAACACTTTTGAAGTAATATAATGTAATTCTTGTAAATGTGAAAATTGTAAATTTTGGTATGTTGGTTTATTATAAGGTAAGTGATTGTGTTAAGTGTTTATTGATTAGTGTAATATTGTGTCATGTTTTAGAAAAAAAAAAGTGTCAATTTTTCAATAACAATTTGAGTGGTAAAATATTGGGCATTACACATCTATAAGACCAATATTAGTTAGATTGAATGTTCCAATATTTTTGGTTTGGAAATGCTTTAGAAATATAATAGTTTTAATTATTATAACTTCAATATCACTCTTGGGGAAAAATAATAACTCAATGTGAAATTGTCTATATGTTTGTAAAAGTATTAATGTAATTATGTCTTTATGGATTTATTAAATGCAAGTTAGGATGTTACAATCATGCAAACTAAAATGCAAAAAGGTAAGAAGGTTGATAAACAAAGTCACAAAAATCGACACAACATATTTAGTGGGTGAAAAAGCTCGAAAGAATAAAAGAGTCATTTTTAACAAATATGACTAAAAATGAATATTCTTAAAAAATATTTTTTTAAGAAATATGTGTTAGGGAAGCCAAAAACATACAAAAATACAAGCACATGGTAGGTAACTAGTAAATATGGTGAGTGTTTTGTAATTTCTAGTGCAAAGTGCTTTCCATAATTGTAAAGCAATTGAAATGAATTCGAAAAAGAAATGGAAAAAGAGGAGAGGGTCCACATGTTCTATCTACCTTTAGTGAGGGATATCTCGGCCATGTCCACCTCTTCCAGAATTATGGCTTTCTTTTTGGAATGGATGGGAGCAATGGGGGTGAAGCTAATGTAATTACCTGAGATTTCATTCAACACAGTACATTTTACTAAACGAGGAATGTCGGCCTTATTTTTGTCCCTTCTTTACTTGGCTACCCACTTGTTGCATGTCTAGACATTGTTTCTACGTGGTACCCATCACATGTGCATCCTTGTCATATTATTCCTTTTACTCTTTCACCCTCACTCCTTTCTCCACCAATGTAACCACCACGATGATGCCCCCATTAATTCCCTCATCCTTCATGCTCTTACGAAATCAATTTCTTGCTCTTTCACTTTTCATTTCACCAATGTCCCCGCATTGATTTTGATTCTTTTAGGGAACAACACAACACCCTCCATGCTTCACTCGGAGAAGGAAATAAAGATGGATATAGATAGAGAGGAAGAAAGCTGCCATTGATATCAACTTTGCTTCACTTCCAAGCATGGATGGATACTTAGTAACTAGCATAGCACCCCATCAATTCAAATTTGAAGTTGTCAATGCCCTTCAAACATCTTTCAACTTGTCATAGAAGGGTGTTTGGCCCTATCCATATTGGGTATCTCCGAGGCCTCAGTATCTGCAGCCTCAAATTTAAAAATTTACACTTCTGGTCAACTTGTCATAGAAGGGTGTTTGCAAATTTACACTTCTTGATCAAATTGTCATAGAAGGGAGTTTAAAAATTTACACTTCTTGGCCCTATCCATGTTGAGTATCTCCATTCCTTGCCTCACAACACTTGATCCTTGGTGGGCTCTATCACATAACTAGAAAATTGCATTTTTCGACCCATAACATTATTTATATAACTACACCCAAAGGGAGATATACAATCTGCTCTTATATTGTCAAATAATAAATTTGATGACCTTACTAGTCATGTCAAAAAATTGACAAAAATTTAGAATATGTTTCAAAGAATCTTTCAAGATTTCCTGAAATTCCTAGAATTGTTACAAATTTTGTTCAACCTTTAGTCATCCAGTTGAAAGATACTAAGAAAGACATGGCTTCCAAGTTAGGCACTAGTCATAAGCTAATCCAGAATATTCTATATCAGATACATGAATCCTCTATAGAAATAACCCATAAGGTAGACCAGATACATGAGCATGTCAAACCTATTCCTGAGATTGCCCCACAACTTGAGCAAATTCTGGAGAATACTAAGAAACCTGAGGAAATAGAACCAGATTGGTCTAAAAAATTTTCTTGGTCAGATGTTGCAAAGAATCTTGAATCTTCAAATCATCATAAAGCAATTCTCTTGCAAAACAATCCTTTGTTCCTACCAGAAGTAAAATCTATAGAGAAAGGCTCTATAGGAATGGCTAAAATTACTCCTGAGGATGCAGAGAGTATGGTTATCATGGAAGAAACTTCTAAAGCCTCTACTTCTGAACCATTGCATAATACTGCAAGGACACAAACCTTGCAACCAAATTGGTATAAGTTAGATTTCTCTACTCCAGAACAAATCAAAGAGATGATACATGGTATGATAGGTTGGGCTAATACTCAAATTTTGTTATACAATAAGAATCCAAAACCACTACTAAAGTTATTGCAAATGGTTTTGTGGGTATTGTCAAAGAATGGTGGGATGCTAACCCACATAAAGATGAAATCATAGATGGAGGATTTGATTCTCTCACTGCATCTTTGATTAATGAATTCATAGGCACTGTGGATAATGATCATCATAAGAATACTACTCTATTTCTTAAAGCCAGACTATGTGATATGAGTAGAATTAAAGAATACCAGTGTTATATGCGAAGTTATATTATAACTCAGGCAATATTAATGATCCTACTATGAAGCTTAGATATGTAGAATCATTTCTTGCACATTTTGCTACATAATATAAGAAATAAATGCATGGCGGAGACCATCGAACAATTAAGTTTTAGCACCATCAACTAGATAATAGAGAAAAATAATGCTTGTTTATGTAAAGAAAAGAAGGAAAGAAAAGAAGCACTAAATCATTCCATTTAATAGGTGCTACTACTTTAAACACTCGTGAATACATTATTCAAATTTCTCATACCAGCAATCATGAGTATGATATCCCGCTAGTTGATCCTGTGACATTCAGTCTTTATTAAAACAAAAAAACATTTAAGTTTTCCCACATAGGTTGTGTTCAAATAGGTATCACTCCTCTTTTCCGTCGTGGTTTAAATGCCTCTATTTTGTGTTGTCTAATGGATTTAAGATTTGAAAGCTTTAAAGACTCTTTATTGGCTACTATCCAAACTGTCTTACATAATGGTCCGATATCTTTTGAAGTCTATCCAAATTATCCTGTAAGCCTACAAAAAGAATATTTTTTGAAACAAGTCTTGCGTCTTCATTTTTCTACAACAGGTCTGCATATGAAACTCGACACATGCCATTTGGCCATTCATTATAAATTAATCTATTACCTTGTCAATACTATGTATCTTGCCATCAAACATGGTCTTTCCAAAGGTAGCAATGTGGTAAGTCATACCAGCATAGAAAGCCATAAGATTGAGCCTAAACTCATTTCATGGTCTCAAATTAAATTTCCAAAGGAATGGACCCTATCTAAAAAAATTATAGAAAAAAATCAGCCTAAATTAGAAAATGCTACAACAGTAAATGAATCCCGATCAAATGTAACTTTGTCCTTTAGATCTAAAAAACCTGCAAATGAAATATCTAGATCTAGTTCCTTTAGATCAGATAGCTCATTTTTTTGTGCAACAGAACCTTCCCGAAGATCTGTAAAAGAATAGACTTATATATGTAGTCACAATAGTCTCATTCATGATCCTAACACCGATTATCTTTGGTGCAAATATTGTTAATAGGTTATAAAGCAAAAATATGTCCCTTCTAATGGACTAACCATAAGTATGGCCTCCAAAGAATCAGTCTCTCTCCCTCCTTTAGAAACTAGTGAAATTCTCTCTCAGGATGAAAAGCAAAAAGCTATTTTTAGTATCAAAGAACGGCGGATAGGCAGTTGATCCATCGAATCTTCTAAGATTATAAATTGGACAAACAAAGTTGTTAAAATAGTTCATGATCATCTACATCCTCAAGAATCCATTCTTGTTGAGATGGAGAAAAATTTGAAAGCTATAGAACTACACGGAAGGGAGATACACAATCTGCTCTTATATTGTTAAATACTAAAGTTGATGACCTTACTAGTCATATTAAAAATTTGAAAAAATCTAGAATATGTCAGTCTTTTCGGAAATTCCTATAATTTTTATAGATATTATTCAACCTTTAGTCATCCAAATGGAAGATACTAAGAAATACATGGCTTCCAAGTTAGGCACTAGTCATAAGCTAATCCGAATATTCTACATCGATACATGAATCCTCTATAGAAATCACCCGGAAGGTAGACCGGATACATGAGCATGTCAAACCTATTCCCGAGATTGCCCCACAACTTGAGAAAATTCTAGAGAATACTAATAAACTATACGATAGAAAAGTGACATGCAAGCATGAGAATCTACAAGCAACACTTCTTTGTACCTGACCTCCCGAGGTCATGTCGGAGATGGCAGTGAGAATGGAATATATGTGGATACAAAAAAACTAGTTGGGAAATCTTATATCCTCAACACGCAATAATGGAATCTATGAATCTAAGGCAAAGAAGGCCCTCCTAACCTGAATTAGTGTAATAGATTGCTCAGATATAATAGCTGCTCAGAGGCTCCAATCAATGTCGAGCTCTGTCGAGATCCTATTTATTGGCTATTGGATACATGGAAAATGACCTATAGGTGCTTCGTGTATATTTCGAAAAGGTCATGGAAAATGGTGATGAGAGGTGTAGTGGATCCTTCGAGCTTTATGGATGATTCTCTAGTCTAGTCCAGAAATCCCTAGCCTGATTGGTTGCTACGTTTAATACGAAGAACTGTGTAATGATGTCTAGTGAAAGTAGTGATGATCTGAACATTAGTTTGCGTAAACCAGTGTTAACATCTGATTGATCGAGGCCCATTGGGTTATGGGACCTATGGATCACAACCATAATTTCATGGTTGTGGTGGACCTCCTATGGTCATATGAGGAGTCAAACTCTCCTTCCGACTATCCAATAGTCATAAGCTTTTTCAACTTCTATGTTTAGAACTAGAAGTTGTGTGATTTTCTCAGAATACCTTACGGGTGTTCTGGAAACTTGAATATGTAAGCCAATATCTATGTCGATGAGGAGGTCTCCTGTGTTGGGTTGTGGAACTAAAGGATCGCAACCAAATATTTGTTGTCTTTCGATTTCTTGTATGGTCATGGTCATGCGGATATCCTATCAAGGCAATCTGTAGCTGGGTTGATTTGACCAGAATGTGTATTCCTTGTTGTCTTCAATATTCAAATCTCTCAATTGTTCACTAATTGCTTGTAGGTTTATTGTCATTCGAAAAACCTAAATCCTAAGGTCTTGATCTATATCAGCTAGTGTTGTGGAGAGATTTGGTTGAGGTACCACCGGTTCGAAAACGTAATCTCTGGGCTCTCTAGGTCCCATGATTGTCATACAAAGATGATTCAACTTTAACTGAAATGAATAAACTAATTATGAAAGATGTATCTACACTATGCATATATTCTTTTATTTTTGTATTTTTGATGAAGTATTTTAACGAAATTAAAAGAGCAGCTATTCTAATATATTCAGAAAATGGATAGTTAATCCAATAACAATCAAAATAAACAAAGTAGCTTTGGTATAGCTATTTGCACATGCGGTTGTGAAATTTATCCTAAATATTTAAATAACTAACTAGTTTAATCAAAATACTTCCGATCCTACCTCAGAAGTGAGGAATGAATCATAGTTTCTCAGAAACTATCATTCCCCATGACTTCCTTGACAATCTCGAAAGTGAGCTTTAACTGAAATGAAATAATTTACTACTCTATTTGATATATTGTAACTAGAAATTTGATAGCTCAAACCTGGAGTTTATAGAACAATGGTAAATCCAATAGTGTCGTGACTTGTCCCCTCGAAGCAGTGATCTCCTCATTCCTTCATGTTCTCATGAATCCAGAAAAGTGTGTATGTGATAGTGTCAGCAGCAGAAGATACTCAAATAAAGCCATCTTTGGATATAAACCGAATACAATGCAAGTAAGAGAGGGATAGTGCAAGTGAACAGAGCTTGACTATGCAATTCCTAATAGGATTTATTACAAGGATACAATGTAAATAATCGAGAATTCTAGGATCTATCTTTTGTGACAAACAAAACCTGCAACTCTAAGATGGATTCTAATCTAAAAATGAAACTACCTTATGCTAAACTGATTGTATGGGACAGAAATGAAGTAAGATGCAAGCAAGAAGATCAAATGATCTCTAAAACAGAAATGAGAGGCTGATAATTCATGTAAAATATGAAACTATTGAAACTCATGCAAGAACTTCAAATAAACTGAATAATCAAACACAGAAGGAGAGGGGCCATTTGTTTGAAAACAAGTTGGCTATTTATAGCATTTGGATTTACCAGAGGGTAACTTGGAATTGATCTCTTTTACTATAAACAAAGGAAAACACTATTTACCAGTGGCCAAAACATAAATGCAAGCCAAAGTGGTTGAAGAATGTGGGTGAAAGTTGATTTTTTACGTTTGACGCAATCATCGGAACATTCTAGAAAAATCACACAGACTCGCTTCCTGCGCACAGGAGGTGGTTATAGGACCACCGCTCTGTCACCGGCGGTGGTCATAGGACTGCCATCCGGTCGGGGTGGGGGTTCTGTAACTTAAAGACGAAAATGTAAGGAAAAGGGGCAGAGGTTAGAACAAAACATTCAAAAGCTAGATATGGCTTTCTAGGATGCAGAGGTACACTTGGCGAGATCTTCTAGATTCCAAACACCTTGCAAAGAGATCTGAATCATCATTGGGGTTTCCGTAACCTCTTTCCGGTAGTACAGTACCTACATTTTTGGGTACGTACATATTGCCCCCTCGGAGAAGTGTTTTAGCCATGAAGAGGCATAAAACAAAGGAGTGCAGTATGGCTGTCCTAAAATGGGGAGTTAGAAGCTATACCTGACACCCCTGTGTGTCAAAACATCGCCACCCAAATCCTGCTATCTGAAAAATGAAAAGAGGACTCAAGTGTAGATAGACAAAACAAATCAAAAAATAAATACTAAAATAATATGAAATGAGGACTTACCATTTGCGTGGGGATAAGAACTTACCTCCGTCGGCGCTCCACTCTCGTATAAGAACACTCAAACAAAATTAGAATACTATATATATATATATATATATATATATATATATATGTAAAACGAACTCATTTTACTATTCATTTGCACGTGTCAATTTGGTGGTTTTTGAGCTCTGGGACCCACGGTGACCATTTTTGATGCGAGTATAGTCAAAACATTCATTGTGAGATCATGATCATGCCTCCGAGAGTAGAACATCGACCCGTAAAGTCTCAGGTTAGTTCTTCTCATTTTATCATTTTTAAATCCAAAATATAGAAATGTTGAAATATTTGTCCTGGGATTATTTTTGAAAATTTTAGTCTTAAATGAGTCTTTAGGGGGGGCGCCCATAGGGTAGGTCTTCATTTCATCCAAAATGATGTATTTTTGCATTTTTAAAAGTGTTTTAGGGCTTAAGGGGCATTCACCGATTTGGGACAGAACCGCTGCCCTGTATAGGGCAGCGGTCATGAGACCATCGCCCTATGAAGGTGGTGGTTACAAGACCACCACCTCATAAGGAAGAGGTTACAGGACCACCACCATAGAAGGCGGTAGTTACGAAACCGCCGCTCTACACAGGGCGGTGGTTTCAAACAGAATGCAAAAAGAGATGTATTACTTGATTGTTTTTCATTTTTGGCATTTTTATATGTTCCTGATGATTTTTCCAGTTGGATTATGTTACTAACTTACTCCTTTTCTATGTTTTGGGTGGATGTAGAAGGAGGAGTACATCAGATGGAGTAGAGAGAGGGAGTGTGATTGGCTCCCTACGGTCTTTAGAGGCACTTACTCGGGTAGAGCATGATACTCTCTGAAAGGGTTGGCATTTAGAGGATTGCTTAGGTCCCTCATGTTACACCTGCTAGTCACATATTGTGTGACTTATTTTCATACTGGGTCACAGATCGGATCACTTTTCAATTTCCAGGAATTAGGGATGAGTGGTCCATCACCCTTGACGATGTCTACCATATATTGGGGGTCTCGATTCTTAGGAGGTGACTGTCTCTTAAGACAACAGTGTCCATATCTTAGATGGTTCAGTGGGCCACCTATATGGGATATGTTGTTGTCTCCATGGGCTCAAATAAGGGGGTGAAGGTCCATTCTATTGTTGGTTCAGATATCCCTGTGCTTCGCCAGGCTATCATGGGTATCCTTGCCTCGTAGTTGATTGGGGACAAGGGAGGGGATACTCTCTTACTGCTGGACTCATATAATTACATAGATTGAGGCACATGGCCACATTTACACTTGGGGAGTAGACATCCTTGGGACCACCTATCATGATTTGTATAGGGTGGTCATATTACAGGGGCAGTCATTGAGTCACCCTACTCTAGTCATGAGTTGGGTGTATGAGCACATCATTGCTTATGGGAGAGGTGTATATGCGAGAGGATCCTGCGGGCTATTAGGGCAACAAGGTGGATAAGGATGACCATACTTAGGATGCCACACCGGCCAATGGCTTCCTTGACTACTACAGACATGGAGGCCACTCCTTATCAGGCCATGGCAGGATTATGGGGAGAAAAGGCACACACAATGATCGCTTGTTATACTACTAGTCATCTGATAAACATGACGGGGAAGTTAGAGATCCACCCCTTTGATAAAGTACCACAGCAATTTGGCCTCCCCTACATTGATATGTTTCCTCCAGCGGGGCCAGTATACGAGTTGTTCGCGAGGCCAGGGGAGGACCTATAGGCCGAGGTTGGACTATGATCACTCCTGGAGTTCCCATTGCAGCTAGGCAGGTGGTTCATGCCCGAGGGGTAGCCAATGCTCCTTGAGTACATTTACTTCAGATTAGAGATGGTCCTGCTCATAGTGGAGAGAGTGATGATACTATTTATGTGGACTCAGACTATGAGGAGTTCACAAGAGAGGAGATGGCAGGAGGTGAGACAGGTGGGACGGCTGGTGATGATGAGAGTGACTCTGAGTGACATGACACTTAGGGCATCGTGAGGGCCGAGAGGGTGGAGGAGAGTGCAGAGAATGTGACCCTGATCTCAAAGGAGTTGCCTTCTTAGGAAATTAGGGGAGATGACGAGTCTGTAGCAAGATGTCACTTCTTTCCATATTTGGGGAAGGTTCCACAATTAGTGGCAACGTCAGTGGTAGGTGCAGATCCTAGAGATCCCACCTGGATGCCTAGAGATTCGAGTGAGTTACTACTCTTTTCTCGATTTTGTTTTAGTTAGAATTGTTTAGTTGATATTTCCCTTTTGTTGTTTCATTTGTTTTTGACTTTATCATGGACAACTTTCTAACTTGTTTATTTCTCCTTTTTTATTTGCAGTGACTACTGAGGGATGGCGAGACTTGATTCGCCAGGTGTGCATGGACACTCTACTACTCCCTCGGAGAGTACACGGGCTGAGCTTACTACAAATGTGGGAGAGCCTTCAATAGCCGGTAGACATACCGACATGTTGTTTGCCCCTGTCTGGAAGGTGGAAAATATCATGACCTCTCTCCATGCTGAGGTAGCTGGATATAGGACTGTTGAGTGCTTGATGAGGAGGAGCCATTCTCATAGTGAGACCACAGCTATTGGTCGTGATCATGAGCCCTTAGTTCATTCAGAGCGTTGTCACAACAGGATTCCTAGACGAGGTCGTGCACCTTCTAAGGGATCTCATAGGGATTGAGAGATCATGGTGTCCTTTTGTAGTGATTTTTGGTCGGATATTTATATGAGTGTTTTTGTATTTTTCAGGCTCATTGAGTGTTTTGACCATGCCTAGTGCATGATGGCATTGTATATAAAACATGATATATATATATATATATATCTTTAATATATATATATCTTTGGATCTAGATGTTTTGGTATCTAGAATTTTGTGATTGGTTTCCCATGTGTATACTAGATGTTTTTAGAATATTTTCTTTTATATGCTTTTTTTCGAGTGTATGCAATGGATGACAAGTGGTAACATAATGTTTCTCTTTGATTTGTTTTTGTAATGCTGATACATGATGATGCAAGCATATTGTAGTACTTGAAATTTTGGATTCTTTGGGCAATGTTTGTTGCTTCTTCTTGTTTCGGAAAAACGTGATGAATGTATAATGATAACGAGATGAACTTGCCCCACTCCTAACTCCACACAACTAGTAAGATGTGAGGGCTCATCACCAAGAGTTGGGAAGGGTGCAAGTTGTATGAGTTTGACTGAATGAAATGATGAGAGATAGACAAACTAGTGATAGGAACCAAACTTATACCTACACACTTACCCTACTCAAAACTACCACCAAGCTCAGAAGGCAACTTACTTTCTAGTTTATCTAGACTTAGATCTTATAAATGGCAACCTGGTTGACAAAATCTGGTTTTGAGGATTTGATCTCTTTGGAATTTGGACGCTTATTTTCACTTAATATAATTTGATTTGTATTTCTAAAATACCAAGATTTGTTAATTTGTGTGAATGGACCCCCCACACCCTACCCCATGCCACTAGTAAGAAGCATGGGTTTTTCACCAAAGGTAGGATAAACGTGAGTAAGCCCAACCTCGCATCACTAGTAAGAGATGTGGGCTTATCACCGAAGGTTGGTGGGGCAAAGAAGTGTGTAAAATAAAATATTTTGTTTGCTTGGTATTTTTGATTCTATTTGATTTTGACACTTCTGATCTGTGATTTTGGAATATCCTTGTTTCAAAGAGACATAAGAGGGATAGATGTGACACCAAGAAGCTTCTAGAATAGACCGTAGGTAAGAACAACTTCACCTAGTAGAAAGAAAGAGAAAACCAAGTATGTAGGCCTTGGTATGGTTTTCGTCAATATTTGTCTGTCGATCTTGATGAAAAGATTTTGGAATTATTTGATGATATTATGAAAACTTGAAGAGATATGATTTTAAATGTTTTTACCAATATTTTTAGAAGCTTGTAATGAAATTGTTTAGGAATAAGTTCCTTGACTACAATAGTTATGAAACGAGTGAAAAAAATGAAACAACTAAATGACTAATGCAATGCAAGAAAATATAATATACAAATGGTGACGTTGATGCTTTACGTGTAAAACCGTTTAAGATGTAAGGAATTGACTATTTCATTGAAATCCTCACCTTTTAGTGTACACAAGAGATATGCACCATTTCCATAGTCTTTCATGACTCGGTATGGGCCCAACCACCTGGGCTGGAATTTTCTTCCTTCATCGGTCTTCTTATCAATCTGGTTGTCTAGTCTTAGAACTAGATCTCCCTCATATATTTCTTGTTCGTAGACCTTTTTGTTATATTGTCGGCACATCCGGTAAACATAGGCTCTGTGCCATTGTTCGGTGTTCATCCTGGCCTCATCAAGGCTTTCTAGTTGAGAGAGGCGTGCCTCTCTATAGGCTTCTTCTCCTAAGATCCCTTGTAATGATATGCAGAGGCTGGGTATTTCAACCTCAAGTGGGAGAACTTCTTACCGCCCGAATACTAACGACAAAGGGGTTGCCCCCATCGGTGTTATTATTGATGTTGGATGGTCCCACAAGGTGGGTATAATTTTAAATGTCAGGTCCCATTTATTCTCCTTAATTGTTTTGAGGAGAATAGCTTTTAACATTTTGTTTGTTGCTTCGGCTTGTCTGTTGGCTTGAGGGTAGTAAAGGGAGGCCGTATGATGGTTTATCTTGAATTTACTTGCATAATTCATAGACCTCATCATTCTTAAAGGATGTTCCATTATCGAGATAATGACTTGCGGGACACCGTACCTATAAATGATTTGATTCAAAATAAACTTAGCGATTACAGAACCTAGGTACGGTGGTGAGAGGCATGGCCTCTACCCATTTGGTAAAATATTTTGTGGCCGTAATTATAAAGTTATGGCCATCTGTTGATGAGGGAGATAATTTCCCTATCAAATCTAGACCCCACGTGGAAAAAGGCCATGGGGTTGCGATTACTCATGAGCATGTGCTTTGACTTGTGAATCTCGTGAGAGAATTCTTGGCATTTATGGCATTTACACACAAACTCTACCGTGTCATGTTCTAGAGTGGGCCAGAAATAGCCCATCTGATGTATTTTGTGAGCAGTGGCGTGACCACCAAAGTGGCCTCCACATATCCCACTGTGGGATTTGTAAAGAATATTTTGGATTCTTCAGTGTCAATGCATCTTAAAAGCATTCCATCGAAGGCTTTACGGTAGAGCACTTGTTCTAAGATAACATATTTAGCAGCGATAATGCGTAGTCACCTTCTTTATTGTGAAGTGGCACCTTCAGGTACATATGGTCCATGATAAAATTGACAATGTCGAGTACCAAGGGCATGTACAAATGGGGGTCTGGTTTCGACAAAGTATATGCACTCATTAGGAAAGTCCAAATCTACCGATCACCTCTATCTAATGGATTGTCAACTAACCGATGCAATGATTTTGTCCTTAATGATTTCTGGTTTCAAATGTTAATTTGAATTCACCCATTAAGGTTATAAATCATCCATCTTTTTTAGATAAAGACCCTTATGTGAGGAATGTTTGTAAGTGATATGTCCTTACAATGACTCTTGTTTCTTGATTTAACATGTAATGTCTTAAGCGTTTCATTGCAAAGACTATGGCAAGGCATTCTCTCTCTTATATGTATAACGTGTTTCATAATCAAGCAACGCGTTTGGCTAATGAAATAGACTTGCACGTTCTCATTTATCATTGTCTTCTTGAGCCATCATGCAGGCTATCAAGACATCCGTAGTGGCCGTGAATATAGGATCAAAGGATGATCTCGTGCAGGAGGCATTAGCATGGGAGGAGACAACAAGAAGTTTTAACCGCCTCGAAGGCCTCGTTGCATTCTCCTATTAAATCAATGTTATAATATTTCTTTAATAGATTGTTGATTGGATGAATATCAAAAGTTAAATCCAGGATGAACCTTTGGATTGCACCTAGTTTCCCAAGAAATGATCTGATACTAGACTCATTTGATGGTGGAATCATTTCAAGAACAACCCAGATTTTGGTTGGATCAACATCAATCCCTTGTGAGGATATAATGTAACCCAGAAGCTTGCCTCCTATCACACCAAATACACATTTCTCTGGGTTCAAGGTGACGCCATACTTGATCAATCATGAGAGAATGATACAGAGTACCTCGGGGTGATCACAACACTTCTTGGCCTTGGCCAACAAATCATCCACATAGGATTCCACAATTTTATGAATAAGGTCGTGGAATATGTATGTCATTACCCACTGGTATGTAGCACTAACATTCTTAAGACCGAACGACATGACATCATAACAATAAGTTCCCCAAGGAGTTATAAATGTGGTCTTGGCTTGATCCTGTTCAGATATTTTAATCTGATTATACCCTGAAAACCCATCCATAAGGGACAATAGTTCAAATCCGGTTGTTACATCAACAATGACATCAATGGATGGTAATGGGAAGTCATCTTTGGGAAATGCTTTGTTAATATCCCAAAATTCTATGCAAATGCGTATCTTTCCATTCTTTTTTAGAACAGGGACGATATTAGATACCCATTGTGAATAGTCAACTGGTTTGATGAATCCTACTTGGAGAAGTTTCATTACTTCTTCCTTCAACATGAGAGCCACTTTTGGCTTCATTGGTCTTGACTTTTTTTTTTTATTGGATTTGCGTCTCGTTTGGTGACAAGATAATGTACCATGATATTTGGTGTAATTCCTATCTTCCTTTTTAGTTAAACATGAAAGCCTTTTGATGTTCCTTGAGGATTTGGGTGTGTATTTCTATCTCCTCTGGAGTTAACGAGGATCCTAATTTTAAAATATTTGGTTCTTCCTCCATTCCAATGTTTATGTCAATTGTTTCTTCGATTAAGGAAGTGTTGCCTTCTTCAAATTCAGGCGGGGCGAGGTAGTTCCAAACTTTCTCCGTTCTCTACCTTGTAGATATTGAGATCCTTTTGCGAGAGGAGACTCTATCATGGGATTTCCAAAATAGGAAGAGGAATGTGGTATTAGGGAAAGATCCACTATGTGATGAGTGAGATGTAGCTCCGCATAGGCGTTTAGATATTTAAGAGTGATTCTATCACTGTCAAAGTGATCCAGGATAGAAAACTCATTCTCATCTTCTATATGAGTCAGGAGCGGGTTTGTTGGTATTTTACGCACCAATGGTTCAGTATGAAGTGATACCATGAAACTTGTGTTTTCCAACTCACTGTTTGGAGTAAAATGGGAAGCTGAGGTTGCTATTGAATCTGTGAGAAGGTTCTACTCTCGTGGGATTTCTTCAATTGATATGAAGTTGAATCCTTTGCTTAGATCTAATACCGTCATTTTGTAGAGTTGTAAATGTTCAGCTCTAGTCTCATATACCTTAGAGACTTGGTTTGTAACTAGTTGTGAGTCTCCTAGCACTCTAATGTTATCGACACCCATTCTTTTGGCTATGATGAGGCCAAGGAGGAGGGCTTCATACTCAGCCCCATTGTTTGTACATTCAAAGTTTAATTTAAAGGCAAAAGGTAGGATCTTTCCCTCGGGAGAAGTGAAGATCACACCTGCCCCAACTCCAAAGCGACATCTAGCTCCATCGAAGTGGAGAGTCCAATATTTTCTTGGAAAAATGGATGTTGGGATATTCTTTTTGTCCTGCTTTCTTCTTCCTTGTTTACTTCTACCATACAAACTTCATCTGATGGAAGGGAACCAATTCCCAAGGTGTATCCCATACCCATAAAATCAAATGGTAGGAGAATGGGTAGATCTTTCTCTAGTAATTCTACAATTTTTGTGGTAGTCCCTAATGACACTATTTCTATGACGTTAGTCTCATTTTTGAGTGTTGGAATGCCCTCGACTAGATTTGTAATTTCTAATTCTGTGGTAGGTATCAATTTCTCTTCTGGTTTTGAATTAATTGGTTTGCTAAGTTGATTTGTTGGGAGTTCAAACTCAGAGTGAATGCCTGGTCTTTTCTTCAAGTCAGCTAGGTGTATATCGAAGGGTTTTGGGTCACCTTGTGCCATAAATATTTTCCCTAAGTGCAAAAATCTTATTTCCTAGAATAAAGTGGAAGGGATTGCCTTCATGCGGTGTATCCATGGTTGTGAGGATCATATTATAGTTGGTTTCCCAATCTATAATATAAAATTTAGTGAGGACCGTCTTGGGTCCTAAGGTGACTGGTAAAACTATGGTTCCAATTGAAGTGGCTTTGAGGCTATCATAACCTCTTAGCGTATTTTGTGTTGTGGAACAATTTGTTTCTCCATATCCTAGCTTTTGAAGAAAAGTGAAGGGGACTATGTTAACTACTTGACCCATTATCAATCATTGCACATTTAACATAGTTATTGTAAACCCATACCTGTAAATGCAAGGCTAGGTTGCCTCTACGTGTAATTTCAGCGTCTGTTGGCATTTTGCTTATATCAAATATAAACTCAGTATCCCTATCTGGCTGCCCTGGAGGGTAGACATCAAAGTCTACATGGTTTACTTGCATTTCTGGAGGAGTGATGTTAATTAAATGACCAAGGCCTAATGCTTCTAAGAGAGTAGCCCTATGGGTGGGAGATTTCTTCAACAAATCCAAGAAGGAAATATGAGAGAAGGTCTTTATTAAGTCATTAATTAAATCGTAAGTGCCTATGGGTTTTACCAACGTTTGTTGAATGTTGTTTGGTTCTAATGGATAGCTTGGAACTAGTTGAGAATAATAATCCTATGTTCTTGTTATGGTTTCTATGGGTAGCTCGGTGTCTAGCTCTACCAAGCCAACTATCTTGGTTTGCGGTTGAGTTCCTAATTGGGGTGCGACCAGTGGACTTAATGAAGTTCAAGCTTCATGATCGTTATTTCCTGTCATAACACCCTTGTTTGTTCCATTTGGATCTAACCTGTTATTGTTAGAATGATTTGGGATCAGATCGTTAAAGATCTTGAGGGGTGCATTTTGAGGGGAGAGTGTCCTGTAAGTGTTTGGCATGGGTATTACAGAATTTTCTAAGAACATATCTATAAAGAGTTGTCTTTGGTCTTACGGAAAACACTACATGAATTTATTGTAGTCATGGCAAGTCCTAGTATCATGGCCTTGAATCTTGTCTTGTGAAACCACAATACAAGTGGGGATTATAGTTTTGAGGTTATTGATTTGAAACTGTTGTGGTCCAAAATTCTAATTAGGTTCTTGGTTGTTAGAGTTAAAATTTTGAGGTTTTTGCCTTTGGTTTTGACTTTGATATCTAGTTAGGTTTCGATTTGGACCTTATGTCTGGATTTTTTGTTGTTGTTTTCATGATGGACGATTAAAATCCACCGCGTTGATTGTTGGAGTAAAGTTGTTATTTCGTTGAGTTTTAATGGGAGGTGAAATGTTTATGATGTTTTCCCTTTTAACTTGGTCGATTACTCGTCTATTGTTACCCCACGGTTTTTGTTAACGATTTTAGGTCCTTGATTGGTATTCTCGGCATTAGGGTAGGTCGTAGTGTTTTGATTGGGATTGATTAATTTCCCATTCCTTTTATATGTCTAACAACCACTATCTATTGTTGTTTGATCTATTCAGAGAGCACTCTCGAGTACTTCATCATAAGTTCTTAGTGGGAACTTTTGGACTTCTTCCTTTATCTCTCTATTGAGGGAATGAAGGAATAAATCGCATAGTTCCATCTAATCCATGTTTGGAGAACTTGCTGATGAGTAGAGAACCGTACGCCATCTTTGAATAAAATGAGCAACGGATTCATTATGCTCTTGTTTAATATGCAAGAATTCCTTGATTCTTGTTCTTAACAATTTGTTCATATTAAAAGCTTTGATAAAATCTGATACAAGTTGTTTGAATGAGTGTATCAAGGCTTCAAGTATTCTTTAATACCAATCATGGGAAATACCCTCTAAGGTTTTAGAGAATATCTTAAGTAACAACCCCATCCTAAAGGAGTAGTTATCGAATGGCCGTGGCATAGGCCTTGATATGCGCATTTGGATCTCCCTCCCCTTTGTATTTGGGTAAATTAGGAAGATGCCTTGGAAGCATGACATTTCATATGGTGAAGTCTAGGGGCTCTTTCAAATATTTTGAGTAAGTCCCTACTGCATAGGCTTCGACCATTGATGGTGCCTACTGAGGGGGTGGGGGTGGCATGGGTTGTTGATATGGCATGGCATATGTATTTGCAGGGGCATAAGGAAATCCCTGTGGTTGAGTGAACATCCCGGGAGAAGAGAACATGTCTCCATGTGGTGATTTTGAATAGATGTTTAAGTAGGGAGGAGCATTTCTTTGGTATGGGTTGTTTGGTGCTAAGCTGGGAGGTATCATATTTTCAACTGGAGCGGCATTTGAAAACGTGGTTCTAGTTGGTGTTTATTCGATAGTTATACAAATGTTGAGGAGGCATGCCTAACATGCATGTTCCTGTAAGGAGGTCAACTTGGCTAGGATGATGTGGAGGGTTGGGGATTCTTGCTTGCCCAAAATATGAATTTTTATTTGCTTGAGCAAGTTCCAATCCTCTAACTTTCTCAACTAAGGTTGAGATGACCTCGATTGGTGAAGACACAATGTTTTGCCTTAATGGTGTTTGTTGTACACCTTGAGGTTGTAAAGGGGTATGATACCCTGCTATGAATTGATCATTACCCTATCAAGCTTCACCGAGATTATTTTCCATAGGTGGACGGCGGGGGCATTTTCTTGGAGTAGGGTATCGGGTTGTGTTTGAAAACTCCCTATAGGTGGGTACATGTTTTGGAAGCGTTGTTTGCTTCTAGCATAGCACACTAAATACTCCTCATCCAAAAATGGGAGTGGATATGACTGTCTACTGATTTGTGGTCTAATAAAAACCCGAGGAGATGAAGTGGATTCTCCAGTAAATGTCATATTGTTAGATCCTGAGGGTTCTGGTTGTTGTGTTTGTGCAAGTTGATCCAACTCCTCAATTTGGAATGAAGAACTAGAGCTAGTTCTTTGAGGAGGAGTTTGTGATGACAAGTAATTACTTGAATAGTTGTTAGCCCATGCAGAAAGTGAGGGTGATGGTTGTCTATTTGTTTGACCATAATTTGCTTTGAGACCTGAGAGAGGTCTTCCATATGCGTCATATCCCAAAATATTCGAGGGTTATATGAATACCCGCAAAATAATGGGAAAGAGCGAAGGTGGATGAAAGAAATAAAAATAAAAGGAGAACAATTATTTGTTTCATGTCGGGTTCACCAATTTTGTATGATAGAAAAGTGACATGCGAGCATGAGAATCTACAAGAACTCTTCTTCGTACCAGACATCCCGAGGTCATGCTGAGATAGCTGGTGAGACCGGAATATATGTGGATACAGAAAAACTAGTTGGGCAATCTTATATCCTCAACACGTAATAATGGAATCTATGAATCTAAGGCAAAGAAGGCCCTCCTAACTTGAATTGGTGTAATGGATCGTTCGGATATAATAGCTGCTCGGAGGCTCCAATCAATGTCGAGCTCTGCCGAGATCCTGTTTATTGGGCATTGTTGAATCTTTGGAAAATGACTCAGTATGTGCTTCACATATATTTCCAAACAAGGTAATGGAAAATGGTGATGAGAGGTGTAGTGGATCCTCCTGGAGTTTTATGGATGATTCTCTGGTCTAGTCCAGAAATCCCTAGCCTGATTGGCTGATATGTTTAATATGGATCTCCTCATTCTTTCGTGTTCTCGTGAATCCGAGAAAAGTGTGTATGTGATAGTGTCGTGAGTAGAAGATACTCAAACAAAGTCATCTTTGGATATAAACCGAATACAATGCAAGTAAGAGAGGGCTAATGCCAGTGAACGAGAGATTGACTATGCAATTCCTAGCAGGATTTATTATGGGGATACAACTCAAATACGCCGAGAATTATGGGATCTATCTTTTGTGACAAACAAAACCTGCGTGAACTCTAAGATGGATTCTAATCTAAAAATGAAACTACCTTATGCTAATCTGATTGTATGTGGCGAAATGAAGTAAGATGCAAGTAAGAAGATCAAATGATCTCTAAACAAAAATGAGAGGCTAACAATTCATGTAAAATATGAAACTATTAAAACTCATACAAGAACTTCAAATAAATGAATAATCAAACACGAAGGAGAGGGGCCATTTGTTTGAAAACAATATGGCCTTGCGCAAAAGGAGGAACAAGAACCAATGAGCAATATAAATACATAAAAGTCCTATAAAGGAGTTAAACATGCTTAACTCAAACAACGACGAAAATGACTTAAAGCAAAAAAAGTCGAGAGCAAAACAGAGAAAATAAACCAGCCCTAGAACATTAGTTTGCAGAAGTTCACCAAAAGTCTACCAACAATCTAGAAAAACCCACTAATTTTTAGTAAAAACTTCATTACTTCTAGCATGAATTTCTTTGTTCACAAACCCTCAATAACCTTGTCATGCATATCTTCCTCTAGCCCATCCTCATAGCTATTGATGCACAAATTGAAACTCCTCCTTTTAGTGCCTTCCTCAATCCCTTCCATCCTATCACTCAACTTTTTGACCTAAAACTCCAGCTCTAGAACCTTTTGTTTGGACTTCACCGAGCTAAAACAATTTGCTTAGAAACATTAATGACATCCAACATGGTTTCCCTTTGACCAACATTGGTTTCCTCCATCTCTGAAGCACACCCTCTAAATACTACACCTTTCTACTCCACTCCTTGAAGACCTTAAAATTTCCATCAAAACCTCTCTTTCTTGAGGTGCTCGCTTCACCATGACCTTCCTCACTCTTCTCCTTTTCGAATCCTCCCCCACATTTTTACATTTCCCATCCTTCATCTTAGTAAGGCATTCCGCAAGAGTAATATCATCCTCCTCCACCTTATCTTTCGAGGAAGAGTTTAGAATAGGTTTCCCATTTTCAAACAATAGGAGGATGAGCCCTTCATGCAAAGGCATCTCCACCTTCTCCTACTAGAATTCCATCAGAGAATTATTCATTGACATAAACAGGAAAAAGGAATGCTCACCATGACCTTATGATGAAACATATTTAGAAGGGTCATATGATGAGTATATATTTTTCGGTATTTTCCTTCCAAAGTGATATACTTCATGATTTGAAGGAAAACTTCTCTCCATATTCCCGAGAATACATGACCTAGAAATACCATCAGTAAAGAAAGAGCACCTTTCCTTACCCATGAAGAACAACTCAATTTCATGCTCTCTGCGGGTTCTATCCTTAAAAATTTTGAGCCCGTCCATTTTCATCTCTATCACAAGGGCGATGGTGGTCTCTGAAACCTCAATTTCCATACCTCTAACCTTGAAATTTCCCTCTTTCCAAGCTCTACCAAAGTCCTTTGATAGGGAAGGGTCATGACCATGTAATTTAGCAATGAAATTACTGAAACCCCCAATCTTAAGCTTGTTCCACAAATGCTGATTAAAAACCTCAATATTCTAGCTGCTAGATTCAACCCTGATTCTATCACCACCCATCTTCATAAAAAAGACTTCCCGATCGCAAACACTTCTCAAATTCAGACCCCTTTCACACCAACAAAACTTGAGAAATAGATCTTTTTATGTAAGTTGTCATAGTACCAAAGGCCACTTGTGCCAGCATTATCAAACTTAGTGCCCTCTATCTCTAATAATGAATTCATTAACTTTTGGGCAAAATCATCTCCTTTACACCAGATCTTATAATCATGACTATGAACTCCGTAATTTTCCATCTTATCCGCACACTTATTTCCTTGCCGCAAAGTGTGATTAAAAGAAACCTTTACAAAACCTTTTAAAGTTTCCTTAACATCATTGAAGGATGTTGTTATCACTATCTAGGGGGTGAAGTTCACTGGGGATTTTGAAGTCTTGTCACTAGCCAAGGTAAACAACTTTCCAACGTTACTCGGGTGCCCCTGTTATAAGAACAATGTTGACCTATGGTTCAACAAGGGGTACATAAGTTTTGAAAACAAGGAATAATGGTTCATCCTCCCTTAACATATGGGAAGTCGAAGATCCTATACCGAGCCCTTGGGAGAAGAATTCATTGACAAGATTTATGTGTGCTCCATCGGGAGCCCGAGGTGATTCACCCTACGAAGGATTTATTTATTTGAAAATGCTCACCCATGAGCGATACAACTAGCGTGGCATGTGAAAATTGGGTGCACGAGACATATGATCTAATTGGGTGACATTTAAGAGGCTTTGTTACAAGGGTGATAAAGGTGTGCTCAGTCAAGCACCTGGGAGGAAATAAGTTACCAAGTTATTCTAGAGGAGCCAACCCTGATGATTTCTTACGAGAGATGGAGACCCAGTGGAAAAATGAGATCGAGAGAAGAGGGATGCTTAGCTATAAATTTCTTGGGACCACATCGCATTGGTGGGTGACACATCGTGATAGCCTTCTAGAGTGGTGTGAGGTGAGAATCATGTTCTTTGTTAGGTTTTCCCAAAGTAATGCACCTACTGCAATACGAGACTACCATGGGAAGGAACATGCCTCTTTTCACGTCCAAGCATGTGAGAAAGCGTGGATGGAAGGCACAAAGGCCTTACCACCTTATTTATGTGTACATAAGTTATATTCCACCTTAAAATGTTGTGCACACGCATGGTATATTCACTCTGAGATGCACCGTCAGATAGGAAATTGCAAGAGTTGATGGTGACCTCCTTCAAGATTTCAAATATCGAGTACCAAATTATCGGTGGATAGGGTGTTGCAGCAGGTCGTTAAGCACCTTATGATGGGAGATAGTTTCATGGTGGAGGATAGAATACTAGAGTTATTGGGTGAACCTGGTTTGGAACCATGCTTTGATAAGGAAGATTCAAAAGAGGTGCAACTTGAACATGCATGCATGGAGAAAGAGAAGGGAAAGATGGTCTATGTGATAGATGGTGAAGAGATGGAGAGTTTAGATGTTAACCATACTAAAGGTATGCCAAAGTTATTGAATTGCTAAAGAAGACCAAGAAAAGACACCTTTCACCACTAAATTACGAAGTTTTCCTATGCAATCATGCCTTTTAGACGAGAAGAATATGTCTATTGTGTTTTTGCGTATAATTGTCCGGCATTTCAGGATTTTATCCATAAATTCCTTTAGGTTTACCTTGATGAATGGATGGTGTATGGACTAGTGAAAGGCCATTGTGACAATTTACAGTTGATGTTTTAAATATGTCGGCAGTTGTGCATATCCCTCAACATCAAGAAGTGTCTCCTCATTGCTCCATTTGGAACCCTATTGGGGCACATCATATGTAAGGAAGGCTTGTTGGTGGATCCCGCAAAAGTTGTTGTTATTGTGGGATTGGGGGAGCCTACTATCCAGAGTTAAGGGGTATGAAAAGATCACCATGCCATTAGAGGAGTTATTAAAACACAAGAGTTCCTTTCACTGGGGAAAGGCGCATCGACAACGTTTGATACATTGAAGAATAGGCTTATCACTGCACCCATATTACATTTTCCCTCATGGGATAAGTCATTCCATGTACATGTTAATAATTCAGGGGATGACAATTGGAGCATCTTAGAATAACCTAGAGAAGGGATTGTTGACCACCACTTGTGTTTTGCTAGCAAGAAGTTAACACCAGTGAAACGAACTACACTACTACTGCGAGCTTGAAGCACTATCAATGATCTACACGCTGTAAAAATTTAGCCCATATCTTTTGGCAAAACCTTTCATATTATACGCAAAACCACGTGGCACTGGAAGTACTTGGTGAACAAGCCTATTTTGCAAGGCTGCATATATTGGTGGGTCAATGTTGTTTCAATAATTTGAGTTTATAGTTGTTGTGAAACCTAGAAAGAGTAACTAAGGACTCCGACCATTTGTCAAGGATTGACTCAAGGGAGGATGTGTAGAGCATTGAGGATGTTATGTTAGACTTGCAACTATTTAGGTTTTGGTAAGCACCCTATGACTTAGAGGTATTGTTTTGTTTCTCAAAATGGCTATGGCATTGGAAGGAATGAAGACCTTGGAATGAAAATAGTTATCTATACGTGTTGCGGCCGACATGCTAATCAGTGGAGACTTATACAAACTAGGCCGTGATGAGGTTTTGTGTCGGTGTGTGTTGGAGCATGAGCACGTTGCAATCATGGAGGAAGCACATAGTGGGATTACAGGAGGATTCTATGCAAGGAATGCCATCACGCAAAAATACTACTTTGCGCGAGCTTGGTGGGAAAGCATCTACCAGATTGCATTGATTTTTGCAAGGCCTGTGACCATTTCCAACACCTTGGCAAGCCAAGAAGAAGGGATGAAATGCCCTTGAGGCCGATAGCTAGCACATAACCATTTGAAAAGTGGGAAATTGATTTTGTAGGACCAATTTCACCCTGCACAAAGGACTAGTTCACGTTATATCATCACTTGCACTGACTACTTAACAAGATGGGTAGAGGCAGTGCCTACAAGGGATTGTACAACAACAATAACAACTAGGTTCTTGTGGGAAAATATAATCGATAGATATGGATGTCCATTGATCTTAACAAGTGATAGGGGTACTCATTTTGTAAATGAGACAGTTAGGATCTTGTTGGCAGAATTCATGGTAGCCCACCATAAGACTACCCCATACCACCCACAAGCTAATGGAACTACTGAGGTGTTTAACAAAATTTTGAGTCACGCATTAACTAAAATTTATGATGTGGGAAGAAAAGATTGGGATGACAAGGTTTCAGTTGTACTTTGGCGTATAAGATAACCTACAAGATATTGAACAAGGCCGCACTATTTTAATTGGTGTTTGGCACAAAGGTTGTTTTACTGGTTGAATTTATTCTACCATAATTGCGTATTGCACACGCGGGAGGATTAGTTAATGAACAAGCACTACATGAGAGCATGGAGAAATTAATTCAGTTGCATGAAAGGAGATCACTTGTTAGGTGGAGTCGAAGGCTAAAAAGGTACAACAAATAACATGACATGATCACCATATTAAAAATAATAATTTGAGGTTGGGAAGATGGTCTTGATTTATGACTCCAAATTTTTTCACCATCCTAGAAACTCAAATTCCATTTGTTAGGGCCATATATCATCTCGTACATCCCTCATTCAGGCACTTTCTAGAATTACAAGAAGCTGGATGGAACACGATTACAGTGCTATTTCAATTGGAGTAGGTTGAAGCCTTACTATAAATAATTCTTCCTTGTGTTCACAAATAAGGCGATTGCCATTGATCTTAGGATTCCCCTTAATGCATTTATTTTCCTTGTGTTTCTCTTTCTCATTGCATGTTCTTTTCTTTTTGTGTTGTTGTTTTACACTCCTTGTGCGTCGGTAGCCACTTATTATTTTCAAAAGGTTATGTATGTGTAGAGGACCACACATCTGTTTTTGTGTGGGGTGGAGTAATGCAAAGTAAAATGGAAGCTGGTAGTGGAATTTGTGTTTCGATGGCCTAGGATTGAAGGATAAAAAAGTGAATAGTATGGAAGAGTGTACGTAGAAAAGGTGGACATAAGGATTTTGATGTCAGGATAAATTTACAAAGACCACGTACAAAGGATGAGAAGCACAAGAACAACATAAGCTAGGTGAGGGTATAAATCAGGTTAATGAATGAAGAAGTGCCTTTGGCAATGCAAGTGCGTGCATAAGGATCTTCAGTCAATAAGGATTTTTACGTGCTAGAAGGTTGTAGAGTTTTTTCACGCAGGATAGGGTGTAGGGGAAAGAGCACTTAAGGTTGACTTTAGTGGAAAAATCCTCCTTTATTACAAAAGTATGCTAGTAGGTGACATAGAATTTATCATGGGAGATGAGAAAAATCCTATAAGTAGAAGGTTAGACACATTATTGTTTACCTTGCAATTACGACATCGAAGAGCTATTGTGAACTAGGGCATCCACAAAGAAGATTTGTGTGAAGGAAAAATTGTGAAAATTTGAGTGCATGACTAATGTGATTTGTGAACCAGAGTGGAAGAAGTACACGGGTGTAAGGGTTGTCGAGGTTAGGGTTTTGTAAATAAATCATGGGAGTAAAAGGATTTTTTTCGTGAAGGTAAGACAAAAATTTGAGTAGAGCAAGGACAAAAAAATTTAGTAACTCGACAAAAAGATGGCGCCAAAGAAGGCAATTGTTTAACTAAAGCAGGGGAAAGGGAAAATGGAAACGAGTTGTTTCAACTAGTTTCAATGAGGAGTGGTATGTGGAGATGCAATACCTAGATGGCATGTTGCTAGGAAAGGAATGGGTATCCCATGTAAGGAAGATGGCGTATGTGATTATAACTATTTCACCTAATTCTTAGATCGTTTCTTTGAAGTGTTGACAAAATAGATAGGGTAACGGGAATAGGAGGAATACCTGTTCAAATGTTGGTTGATGGGTTGTTACGTACGTATGGCTTCCGAATCCACAACTGATTGTGAGAGCTTCCTTTTGGCTAGGAGGAACTACCTATAATTCAAAGCAAGACCACTAAAAGGAATTAAATAATATGGGTAGTGAGTGCTGCGTATGTTAGATCCAAGAAGTGTGATACTTCCTAGATGGATGTCATTCCACTATTTTAAATACTTTAATGTTGTAAACAAAGTTAATCCTATTGTAATTCAAAATAATTTAGGTATCTCACTTAAAACACAATAAGAAATAGATCTAATCTAATAGGCTAAGCTAGAATAGAATCTAAAGGTCAAATGATTGGTTCTGGGTTCTACAGGTTTGACATAGGTCTCGGGTAGATCACAGGTGAATGAGGGTGAGATGAAATTTGGTGGGCAAGTCTCTTTTCTAGGCTATATGGGAAAACATAGAGACCGATGTCGATTAATGGTAACCATTACGGTGGTCGTGTGTAACTGCAGCCGCCATTCGTGGAAATTTGGAAATGCCACAGAACAAGCTTTGGGTATCCTTTGTGATTGTACAAAGGAATTTGGTGGTCGGGATGAGGTATTGGGTGACTGGGTAGGCTTTGGCAAGGATTTAATGGGTATATGGAGGTGGAAATGTTAGAGAAGGTCAATAGGTGGCTAGGTAAACAATAGATGATAAAATAATGATGAAATGAAATAAACCAGAAAAGTATGACGTTATACTTACTTGGATTCCAGTCAAATGCCTGTGAGTGAGGGATGGAGGTGCTGATGAGGGGTTTGAAGGTTTCAAGTGATCACCAATTGAAGGAAAGCTTCTGCATGGACTCCATGTACATTCCTCTTTGCTTGGTTAGATCAGATCATGGTTGGGATGGCTATGCAGGAAAAGATGTTTGATCTCCTTCCTTGCATGTGGATTCTCACTGGAATTCACTCTCTAAAGATGTGTTATCTCTCCAACATATGTTTTTTCTCGCGAACCTTATGCTTCTTTTTGCTTCCAAATTCCAACCTTGAGAATAAGGTTGTTTTGGGGTTAAAAGGGGAACCGACAATGGTTCCGCTTAACCGGCAGCTATTAGGGATAATCGGCGCAGGTCAAGGTGGGATTTCCTAGGTTTACTAAACTAGGGAGATTTTCTTGATTTCATCGATTTCATGTTTTTAACCCATGGATTATACTTGGGCTTCTTGTGAGCATGTGGGAATGTGATCATGAGGGAATGTAGGCATTGATTTTTAGGGTTTGGGTAAGTCTTAGTTAGTTATGGCAACTTACTAAGAATGGGTCTTAGGTTGAGTTGGCTTGGTGAGGTGTCTAAGTGAACTATATGTGTGGATATTATTTAAAATAATATATTTAAATAATATATATAGTGAGGATAATGAATTAATTTAATTAAATTAATATTAGTGGGGTGAAGGGGGCATGGCTAGGTGAATGTGATGAAGGGTGTTTATTCATCGAGGGACCAAAGGGGAGTGTGACCTAATTTTAGTGTCTACATTTTTCCCCTTTTTTTGCGTAGCTTGTATTGGTAAGCAACACTAACAAAAATAAGATGTGGTGCCCATGTGTGGGTGAAGGTTATTCCCTCAAACCAAGAACGAACGAGGCCAAGGAAAAATCGGTTAGTGGTTTGATAAAAGGTTAATGTGGAGTAGTTTCATGGGAATGATTTGGATGCGGGGGAGAAAAGGTCTACATATGTGGGATAGGTTCCACCTCTAGTGGTGACATTGCACACACATGTATAAACCCCATAAGCTGCACTACCATGTGGAGATAGTAGGTTTGAATGGGGTTTGTTTTCTAAGGTCACATGTTTATCCAAAAAGGTCAAGTGACTTCGGTACCCAAGGAATAGGATATGGTTAGGAAACACAATGTGATGTTTGCACTCATCGATAAATGGGATCCCGCGACCAAGATGTTCCACCATAGACGGTGAGATGACTATCACCAAGGAGGATGTTCCATGTAATTTGCGGTTACCCATATGGGTGCCCAGGTTTACTCTATCTCCTCCAAGGCCTCAAAGGAGCTGATTGGGACAGGCCAAGGTGAGGGGCGTTGATTTGAGATTCCATAAGTGCCTTTGAACAAAGGGAGAGATGTACCTGAGCCCGTCTCGGATGAGACGAGGCTAAATGTGGTTCCGTTGATGGAGGTAGTGTGCTGCTATACATTGCTAAATGCCGAGGGTGGATGCTTTCCCCGATCATTGATTGGGGTACTCCACAATATGATGGTGTATGAGACATGCTTTGCACAGGCACCAAGGCATTCTTGAGTGCAGCTATATAGAGATCTCAGGCATGTGGGCGGTTGCGCGAGTTTAGCCTATGTTGTACATTTATACTAAACTGCTTTGGCATATGAGCACACAAAGTGTGCATGCAACTATAGGATGCCCCAAGAAGATGCATTCCCACCTAGATTTGTGTGTTTGGGGTATAAGAGATGGGTGTCGGTGATTGGAGAGTGAAGATCAGATAGGCCGACACATGATGTGGCCCATTTTTGGTAGTTACTGGAGGGATTATCCGGAGTGGACATTATATGGAGGCCATATGTGGGATTCCCCTCATATAGGCATATACATGAGGAGCTAGCTAACCTCTAACTAGAGAGGTGGATACAGGGGTCATCGTGCAGGGAGGATGAGATGATCCCTAGACAGAGAGTCCGATAAGCGATTCGAGAATCTTACAAGACATCCCTCCGCCCTTCCCACAGATAGGAGAGATGACATAGAGAGGCCCCTACCTCTACCACACCCTTTTTGGCCACAGGGGAGGAGGAGAAGCCAGTGGATAAGCGGATATATGACACTAGATGTACAGACAGTACATGCAGAGGTGGGTGGCTCGATTCTTAAGGCCATACCACCCAGGCCAGAGGGCAGCCAAACATAGCTACCATAACAATGCGAGAAACACCCTATGGGGGAAGGTAGCTACACTTATTACCCAGTTGGTTATACTGTAGACAAAGCTAGAGGGTTTGGAGGTAGAGGTAGTAGAGCTACACGTATAGGTGGCTAGCTTGTAATAGGCCCAGATGGTAGATGGAGGAGATGGAGGATATGGAGATGGTCAGGGGGGATGGTCAGGTGGCAACCTTACAAGCTCAGGTGGCAGGTTTACACAACTAGTTGGCCCATTGGCCACATCCCGAGCATAGATTGGGGCTTTACATGACCAGATACATGCACAGGGGAAGGGGGCACCACCACAACACCGGGAGCAGTCCCAGTTCACAGGCAAAGTGTGCAAAGGTAAGTTTCTCAGGGGGAAAATACAGGGGCCGAGACCTATGGGACCACCACAGACCGTGCTTGTATCTAGGTTATGGGATGCCCTAGGTGAGGTGAGATATTATCAGACCAACTTATGGCAGTCGGATAGATTTCATATCCTATGCAGTACCATATATAATAGGCATCCAAAGTGAGAGGATGAGATCCCACACTCATAGTGTGGAGAGCACAGGAGGTCAACAAGCTCCGAGGCCCGATCAGGGAGAGGCCACCAGTGCATGGAGACCAGCTCTAGGTGAGGTGCCAATAGGGACACAGAGGCCGAGGGTACATGTGACACAGAGATGGAGGACATCCGGTGAGATGCCTGATATGTGGTCACCTAGTTTTTGATGTATACTAGTTATTTTTTTGAGATATATATATCGGCTTGCGTGTGAATGAGGATAGTTTGTATTTTTTATCACATACCCGCCTGATGCCAAAGAGATTTTGTATTGATTCATTCTTTTTGTATATATGAGACCGACCTGTATGCCGATGACATTTTGTATTGTATATCGGCCTACGTGCCGACATTTTGAGATGATGGACATGATGAGATAGGCATGTATATTGAGATACACATTTATTGATTTATATGATGAGATACATGGTATTTTTGTGATTTTTGAAGTGTTTATGAGATATTGGTTTATGGCTTGTGTTAGATGAGATATGGGTTTGTTGTTTTGATATGGATGGAAATTAGGTGAGTTAGGCATGATGGAGTCAGGTTAGTTTAGGCATGGATCAAGTCAGGTTGGTTAGGCATGGATCAAGTGAGTTAGGTTAGGCATGGTTGAGTTAGGTCGATTTAGGTATGGTTGAGTTAGGTCGGTTAGGAATCGTTGAGTCAAAGTTAGTTAGGCATGGATCGAGTCAGGTTATTAGGCATGGTTATGTTGAAAGTAGGTGAAGTTGTGATTCATTATTTTTTTGCAATGAATGATACTATGGGTCATATGTGAGATGTGGTATAATCTATGCATAGTGATGATAGAGAAATGGTAGGTGTAATAAATGTATAAAATATGAAGCAACTTATTATGTATGTGGCTTAATTTCCAATTTTGTATATAAAAGGGAAACTAAGTGAGATGTGGTGTAAATGGTGGGGAACATGGAAGATGAATTGTTTAGGGTAGAGAAATGGCCGAGCTAACCTCCAAGGGCCCCATTCCCTCGAGTGTTGCCTACATAGTCCCGGTGAAAAGGGACCTCAGGCGATGTAGTTCTCCCATAAGCTAGGGAAGAAAATGAGGAGGTGTGAAAATGAGTTGGTAGGTTTTTGGGCATGTTGTGGGTTTATATTTTCTAGGTGTGGGTAGATTATAGGTAAAATGATGTAGGTGGGGGTGATTGTGGCGAAAGAAGAAGATTACCCCAAAAGTAAGCATCGAGGACCAAGTCCTGTATAAGGTAATCAAAACATAAACAAAGATGGTTAAAAGATAAGAGGGGGCAATAAAGCCACCTGATTGGGTAGGATCATACCGAGTAGATCATACCTTGGTGGAGGTGATGAACATAAGACCCTAAAGACATTACACGATTGACTATTCTACGGTGAAAAGTAGTCACATGATCACCAAATGTCTAAGTTCCAAGAAGTCCCTTGAGGCAATGAGGAAATGAGAGTGGGCATGGTTCAAAGGGTGAAGAGTAGGTAATTTTTATATGGTATGAGGTAGCATGTGCTTCGGGCAAGAGATCCAAGGTCACAATGGGCAAGTCCATGACAAAAAGGTTGAGTGTTTTGACTTATAGTTGAGATAGACTGATCGATGCGGGAAGTCTATATGGGAAAAATTGAACTCCTTGAGGTCTTCGTGAAGTTGATCGATGCGGGAAGCTTCGGTTGCTCTCATTTTTTTTTTTTTTGAAGAGCTTTACATAGTTGTCCTTCATGGGAGCAATCTATTTATAGTAACAATTGGTCGAGAGGAAGATGTCCTTTTGAGGGAGTCATCTTTTTATTAGAAGTTTGACTCAAGGAGTTTGGTCCCATTATGAGGTCTTTGTAGTCATGGACAAGACCAAGGTGAAAGATAGGACTCTTGTTCAAAGGGAAAGGTGAAATGACCATGGGATCTCATCTAAAGGTAGATGAAAAGTATCCATGAGAATCATGTTATGTGCAGTGCCATGGTACACATATTTAAGAGAAGATAACTAGTGATGGGTACTCACATGATTCTTGTTTAATCATTAGGGAGGTGTATGGAGTGAATGGTGCTCAAGGGATGAGCATGGAAAGAGACAAAGGGTGAGGTAGGATGATGAGTCAAAATAGAATGGTCAAGATGCAAGGCATTAAGGGCTCAGGTTCGGGTTTACCCTCAAGAGAAGATAAACGATAAGCACTCTGATCCATAGGTATGAGTTACGATGTATGGTCCAAGCCAATTAGGAGCAAATTTTCCCCGTTTACTTTTTTTACTTTGGTTACGTGTTGATTTTCTTTCAGAAAAGGTCACCAACTTGGAAGGTTCGTTCATGAACATGCTTGTCATAGGCACGTTTGATATGTTTTTGGTAAACTTGAAGGTGATCCAGAGTGTTAAGATGACATTCATCTAATAACTCTAGCTATGCTAAACGGTCCTAACGAAAGTCATCATCATTGAGCATGTCATGGAGAGAAATGTGGAGTGAGGGGATCTGGACTTTGAGAGGTAGAACAACCTCTATACCATAGACCAGAGAAAATGGTGTGGCGGTAGTGGAAGTGCGAATACTAGTGTGGTATGCCCACAAGCTAAAGGAATGTGCATATGCCAATCCTTCCCAGTATCATCAACCACTTTCATGAGAATTTTGTTGAGGGTTTTGTTAGTGGATTTGGCTTGGCCATTGGTTTGTGGGTAATAAGGTGATGAGAAACTAAGCTGAATGCCAAAGGCATCATAAAGTTTTTGTAATGTTTTGTTTTTGAATTGTTTTCCATTATCAATGATGAGGTGATGAGGAACACCAAAGTGACAAATGATGTGGTGGTTAATGAACTCACATATTTTCTCAGCTTTCGTGGAGATGAGTGGTATGGCTTCCACCCATTTTTATAGTATTCGGTAGCAGTGATGATCCATTGATGGCGTTGGGAAGAATGAGGATTGATTTCTCCAACAAGATCCAAACCCTATTGAGAGAAGGGCCAAAGGTCACGAGTGACCTGTAAGGCATGACTGGGTGTATGATGAAGATTGAATGTTGTTGCATTTTACACAATGTTTGACATAGTCACAACAATCATGGTTAAGGGTCAACCAGTAATAGCCTAGGCAAAGAATATGCTTAGCAACAACAAGGCCACTAAAGTGTCCTCCACATATGCCATCATGAACCTCCTTAATGGTATAAGGAATTTCAAACTTGTGAGGCATCGTAAGAGAATACCATCAAATCCACGCTTATAGAGGAGTCCCCTAGATAACGTAACAAGAGACCTTTTTAAGGAAGGTGCGTTGTCCATTATGGGTGAGATCAGGAGGTAAGATGGAGAGAGAAAGGTAGTCAGAGTATTATTTATACCAAAGGTCACTCAGGTCAGGGGTAGTGGTTCCATCGAGTAAACATCATGAGGTAAATAAGAAGGTGATTGGAGTCATTGTATGGTGACAAAGATTGTAGAATCGGCAGGTGAAGTGGGTATTTGGGAAGCTAAGCAGGCCATGGTATCTGCAAATTAATGGTTGAATGTGGGATGGTTTGAAGGGTGTAATGGTCAAAGGTGGTCAAAAGTATGTCTACATGATGTTTATACTTTTGAAGTATCTCGTTACGACATTGGTACATACCATTGACTTGGTTTACAACCAATTGAGAATCACCAAAGATGTTGATTGATTTTAAATCTAGGGCGTAGGCGGCTTGGAGACCTAGTACGAGCACTTTGTATTCAGCAATATTGTTGGTGCATTCAAAATCTAGTTTGAAAGACAAAGGCATGGGTTCTCCATCAAGAGGAATGAGGATAATACCAGCCCCACCCCCATGCTGACACTTGGAACCATCAAAAAAGAGTGTCATTTGGTAAGGGGTTTGTCCAGGGAAAGGGTAGCAATTGACTCATCTGGAAAGTCAAAATTAGAGGGTTGATCCACCTAGAAATAGGTGCATCGGCTAGTTGGTCGGTGATAGCTTGGCCCTTGATGGACTTTTGATGAATGAATTCAAGGTCAAGATCAGCTAAAAGCATAAGCCATCGTGTGCAACACGCTGATTTTGATAAGGTTTGGCATACATGAAGTGTAAGGGGTCGGTGTTGGTCACAACATAGGTTTTGTGGTTGAGTAGGTAATGAAAGAGTTTGGTGGCAATGAAAACTAAGGCTAAGAAAAGTTTTTCAGGGATGGTTGTATTGGGTTTCATAGTCCAAAAGAGTATGGCTTATGTAATAAACCACCTGCTCCCTGTGTTGCTCATCACGATGAGCGAGCATGGCTCCCAAGGAATGATTAGTAGCAGATATGTATAGGTAAAAAGGTTGATCATCTTTAGGTGGAATGAGTATGGGTGGTTAGAGAAGGTATTGTTTTAAGGCCTCAAAAGCTTTGTGATAGTCATCATCCCATTTAAAGGAGACATCCTTCTTGAGTAGATGATGAAATGGTTGACACCGATCAAATAATTGTGAAATGAAATGGCAATAGACTACAACTTACCTTGTAGGCTACAAAGTTGTTTAAGGTTAGTGGGTGGAGGCATTTCCAGAATGGCCTTAACTTTAGCAGGGTCAACTTCTATACCACATAGGGAAATGATAAATCCCAGAGCTTTCCTAAAGAACCATGAAGACACACTTCTTAGGCTAAGGCGGATGCAATATTTAATGAGGCAGTCAAATATGGTTTTAAGGATGGCAAGGTGCTTGGAGTGACATTTAGATTTGGCCAAGAGATCATCCACATAATCTTCCAATATGTGATGCATGATATCATGGAAGATGTAAGTCATAGCCCACTGATATGTGGCACCAGCATTTTTAAGGCCAAAAGGCATGACTCGATAGCAGAAGGTCCCCAAGGGGTGATGAATGAGGTCTTGTGTTGATCTTCTGGGCAAGAAAAATTTGGTTATAACCCAAGAATCCATCCATGAGTGATAACATCTCATGACCAGTGGTGAGGTCAACCAACTGATCAATATCGGTAAGGGAAAGTCATCTTTCGGGTAGGATAGGTTGAGGTCATGGAAGTCCATGTAAATGCGGAGTCCCCTTGTCACTTTAGTGATAGGGACAATGTTAGAAATCCAACAAGGATAATCAATGGGTAAGATGAAGGAAACTGGAAAGAAGGCATTGAGTTCTTCTTTGACGAGAAGAGCAATGCGAGGGTGCATTTTCCTCAACTTTTGTTTGATGGGTTTGGCATCGGGAATGGTTATAATATTGTGGACCACTATGGTGGGGTCAATACCGGGCATGTCTGTAAGACCAAGTGAAAGCGTGGTTATGATCTCTGAGAAAAGAAGTGATGGCTTCCTGTTCAGCAGAAATCTAAAGATTGTCCAATCTTTAGGATGTGTGGGTCATCCTGAGTATGAATGTTGATCTCGATAGTCAATTCATTCAACATGGTTTGTGTCTCAGAGGTAACGACCGATGAATATATGAGTCTTCTGCACCAAGGTAGGTGAGTATGGATTCATCATCCTGACATTGAATGATGTTAATTATAGGTGTGTCATCATCGATCATTTCAAGATATAGGAAGGGAAGAGTGGAAGGGGCCTCACCCTCGCATTGATAAGTCAGAGGCCCCAAGGAAATGGTGTTTATGAAAAAAAAAATTAGGAGGGATAGATTCAGGATCCATCGACTCCGTGGTGATGAAGGTGGAGTGGTGAAGAAGGTGGAGAAGAGCTAGTGTCCTTAATGAGTTCAATGGGGCCTATTTGGAGGTGGTTCGGTGCCGATACCACTACTGGTCAATGTTTATGGGTGGTACATGGAATAATGGTATGGTGTTGCTCATAAAATCCAAAACAAAACCCTTCCACACATTGATGCGGCAGAAGGTGTGGAAAATGGTGATTGGTAAGTGATTGGAAGTCAATAGAAAATGGGTGGGTTTGTGATGGTGGTTCGAGTGTGTAAGTGGTAGTATCAAGTCCCCCATAGGTGAGACTAGTACAAAGATGAGGAGGACCATAAAGGAGGTGTTATCTTATATGGTGATCATAATGAGGGTGTTGGTGAAGAATTCCATACTCTTGTGGAGTAAGGAATGTGTTGACACTATATAGGTGGTACTCCCCAAAGTGAGGCGTTGAAAAACACCTTCCAAGGGATCAATGGTTGGTATGTAGGTAGCTGGTATGGATAATGTGTCGAGGTCGATGCGAGGTGGAGTTAATAGATTGGGAAGCTGATGGGTCAACCATGGAGGTTATGGCAGTGGTAGGAATGGAGGAGGTATGTGTGGTAGAAGCAGCGGTTGTACTGGTAGGTGGAGGTGTAGGTGAAGCGGTAGTGGTCATGGAGGTAGATGACTTGATAGGTATGAGCACATCATTGGGTCAGTAAAGCATGTTGCATGTTTTGAAAGGTGATGGGTCAGCTGAATGGTATAAGTGTGTCCTTCATGTTCAAACTTTACATAATGATGTAAAGTGGAAGGAACACAACCCATGACATGGATCCAAGGTCTACCAAGCAACAAGTTATATTGGAATTCCCCTCCAAAACGTAAAACAATTTTGGAACAGTGTGGGGACCCACACAAACATGGAGGATGATAGTTCCTAGTGTAGAGGTGATAGCGTCATTGAATGAATGTAACATGACCGGATGTTTATGCATGTAATTTTCAGGTATGTGCATTTGAGTGAATGCATGGGATGAAATGATGTTAATGCTAGTGCCCCCATCAATCATCACATGGTGTACCCATATGTCATCGATGTGGATAGAGATGAAGAGGGTTGGGTCCGGGTCATCATTTTGGTGTGGCATGATCTCTTCCTCTGAGAAGCTAAGGGAGGCCACTTGGTGAACAAGGTGGGGTGAAGATGAAGATGGTAATTTGGTGAGAGAGGCTACATGATGGGGTGTGATAATGGAGGCTACGGGTGTAGGGTCATTGGGTAAAACCTCAATAGATTGAAGAACCTCCATGAGAGCTTGACGATGGGATTCCGAGGTTTGAATGAGGTCATATAGGGACATTTTGAGGGGAGATTGGTGTAATTGTTTGAGCATGGTGTGATGTGTGACGCCATTAGAAATGGGGTACGTGGGGCCGTGGATAGTTATTTTAGGTATGGGTGCAGATGGTATGTTGGGTATAGGATTGGTTGGTGGGTCAGTTGCCTTTTCTTTACCCTTATGCACATGCATGTAGTGACATGTATCATGTTGATTTGAGGGGAGTTGGAAAATGGAGAAGGTGTAGGATGAGTGGTATAATGACATTAAGGGAAAAACCTACCGGAGGAGAAAACCCTTGTGAGGTGAGTCAGGCGCAAGACATTGGGTGGTGGCATGGCAAGTTCTCTCGATGCGAACCATGTTAATTTTAAATCTTAGGGGTGGCTCTAAGAGCCATGTGAGGGTAGAGGTTGTGGTCATTGAGTGGGCAATGTGGGAATGGGTGTTGGTGTAGCAGGGATCCTCGTCGAGAAGGTCATCATCATCAAAGTTGGCCTTTGGAGGACACAACTGGATAAGGATGGTTTTCAAGGCCTTGTTGTTCTCCACATCGTGCCCCGGAACATGATGGTATGCACAAATTTTAGTATCACCAAACCCTTTTGGCTTGGGTTTGAGGGGGTCGTAAGGTCCGAGTGGTGATAATGTGATGACAAGTCTCAGAGGAGGTTGGTTAAAATTTTGGCATAAGACCCTGCTAGTGGATCACAATGGGAAGTGAACGTGGGTTTGGGTGTAGGTGTGGTTGATTGTTCAAGGAATGGTTTTTAAAGAGGAGTGGGTCGAGCTATGGTTTTGGGTGCTGGTGTGGTTTAGTGGTGTCACACTCATGTTCATTAGGTAGGGGTATAGTAGATGAACGGGTAGGAGGGTGTGTGGTCATGTTTGACTACCTTATTGTGGGGTAGTGGAGTTTTGTTTTTGGGTTGCACCTTCTTGGGTAAAGGTGATGTGGGTGTACGAGGTCTAGAAGGAAAAGTAGATGGAGGAAGAGGGTGAGTTACCCATGGGGATAATGGGGGTGTTGTGAAGGTAGATGACACAGGTCATGCTTAGGTGTGTGAGAGACAGCGACTGAAGTGTAGTGGGTAGTGAAGCAATAGCTGAGGGTATTGGAGGTATGGGTGGTAAAGAGGCTACAGGTGTAGGTGTAAGTCGGTTGGGCATCTAGGTAGGTCAGAGGTTTGTGAGGAAGGAATGGGTTGTTGTGTTTTTGGTTTATTGGTGGGTGGAGGTTGCTTGACCATGTTGGGCAGCTAAGGTCCTAAGATAGATGGGAAAAGTGCAGGTGTGATTGGTACAACCGGGTATGAGTTCTATGGGTTTGGTGCTTCTGTTTGGGTGTCGGAGTAGGTGTGGTGTTGACTTTGGAGGATGTAGCTAAATCTATTTTAATAGGTGGATGAGTAAGGCTAGTGGTCGGGTGACCCCTAAAGTGGTAATAGGTTTAGTTGAGGAAGATGTTGTATGTGTGGATTTGGGTTTAGATGTAGGTCGGGTTATGGGTAAGGGTGTGGTTTGAGCTATAACAAGTGTCATGGAAGGGGTTGTGATAGAGGTGGTTGTGTTTGGTTCGATTGGTCAAAATATTTTTGGGTAGATATTAGAGGTGTCAGCGAGGGATCTCTGCATCTGTGTTGAGACAGGAAGCAAAAGATGCCCCCATAGTAAGGCTCTATCCACATAATCTAAGTGATCAGCCAAATGTGAGAATGACACATTTATAGGTGGAGTTGATGAGGACCTAATGGAAATTCCCGTAAAATGTGTCTTAGAGATGAGGAATTGGCTAGCTTCAGCTTCCGTGGGTAAGAGAGCCGAAAGTAGGTCTAGGGATTTTGGGTAGCTGATGGAGAATGCTTACCAAGAGGAAAAGGTATCTCAACTGGGTCTATGATGGGTGGAGGAGATGATGGGAGCTCCTCTATAAGTGGAGGAATGGATAGGTGCTCCTCTATGGGTGGAGGAGGTAATGGGTGCTCCTCATGGTGGGGGAGGAGGTACTGGGTAATCCTCTGCGGTGGAGGAGGTATTGTGGGTAAAGGTTCTCTAAGTGGTGAAGCCAGGGGTGAGATGGTCTCAATGTTAGCGAAAGACTCCTCCGTAGGTGATGAAGGAGATGAAAGGTGTTCCTCTGTTGGTGAAGGAACAGGGGAGGTTGGTTCGACACGAAAGGAGGATTTCAGGCTAGGATTTCCTCTATGGAAGGAATATGAGGTAATTGGGAGGTGACAGGTATGTCATTAAAGATAGCGTGAACCTCACGGGTATGGGTATTATGAGTTGAGGTCTCACCAGTTTGATCGATTTAAAAGGGGCATGGTTGGGAAATGGTTTCTTGAAGATGTGTAGGTTGGGTTGGTAGGTGCATTAGGATTATCCATGGTTAACTCACCTTTTTTGAGCATTTCTTGACAATATTTTTGAAAGTGATGCAGCTTGCCACACTATGACCCTTTACTCGATGATAATTACAGAAATCATGTTCTTTATACCATGCGGGCATGGGGCGCAAGGTCAAAACTAGTGTGTGGTTTTATGGGTGGGAGGGTGATGGCTCCGGCTTTGATAAGCTTTTCTAACATAGAAGAGTAAGGTTCCCCAGATTGGGGTATATTTCCACTGCTCTCACTTGGATTGAAAAGTCTAGACAAGTGAGAGATTAGATGAAGGGGTAGCCTGATTTGATGGATGTGTTGGGCCGGCCTTGAGTACCACTTGTGTTAGCGGTGCCCTTAGCTTTTGAATAATTGGTTTGTGGTTTGGAAGAAGAAGAGGTATCTTTCACTTGAATTCCGAATTCTTATTGCATAATTGGATTTTCTTCTCTTCGATGGCGTGAATCTCTAACTTTCATGCCATAGTGAATGCTTCATCAAATGTTTGGAAGGTTTGGACCTGTAAGGTCAGTGAGATATGCCTAGCACAAGCCCGTGTGAAGAGCTTAATGAGTTTTGTTTATGGCAGTTGGAAGGTAAGTTAGTTGATCAGGCTACGCCAGTGAGTGACAAAATTTGCGATAGATTCATCCTCATACTGACGTGTGGAGTATAGATCGGTCATGGTAACCTTCTTGACGATATTGATAGAGAAATGATCCAAGAAGGCTTGGGCTACCTGATTGAATGAGAATATAGAGTGTCTAGGTAACCCACTATACCAATCTAATGCAGGTCTAGTGAGGGACATGGGAAAGGTTCTCAAGAGCAAGGCATCATCATGAGCGATCAAATAACACCCATGTTTAAATGACCACAAATGCTGTTATGGGTCTTCTTTGTTATTGAAATGATTGAATTTAGGCATTTCCCAATGCACGGGGTATGAGCAGATAGGAATGGATGGGTGGATGGGATTGTTGCAAATCTCATCATAGGTGAGAGTGTTGTGGGAGCTAAACCGATGCCTCTAATGTCTGCATCTTGTCCAACATCAATTTAATTAGGTCGTTGGTGGGTTGCGATGATTGGGTTCCTCCTATAGCGTGAGAAGGTTGGTTTTGGGCATATAACAGGGTGGCACTCTAGTGTATGGGGTTGCCATGTAGGTTGATTGAGAAGAAGGCAGTGAAACAGGGGTACGTACTGGAATGTATAATGGATGAAATGGGAGGTTGTTGGTAGTATGTATATGGGGGTGGAAGGGTTGTGGTAACCCTAGTGGCAATAGGGGCTAATGATTGTGGAATGGAAAGGACCACATTCTGAAATGGGGTAGGGGTCACCGACACTAGAGGTGGTAATGTAGCTATGGGTATGTGTGAGACATTAGGGGTGGATGAGGTTGTGTTTGGGGTAGTTTTGAGGGTATGGTGGATGTAACGGATGTCACTGGCGGTAACAGATGCGATGCAATCATAGTGGGTATAGGACCTAATTGTGAAATGACTGGGGGTAAGGTAGATGCGGGCAACATGGATCCAAATGGGACCGATGCGGGAGTGGGAGAAAGATTCGGGGGGATAGATTCGGGTATGTTGTATATTAACCGACTTGAAGCATCTCGAGTGGACAAGTGGGAAAGGTAAAACTATGGCGGCGGGGTTTTGGTCAAGGAGTCATGTGCAAACTCCTCATCTCTCGGTAGCGATAGTAATAGGTCGATGGGATCCATGGCTGGTGATAAAATGGAAGATGGTGAAGGACTAGGTGGGAGTGGTTGATAACTAGCGTGAAACACAATTGTGCTTGCTTGGCTTTTAGGTCAGCACCATGTGAACCAGTACTGATCAAGTAGGGCTACTTCTTTGTAAATGACACAGAGAACAATAGGAACAGTGAATCTAGAGGCAAAAAGTGGATTAGGTGCCAAATTATGGCTAGAGTGTGAAATAGGATAATCGATGCCGGTTAGGGAAAAGTGATGCCGATTAGGGGTAACCACTACGGTCACCACCGTAGAAAATGGACAGTGAGTGAAAAATAAGGCAGAAGGTGAAATCTTACAGGTATGCCAAATCTAATGATTTTTACAATGTCCATGGATATGATGGTAGTGACAAGGACTGTGAAAAGTGCAATAAAATGAATAAAATGTCCTTTTGAGTAGGTTAGCAAAAGGACCTAGAACCAACGTTGGTTGGGTATAACCGATGGCGGTCAGAAAGGTAACCGATGATGGTTACTGTGAAATTGAAATAGTGATGAAAGAAAAGTGGTTGTGAATTAAAATATGGTGTGGAATCAGACCTAGAATTCTAAGAATGATGGTGATATGGCCCAGGCACACTCAGGTGAAGCCGGAATACACCAGATGTGATGAGGAGCATGTAAGGATGAACAAAAAAAGTGAAGAACATGATCTCTCACCTCAAAACGCAAGCCAAGCAAAAACACTAAGAAAAATGTGATCCTAGGAGTTCCCTTTTCTATTATGTTTGTTTAGCTTATGCTATTTAGGGACTGACACATGAATTGTGAAATAGATTTTTTTGGTGAGGATGGCTTCCTACAAAGAAGGAGATCTAAAAGGTGAGGTTTTAGGTATGTTATGGTGGGGGCGGGCTTCGCTTTGAAGTATGACTCGACAGAGCAGCGAGTTGGGTGCCCACTATACCGTGATCGTGTGATCACCTACAACTTCTTCTAGGTAGGATGTTGTTTAAGAATGTATGTATTTTGAATTTTTTGAGGTTTGGTAAGACTCAGAGAAAGAGAAAAGGAAATAAGTGCTTTTCTACGATTTGTTTGTCAACCATCAGCTGGGCATGACTTCCAACATATAGGTTGCCCTCAATTAATGTGAGCTAATGCGATAAATTAGAATGCAATGCACTTATTTTTAAGCCCAAATCGAAGTGTGAAGTTGGATGACACAATAAGATGAAGAGGAAGAGGGATGCTCTTTCACTACAATGTAGAAAATGTAAAGAAATGGTTCTTTTTAATTACACCAAAAGAAAGGTTTCCTTTAGAGAAAATAGAAAAGAAAAGGAGGGTTACCAAGGAAGAAGGAGATGCTCATGGAAAGGGTGGAAGTGAGGAGGTAAACACTAAGGTTGAAGGACCCCAAGCCTCACCAAGGAGAAAATAGAGGAGGAGGCTACGAAAGGAAGTAGTGGGCAAAATAAAAGACTTGGTGGAGAAGGAGGTGGAGCGCAGAACTGATGAAATACTCAAAGAGATAGAGGAGGAGAGTTTAGGGAAGGAGTATGGGAGCATGGGCGGAGATCCCAGCTTAGTGGTAAGCTTTCCAAAGGCTACACGCATAGGAGAGAAGAGTGTGGTAGCGGTGCAAGAGCAAGGAATGGGTTACATCAATGATCCAAGTAAGGTACTGCAAGCGCGCTTCCAAAGTACCATGCCTACAGACCAACTCCTTACATGGTCTTCATTCAAGAATAAGGAATGTACCCATGAATGAGAAAGATGTTATCTTGGGATTTTGAGTCCCATGTTGATGAACCCATGTTTGAGGTCAACCAAGGGGTGCTATCAAGACACCGAGACTAAGGGAGCGAACCCCCGATAAATTCTCAACAGATTATCTAATGATAAAGTCTCTGAATGCACTCAACAAGGTGTCGGTTGAGGTTGAGGTGAGACTCATTGTGAGGAATGAAAAAGTAAGGTCTTTGGAGGAGGAACGAGAGAAGAAGAATGAATAAATCATTGAGAAGAGTAAGGATCTCAAGTAGGATTAATTGATCAACACATAGTTAAGGCACAAACTAAGGGTGGAGAAGGAAAAGGTGCACGAGGTGTACAAAAAGATAAAGATGATTACAGATGTTATCATCTTGAAGCATTGAGTCCTGGCCCTTCCTGAGTAGAAGTATGATTCAACCTTGCAATGCTTGGAATACTTAACCCGCATCCTTACCATGGAAAGGCATCTACTTGCACTAGAATTGGAAGAAGAGATATTGGCATGCCAAAAAGAGGAAGAGAAACATAAGATCGGGAGAAATTCACTCAGTATTCCAAGATCCTTACCACTGTGAAGACCATCACATGAATTGTTGAGGCCATATACGATAATTGCGCTCACAAAGATAGGGTAGCAAGTATACTAGTTGCTACACATGAGGCGGATCTGAAATAATTCCAAGAAAAGAACAAATGAAATTGTGCGGAGTAGGATAAAATCCTAGATGAAGTTGAGAAGAAAATGCAAGTAATCAAAACCTTGCAAGGTTTGGTTAAAAATCAGCTTAAGGAACTATACCCCCAGGTCACTCATAGAATGGATGCGCTAGATGACCTTAGTAAGAAGCTGGAAGGGATTTTAGATACGTTGAGCATTAAGGGCGATGAATTGAGCTTTAAAGAGGTGAGCACTCTAGTGGGTGACCTACTCCAGTAGGTGCAGGGTGAAGTGGATTCCTGGGAGAATATTGAGGCAATAATGAGGAAGGAGTTCCCACTCCTCTTGCAATAATAGCATATTTTCCCATTCTTCCATTCTTAATTCCTCCATTCTTACATTCTTCATTCAAATTATCCAAGTCCCACCATTATTTATTCTTTGGGGAATCAAGATGTTTCGAGGATGGAGAAAAAACTTAGTGTGGGATGATGTTGGGACCTGAATTATTGGCTAAGTACCAAAAGGCACACTCATGCGGGAGTAATAAGAAGAAGGGTGCATGGGGAGAAGCGTGCAGGAAAAAGAGGTTTTATAAGGGTTTAGGAGAGACCAGGGCACACGTGGGGAGACAAGTAAACATGATAAAAGAATTAGCCATATTCAACGTTTTGGAGGAACTTGAGGAAAAACGTGACCCAACTAGGCATGCCGAGTGGATAAGGTGCTATCCTAGAGACTTGATGGTCAAGAAAAGGATATTCCACATAGGGAATATTCCTAGGAAGACATCATTACAGAAAGTGGAGAGCTCGGAACAAGATAAAAATTCACCAATGAAGGACCACATGGACACTTGGCATGTGATCTATTCAAGAGAGAAGGCATGGTGGTGGGTGTTGAACCTATATATAGAGATGCTCTGGAGCAAGAAAGACACAACCCGATGAAGACATAAGGTGCGGGATCAAGAGGGAATGCATCAAGAGTATGATGTTGTAGTCTAGGGTTTAGAGAACTAATGCCAAGGGTTATAAGGAATGTAATAGGCCTCTATATGGCGTGAAAGTATGTAGTAAGGAATGAACTAGGGGCGTAACTAGGACTCTGATATATGATTTACATATGTGTTTTAGCATATATTGTATGGGCCGATCCTTAGCATTATCTTGTATTCGACCTAGTATGGATTTTTGAATGTAATGTGGTTCTTTAGCACTATTGACTAATATATATGTATATATGTTCGGATATATTTTTAGGGGTGCAAAACCTAGTGTCATTTCTTCATATTATGAATCATATTTGTTCTTCATAATCCATGTTGTGTTGTTTCTCTCGTTTTCATGCATGGGTATAAGGATATGGTAGCCCATGTTGTGCTTTTACATGAATATCTACTTTTCTAAAACTAATCCTTTAACAATGGCAAGATCTTCTCACAATGCTCACATAAATGAGGGGCTCGACGCCCATGCATGCCTTGGGTGAGCACCTAGTGCCCACTAGGTGATAGGTCAACACGCATGGGGTTAGAAGTTAGTAGGTGGATAAAAATAACTACAAAGGTGGTTGTACATGCAATTTCATTGCCCCCACATTTCTAGGATTCTAGAAGTGTAGTTGACTAATCTAGTGAAATATTATTTATTTGGAAATTTTTTTTTAATTTTAAATATCATAACCCCTAAAAAGTTGATAATCTATTTTATGGAGAAAAAACCTCCGGACACTAAAGAACAAGAACATTGATGCAACCCACATACAAGATAATAGTTACTTAAAAGCCAAAGAGAAATTTTTGGATGATGAATAGAATGAAACTTGATGGGAATTATGGGCTTAAAATATGTAGCCAGTGGGTAGTCACAAAAAACCAAAGTTTAGATTCTAAGATAATGAATTTATAACTAAAGAAAGAGTGACCGAACTCGACTATATAGTACACTAATGTAAGGAAAGTATCATTTTACAAGAAGAAAGTTGATTCAAGGTATTATAAAGAAAAGTGATTAATATTTTACATAAAAAAGAAATGACCTATCCATTATGGCATCCAAGTGGACTGATTGCTACAAAAATTACATTTAAATTGATTCAACTTGAGAAACTTTAACCATGTAGGTATTCCAAGACTTGTAAACATGTGTGACAAATGAAAGCTAATGTAAACCATGCATTTTTTTCTAAAAACATGAGTGTGTAGAATTCTATCACATAACTAGAAACTCACATTTTTGACCCATAAAATTCTTTCAAGAAAAGTAAATTAGTACAACATTGATGTTCAAACAAGTTTACAAAAAGTAATAGTGGAAAATAAAGATTTACCGTATATACGCCAAACACCATGTTCCGAAAAACCCGCATGTAGCCATCAACAACAAGACAGAACCTTCCACTACTCTAGGATGAAATATACAATGAAACATGTAAAAAAAATTGGGTCCCCACAACATACATATAAACAACATATTCCTAAAATACCCTCCAAATATCATGGTTTCCAGAACACATATTATACATCTCCACTCTAACAAGCCATGCCCATCCACCCAAATATGAAATCTAGGCCTAAACTCTCCAATCCGTAAACCCTACACATAGGGACATCTATCTAGTGCCCATATCCTTGCATTACATAGTGTCTTCTGTCCCCATAATCCGTCATAAGCCTGCAAGATAACCAAAAACATGTTACCTTAATCTTCCTATACGATCTGCGACTGCTGTCTACATGAAAATCCCATAATACCTACTAATTTATTTTCATAAATTGATGATATCCCCTTAAGTTTGCAAATCCATGCAAAATATTGCTATTATGACCATCATTCGGATCCCTTCAAACCTTATTTAATATGTTATGGTCTACCCATCTGGTTGTCTCTGTTGCACACCTCTACCTAAAGTAGCCTATAAAAAACCCCAATTTACTAGCACTCACATATTCTTCCCACATAATTTAGTTTGAGGGTTAGGTTTCCCTTTAGGTTTTATCCCCACATATCTATGGCTACCTGATTTCCATATTCAACATTCTCTATGGTGAAATCGTGATCGTCTATTAATCTGACAGGGTGTTAGAGCCTCCCGCCTCTACTCACATGTGACAATGCCTTTCAAAATAAAAATTGTGTTGGTTGCATGTATTTGTTACAAAATTTCAAAATGGTACCTCGTTTCCTCTAATATTGTTATAACGACCTCACTCTTCCCCTTGTTTTCCATCATAAATTTGACTACTTACCATTTTTTTAACAAAAATACCTATTTTGTACCACATATAAATGGTATGGTAAATGCTTAGTATTACATTGATTTGTTTTATTTCAATAAATCTTTCAATAATATTTTCTACATAGTTTTCATAGGATACCCAACGATCCAAACCACCACCTAACCTTGTATACTTGTAAACACTCAAATTTGGAAATTTTCTATTTGACATTGTAGGTTTTGACAATGCACTCTTGCTAAAAGAAACACACTATTTTATACTCTAGAATGTTTTGTTCCAGGTGATAATTTTGATTTGAAGTTGATAAAAACGCACAATAATAAAACACTAAATAATAATAATATAGAAACTGAAATATTCGAGATGAATTTACATAGATGGAGAATACATTTTATAGTGTTTGATCTCCTAAAAAGTTGGAGTCAAACTTCATCTTCAATCCCTCATATCTCTCTCCATGAATCTCTCGGACTTATCCCCTAATATCTCACACATCCCTTTATTATCTCACACACTAAAATAGCTACGTGAGTTGTTCTCACAACTCACCCAAATACTAATACTAACTATTACAATTATATTATTAATATGAGTTATATAAACTCATTATTAATAATATTACAATTTATTAATAATGTCACAATATATTTGTAATGTAAGTACCATCTTATAAAGAGAATGGATTTTTCTCAAAGTGATATGGGAATCTTGGTGATATTTCTTGGTCACACTCATGCATTAGCCGAGTATCTTTGTCTTACCAAATTAAAAGAAGGATAAATTTTGTTGATCCTATATTTTTTACCTACAAAACACCTTGGTGAGAAGTACATGGACATCGTGAAATGCATTCTGAGTTAAACTCGTCTCCTTTTTCATTGTTTGGATTGCATGTGAGCTAGAATTGGTGGAAGAATGATGGTTAGGAAGACCTTCTTTGGGTTAAACAACTTATTCATGCATACCTCACTTCCTAAGTGACAACTAGAGTTCGTTGTAGCTCTCACCAAAGTTATGCACTATTGGACTTAACCTTTTTGTGTTTAAGAATGGAATATGACATGTATGTTATGATATAGGTAGTGCGAGAAAGCATATATAATTCTAAATATGGAATGGATCCTAGAATGAAACAAAACTAACTTTGCTTTGTGACATTGTGAGGCATAACAACTATAATTATGCTTTCATAAAGGTAACACTTTTGAAGTAATATAATGTAATTCTTGTAAATGTGAAAATTGTAAATTTTTGGTATGTTGGTTTATTATAAGGTAAGTGATTGTGTTAAGTGTTTATTGATTAGTGTAATATTGTGTCATGTTTTAGAAAAAAAAAGTGTCAATTTTTCAATAACATTTTAAGGGGTAAAATATTGGGCATTACACATCTATAAGACCAATATTAGTTAGATTGAATGTTCCAATATTTTTGGTTTGGAAATGCTTTAGAAATATAATAGTTTTAATTATTATAACATTAATATCACTCTTGGGAAAAATAATAACTCAATGTGAAATTGTCTATATGTTTGTAAAAGTATTAATGTAATTATGTCTTTATGGATTTCTTAAATGCAAGTTAGGATGTTACTGATCATGCGAAACTAAAATGCAAAAAGGTAAGAAGGTTGATAAACAAAGTCACAAAAATCGACACAACATATTTAGTGGTTGAAAAAGCTCGAAAGAATAAAAGAGTCATTTTTAACAAATATGACTAAAAATGAATATTCTTCAAAAAAAAAAAAATTAAGAAATATGTGTTAGGGAAGCCAAAACATACAAAAATACAATCACATGGTAAGTAACTAGTAAATATGGTGAGTGTTTTGTAATTTATAGTGCAAAGTGCTTTCCATAATTGTAAAGAAATTGAAATGAATTCGAAAAAGAAATGGAAAAAGAGGAGAGGTTCCACATGTTCTATCTGCCTTTAGTGAGGGATATCTCGGCCATGTCCACCTCTTCCAGAATTATGGCTTTCTATTTGGAATGGATAGGAGCAATGGGGCGAAGCTAATGTAATTACCTCAGATTTCATTCAACACAGTACATTTTACTAAACGAGGATTGTCAACCAGTTATTTGTCCCTTCTTTACTTGGCTACCCACTCATTGCATGCCTAGACATTGTTTCTCTATGGTACCCCTCACTGTGCATCCTTGTCATATTATTCCTTTTACTCTTTCACCCTCACTCCGTTCTCCACCAATGTAACCACCATGATGATGCCCCCACTAACTCCCTCCTCCTTCACGCTCTTACGAATCAATTTCTTGGGCTTTCACTTTTCCTTTCACCAATGTCCTTGCACTGATTTTGATTCTTTTAGAACAACACAACACCCTCCATGCTTCACTCGGGAGAAGGAAATAAATATGGATCTAGATAGAGATGAAGAAACGCCATTGTATCAACTTTGCTTCACTTCCAAGCATGGATGGATACTTAGTAACTGGCATAACACCCCATCAATTCAAATTTGAAGTTGTCAATGCCCTTGAAACATCTTTCAACTTGTCATAGAAGGGTGTTTAAAATTTTACACTTCTAGCCCTATCCATATTGGGGATCTCCGGGCCTAAAATTTGAATTCATAAATGCCCTTTAAACATATTTCAACTTGTCATAGAAGGGTGTTTGGCCCTATCCATATTGGGTATCTCCAGGCCTCAAGTGTCTGCGAGGCCTCAAATTTAAAAATTTACACTTCTGGTCAACTTGTCATAGAAGGGTGTTTGCAAATTTACACTTCTGGTCAACTTGTCATAGAAGGGAGTTCAAAAATTTACACTTCTTGGCCCTATCCATATTGAGTACCTCCATGCCTTGCCTCAAAGCAACACTTGATCCTTGGTGGGCTCTATCACATAACTAGAAAATTGCATTTTTGACCCATAACATTATTTATATAACTACACCAAAAGGGAGATATACAATCTACTCTTATATTGTTAAATACTAAATTTGATGATCTTACTAGTCATGTCAAAAAAATTGACAAAAATTTAGAATATGTTTCTAAGAATCTTTCAGTATTTCCCAAAATTCCTAGAATTGTTACAAATTTTGTTCAACCTTTAGTCATCCAGGTTGGAAGATACTAAGAAAGACATGGCTTCCAAGTTAGGCACTAGTCATAAGCTAATCCAGAATATTCTACATTAGATACATTAATTCTCTATAGAAATAACCCATAAGGTAGACCGGATACATGAGAATGTCAAACCTATTCCTAAGATTTCCCCACAACTTGAGAAAATTCTAGAGAATACTAAGAAACATGAGGAAATAGAACCAGATTGGTCTAAAACATTTTCTTGGTCGATGTTACAAAGAATCCTGAATCTTCAAATCGTCATAAAGCAATTCTCTTGCAAAACGGTTCTTTGTTCCTAACAAGTAAAATCTATAGAGAAAGGCTCTATAGGAATGGCTAAAATTACTCATGAAGATACGAGAGAGTATGGTTATCACGGAAGAAACTTCTAAAGCCTCAACTTCTGAACCATTGATCGTGGTATGTGGGCTAATACTCAAATTTTGTTATACAACAAGAATCCAAAAACCACTGCTGAAGTTATTGCAAATGGTTTTGTGGGTATTGTCAAATAATGGTGAGATGCTAACCCACATAAGGATGAAATCATAGATGGAGGATTTTATTCTCTCACTTTGCATCTTTGATTAATTAATTAATAGGCACTTTGGATAATGATCATCATAAGAATACTACTCTATTTCTTAAAGCCGGACTATGTGATATGAGTAGAATTAAAGAATATCGGTGTTATATGCAGAAGTTATACTATAACTCAACGAATATTAATGATCCTACTATGAAGCTTAGATATGTAGAATCATTTCTTGCATATTTTGCTACATAATATAAGAAATAAATGCATGGCGAGACCATAAGAACAATTAAGTTTTAGCACCATCAACCGGATAATAGAGAAAACTAGTGCTCGTTTATGTAAAGAAAAGAAGGAAAGAAAAGAAGCACTAAATCATTCCATTTAATAGGTCTTTACTACTTTAAAAACTCGTGAATCTATTATTCAAGTTTCTCATAACAGCAATCATGAGTATGATATCCCGCTAGTTGATCCTGCTAACATTCGGTCTTTATAAAATTTAAAAACATTTAAGTTTTCCCACATAGGTTGTGTTGAATATGTATCACTCCTCTTTTACATTGTGGTTTAAATGCCTCTATTTTGTGTTTTCTAATGGATTTAAGATTTGAAAGCTTTAAATACTCTTTATTGGATACTATCCAAACTATCTTACATAATGGCCCGATATCTTTTAAATTCTATACAAATTATCCTTTAAGCTGCCAAAAAAGAATATTTTTGAAACAAGTCTTGCGTCTTCATTTTACTACAATAGGTCTGCATATGAAACCCGACACATGCCCTTTGGCCATTCATTATAAATTAATCTATTACCTTTTCAATACTATGTATCTTGTCATGAAACATGGTCTTTCCAAAGGTAGCAATGTGGTGAGTCATACCAAAGCATAGAAAGCCATAAGATTGAGCTGAACTCATTTCATGGTCTCAAATTAAAGTTCTAAAGGAATGGACCCTATCTAAAAAAATTATAGAAAAATATCAACCTAAATTAGAAAATGCTACAACAAAGAAATGAATCCCGATCAAATGTAACTTTGTCTTTTAGGTCTAAAAAACCTACAAATGAAATATCTAGATCCAGTTCCTTTAGATCGGATAGCTCATTTTTTTGCACCAGAACCTTACAGAAGATCTGTAAAATAACAAATTTATATCTGTAGTCATAATAGTCTCATTCATGATCCTAGCGATTATGTTTGGTGCAAAAATTGTTAATATGATATAAATCAAAATATGTCCCTTCTAATGAACTAACCATAAGTATGGCCTCCAAAGAATCAGTCTCTCTCCCTCATTTAGAAACTAGTTAAATTATCTCTCGGGATGAAAAGTAAAAAGCTATTTTTAGTATCGAAGAATGGTAGATAGACAAAGTGATCGATCGAAATCTTCTAAGATTCTAAACTAGACAAACAAAGTTGTTAAAATAGTTCATGATCATCTATAGTCTCAAGAATCCATTCTTATTGAGATGGAGAAAAATTTGAAAGCTATAGAACTACACCAAGAAGGGAGATATACAATCTACTCTTAGATTGTTAAATACTAAAGTTGAAAACCTTACTAGTCATGTTAAAAATTTGACAAAAATCTAGAATATGTCGAGTCTTTCCCGGAATTCCTATAATTATTACTGATATTGTTCAACCTTTAGTCATCCAAATCGGAAGATACTAAGAAATACATGGCTTCCAAGTTAGGCACTAGTCATAAGCTAATCCGAGAATAGTCTACATTAGATACATGAATCCTCTATAGAAATAACCTAGAAGGTAGACCGGATACATGAGCATGTCAAACCCATTCCTAAGATTTCCCCACAACTTGAGAAAATTCTAGAGAATACTAATAAATTGTATGATAGAAAAGTGACATGCAAGCATGAGAATCTACAAGCAACACTTCTTCGTACTTGACCTCCCGAGGTCATGTCGGGACAATCGGTGAGAATGGAATATATGTGGATGCAGAAAAACTAGTTAAGCAATCTTATATCCTCAACACACAATAATGGAATCTGTGAATCTAAGACAAAGAAGGCCCTCCTATCCTGAATTGGTGTAACAGATCGCTCAGATATAATAGCTACTCGGAGGCTCCAATCAATGTCGAGCTCTCGAGATCCTATTTATTGGCTATTGGATACTTGGAAAATGACCTGTAGGTGCTTTGCGTATATTTCCAGACAAGGTCATCGAAAATGGTGATGAGAGGTGTAGTGGATCCTCCAGAGCTTTATGGACAATTCTTTGGTCTAGTCCATAAATCCCTAGCCTGATTGGCTGTTATGTTTAATACGGAGAACTATGTAATGATGTCTAGCGGAAGCGGTGAGGATCTGAATATTAGTGTGCATAAACCAGGTGTCAACGTCTCGATTGATTAGTAGACCCATTGGGTTGTGGGACCTATAGATGACAACCGTAATTTCATGGTTGTGGCGAACCTCCTATAGTCATATGAGGAGTCAAACTCTCCTTCTGACTATGCAATAGTCATAAGCTTTTTTAGCTTCTATGTTTAAAACTAGAAGTTGTGTGATTTTCTTAGAATACCTTACGAGCATTTTGGCAACTTGAATACATAAGACAAGATCTATGTCGATGAGGAGGTCTCCTATGTTGGTTGTGGAACTAAAGGATCACAACCAAATATTTGTTCTCTTTTGAGTTCTTGTATGGTCATGTGGATATCCTATCAAGGCAGTCTATAGTTGGGTTGATTTGACCAGAATGTGTATGCCTTGTCGTCTTCAATATTCAACTCTCTCAATTTTTCACTAATTGCTTGTAGGTTTATTGTCGTTCAAAAAACTTGAATCCTAAGGTCTTGATCTATATCAGCTAGTGTTGTGGAGAGATTTGGTTGAGGTACCACCAGTTCAAAATGTAATCTCTTGGGCTCTCTAGGTCCCGTGATTGTCATACAAAGATGATTCAACTTTAACTGAAATGAATAAACTAATTATGAAAGATGTATCTACACTATGCATATATTCTTTTATTTTTGTATTTTCGATGAATTATTTTAACGAAATTAAAAGAGTAGCTATTCTAATATATTCAGAAAATGGATAATTAATCTAATAACAGAATCAAAACAAGCAAGGTAGCCTGGTATAGCTATTTGCCTGTGCAGTTGTGAATTTATCCTAAATATTTAAATAACTAACTAATTTAATCAAAATACTTCCGATCCTACCTCAGAAGTGAGGAATGAATCATAGTTTCTCAGAAACTATCATTCCCCACAGACTTCCCCGACAATCTTGAAAGCAAGCTTTAACTGAAATGAAATAATTTACTACTCTATTTGATATATTGTAACTAGAACTTTGATAGCTCAAACCTAGAGTTTATAGAATAGTGGTAAATCTAGTTGTGTCGTGACTTGTCCCCTCAGTGTGATCTCCTCATTCCTTCATGTTCTCGTGAATCTAGAAAAGTGTATGTGATAGTGTCAACAACAGAAGATACTCAAACAAAGGCAACTTTGGATATAAACCGAATACAATGCAAGTAAGAGAGGGATAGTGCAAGTGAACAAATCTTGACTATGCAATTCCTAATAGGATTTATTACAAGGATACAACGCAAATACGCCGAGAATTATGGGATCTATCTTTTGTGACAAACAAAACCTATAACTCTAAGATGGATTCTAATCTAAAAAATGAAACTACCTTATGCTAAACTGATTGTATGGGACAACAATGAAGTAAGATGCAAGCAAGAAGATCAAATGATCTCTAAAACAGAAATGAGAGGCTGATAATTCATGTAAAATATGAAACTATTGAAACTCATGTAAGAAATTCAAATAAACTGAATAATCAAACACAGAAGGAGAGCAGCCATTTGTTTGAAAACAAGTTGGCTATTTATAGCATTTGCATTTACCAGAGGGTAACTTGGAATTGATCTCTTTTACTATAAACAAAGGGAAAACACTATTTACCAGTGGCCAAAACATAAATGCAAGCCAAAGTGGTTGAAGAATGCGGGTGAAAGTTGAATTTTTACGTTTGACGAGATCATCAGAACATTTTGGAAAATGTGCACAGGACTGCCACCCTACATAAGGAGGTGGTTACAGGACCACCACCCTATCCTAGGCGACGGTCATAGGACCGCCGCCTAGTCAAGGCAGCGGTTCTGTAACTTAAAGACAAAAATGTAAGGAAAAGGGGGTAGAGGTTAGAACAAAACATGCAAAATCTAGATATGGCTTTCTAGGATGCAGAGGTACACTTGGCGAGCTCTTCTAGATTCCGAACACCTTACAAAGAGATTTGAATCATCATTGGGGTTTCCGTAACCTCTTTCTCGGCGATCAAGATACCTACATTTTGGGGTACATATATATTACCCCCTCAGAGAAGCATTTTAACCATGAAGAGGCATAAAATGGTGGAGTGCAGTATGGTTGTCCCAAAATGGGGAGTTAAAAGCTATACCTGACATGCCTGTGTGTTGAAACGTCGCCACCCTAATCCCCGCTATCTGAAAAATGAAAAGAGGACTCAAGTGCAGATAGACAAAACAAATCAAAAATAAATACTAAAATAATATGAAATGAGGACTTACCATTTGTGCGGGGATAAGAACTTACCTCCGTCAGTGCTCCAACTCTGCGTAAGAACACTTGAAACAAAATTAGAATACTATATATATATATATATATATATATATATATATATATGTAAAATGAACTCATTTTATTATTCATTTATGCGCATCAATTTGGTGGTTTTTGAGCTCTGGGACCCACGGTGACCGTTTTCGATGCAAGTACAGTCAAAACATTCGTTGTGAGATCATGATCATGCCTCCAAGAGCAAGACATCGACCCGTGAAGTCTCAGGTTAGTTCTTCTCATTTTATCATTTTTAAATCCAAAATATAGAAATGTTGAAATATTTGTCTTGGGGGGATTATTTTTAAAATGTTAGTCTTAAATGAGTCTTTAGGGGGCATAGGGTAGGTCTTCATTTCATCCAAAATGATGTATTTTTGCATTTTTAAAGTGTTTTAGGGCTTAAGGGCGTTTGCTGATTTGGGACGAGAACCACTACCACCCACGGCGGGCGGCGGTCATGAGGCGCCACCCTATGAAGGTGGTGGTTACAAGACCGCCACCTCATAAGGTGGTGGTTACAGGACTGCCGCCATAGAAGGTGGCGGTTATGAAACTACCGCTCTACACAGGAAGTGGTTTCAAACAGAATGCAAAAAGAGATGTATTACTTGATTGTTTTTTGCATTTTTGGCATTTTATATGTTCCTGATGATTTTTCCAGTTGGATTATGTTACTAACTTACTCCTTTTCTGTGTTTTGGGTGGATGTAGAAGGAGGAGTACATCAGATGGAGCAGAGAGAGGGAGTGTGATTAGCTCCCTCTAGTGCTAGAGGCACTTACTCAGGTAGAGCAGGATACTCTACGGGGTCGGCATTTGGAGGATTGCTTAGGTCCCTCATGTTGCACTCTGCTAGTCACATATTTTGTGACTTATTTTCATCTTGGATTGTAGATCGAAACACTTTTCGATTTCGGGAGTTAGGGATGAGTGGTCTATCACCCTTGAGGATGTCTACCATATATTGGGGGTCTCGATTATTAGGAGGTGACTATCTCTTAAGACAACAGTGTCCAGATCTCAGATGGTTCAGTGGGCCACCTATATGGGAGATGTTGTTTTCTCCATGGGCTCAAAGAAGGGGGTGAAGGTCCATTCTATTGTTGGTTTAGATATCCCTGTGCTCTACCAGGCTATCATGGGTATCCTTTCCTTGCAGTTGATTGGGGACAAGGGAGGGGATACTCTCTTATACTGCTAGGCTCCTATCATTACAGATTGAGGCACATGGCCGCATTTACGCTTGGGGAGTAGACATCCTTGGGACCACCTATCATGATTTGTATAGGGTGGTCAAATTATAGGGGCAGTCATTGAGTCACCCTACTCTAGTCATGAGTTGGGTGTATGAGCGCATCATTCCTTATGGGAGAGGTGTATAGGTAGAGGATCTTGGGGCTATTAGGGTAGCAAGGTGGACAGGGATGACCGTACTTAGGATGCCACACCAGCTAGTGGCTTCCTTGACTACTACGACATGGAGGCCACTCCTTATCAGGCCATGGTAGGGTTATGGGGAGAGGAGGCACACACATTGATCACTTGTTATACTACTAGTCAGCTGATAGACATGACAGGGGAAGTTAGAGATCCACCCCTTTGACAAAGTACCACAGTAGTTTGGCCTCCCCTACATTGATATGTTTCCTCCAGCAGGGCCAGTATATAGGTCTGATTCACGAGGCCAGGGGAGGTCCTAGAGGCCGAGGTTGGACTACGATCACTCCTGGAGTTCCCATTGCAGCTAGGTGGGTGGTTTGTGCCCGAGGGTAACCAGTGATCCTCGGGTACCTTTACTTTAGATCGGAGCTGGTCCTACTCATAGTGGAGAGAGTGATGAGCCTATTGATGTGGACTCAGACTCTGAGGAGTTCACAAGAGAGGAGACGGAGGGAGGCGAGATAGGTGGGACAGTGGTGATGATGAGAGTAACTCTGAGTGACATGACACTTAGGGCATCATGAGGGCTGAGAGGGAAGAGGAGAGTGTAGAGAATGTGACCCTGATCTCAAAGGAGTTTCCTTCTTGAACATTGGGGGAGATGATGATTCTGTAAGAGGATGTCACTTCTTTCCAGATTTGGGGAAGGTTCCACGATTAGTGGCGACATCGGTGGCGGTGCGGATCTAGAGATCCCACTGGATGCCTAGAGATCCGAGTGAGTTACTACTCTTTTCTTGATTTCATTTTAGATAGAATTTTTTAGTTGATATTTACCTTTTTTTGTTTCATTTGTTTTTGACTTTATCATGGATAACTTTCTAACTTGTTTATTTCTCCTTTTTACTTACAAGAATTGATGAGGGATGGCAAGACTTGATTCGCCAAGTGTGCGTGGACACTCTATTGCTCCCCTCGGAGAGATTACATTATGCGAGGCTTACTGCGGGCATGGGAGAGCCTTCACAGCTGGTAGACATACCGACGTGTTTGCCCCTGTGCGGAAGGCGACAAATATCATGACCTCTCTCTGTCTTTGAGGTAATTGGATATAGGATTTGCTAAGTGCTTGATGAGGAGGAGTCATTCTCACAGTGAGACCATAGCTATTGGATGTGATCATGAGCCCTTAGTTCATTCAAAGTGTCGTCGCGAGGGAGTCCTAGACGTGGTCGTACACCTTTTGAGGGATCTCATAGGGATTGAGAGATCATGGTGCCTTTTTGTAGTGATTTTGGTTGGATATTTATACGAGTTTTTGTATTTTTCGGGCTCATTGAGCATTTTGACCATGCCTAGTGCATGATGGCATTGTATATAAAACACGATATATATATATATATATATATATATATATATATATATATATATATATATATATATATATATATATATATATATATATCTTTTTGGATCTAGATCTTCTTGTATCTAGAATTTTGTGATTTGTTTCCCATGTGTATACTAGATGTTTTTAGAATCTTTGCTTTTATATGCTTTTCAGAATGTATGCAATGGATAAAAAGTGATAACATAATGTTTCTCTTTGATTTGTTTTTGTAATGCTGATATGTGATGATGCAAGCATATTGTAGTACTAAAATTTTGGCTTCTTTGGGCAATGTTTGTTGCTTCTTCTTGTTTCAGAAAAATGTGATGAATGTATAATGATAACGAGATGAACTTGCCCCACTCCTAACTCCTTGCAACTAGTAAGATGTGAGGGATCATCACCAAGAGTTGGGAAGGGTGCAAATTGTATGAGTTTGACTGAATGAAATGATGAGAGATAGACAAACTAGTGACAAAAACCAAACTTATACCTACACACTTACCCTACTCAAAACTACCACCAAGCTCAGAAGGTAACTTACTTTCTAGTTTATCTAGACTTAGATCTATAAATGGCAACCTGGTTGACAAAATATGGTTTTGAGGATTTGATCTCTTTGGAATTTGGACACTTATTTTCACTTAATATAATTTGATTTGTATTTCTAAAATACCAAGATTTGTTAATTTGTGTGAATGGACCCCCCACACCCTACCCCATGCCACTAGTAAGAAGCATGGGTTTGTCACCAAAGGTAGGATATAGGTGAGTAAGGGCACTTCTTTCCTTTCCCAACCTTGCATCACTAGTAAGAGATGTGGGCTTATCACCGAAGGTTGGTGGACAAAAAGAAGTGTGTAAAATAAAATATTTTGTTTGCTTGGTATTTTTTATTCTATTTGATTTTGACACTTCTGATCTGTGATTTTGGAATATCCTTGTTTCAAAGAGACGTAAGAGGGATAGATGTGACACCAAGAAGCTTCTAGAATAGACCATAGGTAAGAAAAACTTCACCTAGTAGAAAGAAAGAGCAAAACCAAGTATGCAAGCCTTGGTATGGTTTTCGTCAATATTTGTCTGTCGATCTTGATGAAAATATTTTGGAATTATTTGATGATATTATGAAAACTTGAAGAGATATGATTTTGAATGTTTTTGCCAATATTTTAGGAAGCTTGTAATGAATTCTTTAGGAATAAGTTCCTTGACTACAATAGTTACGAAACGAGTGAAAAAAATGAAACAACTAAATGACTAATGCAATGCAAGTAGATATAATATACAAATGGTGACGTTGATGCCTTACGCGTAAAACCTGTTTAAGATATAAGGAATTGACTATTTCATTGAAATCCTCACCTTCTAGTGTACACAAGAGATATGCACCATTTCCGTAGTCTTTCATGACTCGGTATGGGCCCAACCACCTGGGCTGGAATTTCCTTCCTTCGTCGGTCTTCTCATCAATCTGGTTGTCTAGTCTTAGAACTAGATCTCCCTCATATATTTCTTGTTCGTAGACCTTTTTGTTATATTTTCATCACATCCAGTTAGTATATGCTCTGTGCCATTGTTTGACGTTCATCCTAGCCTCATCAAGGCTTTCTAGTTGAGAGAGGCGTGCCTCTCTATAGGCTTCTTCTCCCAATATCCCTTATAATGAGATACGGAGGTTGGGTATTTCGACCGCAAGTGGGAGAACTACTTCTACCCCGAATACTAACGAGAAAGGGGTTGTCCCCGTCGGTGTTCTTATTGATGTTTGATGGGACCACAAGGCCGGGTATAATTTTAAATGTCAATCCCATTTATTCTCCTTAACTGTTTTGAGGAGAATAGCTTTTAACATTTTGTTTGTTGCTTGGCTTGTCTGTTGGCTTGAGGGTAGTAAAGGGAGGCCGTATGATGGTTTATCTTGAATTTACTACATAATTCACGAGACCTCATCATTCTTAAATGATGTGTCATTATCTGAGATAATGACTTGCGGGACACTGTCCCTACAAATGATTTGATTCAAAATAAACTTAGCGATTACAAAACATGGTACGGTGGTGAGAGGCATGGCCTCTACCCATTTAGTAAAATATTTTGTGGCCATAATTATAAAGTTATGGCCATCTGTTGATGAGGGAGATAATTTCCCTATCAAATCTAGACCCCATGTGGAAAAAGGCCATGGGGTTGTGATTACTTGCAGAGCTTGTGCTGACATGTGAATCTCGTGAGAGAATTCTTGGCATTTATGGCATTTACACACAAACTCTACCGTGTCATGTTCTAGAGTGGGCCAGAAATAGCCCATCCGATGTATTTTGCAAGCAGTGGCGTGACCACCAAAGTGGCCTCCACATATCCCACTGTGGGATTCATAAAGAATATTTTTGGATTCTTCAGTGTCAATGCATCTTAAAAGCATTCCATCGAAGGCTTTACGGTAGAGCACTTGTTCTAAGATAACATATTTAGTAGCGATAATGTGTAACCACCTTCTTTGTTGCGATGTGGCACCTTCTGGGTACATATGGTCCATGATAAAATTGACAATGTCAGTGTACCAAGGGCATGTAGAAATGGGGGGTCTAGTTTCGAAAAAGTATATGCACTCATCGGAAAGTCCAAATCTACCAGATCACCTCCATCTAACGGATTGTCAACTAACCAGTCTGCAATGATTTGTCCCTTAACAGATTTCTGGTTTACAAATGTTAATTCAAATTCACCCATTAAGGTTATAAATCATCCAGCTTTTTTAGATAAAGACCCTTATGTGAGGAATGTTTGTAAGTGATATGTCTTTACAATGACTCTTGTTTCTTGATTTAACATGTAATGTCTTAAACGTTTCATTGCAAAGACTATGGCAAGGCATTCTCTCTCTTCCTGTGTATAACATGTTTCATAATCAAGCAACGTTCGGCTAATGAAATAGACTACACATTCTCATTTATCATTGTCTTCTTGAGCCAGATGCGAGGCTATCAAGACATCCGTAGGCCATGAATATAGGATCAAAGGATGATCTGGTCTGGGAGGCATTAGCATGGGAGGAGACAACAAGAAGTGTTTAACCGCCTCGAAGGCCTCATTGCATTCTTCTGTCTAATCAATGCTATAATATTTCTTTAATATATTGTTGATTGGATGAATAGAAAAACTTAAATGGGATGAACCTTTGGATTGCACCTAGTTTCCCAAGAAATGATCTAATACCGGACTCATCTGATGGTGGAATCATTTCAAGAACGCCTGGATTTTGGTTGGATCAACATCAATCCCTCATGAGGATATAATGTAACCCAGAAGCTTTCCTCCTGTCACACCAAATACGCATTTCTTTGGGTTCAAGGTGACACCATACTTGATCAATCGTGAGAGAATGATACGGAGTACCTCGGGGTGATCACATCGCTTTTGGGCCTTGGCTAACAAATCATCCACATAGGATGCCACAATTTTATGAATAAGGTTATGGAATATGTATGTCATTTCCTCCTGATATGTAACACCAGTATTCTTAAGACCGAATGGCATGACAGCGTAACAATAAGTTCCCCAAGGAGTTATGAATGTGGTCTTGGCTTGATCCTGTTCAGATATTTTAATCTAATTATACCCTAAAAACCCATCCATAAGGAACAACAGTTCAAATCCGGTTGTTGCATCAACAATGACACTAATGGATGGTAATGGGATGTCATCTTTGGCAAATGCTTTGTTAATATCCCAAAAGTCTATGCAAATGCATATCTTTCCATTCTTTTTGAGAACAGGGATGATATTAGATACCTGTACATACCCAAAATTGTAAGGTACTGTACTTTGGAACGGTGTAATAAATGCCCCAATGATGATACAAGTCTCCTCGCAAGGTGTTCGAGATCCGGAAAAGCCCTCGAGTATGCGTTAACATCCCGCATGCCCCGCTTAGCCCCCGCGCCCTTTGTTTTCCCCTCTTTTCCCTCTTTCCTCGGCCTCTCGAACCTTGATAATGATTTAAACCGCCGCCCGCAGGCGGTGGTCTCGTGACCGCCGCCCTGAACAGGGCGGCGGTCCTGTAACCGCCGCCCGCTCGGGCGGCGGTCCTGGGTGCATTTTCCAGAACGCCCTTTTGACGCGACCCGCGTGAAATATCACGTTTCACCAGCTTTTCTTTGCCGACTTGAGCATGCATTAATGTTTTTGGTCCCCTGGAACAGTGTTTTCCTTTGTTTATTGTTTAGGAGTTCAATTTGGTTTTGATTCTTGGGTGTTTGAATTCCTATAAATGCATGGTTTGTGTACATGCAAATGGTCTGATTTTGGTCTGAATTTTGGCTGAGTTTGTGTGAAGAATTTGAGCTGGAGTTTTGATCACCATTTTTCCTTGTTAGAGTCTTCTGGTTTTTAGTATTTTGGTTAGCTTGCTTAGGATTGATAGCATAGTTTACTTCATACTTGGTTTAGCATTGCTCAGCTGTTGGTAAGCCACAGACCCATCTTGTGTAGGCAGTGCTGTTGCTCCATCCAATCCAGTTAGAAGCTTGCCTCTGAATTCCTTTTGCTGTAAATTTGTTTTACTGTGACTTAGAGTTCTTAGTTCAATTCATTGTATACCTGGTTAGCTTTATTCAGTTGTTAGTAAGCCACATATCCAACTTGTGCAAGCAGTGTCTTTATTTTGGAACAAAATAGCTTAGGAAGCCATTAAAGTTGCAGGTTTTGCTCTTCGTATAGGATAGTCAAAGGTTCTGGTCGCTTCACGTTGCATGACTCGCAGTAAAATCCCGCTAGGAATCGCATAAGCCAAGCTCTGTACTCTTGCGCTATCCCTCTCCTACTCGCATTCTCTGCCTCGCATTCAGTCGTCCTTGTCCCAAAATCTACTCCTATCGGTGCTAGCATTACACGCTACGGATCCAAGTGAACACGAAAAAAATGAGAAGATCATACCGAGGGGACGAGATCACATACACCATCGATTCACCACTGCTTTTTACGAAGTCCAGGTTTTAAATTTCAAAGTTCTAGTCAGATTTATATCAAATAGAGTAGTTAATCACTTTATTTCATTTCATTCTATTCTCGATATTGCCAGGGAAGCTGTGGGGATTGATAGTTTCTGAGAAACTATGATTCACTCCTCACTTCTGAGGTAGGATCGAGAATCTTGCAGGTAGATTAGACAAGCTATCTTATTTATTTAGAATAATTCTACAAATTGCACAGGAAAATAACCACACTCGGTTATCTTGTCTGTTTTAAATTATTGTTTAGTTATTATTTCTAGATACGCTTAAAATAGTTTGTTTTCCTTAGAATTGTTAGAATATTTCTTAGAAAGATAAAGGTTATATATGTTAGATTTATTTCACATAGTTAGAATTTATTTCATTACAGTTAGATTACATTTTGTTTTGTATGACAATCACGGGACCTCAAGAGCCCAGGGAATATATATTTGAGCCAATCGTGCCTCAACCAAACCTAGCCACAGCAATAGTTGACATAGACCAAAATCTCAGGATACAAGTATTCCGAACAACCGCAGATCTACAACCGATCACCACGCTTAAGAGGATTAAACATAGAGGACGACCAAGCACATGCGTTTTGGTCAAGTCAGCCAAACTACAGATTACCCTAGAAAATATCCACATGACTGTAGAAGGGCTCGAAAGAGAACAAACATTCGAGTGTGATCCTTTAGTTCCACAGCTAGACACTGGAGACACCCTCGTAGATATAGATACCAGCTTAAGAATCCAGGTTGCAAGAACGCCTGTAAGGTATTCTGAGAAGATCGCACAACTGTTGGTTCTAAACGTAGAAGCTGAAAAAGCGTACGATTACTGGATACTAGGGATTAGAACTTGATCTCGCGTATGACCATAACAGGACCGCAACAACCAAGAGTCTATGGTTGTGATCCACAGGTCCCACAGCCCAACGAATCCACAAGTCAGTTAGATATAGACACTGGCCTACGCACACTAGTATTTCAGTCCACTCCACTTCCACCTATCATCGTCGAACAACTGTCCTTACTAGATATAGCGGCTAACGAAGCTAGGGAATTCTGGACTAGGCCAGAAAATCGTCCATAGAATCAACTATATCCGCCATATGACCTTATCAGGAGATATACACGAAACAATCCCAGGTCATTTTCCACGTATTCCGCAACCCATAGATCGAATCACGCCAGAGCTCGATATTGATTGGAGCCTTCGAGCAGTCATCCTCGCTGATCGATCTATCACACCAGTCCAAGTTAGAAGGGCCTTCTTAGCCTTAGATTCACAAATTCCACTAGTGCGTGTCGAAGACATTAGATTGCCTAACTAGTTTGTCTGCATATTCTACCCCCACCGGCTGTCTCGGCACGACCTCGGGAGGTCGGGTACGCGGAAGAGTTACTTTTTGATTCTCACGCTCACCTGTCACTTTTCCGACGTACAAAATTGGTGAACCCAACGTGAATCAAACAATTATTTCACCTTCTCTTTGAGAAGTTTCATCTTCTCTCTTTCACCTTCGCTCTTTCCCATTATTCTGCGGGTATTCATATACCCCCCGAATATGTCGGGATTCGACGCATATGGCAGACCCCTCCTGGGTCTTGAGGCATACTACGCCCAACAGAATAGGGAATCATCACCCTCGCTCTCAGTATGGGGTGACAACTATTCAACTAATCAGTTGTCAACTCAAACCCCAAGAACCAGATATAGTTTGTCTCTTCAAACCGAGGAGTTAGATCAACCCCCTCGAACCCAACAAACAGAACCTTCAGGTTCCAACAATATGACGTTTACAGGAGAATCTGGTTCATCTCCTCAAATGTTACTCAGACCACATATTAGTAGACAATCAGATCCATACCTGGTCTTAGACGATGGACAATCAATACCTTATCCTAGGAGTGAACAACGCTCCCGGGGTATGTACCCACCTATAGGAGGTTTACAAGTACAACCCGAGACCCATTTTCAAGAAAATACCTCTACAGGAAATATTCTTGGAGAAACTTGGCAAGATAGCAATCAGTTCATGACAGGCTATCACATGCCTATACAACACCAGGGTACACAACAAACGCCGCTCAGGAAAAATACCGTGACTTCACCAAATGAAGTCATTTCAACGTTAGTAGAAAGAGTGAGAGGGTTAGAACTTGCTCAAGCAAATCAAAATTCTCCGTTCATGCAAACGGGGAGTTCCAATCCTCCATACCACTCTGGCCAAGTAGATCTCCTCACAGGAGTAGGCACGTTAGGCATGCCTCCTCAATTTCCTCAACAAACGCCAACAAGGCCCACCATCTCTAACACTATTCCTTCAGGTCTAGTGTCAAACAACCCATTCCTTGACAATACCCCGTCCTATTTAAACATGTACTCTAAATCCCCACAAGGAGATATGTTCTCCTCTCCCGGCATGTTTGCTCCAACGCAGGGACCTCCCTATGCCCCTGCCAACGCATATGCTGCACCATATCAACAACCTATCCCACCATTGCTCCCTCAGCAACCACCATCAATGGTCGAAAGCTATGCAATAGGGACATATTCAGAATATCTAAAGGAACCCTTAGATTTCACCATACGAAGCGTCATGCTTCCAAGACCTCTCCCTGATTTGCCCAAGTTCAAGGGTGAGGGAGATCCAAATGCGCACATCAAAGCTTACGCTACAGCCATACGAGAATTACTCCCTTGGGATGGGGTTGTTGCTAAAATATTTCCCAAAACCTTGGAAGGCATCGCTCTCGATTGGTATTATAGAATACCTGAGGCTTCCATACATTCATTTAAACAACTCGTGTCAGAGTTCATCAAAGCCTTCTGACATGAACAAACTACTGAGAACAGGAATCAGGGAATTCTTGCATATCAAACAAGAACACAATGAATCTGTCGCTCATTTCATCCAGAGGTGGCATACGCTTCTTTATTCATCAAAGCCAGTGCTCCAAACATGGATCGATGGAACTATAAATTTATTCCTTCATTCTCTCAGCAGAGAAGTGAATGAAGAAGTCCAGAAGTTCCCACTAAGGACTTATGATGAGGTACTTGAGAGCGCTCTGCGAATTGATCAAGCAACAATAGATAGTGGTCGTAAGACTTACGGAGCAAATGGGAGGTTAATCACCTCCACTCAAAATACTACAACTACCACAAATGTCAATCAAGGACCCAAAATCCTTAACAAAAATCGTGGGGTAACAACGGATGGGGTAACCGACCAACCCAAGAGGGTAAATGTCGTTAATACTCCGTCACAAACAAACAACCAGCGAAACAACAACTTTACCCCGCAACAATACAAAGGATTTTAACCATCAACAACAACAACAACAACAACGGTGAAATCCCATACAAGGGCCAAGTAAAAACTCATTTGGTTACCAAAACTAAAGTCAAAACCAAAAACAACAATTCTAAAACTTTGGTCCTAATAGGCAACAATTTGATCGGAATTTTAGGCCACAATACACACCAAACCAACAAAACGGAATTATAATCCCAATTTTATTGTGGTTTCCATAAAATTCATGGTAACGACACTAGAACGTGCCATGACTACAATAAATTTATGCAACATTTGCTGTAAGAACAAAGACAGCTTCTTCATGACTTGTTTTCGCATCCCGCCTCATCATCACCAAATACTCTCGCAGGGGCGCTTCCCCTCGAATGCTCCCCTCGTGATCTTTAATGATCCGCTCCCAAATCATGATAGCAATAGGCTGAATCCAACCTAACAAACAAAGGTGCAATAACGGAAACAATGATCATGAAGCTTCGACTTCATTAAATCCAATCAGCTTGCACACGCTTGGGAGCTCAACCAAGACCTAAGATAGTTAGTTTGGTAGAATTAGACGCTGAACTACCTATCGAAGCTATAACAAGAACACGAGAGTATTTCTCTCAACCGAGCCCAAGTCATCTGCCAGAGATAGATAGGAGTCAACAAATAATTGAAAAACCCATCGGTGCCTATGATTTAATTAGTGACCTAACAAAGACCTTTTCACACATTTCATTCTTGGACTTGCTAAAGAACTCTCCCCCTCACAGAGCTGCTCTTTTAGAAGCATTAGGTCTAGGCCATCTAATTAACATCACTCCACCTCCTGAAACACAAGTAAATCACGTAGATTTTGATATCCATCCTCCGGGGCAGCCGGACAAGGATGTCGAATTCATCTTCGAAATAAGTAAAATGCCCACAGATGCTGAGATCGCACGCCGAGGTGACCCAGCCTTACACTTGCAAGTGTGGGTTTATAATAACTATGTAAAACGGGCAATGGTTGACGACGGGGCCGCAGTTAACATAGTCCCTTTCTCTTTCCTCCAAAAACTTGGATATGGAGAAACGAACTGTTCTACTACACGAAATACCTTGAGAGGCTATGATAGCCTAAAGCCACTTCAATAGAACTATAATACCGCTTACGGTCACCTTAGGGCCCAAAACCATCTTGACTAAATTCTATATTATAGATCGGGAACTAACTATAATATGATCCTCTACCACCTTGATACATCGAATGAAGGCAATCCCTTCCACGCTATTTCAAGAAGTAAGATTCTTGCATCTCGAAAGGTATTCGTAGCCAAAGGCGATCCAAACCTTTCAATTTGCACCTAGCTGATTTAAAGAAAAGACCAGGGTGCACTCAATTTGAACTTCCAACAAACCAACTTAATAAACCTTCTGACCCAAAGCCAGAGGAAAATTTGATACCTACGACGGATCTCGAAACAACCAAAGATAGACAAAACAACTCCAACCCCTAAAGGTAAAACTAAAGAAACAATATCATTAGGGACTACTGCGAAGATCGTTGAGTTGATAGAACAAGATTCACCAATGTTCTTACCATTCGATTTAGTAGGCATGGGATTTTCCCTAGGTGTTGGTTCCTTACCAACAGAAGATCTCTGTATGGTAGAAGTAGAGTGTGCAAACGCAGCAGATACCCCTACATCTATACTCCCGCTAAGTATTGACTCTCCATTTCGATGGAGATAAATGCATTATGGAGCGGGGCAGTATAATTTTACCTCGCCCGAGGAGAAGGTCCTCCCATTCTCTTTTAAGTTAAACTTTGAATGCACAAATAACGGCGCTGAGTACGAAGCTCTCCTCCTTGGCCTTACCTTAGCCAAAAGAATTGGTATTGATAACATCAGAGTCCTCGGAGACTCGCAATTAGTAACAAACCAAGTTTCTGAAATATATGAAACTAAAGCCGAACATTTACAACTCTACAAAAACACTGTATTAGATTTAAGCAAGGCGTTTAACTTCATATCCATTGAAGCGATCCCGCGAGAGAAAAATCTTCTCGCCGATTCAATAGCAACCTCAGCATCACGCTTCACTCCAAGCAATGAGCTAGAAGATACTCACTTCACAGTATCCATTCGTAACGAACCATTGATAAAAACAATGACAAATCCTCTTTCAAACAGAAGTGAATCTACCGTCCTAGACCATGTTGGAAACGATGCGGCTACTTTGGATTACTTAAATGCCTATGCAGCACTACATCTCTCCTATCACACGCTAGATTTATCTCTGATTCCGCATTCATCTTCCTACTTCGGAAATCCCGTAACGGGTCTTCCCTCACAAAGGGAACCTAGCATATACGCAATAGAAAATGGGGATGATATAGATTTACCTCCAGCACCACCTGAGTTCGAAGAGGGTAACGCCTCTTTAATCGAAGAAACAATCGATGTCAACATTGGGACAGAGAATGAACCAAAGATATTGAAACTAGGTTCTTCATTAACCCCAGAAGAAGTAGAAATACATACTCAGGTTCTCAAAGAACATCAAAAGGCATTTGCATTTAATTACAAAGAGATGACAGGAGTCGCACCCCACATTGCGGTGCACAACCTCGTCACTAGATCAGATGCAAAGCCAATTAAACAAAAATCAAGACCCATGAAGCCCAAAGTAGCTCTCATGGTAAAAGAGGAGGTAATAAAACTCCTTCAGGTAGGATTCATCAAGCCAGTTGACTACTCCCAATGGGTATCTAATATCATTCCCATTCTCAAAAAGAATGGAAAGATACGCATCTGCATAGATTTTCGAGACATCAACAAAGCGTGTCCTAAAGACGATTTCCCATTACCATCCATAGACGTTATTGTTGATGCAACAACTGGTTTTGAACTCTTGTCTCTCATGGATGGATTCTCGGGATACAATCAAATCAGAATATCCGAGCAAGATCAAGCTAAAACCACCTTTATAACTCCTTGGGGAACCTATTGCTACGCTGTTATGCCATTCGGTCTCAAGAACGCCGGTCGGTGCTACGTACTGGCACTGGCTATGACTTATATATTTCACGATTTAATTCATAAGATCGTGGAATCCTACGTAGATGACTTGTTGGCTAAGGCCAAGAAGCGTTGTGACCATCCCGAAGTACTCCACGTCATTCTTTCACGTTTAATAGAATACGGAGTTACGCTAAATCCGGAGAAATGCATCTTTGGTGTAACAGGAGGAAAACTCCTAGGTTACATCATATCGTCACGAGGGATCGATGTTGATCCAACCAAAATTCGGGTTGTCCTCAAAATGGTCCCACCTTCGAGTGAATCTGGAATCAGATCATTTCTCGGAAAACTGGGTGTAATCCGGAGATTTATCCCAGATCTAAGCTTCGCCGTTCATCCAATCAACAATTTACTCAAGAAGTACTATAGCATTGATTGACTAAAGATTGCAATGAAGCTTTTGAAGCGGTCAAGCGTTTCGTTATCACCGCCTACGCTAATGCCACCTAAGCTAGATCGCCGTTAATTCTATACTCACGGCCACCGATGTCTCGCCGGCCTGTTGCTTTGTATGTTGGCCAAGAAGATGATGACAAGAGAGAGCGTGCAATTTATTTCATTAGCCAAACATTGCTCGACTATGAAACACGCTATACACAAGCAGAGCGATAATGTCTTGCCATAGTCTTTTCTACTAAACGCCTAAGACATTACATGTCAATCAAGAAACAAAGGTCATGGTAAAGACAGACCATTTACGACTTTTCTCACACAAGGGTCCTTGTCCAAAAAAAAGTGGACATTTTATAACCTTAATGGGAGAGTTCAATTAACGTTTGTAAACCAAAGTCGCTTAAAGGACAAATCATCGTAGATTGGTTAGCCGACAACCCATTGACGGAGGTGATTTAGTAGATTTAGACTTTCCAGATGAATGCGTATACTACATCAAACTCGACTCGCTATCTCCGAGTGCCCTTGGTACACTCGATATCATTAATTATATCATGGACCATACGCATTCTGGAGGCGCTTACACCGCAACAAAGAAGGCGGTTACGCATAATCGTATCTAAATATGTCATCATAGAGCAGTGTCTATCAAAAGCATTCGATGGAATGCTCTTAAGATGTGTCGACACGTAAGAGTCCAAGAGGATTCTCCATGAATCCCACAGCGGTATATGTGGAGGCCACTTCGGTGGCCATGCCACCGCTCGAAAAATACATCGAATGGGCTATTTCTGGCCCACTCTAGAACATGACGCGATAGAGTTTGCACGCAGGTGTCATAAGTGCCAAGAATTCTCTCACGAGATCCACATGCCAGCACAGGCTCTGCAACCAATCGCTACTCCATGGCCCTTTTCTACATGGGGCCTAGACTTAATAGGGAAATTCTCTCCCTCATCCACAGACGGCCACAATTTTATAATCACGGCCACTGAGTATTTTACCAAATGGGTAGAGGCTATGCCTCTTACTACCGTACCTGGCTCGGTGATCGCTAAGTTCATCTTGAATCAAATCATTTGTAGGTACGGTATCCCGCAAATCATTATCTCTGATAATGGAACTTCTTTCAAAAATGAAGAAGTTCACGAACTATGCGGTAAGTTCAAAATAAGCCATCATACGGCTTCCTTGTATTATCCCCAAGCTAACGGACAGGCTGAAGCAACAAACAAAACGCTGAAAGCCATTCTCCTTAAAACAGTGAAAGAAAACAAGCGGGATTGGCATTTGAAGTTATATCCGGCCTTGTGGGCCCACCGAACCTCAATAAGAACACCAACGGGAGCAACTCCTTTCTCGCTAGTATTTGGGGCAGAAGCAGTTCTCCCGCTTGAGGTCGAAATACCCAGTCTCCGCATTTCACTACAAGGGATTCTGGATGAAGACGCTTACAGAGAAGCACGTCTCTCCCAACTAGAAAGCCTAGATGAAACTAGGTTAGATGCTGAACAGCGGCATAGAGCTTATGCTGACCGAATGTGCCGGCAGTATAACAAGAAGGTCTATGAACGCGACATATATGAAGGTGATCTAGTTCTAAGACTAGACAGCCGGATCGACAAGAAGACCGGCGAAGGAAGGAAATTCCGGCCCAAATGGTTGGGCCCATACCGAGTCATGAAGGACTACGGGAATGGTGCTTATCTCTTATGTACATTAGAAGGTGAGGAATTTGGTGAAACAAATAATTCCCCGCACCTCAAGCGTTTCTACGCATAAGCAAATTTAAAGACTACCTATATAACTATCTACATTGCATTTTCATATAAATTAGGATCATTTTGTCCACTTGTTCTTACACAAATTGTGATCAAGGAATCTATTCTCAAAGTAATTCATTACAAACTCATGATGTTGTTGGCACAAAACTTTCTAATCATACCTCTCCATCTTCGTATCATCAAGTCATCTTGGAATCTTTTATCAAATAAAATCAAACATGACGAAGTCCTAACGGTAACCATACCAAGATCTGCAAGTTTGTTCTCGCTTTGATTTCTTCTTAGGATAGGTGTCTTGCCTATGGTCTGTTCTAGAAGCTTCATGGTGTCACATCTATCCCATATACACATCTCTTTGGAAACAAGCATATACTGACATTTTACTCAAAAAGACAAGTCAAAAAGTGATTAAACAAAATTTTATTTTACACATTTCCTTGCCCCACCAACCTTCGGTGATGAGCTTACGTCTCTTACTAGTGACGTAGGGTTGGGAAAGGATGGAAATGCCCTTACTCGCCTATGCCTTGCCCACGGTGATAAACCCACGCTTCTTACTAGTAGCATGGGGCAAAGTGTAGGGGGTCCTCTAGATAATGCAAACGTTAAAAGGTCATAAACAAACTATTCAAACTTTGAGTCAAAAACGAATGAATCAGATGCTCAAAATTACAAGAGAGTTAAAAATCCTAAAAACCAGATTTTGTCTGCTATGTGGCCATCTACGGGTCTAAGTCCGGATAAACCGAAAAGCAAGTCAGCACCCAAAACTATGAAGTCATTCAGTAGAGTAAGCTTGTAGCTTCCAATTTGGTTCCGCCAAAGCTTCGTCTATCTTTCATCACTATCATTTCACCATTCTTCATAACTTGCGCCCTTCTTGGCTCTTGGTGATGAGCCCTCGCATCTTACTAGGTTGCATGGAGTTAGGAGCGGGGCAAGTTAATCTATTCATCATACCGTTATTCTCATCACTTTGCCAAAACAAACATGAGGTATCCAAATTGCTCACAAAAAACTAAGATTCAAGATCACAAGATATCTACAATATCATGTATCAAAGATCATGAAACACAAAAAGAAAGCAAACATTTGCATCATCTGCTTTCCATCGCATACATTCTAGAAGCATATAAAACATACATCGTAGTATACACAAAGCAATTGGAAACAAAGGGAAAACACAAGTGACAAAGTTTTGATCCAAAAACAAATGCATATATATAAATAATCAATGTTTATATACAATGCCATCATGCTCTGGCATGGTCAAAACACTCAAAGAGTCCGTGATATACAAAAGAATCTATAATACAAAAAGTGCATAGGAGCTAAGTGGCCTCTCAACCCCTACGCGATCCCGTCAAGGTGCGCACTCGCCAGACTCGCCACGCCGACACTCCGAATGGACGGAGGGCTCAGTGGTCCCGAGGAGCAACCATGGTCTCGCCACGAGAATGGCTCCTCATAAGACGCTTGGCTATCCTATAGCCCGCCAACTCTGTACGGAGAGTCGACACCATCCTAGCCACGTGCCAAACGGGAGCGAAGACGTCAGTATGCCTACCGGCTGCTGAAGGCTCCCCGGCATCTACAGATAGCTCCGCATGGGTCTTATCCATAGGGATCATCAGAGAATCAGTGCATACCCTACGGATTAGATCCCACCACTCGTCGGCCGACTGGTCTCTCGCAAAACAAAGAAGAAAGACGAATTAGAAACTAGGCAAGAGGCTAAAATATACAAGATACAAATATAAGGAGAGATAGCAGTAAAACAAGTCCTAAATCAAACTAACACTGAAAGGGAGAGAGGATGACTTACTCGGATCACCGGGCCTCCAAGATGGGTCACTAGGGCCAGCGCCCGCTGCAGATGCCGCTGCCGACTGAGGGGCTGCTCCTGTGGTAGGGGCAACATGACGCCCACAATGGACTCGCCCTTCCACCACGCCCGAGAGAGTGGCTCCTCCGAAACTAGAGTCTCTCTCTCTCTGCACTCTGCTCCTCCTCTCTCTGCCGCATGATATCCTGGGTGTCATGCCACTCAGGATCGCTATCATCCGTCTACTCCTCCGACCCTCCCTCTGTGGACTCCTCAGAATCAGAGTCAATATCTATAGGGTCATCGCTGCTATGAGCAGGACCCGCAGAACTGGCAAGTAAAGGTGCCCGGGCGCACCCGCTCTCCTCTGCCCGAACAATCCCCCTGGCTGCAATAGGAATACCAAGAGTGACCACTGTCCAACCACGGCCTCTAGGCCCCCCTCTAGCCTCCCGGACTGATCTATAGACTGGTGCCACTGGAGGAAGCATGCCCACATATGGGAGGCCGAACCGGCCGAGGGACCTCGCCGAAAGGATGTACTTCCACCCGTCCCCACACGGCCAATAAGCTGCCCCGTGGTGGAGCAAGAGATCAATGTGAGAACCTCCTCTCCCCAAATGCCGGCCATGAGCTAGTACGGTGTGGCCTCCATATCTCGCTGTGGTGAGGGAAGCTACGGGCCGGGTGAGGTGCTCTAAGCACCGACATGTCCGACCATCCGGCTACCCTCACGGCCCCGAGATCTCGCCACCTCCACGCTCGCCATAGGAATGAAGCGCCATACACCCAACTCATAACTAGAGTAGGTGGCTCAAAGATCGTCCCCCGTAAACTGACCACCTCCGTATAAGTCATGATAAGTGGTCCCCAAAATATCTCGCGCCTGTGCGTATATCCGACCATGCCCTCTATCTCGTGCAATGATGGGGGCCCAAAGAAGATAACAATGTATCCCTCCCTTGTCCCCGATCGGGCCTCGAGGCAAGGATCCCCACGATGGCCTGTCAAAATACGGGGATGGGCAAAGAAGGAATGGATCTCGACTCTCACTCCTTCTTCGGCCCCGTGGAGATAGCCGCATCCCCATGTAGCTCGCCCACCGTGCAATCGTGCTCTGACCCACACTGCCTCAGGTGAGCCTCCTCCCGATAATCGGGACCCCAGTGATACGGTAAACATCCTCCAGAGTGATGGTCCACTCACCGCGACTCCCAGCAAATGGAAAGTGTTCCGATCTGCATCCCAATATGAAAATAAGTCACAAAGGATGTGACTAGATGGCGTGACATGAGGCACGCGCGATATACGCAATATGCCGGCCCTCTGCAACGTGTCCTCCTCGTCTGGCGAAAGGGCATCCAATACCCCGGCAACCAATCACACTCTCGCTCCCGGCCCATCTAATGTACTCCTCCCGCCCGCATACACCCAAAATCACACAAAACAGAGCAAATTAGTATCTAATCAATGCAGGGAGAATCATAAAAACGTATAGAAATGCAAGAAAATATAAGTATAAGTCTCCAAAACAAGCTCTTTTGCATTCTGTGCAAAACCGCCGCCCTGAGCAGGAGGTGGTTTAGAATCCGCCGCCCGCAGGCGGCGGTCGGTCCGAAACCCGCGCAAGTTTTTAACCCTAAAAAGTCCAAAAAACGCAAAAATGACCATTTTAGCTAAAGAAAGAGCCTACCCAAAGAGCGCCCCCTGCAAACGGACCTTTTCGAACCAAACATTTTCAAAAATAATCCCCCCATTACAAATAATTTGCCATTTCAAATTTGAAGGGGGAAAAATGCAAAATTGAAGAAAACCAACCTGTGATCTCGCGGGGTGGCGTTTCGCACGTGGAGGCATGATCACGATCTCACTACAGACGTTTCGACTATACTCACGCGAGAAACCTGTCACCATGGGTCCCAGAGCTCAAAATCGATCAAATCAACTCACAGAATGAATAGGAAAATGGGCCCACTTTCATATATATATTGTTCTATTTCGTCTTAAAATGACTTTTTCGCAGTTCGAGCGCTGACGGAGGTAAGTTCCTATCCCCGCACAAATGGTACGTCCTCTTTCCCTGTTATTTTAGCGTTTATTTTTCAGATTATTGTATCTATCTCGCACTTGAGATCTCTTTTCATTTTGCAGTAGCGGGAATTTCTGATGGCGCCATTTCGACACACCTGACGTGTAAGGTATAACTTATAAACCCCTATTTCGGGACTCGCCATACTTGACCCACCGCTTTATGCCCTTTCATGGCTAAAACACTTCTCCGAGGGGGCAATATGTACGTACTCCAAAATTGTAAGGTACTGTATCATGGAACGGTGTAATAAATGCCCCAATGATGATACAAGTCTCTCGCAAGGTGTTCGATCCGAAAATCCCTCGAGTATGCGTTAACATCCCGCATGCCCCGCTTAGCCCCGCGCGCCTTTGTTTTCCCCTCTTTCCTCTTTCCTCGGCCTCTCGAAACTTCAAGGACAAAACCACCGCCCCGCTCGTAGCGGCGGTCCCGGCGCATTTTCCAAAACACCCTTTTGACGCGACCCGCGTGAAATATCACATTTCACCAAATTTTTCTTTTCCGACTTGAGCATGCATTAATGTTTTTGGTCCCCTGGAACAGTTTTTTTCCTTTGTTTATTGTTTAGGAGTTCAATTTGGTTTTGATTCTTGGGTGTTTGAATTCCTATAAATGCATGGTTTGTGTACATGCAAATGGTCTGATTTTGGTCTGATTTTGGTCTGAATTTTGGCTGAGTTTGTGTGAAGAATTTGAGCTGGAGTTTTGATCACCATTTTTCCTTGTTAGAGTCTTCTCGGTTTTTAGTATTTTGGTTAGCTTGCTTAGGATTGATAAAGATAGTTTACTTCATACTTGGTTTAGCATTGCTCACCGTTGGTAAGCCACAGACTCCATCTTGTGCAGCAAAGTGTTGTTGCTCCATCCAATCCGGCTTAGAAGCTTTCCTCCAATTCCTTTTGCTGTAAATTTGTTTTACCGTGACTTAGAGTTCTTAGTTCAATTCATCAGATACCCGGTTAGCTTTATTCGGTTGTTAGTAAGCCACATATCCAACTTCAAGCAAAGTGTCTTTATTTTGGAACAAAATAGCTTAGAAGCCATTAAAGTTACAGGTTTTGCTCTTCGTATAGGATAGTCAAAGGTTCTCGGTCACTTCACGCTTGCACGACTCGCAAGAAAAATCCCGCTAGGAATCGCATAATCCAAGCTCTGTACTCTTGCGCTATCCCTCTCCTACTCACATTCTCTGGCCTCGCATTCTCGAGCCGTCCTTGTCCCAAAATCTACTCCTATCGGTGCTAGCATTACACGCTTTTCTGGATCCAAGTGAACACGAAAAAAATGAGAAGATCATACTGAGGGGACGAGATCACATACACCATCGGATTCGCCACTGTTCTGCGAAGTCCAGGTTTTAAATTTCAAAGTTCTAGTCAGATTTATATCAAATAGAGTAGTTAATCGCTTTATTTCATTTCATTCTATTCTCGATATTGCCAGGGAAGCTATGGGGATTGATAGTTTCTGAGAAACTATGATTCACTCCTCACTTCTGAGGTAGGATCGAGAATCTTGCAGGTAGATTAGACAGGCTATCTTATTTATTTAGAATAATTCTACAAATCGCACAGGCAAATAACCACACTCGGTTATCTTGTCTATTTTAAATTATTGTTTAGTTATTATTTCTAGATACGCTTAAAATAGTTTGTTTTCCTTAGAATTGTTAGAATATTTCTTAGAAAGATAAAGGTTATATATGTTAGATTTATTTCACATAGTTAGAATTTATTTCATTACAGTTAGATTACATTTTGTTTTGTATGACAATCACGGACCTCAAGAGCCTAGGGAATATATATTTAAGCCAATCGTGCCTCAACCAAACCTAGCCACAAAGAATAGTTGACATAGACCAAAATCTCGTGATACAAGTATTCAACAACCGTAGATTTACAACCGATCACTCACGCTTAGAGGATTAAACATAGAAGACGACTCAAGCACATGCGTTTTGGTCAAGTCAACCAAACTACAGATTACCCTAGAAAATATGCACATGACTCGTAGAAGGGCTTGAAAGAGAACAAACATTCGAGTGTGATCCTTTAGTTCCACAAATGCACCCCGACGCTGAGACACCCTCGTAGATATAGATACCACTTAAGAATCCAGTGCAAAGAACGCCCGTAAGGTATTCTCGAGAAGATCGCACAACCGTTGGTTCTAAACGTAGGTTTAAAAGGCGTACGATTACTGATACTAGGGATTAGAACTTGATCTCACGTATGACCATAACAGACCGCAACAACCAAGAGTCTATGGTTGTGATCCACAGGTCCCACAGCCCAACGAATCCACAAGTCAGTTAGATATAGACACTGGCCTACGCACACTAGTATTTCAGTCCACTCCACTTCCACCTATCATCGTCGAACAACTGTCCTTACTAGATATAGCGGCTAATGAAGCTAGGGAACTCTGGACTAGGCTAGAAAATCGTCCATAGAATCAACTATATCCGCCATATGACCTTATCAAGAGATATACACGAAACAATCCCAGGTCATTTTCCATGTATTCCGCAACCCATAGATCGAATCACGCCAAAGCTCGATATTGATTGGAGCCTTCGAGCAGTCATCCTCGATGATCGATCTATCACACCAGTCCAAGTTAGAAGGGCCTTCTTAGCCTTAGATTCGCAAATTCCACTAGTGCGTGTCGAAGACATTAGATTGCCTAACTAGTTTGTCTGCATATTCTACCCCCACCGGCTGTCTCGGCACGACCTCGGGAGGTCGGGTACGCGGAAGAGTTACTTGTTGATTCTCACGCTCGCCTGTCACTTTTCCGACGCACAATACCCATTGTGAATAGTCAACTAGTTTGATGAATCGTACTTGGAGAAGTTTCATTACTTCTTCCTTCACCATGAGAGCCACTTTTGGCTTCATTGGTCTTGACTTTTGTTTGATTGGCTTTGCAGATCTCGGTTTGGTGACAAGATAATGTACAAAGATATGTGGTGCAATTCTTGTCATTTCTTTGTAGTTAAACGTGAAAGCCTTTTGATGTTCCTTGAGGATTTGGGTGTGTATTTCTATCTCCTCTGAGTTAATGAGGATCCTAATTTTAAAATCTTTGGTTCTTCCCCATTCCAATGTTTATGTCAATTGTTTCTTCGATTAAGGAAGTGTTTCCTTCTTCAAATTTAGGTGGGGCCGGAGGTAGTTCCAAACTTTCTCCATTCTCTACCTCGTAGATATCGAGATCCTTTTGTAGAGGAGACTCCATCATGGGATTTCCAAAATAGGAAGAGGAGTGTGGTATTAGGGAAAGATCCACTATGTGATGAGTGAGATGTAACTCCGCATAGGCGTTTAGATATTTAAAAGTGATTATATCACTGTCAAAGTGATCCAGGATAGAAAACTCATTCTCATGTTCTATATGAGTCAGGAGCGGGTTTGTTGGTATTTTACGCACCAATGGTTCAAGACAGTGATACCATGAAACTTGTGTTTTCCAACTCACCGTTGGAGTAAAATGGGAAGCGAGGTTTCTATTGAATCATGAGAAGGTTCTACTCTCGTGGGATTTCTTCAATTGATATGAAGTTGAATCCTTTACTTAGATCTAATACCGTCATTTTGTAGAGTTGTAAATGTTCACTCTAGTCTCATATACCTCGTAGACTTGGTTTGTAACTAGTTGTGAGTCTCCTAGAACTCTAATGTTATCGACACCCATTCTTTTGGCTATGATGAGGCTAAGGAGGAGGGCTTCATACTCAGCCCCACTGTTTGTACATTCAAAGTTTAATTTAAAGGAAAATGTAGGATCTTTCCCTGGGAGAAGTGAATATCACACCCGCCCCAACTCCAAAGCGACATCTAGCTCCATCGAAGTGGAGAGCCCAATATTTTCTCTAAAAATGGATGTTGGGATATTCTTTGTGTCTCTTTCTTCTTCCTTGGTTACTTCTACCATACAAACTTCATCTGATGGAAGGGAACCAATTCCCAGGGTGTATCCCATACCCATAGAATCAAATGGTAGGAGAATGGGTAGATCTTTCTCTAGTAATTCTACAATTTTTGTGGTAGTCCCTAATGACACCGTTTCTATAACATTAGTCTCATTTTTGAGTGCTGGAATGCCCTCGACTAGATTTGTAATTTCCAATTTTGTGGTAGGTATCAACTTCTCTTCTGGTTTTGAATTAATTGGTTTGCTAAGTTGATTCGTTGGGAGTTCAAACTCGAGTGAATTCCTAGTCTTTTCTTCAAGTCAGCTAGGTGTATATCGAAGGGTTTTGGGTCACCTTGTGCCATAAATATTTTCCCTAAGTGCAAAAATCTTATTTCTTGGAATAACGTGGAAGGGATTGCCTTCATGCGGTGTATCCATGGTCGACCGAGGATCATATTATAGTTGGTTTCCCAATCTATAATATAAAATTTGGTGAGGACCATCTTGGGTCCTAAGGTGACTGGTAAAACTATGGTTCCAATTGAAGTGGCTTTGAGGCTATCATAACCTCTTAGCATATTTTGTGTCAGGAACAATTTGTTTCTCCATATCCTAGCTTTTGAAGTAAAGCGAAGGGGACTATGTTAACTACTCGACCCATCATCAATCATTGCGCATTTAACATATTTATTGTAAACCTATACCCTCAGTAAATTCAAGGCTAGGTCACCTCTACGCATAATTTCAAAGTGTCTATTGGCATTTTGCTTATATCAAATATAAACTTAGTATCCCTATCCGGGTTGCCCTCGAGGGTAGACATCAAAGTCTACATGGTTTACTTGAGTTTCCTGAGTAGGAGTGATGTTAATTAAATGACCAAGGCCTAATGCTTCTAAGAGAGCGGCCCTATGGGCAGGAGAGTTCTTCAACAAATCCAAGAAGGCAATATGATAGAAGGTCTTTATTAAGTCATTAATTAAATCGTAAGCTCCTATGGGTTTTACCAACATTTGTTGAATATTGTCTCGTTTCTAATGGATAGCTTAGAACTAGTCTAGAAGAATAATCCCGTGTTCTTGTTATGGTTTCTATGGGTAGCTCGATGTCTAGATCTACCGTGCCAACTATCTTGGTTTGCATATTGAGTTCCTAATCGGGGTGCAACCGGTGGACTTAATGAATTTGAAGCTTCATGATCGTTATTTCCTATCATATCACCCTTGTTCATTCTACTTGTATCTAACCTATTACTATTAGAATGATTTGGGATTGGATCATTAAAGATCTTGAGGGGTGCATTTTGAGGGACACTGCCCTGTGTAAGTGTTTGGCGTGGGTATTACAGAATTTGCTAAGAACATATCTATAAAGAGTTGTCTTTGGTCTTCTGGAAAATGTCAGCATGAATTTATTGTAGTCACAAAGCAAGTCCTAGTATCATGGCCTTGAATCTTGTGGAAACCACAATACAAGTTGGGATTATAGTTTCGAGGTTGTTGATTTGAAACCTGTTGTGGTCCAAAATTCTGATTAGGTTGTTGGTTGTTAGAGTTAAAATTTTGAGGTTGTTGCCTTTGGTTTTGACTCTGATATCTAGTTGGGTTTCGATTTGGACCTTGTGTCTAGATTTGCCATTGTTGTTTTTGTTGTTGTTGTTGTCGTGATGGACGATTAAAATCCACCGCATTGATTGTTGGAGTAAAGTTGTTATTTCGTTGATTGTTAATGGGTGGTGAAATGTTTACGATGTTTTCCCTTTTAACTTGGTCAGTTACTCGTCTATTGTTACCCCACGGTTTTTGTTAAGGATTTTGGGTCCTTGATTGGTATTCTCGGCATTAGGGTAGGTTGTAGTGTTTTGATTGGGAGTGATTAATTTCCCATTCGTTCCGTATGTCAATGACCACTATCTATTGTTGTTTGATCTATTCGGAGAGCACTCTCGAGTACTTCATCATAAGTTCTTAGTGGGAACTTTTGGACTTCTTCCTTTATCTCTCTATTGAGGGAATGAAGGAATAAATCACATAGTTCCATCTAATCCATGTTTGGAGCACTTGCTGATGAGTAGAGAACCGTACACCATCTTTGAATAAAATGAGCAATGGATTCATTATGCTCTTGTTTAATATGTAAGAATTCCCTTATTCCTATTCTTAACAATTTGTTCATATCAAAAGCTTTGATAAACTCTGATACAAGTTGTTTGAATGAGTGTATCGAGGCTTCAAGTATTCTGTAATACCAATCAAGGGAAATACCCTCTAAGGTTTTAGGGAATATCTTAGCAACAACCCCATCCCAAGGGAGTAGTTCTCGAATGGCCGTGGCATAGGCCTTGATATGCACATTTGGATCTCCCTCCCCTTTATATTTGGGTAAATCAGAAGACGCCTGAAGCATGACATTTCATATGGTGAATTCTAGGGGCTCTTTCAAATATTCTAGAGTAAGTCCCTACCGCATAGGCTTCGACCATTGATGGTGCCTGCTGAGGGGGTGGGGGTGGCATGGGTTGTTGATATGGCATGGCATATGTATTTGCAAGGGCATAAGGAAATCCTTGTGGTTGAGCGAACATCCCGGAGAAGAGAACATGTCTCCTTGTGGTGATTTTGAATAGATGTTTAAGTAGGGAGGAGCATTTCTCTGGTATGGGTTGTTTGGTGCTAAGCCGAGGTATCATATTTTCAACTGGAGTGGTGTTTGAAAACGTGGTTCTAGTTGGTGTTTGTTGCTGATAGTTATATAAATGTTGAGGATACATACCTAATGTGCATGTTCCCGTAAGGTGGTGTTGGTCCGAAAATTTGTCGGTTGGGTAGATCTATGGATAGATGAGCCAACAGTGTGCAAGGCATAGCCCCTCTTTGAGACAGCAAAGTGAAACTGGTTTATTGCTATTCTACCAGCAGAATCTATGCAAGTCCTATAGTATTCTGCCTTCAGGGGTTTGGGATCTCGTCCCAGTTGGGTTATTTCTGACCGTGAACAGAAAGGAATGAAGGGAGGAGAGGAGGTAGGATAGATCTGAAGGGAGAAAAGAAATGAATTCCAAAGCAGAAAGGTTAGAGGGTTTATGTTTTGGGATTGGTAGTAAACGGAGCCAAACCTACTTGCATAAACAAACAAAGCAATATTGATGAGCAAATGAAAAAAGTAGAGATAGATCTAACAGAATAAACACACAGATCTGACATAAGAAAGGTCTGATGCACATAACACATGTATTTAGCACAAAGTCTCAATATTTGTATTAATGTTTTCTTCTGTTACAAAAAGTACAAATTCTTTTCTTCTCACTTCTATTTTTCATCTAAAAATGTCCACCCCTTGATATAACAAATATCCAAGTATATATAGAAGGAGAAAGAGAGAGAAGGCAAAAAGAAACCAACAACTAATTACAAAATATTTACAAAATATCTAAAATTCAACTATTGACTTTGGGCAATTTGGTGGATGACAACATCCCATGGTGCAACATGGATGATGTCATCATTTGTGCCAACAAACTTTTAAATATTACAAAAAAGAGAACATCCTAGGAGGAAGGATCCTATTCATCATCATCCCGCAGCTGGAAGGTAGTATCCTACTTCTACTCAGGAGAGGAAATATGAAACTGAGCATGATACTCCATGAATTTGCTAATCATCGGTTGAAGTTGATCCTGAGCAGGACCCTTGGTGTGATCGCTGATGACTTCAAAAGTCTCCCATTCATCTCTGAGTCTCTCTAGGATCTTGAAGTATTCATTACCCGCTCCATCGTATCCAAAAAATTGCAGAGGGCCAGAAGTTTGTTGATAGATTCTACATCAAAAGTCACTTCGCCCTAACCTCGCGACACGATCTCTTTAAAGATCCAAATAGTGTCATCAGCCTTCCTCAAGGCATATGATGGGGTGAGTAAGCCTCGGAGAAATCCTCAGGATGATCTGCTCCATTTGATGCATTGCATCCAAGGCTTCCTCCTTGATTTTATCAATTTTCTCCAAGACAAACTCCATCTGATCAACCCGATAGTCTAAAGCAGCAAGGACTTTGTTGGGTGCTCTTGGGTGATCGAAGACGCCGAATTTCACTAAGTCATCAACTGAGCAGTCGAGCATCTTCTGGAACATCTCATGTTGTAACCTAGCATGGTCCAACTCTTGGGAGATAGGCCCCACAATCACCTGGAGGTCCTTATTAGCTTGACCAATATTTTGATATAACTCTGTGAACTTTACGATTACTTCCTCACTATCTTTAAGGATCTAGTCTCTCCAGGCTGATACTACCATGCCTTGTTCACCAATCTTGGCATATTCATTTATATTTTCCTGGCTAAGGGCCTCAGGAGTTTTAGTGGTAGTTGTAGGAGGTGCACTGCCCATTTTCTGCAGGGCTTGGAGAAGATGTCTATTCTGCTCTTTCAATATCCTCTTCTCTTCCTTTACTTCCTAAAGCTTTTTGCAAAGGGAATCCACTACAGATAGGGCCTCTCCCTGTAGGCTTTCTGAGGATGTTCCCATCATGACCTATGTCACTGTATAATCTATAGGAGACAGATCCTTTTTGTCCTTTATGGGATCGGGGTATGTGATCTCCATTACCCTTTCACCTGAAGCACTCTGAGAGAAGCGGGTTATTAGCTTTTGCTTCTTAGCTCCTTTTGTTAGGATGACAGAGAAGTCCATAGGTGCAATGGGGACTTTCCTCTTATGCTTTGGCTCAGGTGCTTAGAGATCCATTATGGACTTAAGGGAGTGTGACCAGAGGGAGAAGAGGGAACAGAGGGAAGAAGGAGCAACTACAGTGAACTCGGGAAATGGGTCGAGACGCTTGGTGGCGGCATTGATAAAGAAGCTGAAACTCTAACACTCATAGGGGTAGGAGTCACTGTAGGAGAGGAAACCATGGGGGCGGAAGGGATCTGAGAGATGAGGGAAGAAATACTGGGGAAAGCTCTGTGAGGAAAGAGAAGATGGAGGAAGAGGAAGGGGGAATAGTAGAAGATAGGGGAGAAGACACAACCAAAGGATTGGTTGCTTGAGTGACGCGAGGAGGGGAAGGAGGAGCTGGAAATGGGATGGTGGGAACCTCGGCATTCTGGAAGTGGTAACATCCTAAGTAGATGTGCCCATTGGAACACTTACCACCTATTCTTTTTTTGGGGAGACAAGGCATATGACTTTCTCCGGGTAGCGGAAGGAGGACTCTTGAGAGCTTGTTCCTGAGCAGTGCTTGACTCTCCTTATTTTTCTTTCCCTTTGCCCTTTGGCAAGTGTTTTGGTCTAGTAGGTGCATTTCCCAAAGGAGATGTGGTGAAGTCTACCCCAAGGTAGATGAGACCGTTATACCTGCACCAATGTTCTGTGCGCTACAAAGTGCCCTTAACCCTCTCCTCAATAGTCTGAGGTGCCCTCGTTCTATCAATTTCGGAAAATGGCCAATTTTCCCCGTCTGTATCTAGATAGACCTAATCAACTTCTTGATCACCATTTAGAAACCTTTCAGAATAATGGCCACGCCATATTGAATAATTTCTGCTAGGGCCAGTGGGAGTGATCCTTCCTCCTGAGTTCGACCTCGTGATACGGATCGATATAGACATATTCGATCTACGATATGTGGATTGGATCAAGCTTTTCCTTTGGGAGGTAATTGTGAGGATCAAAGGTTGGCCTTGCCAGGAAATTATGTTTCAAGTTAAGCAATTCTAGTTTTGCAAACATTTCCCGAGATTTGGTGTGAGAAGTGCAGGTGTATCTGCCCACTGTGAGGGGGAAAGGAGTTCCACCCTTCTTTCTTTTCAGGCACTTCTCGTGATATGTGATAAGCTTCCGGATAGCTCCAATAGGATCAGCTTAGGCCCCACATACCTTGGCAGCTTGGTGGGCTCCCCTAAGAAGTTGGCGGCCCTAAGATAGGTGAAAGTGGGGAATTGCATAAATAACGCCCCCACTTCTCTATGGCAGTTACTATGCTCTTGGTCATCTGACCGTGAGTCATATTGGGCCTCAAGAGGCAAATGATGCCATAGAAGAAGGCATCATTGATCTTGTTGAACTGTGGGATGTTGTTTTCCAGTCTCAACTCTGGATAATATTCATATATTTTTACTTGGGGCCATACCCCGCATCGACTCAGTCTTTGGATAGTCTCTTTCTGAGGTAGTAGCATAGACCATGTAGGAGTTCATGTAGAACCTCCCCATTGTTGAGAGTTGTTGGAGTTGCTCAGAGATGGTGTTGCTGATGATTTCTGCCCATTCAAAACGTTGATCTGGAACATTTTTGCTCATTGTCTCTAGATACCTGAGCATCCATTTATGAAAGTAATGGGCATCAGGAAGCCCAAATACCCTACTTAGGAAGGTTATGGTGTCGCTTAGCTCCTCTGAGAAGTCACTGCGATGAATAACCTGCAGCCACCATGTTATTACCTTCTTGTTTTTCAGATACACTTCATTCATGAGCTGCATGCATTTTTCTTCATTTTTGTCCCATGCCTTTATGTAGTCTTCTTGGCTTATTGCTACGAAGTGCGGGTGGTGGGGGATACCCTACATGATTTCAAAGTTTTGGGCAGTGAGGTTGATTATAACCTCACCATTTTCATTCTCGACACACCTTGTGTCTTTATTGTAGTAGCGGGCCACCACCATCATGAATTCATTGTTCACCGCGCTCACTGGAATTCCCCCAGCGAAGTGCAAACCACTTCCGACCAATTTGTCCATCCATGGACTGCCTGTGACTCTTCTGGTTCTAGCCCAGAAATCCTCCATATCAATGTGGCCAAATTCTGAATCCCTGATGTCCAAGTCACATTCTGTAAGGGACTCGGGCATCCTGACCCTTTGGTATTTGTACTTCATTTCTTCTTCCGTGAGTTTGGCCTTACCCTTTGACTTGGTTGGCCTCTTACTTGATGAAGACATGTGCGAATCTGAGTTCAGTTGCTGATCTGCAAGAAGAAGCAAGGAAGTCCACCACAGAGAGCCATGTTAGCTGTCAAATCATCCATCAAAGCTTTACAGAATGAAGAGTTAATAATTTAGAAGCTTCTAGGCGCAAGGCGCATATACTATAGGTCAGTAGGTCGGTCGAAAGCAAGGCGCAATGCTAGAGAGTGTTACATGGATAAAAACAATGCAAAGGGGCGCAGGGTGCATAGAGATTACACAAAACACTCAGATGTTGATGTCAAAGGATGTGCGCCTGTGCCATATGAAGGGTTTAAACTGGGCACAGATTATCTTGGTGTTGCAAGGTAGGGTGCGCTAATGGCGCAGATATGGAACATGTTGCAAAACATTTTTATGCGCCAAAGGGCACAGAATTAAAGGATGCATCATTGAGTTAAGGTGCGCCAAGGGGCTTTTGGTGTGGTGCAGGGAGAGTCTGCATGACATAAATGCTGGTGTAGCTGGATTTGCACCTGCACCTGCATTAGGGTTTTGAGGATTTTTATAAGGCACGGGGAGAAACGTGCTGCAGGCAGGGATAGTGTGCCCCTTGGCATGACTGTGTTTTGTGTAATAGTGAGTTTGTTTGTGCCAAATAAAAAGCCATGGTTTTGGATTTATAATAACTTTATATTTTCTCTTTTGACAGTTTGTGGTTTTCGGCCTCTTTCAACATAGATTTTGACAATGAGGAGAAAAGAGAAAAGAGGATTCTGGATTCATTTTGAGACAAAAGCCCTCCAGGCCAGCAGATCTGGAAGGAGGGTGAAACCGGTTTGGGGGAGAGAAGATTACAAAACAGGTTGGAGGTTGTGTTTTATTTCTTTAGATTCATTTCTTTGTTTTTAACAATAACCTCAAAACAATACAGAAAACCCACAAACAATCAACACAAGAAGAGCAAGGACCACTTACCAGGAATATATATAATGGGAGAAATGATGTGGGGTCCACGAACGTGATGTAAAGTGACACGGGGATGACAGGAGCGCTGACAGGTGTAGAGGAAATAGCTTTTCACATGTTTTCAATCGTGAAAATGACAGGTCGATGCGCCTATTTATAGCAAAAGGTGTAATAAATGTGCCACCAACTTTTTCAAAGGGCGCACCAAAACAGATGCCAACATGAAATTATTTACACCTTTGGCACGGTTTTGGGACTGCCGACACACCTTTTTTAGCGCTTTGGCACACCATTCAGGGGTGCAACAATTTTAATGTCGACAAGGTGGTGCATGTGCCTTGGCGTAGGTGAGAAGGGCGCAACATGGGAAGGTGCAACATTTGTAATGTCGACACTCTAAAGGATGCACCAAAGGAATAGAAGGGGGTGTAAATTCATTTGATGTTGCATGAATAAAATCTACGCCTAACCAAAAAAGGACCAAAATGACTAAGTTTGAAAAAACTAGATTTTATTGGAAATGGATTATGCCATTCTGAACGCTAAGGGACCTTGGCAGGGAACCAAAACAAAATTTTGGTATGGTTACCTACAAAATTACCCTTGTCAATTTTACAGGATAACAGGAGGTCAACTTGGCTAGGATGATTTGGAGGGTTGGGGATTCCTGCTTTCCCAAAATATGAATTTTGATTTTCTTGAGCAAGTTCCAATCCTCTAACTTTCTCAACTAAGGTGTAGATGACCTTGATTGACGAAGGCACAGTGTTTTGCCTTAATTGTGTTTGTTGTACACCTTGAGGTTGTAAAGGGGTATGATATCCTACTATGAATTGATCATTACCGTATCAAGCTTCATCGAGAGTATTTTCCATAGGTGGACGAGTGGTGGCATTTTCTTGGAGTAGGGTATCGGGTTGTGTTTGCAAACTCCCTATAGGTGGGTACATGTTTTAGAAGTGTTGTTTGCTTCTAGCGTAGCACACTAAATACTCCTCATCCAAAAATGGGAGTGGATTTGATTGTCTACTAATTTGTGGTTTGAAAAAAACCTGAGGAGATGAAGTGGATTCTCCAGTAAATGTCATATTGTTAGAGCCTAAGGGCTCTAGTTGTTGCGTTTGTGCAAGTTGATCCAACTCCTCAATTTAGAATGAAGAACTAGAACTATTTCTTTGAGGAGGATTTTGTGATGACAAGTAATTACTTGAATAGTTGTCAGCCCATGCAGAAAGTGAGGGTGACAGTTGTCTATTTTTTGACCATAATTTTCTTCGAGACCTGAGAGAGGTCTTCCATATGCATCGTGTCTCGACATATTTGGGGGGTATATGAATACCCACAAAATAATGGGAAAGAGCGAAGGTGGACGAAAGAAATAAAAATAAAAGGAGAACAATTATTTGTTTCATGTCGGGTTCACCAATTTTGTATGATAGAAAAGTGACATGCGAGCATGAGAATCTATAAGAACTCTTCTTCATACCAGACATCCCGAGGTCATGCCAAGATAGCCGGTGAGAATGAAATATATGTGGATAAAGACAAACTAGGTTGGCAATCTTATATCCTCAACATGCAATAATGGAATCTGTGAATCTAAGGAAAAGAAGGCCCTCCTAACCTGAATTGGTGTAATGGATCGTTAGGATATAATAGCTGCTCAAGGCTCCAATCAATGTCAAGCTTTGTCGAGATCCTATTTATTGGTTGTTGGATACGTGGAAAATGACCTGTAGGTGCTTCATGTATATTTCCAGACAAGGTCATGGAAAATGGTGATGAGAGGTGTAGTGGATCCTCCGAGATTTATGGACGATTCTCTAGTCTAGTCTAGAAATCCCTAGCCTGATTGGCTGTTACGTTTAATACAGAGAACTATGTAATGATGTCTAGCGGAAGCAGTGAGGATCTGAATATTAGTGTGCATAAACCAATGTCAACGTTTGATTGATTAGTAGGCCCATTGGGTTGTGGGACCTGTGGATCACAACCATAAGTTCGTGGTTGTGGCAGACCTCCTATGGTCATATGAGGAGTCAAACTCTCCTTCCGACTATCCAATAGTCATAAGCTTTTTCAACTTTCTATGTTTAGAACTAGAAGTTGTATGATTTTCTCATAATACCTTACGGGTGTTCTGGAAACTTGAATACGTAAGCCAATATCTATGTCGATGAGGAGGTCTCCTGCGTTGGGTTGTGGAACTAAAGGATTGCAAACCAAATATTTGTTCTCTTTTGAGTTCTTGTATGGTCATGCGGATATCCTATCAAGGCAATCTATAGTTGGGTTGATTTGACCAGAATGTGTATGCCTTGTCGTCTTCAATATTCAACTCTCTCAATTGTTCACTAATTTCTTGTAGGTTTATTATCATTTGAAAAACCGAATCCTAAGGTCTTGATCTATATCAGCTAGTGTTGTGGAGAGATTTGGTTGAGGTACCACTAGTTTAAAAACATAATCTCTGGGCTCTCTAGGTCCCGTGATTTTCATACAAAGATGATTCAAATTTAATTGAAATGAATAAAATAATTATGAAATATGTATCTACACTATGCATATATTCTTTTATTTTTGTATTTTCGATGAAGTATTTTAACAAAATTAAAAGAGCAGCTATTCTAATATATTCAGAAAATGGATAGTTAATCCAATAATAGAATCAAAACAAGAAAGGTAGCGTGGTGTAGCTATTTTCCTTTAGCTTGTGAATTTATCCTAAATATTTAAATAACTAACTAGTTTAATCGAAAGGCTTCGATCCTACCTCGGTTAGAAATGAATCATAGTTTCTTAGAAACTATCATTCCCCACACCTCCTGCAATATCGAAAGTGAGCTTTAACTGAAATGAAATAATTTACTACTCTATTTGATATATTGTAACTAGAACTTTGATAGCTCAAACTTGGAGTTTACAGAACAGTGGTAAATCCAATAGTGTCATGATTTGTCCCCTCAATGTGATCTCCTCATTCCTTCATGTTCTCGTGAATCTAGAAAAGTGTGTATGTGATAGTGTCAGCAGAAGATACTCGAACAATGGCAGCTTTGGATATAAAATGAATACAATGCAAGTAAGAGAGGGATAGTGCAAGTGAACAGAGCTTGACTATGTAATTCCTAGCAGGATTTATTACGGGATACAACACAAATACACCGAGAATTCAGGATCTATCTTTTGTGACAAACAAAACCTGCAACTCTAAGATGGATTCTAATCTAAAAATGAAACTACCTTATGCTAAACTGATTGTATGGGACAGAAATGAAGTAAGATGAAAACAAGAAGATCAAATGATCTCTAAATAGAAATGAGAGGTTGATAATTCATGCAAAATATGAAACTATTGAAACTCATGCAAGAACTTCAAACAAACTGAATAATCAAACACAGAAGGAGAGGGGCCATTTGTTTGAAAACAAGATGGCTATTTATAGCATTTGCATTTACCAGAGGGTAACTTGGAATTGATCTCTTTTACTATAAACAAAGGGAAAACACTATTTACTAGGTGGCCAAAACATAAATGCAAGCCAAAGTGGTTGAAGAATGCAGGTGAAAGTTGAATTTTTACGTTTGACGCGATCATCAAAAAATTCTGGAAAATGCGCACAGACCGCCGCCCTGTCCTAGGTGGCGGTCACAGACCACCGCCTACCAAGGTGGTGGTTCTATAACTTAAAGACAAAATGCAAGGAAAAGGGGGCAAAGGCTAGAACAAAACATGCAAAAGCTAGATATGGCTTTCTAGGATGCAAAGGTATACTTGGCGAGCTCTTCTGGATTCCGAACACCTTACGAAGAGAACTGGATCATCATTGGGGTTTCTGTAACCTCTTTCTCGCGCAAGACAAGACCTACATTTTTGGGTACGTACGTAAAACCCGAGGAAATAGAACCATATTTTTTCTATAAAATTTTCTTAGTCGATGTTGCAAAGAATCCTGAATCTTCAAATAGTCATAAAGCAATTCTCTTTCAAAGCAGTCCTTTTTTCCTGCCAAATCTATAGAGAAAGGCTCTATAGGAATGGGTAAAATTACTCTTGAATATGTAGAGAGTATAGTTATCATGGAAGAAACTTCTAAAGCCTCAAATTTTGAACCATTACATAACACCGCAAGGACACAAACCTTACAACCAAATTGGTATAAGTTAGATTACTCTACTCCAGAAAAAATTAAATAAATGATACATGGTATGATAGGTTGGGCTAGTACTCAAATTCTGTTATACAACAAGAATCCAAAACCACTACTGAAGTTATTACAAATGGTTTTGTGGGTATTGTCAAAGAATGGTGGGATGCTAACCCACATAAGGATGAAATCATAGATGGAGGATTTGCTTCTCTCACTACAGTATTGATTAATGAATTCATATGCACTGTGGATAATGATCAACATAAGAATACTACTCTATTTCTTAAAGCCAAACTGTGTGATATGAGTAGAATTAAAGAATACCAGTGTTATATGCAGAAGTTATACTATAACTCAAGAAATATTAATGATCCTACTATGAAGCTTAGATATGTAGAATCATTTCCTGCATATTTTGCTACATACACAAGAAAGTAATGCATATGAGATCATCGAACAATTATGTTTTGGCATCATCAACCAGATAATAGATGAAACTAATGCTCGTCTATGTCAAGAAAAGTAGGAAAGAAAAGAAGCCACTAAAGCCCAAAAAATTAGGAACTAAATTATGTCTACTGATAGATAATGACCCTTTTGTTTGTAAACCCACTCATGGTGTGCATCATAGAAAGAAATCTTGTAAAGATTGTTCATCTTTTTCAAAGGGAAGGGTCAGTATAACTATAAAAAGAAGCATAAGTATTTTAAGAAGAAATATGGTGAAGACATTCCACAGAGAAAGAAATATTTTAGAAAAAAGGAAATATATGGGAAAAAAGAGAAAATTTATACCTACATGTTTTATCTGTAAAGGCAAGCATTATGCAAATGAATGCCCAAAGAATGATATAGAGAAGGAAAAAGCAAAAATCAATATGCTAGTCACAAAAGGTATAAATGACTAGGAGTATTGTCTAATATCTTATCCAAATTTCTATTCTTCTGATATCTCATATGTATCTTCAGAAGAAGACATCTAGATCAATATTATAAAACAATCACACTCGATATCGATAGTACGGATCAAGATATGATTCTTTCCTTCTTTCATAAATATGATTGCAAGTTTTCCACATCCTCTAATGCCTGCATCTACTGAAGTTTTATACAAACATCTTGAATTAAGACAAAGTGAGTTTGAAGATTGTCCCCCATGGGACACTTGCCAAGAAGACTTACCTCTCTTAGAAAGTCGAGAACTAGAAAGAAAGTACCAGATGCAATTAAGAGCCAATAATGAAGCTCGTGAAAGAAGAGAAGAAGAAGAAAAAACAAAGAATCACACAGTAACAAAGAAATTCAAGAATAATTCCTTCTTCATAAAGACCACCTATACAAGGGGCACATACACCAAAGACAACCAGTCATCAGAGGAAGAGGTCATGGAAGAGGAAGATACTCACCTCCAAGAAGAATTTTTCCTTTTTATTCCCTGAAGAAGAACAAGAGGAAGAACTTCAGGTAAATGATTTAGATTTAGATCTTATTTCCCCTAAACCTGAAAATAGAAAAATTTGGAGAATAAATAGAATATAATTTATTCAAATGGTGATTTCTAAAGCAACAGATGAATATAAGAGATTGTTGGAAGAAGAATCTAGAGAAAAAGAAACTGATGAAATAGAACATTTTCTTGAAGGAGCCTACCACCAAATCTTGCACTGCAAAGCGAAGAAATAATACCAACAGAAGAAGTAAATACTGAGGTATGCACTGTTAAAGGAGCAAGAATCCTTTTATTACAATAAACATTTGCATCCCTAACATCAAGCCTTACTCCATAGATGCAATGATAGATACAGAGCATATATTAGTTTTCTCAGAACCAAGAGCCTTACCTCCAGATTGTTGGACTGATACATATCTAAAGATAAATTTTGATAAGAAAGAAGTTATATCAAAATATACTGCATATGTTCCTATCATAATAGAAGGATATCATAGAACTTTACAGTTCTATCAACATGATATGCTTTCATATGATTGTTTGATAGGAGTTGATGCATTACAAGAATGTGGAACATTTAGTATGAATAAAGATTTTATATCCTTATTCAATCCAGATGTTCAAATTCCTAGAAAGTATTCTTTCAGGACCATAATACCTCTACCGCAGAGCAAAAGAAGGAATCCAATCATGAATGGATTCATAAATCTATAGCCCTCTACAAAGGGAATATAGATGATATTGTTGAAAAAATAAAAAAAGATTTATGTTCAGAAAATCCACATGCATTCATCAACAAAAAGAAGCATTATTGTTCATTAGATTTGCAGCTCCAGAAAGATGATAAAGGAAATGATATCACTCCTAAGTTCAAAGCTCATCATAAAGGAATGATTCCAGAAGAAAGAAAGGAATGTCATGAAGAAATTAAAAAATTAATCCAAGGAGGTTTTGTTCAAGAATCTAACTCTCACTGGGCATGTGCAGCTTTCTATGTAAATAAAAGAAGTGAGTAGTTATGACAAAAGAAAAGGCTTGTGGTTGATTATAAGCCTTTGAATAAGTTTGTGAAATCAGTACAACATCCAATACCAGCCAAAGATGATCTTATGTCTAGGATAAAAGGATCAAAGGTATACATCAAGTTTGATCTTAAAAGTGGTTTCTAGCAAATATTTCTAAAGCTAGAAGATACATTCAAAACAGCATTTGTGGTACCAGGAGGACAATACGAATGGAAAGTTCTTCCATTTGGTCTAAAGACTGCACCATCAATATTCCAGAAAGTTATGGATAATATCTTTGGTGAGTTATTTGATTTCTTGATAGTATATATTGATGATATACTAATATTCTCTAAATCTCCTAAAGAGCACATTGAACATCTGCAAAAATTCTATGACACTGTATTTCAGAATGGTTTGTGCTTATCCCCTAGTAAAATGGAAATTTTTAAGGATGAAATAAATTTTCTTGGAATTACTATCAATGATGGATCTATTGAGATGCAATCTCATATTGTATCCAAAATTCAAGAATTTCCTAGATCAAATTATAGAAAAACAACAATCGCAACGATTCCTTGGTTGTATAAATTATGTTGCTTGTTTTTACAAAGGAATTGCAACAAACAAGATTCTACTAAATAAAATACTAAGAAAAAGTGCTCCAAGCTGGACGCCTAAAATGACTCAGGCTGTGAAAAGAATTAAATAACAAGTTTAGAAACCTCTTGCAATGTCTTTCCCAAGAAAAGGTAAAAAATATTTGAGATAGATGCAAGTGCAGAATTTTGGGGAGCAATCTTAAAGGAAAGAGCAGATAATGGTAAAGAGAAAATTTGTAGGTATGCTTTTGATCATTTCAAGGATCAGAAACCAAGTATCACTCAGCCCATAAGGAGATATTGGCTGCTAAGAAATCCATTAAAGCTTTCTTGTTTTTATACAGAATGAACACTTCATTCTGAGATCCGATTTAAAGATTTTAGGGAAAGACTCAACAATGGAGATCCTTCAAACAAAACTACTTTCAACAGACTCCAGAGATGGGGTATGTGGTTTGATAATTTCAGTTTTGAAATTGAGCATATTAAAGGAAAAAATAATTCCTTAGCTGATTTTTCTAGCAGAGAATTAAATCATTCCAAGCATATAAATATCACACAGGTGATTCAAGAATTTGTTGAACCAATTTGGTCTTGTATAAATTGTCAAAGGTTCACCAAATCCCTAAAAATAAATGATAATGAAATGTCATATGAAGCACAACATTTGCTTCTTTCGAGAAAAAATCATTTATGTTGCTCCATATACATTGATGAAAAAGTTGCATCAAGGTTCATTGATCTAGAAATTCCCACAACAAAATTTCATTCTAGACAAGAGCCTATGGTTTTTTGTACTTTGAAATGGAAATGGAGACATTCAAGGTATGTGGAGCCTCTTGCAGATGATATTCCTATTGAAGGAATCAGGCTAAGACAATTAATTCCCAGGGAAAATACCTTGTGGAAGTTTGAATTTTCCAAGCTATGGCCTGAAGATCATCCTCTGCAAAATGATGCTTGAATAGACCAAGTGTTCCTGGAGATCGACAATATATTGCAAATCACTTCAAATATTTTCTCTCCAGATACTTGCCTACCAAAATATTTGATAGTCCACTCCTCCAAATGCATCTTGATATTGTCCGAAATATTTTGATAAATTATAGAATTCCTTGGTATGTATAAGAGTCATATTTTGTTAATCCTAACTACATGCAGGGACACCATCCAAATCCTAATGGACAGTTATGGCGAAATATATACCTCCAACATATGATGAGAATACATCCTCCAACTCCAAGTCACTTTCTACATATACCAGATCAATATCTTTTTCCATCTCAAAGACACCTGGTCCGAGATAATGACAGAACATCCTAGTCTCTAGACTTTGGTACGAGCGTAACACTTGTGACCCATAATTTTCAGAAAAAGAGATTTGGAGGAATCATCCATCTCTTCTGATGATGAAAATAGTCTAAGAGCCCATTTCAGTCCATAGTAATCTTGTTCATACTATTCATAATTACATGCTTGTTGTCATCCGTTCTGGTTGTGTCTAAATAATTTTTGAGATGACTTCTCTTTTGGTCATTTTGAAAGCATGGTGGACCTCTCCACTTTTAAAAGGTGTTATGATGAGTGGCATATACTCATCTTGTGTGTTTCCCACTTTCTCATGAGTGGGAATATTTTGGTTTACCTAGGTTACCAGTTCCTAGTGTCTAGGTTCTCCTTCCATCCGGTGAAAATCTTCTCACATTCCTATAAATTAGGATGTTGGGTTTCATTCACTACATCGAATAATGGGATCCTTTATTTGTATGTAGTAAGATTATTCCGAGATTTTGGATAAGCGTGGAAGTTTACAAAAACCTAATAGTGGAAAATAAAGATTTACCATATATACGCCAAACACCATGTTCAAAAAACTCGCATGTAGCCATCGACAACAAGACAAAAGCTTCCATTTCTCTAGGATGAAAGATACAACAAAACACATAAAAAAAATTAGGTCCCCGCAACATATATATAAACAATGATTTCTAAAATACCTTCCAAATATCATGGTTTCCAAACACATATTATACATCTCCACTTTAGCAAGCCATGCCCAATCACCCAAACATGAAATCTAGGCCTAAACTCTCCAATCCATAAACCCTACATGTATGGACATCTATCTAGTGCCCATATCCTTGTAGTACACAAAGGTGTCTTCCATCCACATAATCTGACCCAAGCCTACAAGATAAACAAAAAACATGTTACCTTAATCTTCCTATACGATACTTTGTGACTCTGTCTACATGAAAATCCCATAATACCTAATAATTTATTTTCACGAATTGATGATATCCCCTTGTGTTTGAAAATCCATGCAAAATATTGCTATTATGACCATTGTTCGATCCCTTCCAACCTTATTTACTATGTTATGGTCTACCCATCCAGTCGTCTCTTGTTGCACACCTCTACATGAAGTAACCTATAAAAACCCCCAATTTACCAACACACACATATTCTTCCCACATAATTTATTTTGAGGGTTAGGTTTCCCTTTAGGGTTTATCCCCACATATCTATGGTGACCAAGTCCATATTTGACATCCTCTATGGTGAAATAATGACCGCCTATTAATCTAATAGGTGTCAAAGCCCCTTTCCCCTACTCACCGTGTGACAATGCCTTTCAAAATAAAAATAGTGTTGGTTGCACATATTTGTTACAAATTTGCAAAATGGTACCTTGTTTCCTCTACTATTATTATAATGCCCTCACTCTTCCCCTCCATTTCCAACATAATTTTGATCGCTTACCATTTTTCAACAAAATGCCTATTTTGTACCACATATAAATGGTATGGTAAATGCTTAGTATTACATTGATTTGTTTTATTTCAATAAATCTTTCAAGTAATATTTTCTACATAGTTTTCATATGATACCCAACTATCCAAACTACTAGCTAACATTTTACTTATAGACACTCAAATTTGGTAATTTACTCTTTGACATTGTAGGTTTTGAAAATGCACTCTTGCTAAAAGAAACATACTATTTTTATACTCTAGAATGTTTTGTTCCTGGTGGTAATTTTGATTTGAAATAACACCTTATAAAGAGAATGGATTTTGGTCATAGTGATATGGGAAACTTTGTGATATTTCTTGGTCACACTCATGTGTTAGCCAAGCATCTCTGTTTTACCAAATTAAGAGAAGGATAAATTGTTTTGACCCTACATTTTTTACCTACAAAACACCTTGGTGAGAAGTACATGGGCCTCGTGAAATGCATTCTCGAGTTAAACTTGTCTCCCTTTGCATTGTTTGGATTGCATGTGAGCTAGAATTGGTAGAAGAATGATGGTTAGGAAGACCTTCTTTGGGTTAAGCAACTTATTCATGCATACCTCACTTCCTAAGTGATGACTAGAGTTCGTTGTAGTTCTCGCCAAAGTTGTGCATTGTTGGACTTAACCTTTTTCATGTATGCTATGATATAGGTAGTGCAATAAAAATATATAATTCTAAATATGGAATGGATCCTAGAATGAAATGAAACTAACCTGCATTGTAACATTTTGAGGCATAACTACTTTAATTGTGCTTTCATAAAGGTAACACTTTTGAAGTAATAAAATGTAATGCTTGCACATGTGACAATTGTAAATTTTTGGTATGTTGGTTTATTATAAGGTAAGTGTTGGTGTTAAGTGTCTATTGATTAGTGCAATATTGTGCCATGTTTCGAAAAAAAAATGTCAATTTTTCAATAACATTTTGAGTGGTAAAATATTGGGCATTACACATGTATAAGACCAATATTAGTTAGATTGAATGTTCCAATATTTTTGGTTTGGAAATGCTTTAGAAATATAATAGTTTTAAATGTTATAACTTCAATATCACCCTTGGGGAAAAATAATAACTCAATGTGAAATCGTCTATATATTTGTAAAAATATTAATGTAATTATATCTTTATGGATTTCTTAAATGCAAGTTAGGATGTTATCATCATACAAACTAAAATGCAAAAAGGTAAGAAGCTTGATAAACAAAGTCATAAAAATCAACACAACATATTTAGTGGGTGAAAAGGCTCGAAAGATTAAAAGAGTCATTTTTAACAAAATTAACTAAAAATGAATATTCTTAAAAAAACATTTTTTAAAGAAATATGTGCTAAGGAAGCCATAAACATACAAAAATACAAGCACATGGTAAGTAACTAGTAAATATGGTGAGTGTTTTGTAATTGCTAGTGCAAAGTGCTTTCCATAATTGTAAAGCAATTGAAATGAATTCAAAAAGAAATGGAAAAAGAGGAGAGGATACATATGTTCTATCTCGCCTTTAGTGAAGCATTTCTCGGCCATGTCCACCTCTTCCGTAATTATGGATTTCTGTTTGAACGGATGGGAGCATTAGGGCCGAGGCTAATGTAATTACCGAGATTTCATTCAACATAGAGTACACTTTACTTGAACGAGGGCTTGTCAACCAGCTATTTGTCCCTTCTTTACTTGGTTACCCATTCATTGCATTCCTAAACATTGTTTCTCTATGGTACCCCTCACTTGTGCATCCTTGTCATATTCTTACTTGTACTCTTTCACCCTCACTCCTTTCTCCAACAATGTAACCACCATGATGATGCCCCCACTAATTCCCTCCTACTTCACGCTCTTATAGAATCACTTTCTTATGCTTACACTTTTGATTTCACTAATGTCACCGCACCGATTTTAATTCTTTTGGGAACAACACAACACCCTCCATGCTTCACCGAGGAAAAGGAAACAGAGATGGATCTAGATAGAGAGGAAGAAACTATCATCGTATCGCTTTACTTCACTTCCAAACATGGATGAATACTTAGTAATCGGCATAACACCCCATCAATTCAAATTTGAAGTCATCAATGCCCTTCAAACATCTTTCAACTTGTCATAAAAGGGTGTTTAAAAATTTACACTTCCTCACCCTATCCATATTGGGTATCTCCGGACCTCAAATTTGAAGTCGTCAATGCCCTTCAAACATCTTTCAACTTGTCATAGAAGGGTGTTTGGCCATATCCATATTGGGTATCTCCAGTGCCTCAAATTTAAAAATTTACACTTCTGGTTAACTTGTTGTAGAAGGGTGTTTAAAAATTTACACTTCTTGATCAATTTGTCATATAAGGGTGTTAAAAATTTACACTTCTTGTCCCTATCCATATTGGGTATCTCCAAGCATTGCCTAAGAAACACTTGATCCTTGGTGGGCTCATTCCAAGCCATTCTACTTCACCAATGAACCAAGGGCCCTTCGATCACTTATGTTAATTTTTCATTAGAACGACCAACTAAAAAAATTTCATACAAATATTATGCTATGTTACTTTTTATAAATATTATATTTATTTTATTGAATAAATTATTAAATGAATAATATACTAAATTACTAATGCATAATTCATATTTTCTTTCTATTTTTTTGTTAAAAATTTTAATTTTACTTTACACAAATCATGCACAAAAGTTGGGAAAAGGGATGAGTCACTACAAAATTAGCAATTAGTTAGGTGTTTCTATTTTTATAATAGCAATATTAGTTTTTTCTCCACTAAATCAATTTGTAAATTTTATCCTCAATTCCCTTCTTAAATATTAGTTCTTTATCTAAATTTTGTATTCAAATTTTATTGTTAAGATAATAATGTTATGTCATTGTCTCTATGTTGATGGATAGTTGGATTATTTGAGGACTCCTCCAGCAATAAATTACCTTTGTATTCCGTATAATTTAAAGTATGTAATATTTTACCTCATTTAATTATTTGAGGTCTGAAAAATTGATCTATTTTATAATTTTTTGTATGTAATAAATATCTATTTTAATGTAGAAAATTTATGTTTAGATAAGAATCTTAGTTGATAACTGATGAAAACAAAAGCCACTCCATCTACTTAAACTTACATATCCATTTTACTTTGGTCAATGTCTAAACCAAATTATGAATCTCTTATTTTTCCACCGCTAAAAAATATAGGCAAAGGTGAATTGATTTGGTAAAAAGTAGTTAACTTATTTCTCACCTAACCGATCATGTATTTAAGCCTTTACTACTACCACATTTTTGTAGTAGATCCCAAAATTTAAGGAAAAATAAATATGAGAAGCTTTCGACCACGGTGTGTTATCGCCATCCATTTGTAAAACCACCACATAGACCTCATCCTCGCCAAATACAGACATCAACCAATCATTTTGGGTTCATATAACCAGATATGGGATCACCTGGAGAAATTTGTACATGTTTGACTCATTAATTAGTGGATTATCAAGGTAGTAGATTCAATAAGAAAGATGTTACTTCATCCCGGTCTCTATTGGGTTATCACAAGTCAAATTATTTTCCTTTTTTATTTTACCAATCCTATTGACTTGTCTTCTTATAACGTGGAGCAAAGAAATAATTGTGTTACAATCTCCAACTCAAGCCACATTCCTTGTACTTTTGATGTCAACGATCCTCTTCCTTCGCATATATGTCTTAGAGCATGGATAGTAAAAATTTTTTTATTAAAGTAGTATATTAGTGATACCATGAATTTGTATTTCCATGTTCAATATTTAATAATTTTAGCATTTTTCATATTTATTTTATATATAATAATCAAATATATATATATATATATATAAAGGTAATTAAGATTTTTTTTCAATCAAGGGAGGTATTTTTTTAATCATTCATTTATGAAAGGTCGGGGCTTAATCTAGCCTTTCAAATTAAAATATGGGGAGCCCTTCAAATTTGATCAAAATGCCACTTCTTTCTATCTCCTTATCCATTTCAACTTACAAATAAAGCTTATTAAAAAAATTCCACAATTCCCACCCATTTAGTTCTATAGTGTGAAAATGCTAGATCAAAAATAAATAATTAAACGTCCATTTTGATGCTTTGCATTATTTAACTATTTTTTTGAAAATGGTGTCATTGCACAAATTTGCAAATGGGTACCTTCTTTCCTTTATTCTTATTATAACTCCCTCACTCTTCCCCTCAATTTCCAACATGATTTTGACTACTTTTCATTTTTCTACCTATTTTCATACCACATATAAATGGTATGGTAAATGTTTAGTATTACATTGATTTGTGTTCTTTCAATAAATATTTTAAGAAGTTTGTCTACATAATTTTCATAGGAGACCCAACAATCCAAACCACCAACTCGTATACTTGTAGACGGTCAAATTTAGTAATTTACTCTTTGACATTGTAGGTTTTGACAATGCACTCTTGCTAAAAATGTCAAAAGAGTCAAAAATTTGTCAAAATAATTTTAAAAAAATTGCCTCGTGGATGCATTTTTGGTGTAACCAACGTCCGAGTTGAATTGAGCTTCATGATCAAATTCGAGATAATTTAGTAGCTTGTCACATCGAGGACGAAGGCACATGAGGTTGGACATCGATTAGCAACCTCTCGTCACCGCTGCAATGATAGGGCCACATATAAGTTATGGTGGTACATTTTGGTAGTGCGATTTTTTGTTTATTAGTTGTGATTCATTTCAAGTTTTAAGATTTTTAGTGTGGTTTGTATTAGATGGTGAAAAAAATTAATAGGAGAGTAGATGACTGTGGTGATCCTTTGATTTTCATACTTTTTGGAAGATGATTAGGACCAACAAATACATTTATTGGAAATGTTGATCATGTGCAACAAGATGTGGACAATAGTATGTCGTATGATACGATTCACTTCTCAAAGTTGTTCATGTTTGATGAATAAAGTGGAAATTTCACATTGTGGGGAGGAATATGACACCAATTTTTAATTTCCATTCTATACCAAATTGGATAAAGTCAATGGAAGATTCTAATAGAAGTGGTAGTTTCCTTTGATATTAAGGATCGAGTGGAAACTACAAAGAACAATGGCTGCAATTAAGAACATTTTGATTCTTATAGGATGTAATGTGAAATCTTTCCATTATGTGTTATAATATTCAATTTTATAATAAGTGAGATGTGATTCCTATATACTTCCCTGATGTATAAGAATAGTGGAAAACAAAAGCACCAAAGTAAGTCAGTTCATGGATCTTGAAAGGGTTTGTGGGAGGATCCAGAAAACCACACAAGGTGGATAATTGATGGGGCTTGTTCACGTCAAGGTTTTTGGTAAGCATGTTTAAAACCATGGAATGAGAGAGCCTTTCTTTTGATCAAGATCATGAGTCACATAGTAGGACATGTTTCACAAGGGTGATCATACTGCAAATGAGTGTGTGTATGTTTTTCTACCATGTTCACACTAGGGGAATTTTAGGGAAACTATGTGATTGATTAATCAAAATATGGATAAATGCTATAAAAATGCTTAATTTGATTGCTATTGTAGCAGTAAATGATTAATAAATTAAATACATAAGGTAACTTAAGAAAACTAAGTTAGGAAATGTGAAACCCTAGTTGCGAAAAAGAAGGGGAAAATCACTTAGTTGTTTCGTAGAGATCTTGAAGGTGCACAGAGCTGGAAAAATGGAAAATCCGAAGCACATAATGTCATGTCAAAGCTCAAAAAATGTAGATCTAGAGGAATATGCTAGAAAGGGCGCTCGGGAAGGGACAGGGGCACCTACGGGTGGTACAAACCTATAGTAGGTGCCTCGACTATGAAAATGCTTAGAAAACCATCTTTCACCGGGCGTAAGGTGTTCACTTTCCTTCTCCTTTTGTCATTAGTATGTCACACAATGATTGTCAAGGTTGTTGGAAACTTGCAATGAAATAATAACCTGTAAAACCCTCAAAGAGACATCAAATCCTAAAAAGGAAGATACGAATGAGGGGTCAAACTTTCCTCATCTTTCAAACAAGTGATCTTACAATCCGAGAGTTATACTACATTTCAGACCTAATGTAGTTCTAGTGTGTGTGTGTGTGTGTGTGTGTGTGTGTGTGTGTGTGTGTGTGTGGAATCGTTTCCTAGGTGGCTCTTGTGCGTGTCGCACTTGATATTGAGCAAATAGCTAGATGTAAGGGATGTAAATAGATGTGTGCATGGAATAGAATAGAACTTCCCCTCTTATCAAGTGTATGTATAATAATGTATTCTCTTGCCTTTGAATGGATGATAGAATGGATTCTTGAATGATCTTGAATAGTCTTTGGATGCAACCTTAGGTGGTGATAGCTAATGCTCAATTATTGGTTCTTTATTACACGATCACATTACTATATATTTATATGATTCCCTTTTCTTTAATTTTGTAATTAACTTAGAAAAAGGATGAATACCAAAAATATAAGATGCTCAAACAGCTAGAAATGAACCAAAATATGTGAACAAAGTACAAAGAGGTTAAGGGCACCCAGAGGGGATGGAAGTGCCTCGACGCTGCATTTTGGTTGGGTGTTGGTGTCTAGGTTGAGAAATGATGAGGTATGAAAATATAGACTGAGATAAAATGAGTGTAAGACCAGATTTAGAAATAGAAAGAAGACAAAGATGGCCAAGGACATGGGTTAATTAAAGCTTTTCTCACTTATGAATCATATGAATAGTAGTATGTAATCAAGACTAGATAATTACCCAAAGTGTGTGATTTTATGTCTACATTTGCCCCCACTTTATGTTGTTGAGAGAATGCTTGATAACATAAAGTAGATAAGAGATGCATACCTGATAACCATGTAGATCGATGGTGAAAGTGTGCCGAGAGACAAGGAAAGTGTGGAGTGATAAAAATGTGAAGCATGGAAACTAAAGAGGAGAAAGTGCAAAAAGTGATGATGAATGATGACCCTAGGCGGAAACACATGTTGTATATGTCTTCGATGTGCCTATTATTGATGTCGATGCTGATATGTGTGATGTTGTTGATTATCGATTCCCATAAGGACAGACCTGTAAAAGATAAGAACGATCGAGTAGTCAAATACGCATGTATATGATAAAAGCAATATGTAATGAAGCATGTAAAATGTGAAAAATGTGATAAAGGAACATGTGCACTTAATATGTGATGAGGAAAGAGTGTAGAAAGGATCATGTAGATGTTGTAGAAGACTAAGGTTTTGAGTGATCTCACGCCGGTTGTGTTGGTTGCGAAGTTTTTCGGGAAATCTTGTGCAAAGAACAGAAGAAGTGTAGGGAGGAAAGTCTAGTATCATCCTCAAACCTTTAACTCGCTTCTTCTAAAATATGGAACACCACTATAGATGGTGTGTAAAAATATGATCCGGTTCGACCAATTCTGATCAATGTAAAAAGAAGAAAATGTTGCATGGAGTGTGTATGTTGAGTGTTAAGGACTATCTTCCCTGTAAAATCCGTTGTGTGAAGTGTTGTAGACTATGTTGCACTAAATAATTATGTTTAATTTCCCCTTGTTCAAAGGGATTCAAGAAGGGTTAGGGGCACTCAAGTGCTTGCACTGCTTGGTCCAGGCATTGGTGTCTCTGTGTTATGTCAAGGACCCAAGCTAGGATATGAGCCCTGTTTGATGCCGATAAGCGTGTTGTACCAAAGATCTTGAACTATGTTGTGTGATAATTGTGAACTATTGTATGGGGTGACTGATTCACATGAATGATGATCCCCCTCATTTGGGGTGCATGCAAAGTCACTCAAGAGTATGCGACCCAAAAGAGGATTGAGTGTTGTGCTAAAAGTGTTCCCTATATGGGGAGGGATCGTGTTTGGAAGAAACCAAGGAACACACAAAAATGGTTAGGAGACAAGTGTTAGTACATGAAAACATGCATGTAATATGTAAGCTAGCGAGCAAGACGAAAAATATGTAATTTAAGTCGTAAGAAGGAAATGTAGACCATAAAAAATGGGTTTCAAACAGGGGATATCACTCACGATATCACAAGATAATCAAGGAAAAATAGGCCAAAAGCATACAAATGTGCACACAAGACAAAGAGAAAAGCCTACAAACAGTGGCAAACAATGAAAAGCAAAAGCAAACAATGTAACAGACAACCATGGAAGAAAATAGGTCTGCAAAACAAATGTTGCACATGAAGAATCCATTATCATGTTAGAGAGATACAAGTATGTCAAAGCATGTATAATCTGATATAATAATGTGATATGAAATAAAATGAAACAATAACACATGTAGTATACAAAATTGGATGCCCCAGGAGTTGTCGTGAGATCTGGTAAGAGGTACTTGCACCAAGAATTTGTGTTGTGTGTGGAGATATGTAGAATCTATGCTCACAAATAGAAAATAAGTGAACGTGCATGTGTGTATGGAGAGATAATGACATACAAACTATCTATCTAGCATGTGTAATAAAGAGTACATGTAACAAGTAAATGTAAGAAATACTAAATGCGACCAAGATATGCAATATGTTATGGAGTGTGAATAAAATGGAATGGATAGTGAGTATGATAGGATCCATATTCCCCAGAGTGAGTGTGGATGTGTATGCATGAGATGAGGTTCATTTATACATGCCCCTTTAGGAGTCAAGAATGAACCTCGAGAAATCATCAAGAAATGGTCTTAAATGTGTGTACAAGAAAGATGTGATCGTCAAAGCACAAAGTGTAGAATTTAAATACGTAATTGAGTGAGTGAGTGATTGAACGCACATGTGTGATGAGGTCCATTTGAGATGTAGACCCTCAGTAGTCGAGTATGGACCGTAGAAAAATAGTGCGTCATGGGGTAGTGTGTCATATTGGTTTTTTGAAAGATGTGTTGTGTTTCTTAATTATCGGTGAAAGAGATTGATTACAAATTCGTTGAGTATGTGTACATCAAGTTTATAGTAGGTTGTATAAGATGTTTGTGTTGATTGTGGATGAAGGAGATTGATTATTAACACGTTGAGTGTGTGATGTGTATCATTGAATGTGTACTATGTTATGTTGAGTGTATAGGAGAGAGATGTGTCATGTAAGTGCCATATGTGTAATGTGTTGTGTTGATTGCACATAAGAGAGAAGGATGTTATGAGTGTGTTTCTTGTGTAGGAGATTGATTGTGAAGTTGTCTATTTTGTTATATATTGCAAAGATGTCGAGTGTGTAGTATATTGTGTGGATTACGTGCAAGAGATATATCGTATGATGTGAAAGATGTATGTCATAAAAGTGTTGCGTTGTAGTATGTTGTAGTGTCAAGTGTGTTGCATGTTGTGTTGAATGTGTGTAGTAGGAAGAATATATCACAAGTGTGTTGATTGTGTTGTGAGTGCGTCAAGTGTGTTGTGTTGAGTATGTGTTATGATTTTGTTGAGCTTGTATTGATATACACGCAAGGATATTGTATTGTATATTAAGTGTGTGTAGTGTGTAAGGTTCATGTGTATAGGATGCCCTCAATAGTCAAGTGTAGCACGAAACTACATCATCGGGAAATGACAATATTGTAGTGTATGCAGATGTGTATGTTGTGTATGAGAGACTTAGATTTAGAATGATGAGAATATAATATGTGTGTCGATGTTAGAGGGGGAAATAATTGTGATGCCCCCAAAATGCATGATGATAAGAGTGATCAAGTAACATTCTCTAAAATATAATCATTACCTCAATCAAATCCAATTGGAGGTGCATTGGAGACTTGATAAGTAATAGTATGAGGGGGATCATATAAAGAGCCATTGCGACGTAGGGTGTACATGGTCATTGCATACTCTTCATCGGTGAAAGGTGTTGACGGGGGAACCCATGTGCATACCAATGAGTGAGATTTTGGGAATGGCCAGGAGATGAATCATTACCAATAGAAACATGGCCGAACGACATAGGAAAAGTGATAGAAGTGTGACTAGAGTCTAAAGTACCCCAATATAATCAATCCAAGATTGCCCAAGTGTCAGTGGAGAAGTATGAGGGGCACGTGCAACAAAGACTATTAAATGGAACACACGAAGACCATAGGTGGCCGTAATGTGAAAATATCCATGATAAAGATGAGGTGAGTGAGGTGGTGGTAGGATATCATTGAGTTTCAAGCCAAGCCTAGTTAATTTGTCATATGTGCAAATAGTATCAGAGCAAGTACAATCCACCAAAATATGATGCTAATAAGAGTTATTGATGAAAAGCGTGCATGTGAAAGGAAGTGGTATGGACACATGATGCTCATGAGAAGTTGAAATGGAATCCAAAGTGTGGACAACCCAATGATAAAGTACCTATTATCACCAAAAAGTAGCACCTTGGGATTTTTGGTTATGGATCCCTACTTCTAGGTAACATTAGGCTATCTCTCAAGCTGTGGGACTTGCAAGCTTGAGATGACCCTCAAGACAAGGTTGGTTCCCGCTCCTAAACTACCTATCACAATCTACTCCTAATTTAGGAAAGATAACTAATCCTATCCTAATATTCCAAGGGACCAAGGAGAGAGAATGCATAAAATTAAATCCTACACTAACAATGGTGATACACTAGAAAAGGAGGGTTATTAGCCAAGAATTCAACTATTAAAATGGAGAGAGGTGAGCAATGGAAAGGGTGGAAAAAATGCACCACATGAAAAATATAGATTCACACAAAGCACCATTTGTTACCCATTAAACACATCTCCCAAAACCTATAATAGACATCAAGAATATGCATAGTATACCTTGTAATGAAGAGAGGCAAATAGAGACAATAAAACATGCAAAGGATGGACAAAATGCATCACAGACATATTATATTGCTCCAATAAATATGCACAATACAACATCAGTGGGAAAAAGGAAAGAAAATTCCATTACAAAGCTTGGGAAGGAGGCTTAAGCTCCACATTCAACCCTAGCAGAGAAGAAAGAGAGAGGGGGTAGGAAAAAATGACTCATCCCCTTACAAATGAACACCATATTACAATTTATAGAATGAGAGGAAGAGAAGAGTGTAAACTCGAAATTGCTTTTTCAACCACTTGCAAGTTGCAATAAATGAGGTGAAATGATGGAAATTGATTTGTAAAATCTCCCTCACGCTATCCCATAACCTGTAGTTGGAGAAAATGATGGCCATACTCATTAATTGCACTCTCAACCACTTTCCAATTGTCCATTTAAACTGGGATCATTTTCTATAAAATACACCCTCAAATCCTCATTAATCTCTAAATTTATTGGTCACAGTTGTGCGTCGGGCTCAGAGCCATGATTCTAACATCACCACATTTGTGTAATTTTGTTGAGAAATGCTCAAGTTATGAGCTTCTGATTGCAGGTAGGTAATTTGAGTTGCAAGGCATTTCTTGGCCTTTATGGGAATGTGCATTCAATTCCTTGTTGGAAAAGATAATTTTAATAATTTCCTCTCTTTCTCCAATTTTTTCGTATCTTTAAAATATTTGGGCATTTAAATATAATGGGCCCCTATTGATTTTGTGGGGATGGTGTTTAATGTTTTAAAACATTCATTTGTGCTAACTTATCTAGCTCGGCTAAGTCTGGCTATCCCCATGTATTACCGACCTCTCCTATTTGAGTGTCAAGCTACCTCTTATCCCATCGATCCTTATGCTAACTATGTATGGTCCCGCATTTCCTTGGATTTTGACCCATCCTTTGCCAACTCGGCGGCACGATGGTCCCGCTAACTCGACAAGGTTTATATCATCAACTCATTTTAATGCAATGTGGGTGCGCCTTATAGCTCCCGACTCGGCTCTCCATCTCTTCCACATGTATCGGTACTGGTGGTTCCTATATGGGCTTGGTCCCTCCTTCAAGCTCACCACCTGAACCAGCTCGTTATGCGAACTTGACACTCTATCGAGTAGCCAATTGAGTTATCTCGTCACCCGTATTGTCGAACTAGCTCATCCCTTGTTAGAATTAACCCAAGTTTACCCATAGCTTAGTTCTTGCTCTATCGCAACATTTCCTAGGCCGAGCTTGATTCTGATACGCTTGGATCACTTTTCCCTCATCCACTGAGCTATCACGGGATGAAATTGAGCTTCCCCGTGTCGACTTACGTCATCTCGGTGTCTCATTCCCCATGGTTAACTTGGCCCTTTGATCATGCATCACGTTGACCCATGATGTGATGATGGTGGCATGTTCCATGTGGAGGCCCTGCACATCATTGGGACCTTTGGTTTTCCTCGATCCACTGAATTCGCATCGAGGGGACACATGGCGACCCCTCACACAAATTCACTTTTCCCCCTGCAGGCCCGCGTCGTGTTTTGTTGCTTCAGGCTCGATGGGCTCGCTGGATCGCTGACTCATTATTTTACCCTCCGATTTACACTAGCCTTATCACTGCCCCTTTGTCATTCATTGTATCCCTATGTGAGCTTATGATCTCAGCAATTTCTCAATCCAAATTAGGCATAGCTCACCCACTTTGTAAAAATGCAATTCCACTATGCCTCGGCTCTTCATTTCCTCCTAGACAATTGAGCTTGAGCACAAATTTCCTTTCTCGAGCCGATGATCTTAAACACTATGTCTCATTTTTTTAAGCATGATCAAATCTCACTTCTCGTAGTTATTTGTTTGAGGTCTTTTGACAAGATCATACAACCTGCCTGCAACTCGGGCCCGACCTCTTCACTCTACAATGCTTCTTGTTCGGGCTCGTGCATGCCTACACAAGGTTATGATTTGGTATTGGCTTAGTTATGCACCTCGATTCCATTATTTTTGAGATCACATGAACTCGCTGGGCCTTGGCTCAATTTGTTTCATGACAACCGGATCCGCTTACAACTTTCCCGAGTTGCCATTACACATCTCACCAAGGTCCCTTTGGAGCTAGACTTGATTTCAACCAGGGATATGAACAATGAGCTCCCGCCAAGCACGCCAGGATGGAAATGACTCAAGACCTTACTTCTTTAATGAGCCATCCATATAACTTGGTGCATAGTGAGGACCACTCGGTCCATGTTACAACTCGTCCAAAGCGTGGCTCGGTTGGTCCCGAATTTGCTCAACTTGTTTTGGCGATCTCAATCCTTTTGCAAACATATCATGGTGCTTAGATGGCTTGGTAAGAACTAGCCAACTCGGTCTTCATGGACACATAGCTCAATGCACAATTAAGGGGCTTGCTTTTCAATCACATGAGCCTAACTCTAACATGTTTAGTTCATCTAAGTTTTACGGTAGTTTGTCAAGGATTCAACTCAGCTCGGCCATGAGCTCACTTAGCTCATCCATGACTAGAGTGCAATTATCCCAACCTCCTTCATCTCCTTATCATGTCCTTTGTGCTCAGAGGTGCTCCTAGACAAAATTTTGGATTTTCCTATTTCTTTACCAAGTGGGACTTTTAATTAATTATCACAGTAAGTTGTTTGTTATCTAATTTCACCAGGGTAGTAAAATTAGATAATAGTTTGGCGACTCACTGGGGCCATTAGCCTACTAACTAGAGCATGACCAGTTGTATGTATCTTTCCATTGGGCATGGAGTCTATGTGATCATCATGAACTGGTCCAACTCTGAAATCTCAACCTTGGAATGCTTGGAATGTCGTTTCTTGCTTACTTCTAGGATTGTCCTCCGTTGTTTGCACTCTTAACTCTCATAAGAAAATTTTTGAAATTTTTTTGTGAGAGTAGAAAATTGTTTATAAACTCAAATTTTACCCTTTCCTACGATTGTAATCTCAAGGCTGAATGATAGAGTTGATTCAATTGGGTTATCGGATGATCTTTGATTGCTTGCAAGGGTGTAGAGGCTTATTATGGTCATTCATGGGTGATTCATCAAGCTTTCCTCGGCTTATTTTATTTGCTCTGCATTTTTTTGATTTTAAGTTTTGCAACTATTACATGCAACCATATATCTCCCTACTTGCGTAATGAATGGAGGCATGATGCATTGTACTATTGGAGCAACATGGAAAAAAGTTATATACAAAACATATTGATTGTGCACAAGCACTTCTTCTATTGAAATAAAATCTAATCCTACTCCTACACTAACCAAAACAAGGAAAATTTAAACAAAGATTGCACCAAGAAGGGAGAAATAGCTTCCTTTATTTACAAAGTGTGGCCATCTAATTACTTTAGCAATGGACATGACCTATGATAAAATTGGAAAATTTTCTTCCACCCAACCACTCAAAGTATCAACAAACAAAATGAATACCTCCTCAAGATGCTCATCATTTGGTTGGAGGTGTTGTAGTTGATCCTTGGTGCATTGAAGATCATTCTCATGCTCCGAAGTGAGCATAACCAGTGTTGGCTCCTTCCTTGGCTTCAATGAAGCCAAATAATTAATTTGGCATGGGGCCTTAGGAACCAATGGGTTGTTCCTATTGATTTCCCCATCTCTTTAAATCTAAACTACATGAATGGAGTCATCTTGCAGACATTCTGGAAGAAGGTGATTGCTTGTAGGCTGATCTGAATGTTGCTCTATCTCTACAAATAACTTTACCTCTTCTAAAATTTCCTTTTCTATGATGATTGATTTGATCTTATTGTCATCATATTCCTTCCACTCATCAAGCATAAAGTTTGAGAGATCAAAATCCTCCACAAAATCATATTCTTGCAAAGATGTAATAGAAGAAGAATCTAAAATTTCACCATCAAAAGAAAGCAAGAAGCTTCCTATGATCTCTTCTTCATCCAAGGATTTAGAATCTGATTTTCCCATCTCCATGGCATAAATCTCTCCATGGTTGGTTGCATTGATGATGATGATGGCCATGGTGGTTCAATGCAACCTTCCAATAGTGCAATAAGCTCTAGGCATGCAGGACAATGAGGGTCATTGCATTCCATCGAAACATCTTGCACTTTAGGAGATTTTCCTCTTTTGTTTTCACATGTTCCTCTTCTTGTGGATTTGGGGCTGCCTCTTCTTCCTCTGAATTTGTAAGTTGAGATGAATCAAAAACCTTTGAGAATATGGTGCCAATATGCATACTACATTCAGAGCAAAATATCGTTGATCATTTTCTTCTTGTTCTTTCTCCTCTGCAAAATCAGCCTCCACCTTTGTGGCAGACCTCCACCTCCTTCATAGGTTTAACCAAAAAGGGATCTTATCAATCCCAAATCTAAGAGCCCATCTTTTAAAATCCTCAATTATTTCTTCTTGACTGGACTCTCCTTCTTATTTCTCTTGGCTGGTTTTAGTATTGTTTCCTTCCCAAGATAAACTTGAGATAGCAAGAGGAGGGTTGGGTTGGGTTACAACAGGTTTTGTAACCATTTTTGGTGGAGAAGGAAGTGGAAATTATTTGTTTTGAAAGGATGACTGCTTGGAAGGGAAAAGGGCAGAAGAATAAAGATGGGATGGAAGACTAGGAGATGGAGAAGGGAAATCAACATACAAGAGGACTTGAATCATGAAAATGTTGAAATGATAAGGCTTGGGAAGGAGAGAAAGAAGAATAAGGATCTGGTGATTGACTTACCCATTGATAAGGTTTCTCACACTTTTCTCATATGTTTCAATATCCTCATTCCATTATGCCAATTGGGGAAGCATTTCAACAATGAAATCAAGCTTTTCTTGCAAGCTATAGTGTCTTGGAAAAGGGTCTTTCCATGGACAAGGTGTCGCGCAACCAATCCTGAATGCCTTCATTTGTATTGTGGCACGATATTGAACCATGTTAGCCTCCATTATTTGGATCTTCAACTGCAACTCAGGATCCTCATGTGTGGGGTAACCTCCATAATCTGCATACCCTTGGTCTTGGAAACCTACATATTTTTTGGTAACCAAACTGATTTGCATATTGCTCGTATGGGTATGCATACTGTTGATTTTCATCATAGTATGGATCTAGAGGTGGTTGATAGTACCCTAAGAATATGTGTTGCAAATGTGGAGGTATGTTTGAATGGCATTACGGTTGTTGTAATATAGAATTCCACTGTGGGAATGAATTCATGATTGCAAAAATTCATAGAATGAAAGAAAATGAGAGATATTAGAAGAAATATGAATGGAAATGGATAGAAGAAAGGTCTATAATTTTAGATAATGGGTCGTTCAGACCAAAATAGAGTCGTCGATGTACTTTGCATGTGCCTCCAAAGGCTGAATCTCATCAAGAACACACCAGCCTGATGAAATGAAGTGGTAAGGTGCTTCAAACCCTCCCACCAAAGCGTGTCGTGAATCATTATCACCAAAAGTAGCATCCTAGAATTTTTGGTTATAGATCCCTACTTCTGGGTAACATTGGGTTATCTCTCAAGTTGTGGGACTTGCAGACTTGATATGACCCTCTATAGAAGGTTGGTTCCTGCTCCTAAAATACCTGCCAAAATCTACTCCTAATGCAGGAAAGCACACTAATACTATCCTAATATTCCAAGGGACCAAGGAGAAATAGTGCATAAAATTAAAGCCTACACTAACAACGGTGATACACCAAAAAAGGAGGGTTGTTAGCCAAGAATTCAACTGCTAAAATGGAGAGAGGTGAGAAATGGAAAGGGTGGAAAAAATGCACCACATGCCAAAGATAGATTCACACAAAGCACCATTTGTTACCCATTAAACACAGCTCCCAAAACCTGTAATAGACATCAAGAATATGCATAGTATACCTGTAATGAAGAGAGGCAAGTAGAGATAATAAAACATGCAAAGGATGGACAAAATGCATCACATGACACATTATATTGCTCCAATAAATATGCACAGTACAACATCGGTGGGAAAAAGGTAATAAAATGCCATTACAAATCTTGGGAAGGAGGCTTAAGCTCCACATTCAACCCTAGCATAGAAGACAAAGAGAGGGGGCAGAAAAATGACTAACCCCCTCACAAATGAGCCCCATATTACAATTTATAGAATGAGAGGAAGAGAAGAGTGTAAACTCGAAATTGCTTTGTCAACCACTTGCATGTTGCAATAAATGAGGTGAAATGATGATAATTGATTTGTAAAATCTCCCTCATGATGTCCCATAACTTGTAGTTGGAGAAAATGATGGCCATACTCATTAATTGCACTCCCAACCACTTTCCAACTATCCCTTTTAACTGGGATTGTTTTCTATAAAATACACCCTCAAATCCTCATTAATCTCTGAATTTCTTAGAAGCCATGATTCCAACAACACCAATTTTGTGCAATTTCATTGCGAAATTCTTACGTTATGAGCTTCTGAGTACATTTAGGTAATTTGAGTTTCCAGACATTTCTTGGCCTTTACGGGAATGTACATTCAATTCCTTGTTGGAAAAGATAATTTTAATAATTTCCTCTCTTTCTCCAATGTTTTGCATATCTTTAAAATATTTGGGCATTTAAATATAGTGGGCCGCTATTGATTTGATTGATTTTTTGGGGATGGTGTTTAATGTTTTAAAACATTCATTTATGTCGACTTAGGTGAGTTGGCTATCCCCATGTATTTCTGACATCTCTGTTTGAGCATTGAGCTAACTCTTATCCCATCGATTCTTATGATGACTCGCATGGTGCTACATTTCCTTGGATTGTTGACCCATCCTCTTCCAACTCGATGGCACGATGGTCCCACTAACTCGGCAAGGTTTATATCGTCAACTCATTTTAATGCAATGTGGGTGCCCCTTATAGCTCCCAGTTGGCATGTCCATCCCTTCCACGTGTATCACACCGGTGATTCTCGAGACAGAGCTCATTCCCTCCTAGGGATTTTTTTATGGTGAATATTCATAATTTGGTGAATATTACATTTTAGAAAAAAATTAAAACGTAAATTTTCGGAGCGAGTAAGTGTATTGTTCTCCGAAATTGTGAGTATAAATGTTTTAGGGGTCAGCTTTGCCTACCATTGAAAACTACTCCTATATAAACCTAGGTAATTTTCCATGTAGTATACTAGTAACTTATTGAGGTACCATCCGAATTACATGTTAATATAGTGTTGATGACGCGCGAAAAGGAGGGCTGCATATGGGTGATAAAAGAGTGTTACTGATGAGAGACAAGGGGTTACAAACAACTAACAAGGGGGCTGCATCTTTATTGGTGTTATGTGACAGGAAGGTTTTTGTCACATGACAACAAACCTTGTTGTCACATGACAACAAGGTTTGTTGTCGCACGACAAAAAATGTTGTTGTCATGCGAAAAACAAGCTTGTTATTGTGCGACAACAAGGTTTATACCTTGTTGTTGCAAACTCTATTGTCGAGTGAAAACAATGTTTGTTGTTGTGTGATAATAAAACTTGTTGTCATATGATAATAAGGTTTTCTCACATGTGACATCCAGCTTACAAGAAAAAACTTCATGTGACAAAAAAATGCCAGGAAAAAAATGCTCCCCTTTAAGAAACTTACAAGTGAAAATTTGACTCGAAATCCCATAATATTTTCCTTTACTTCACAAAGTGGTTCCAAGATATTTTCCAGGATTTTCTACCTCTGATTTCCCAGAGAGGCTTCTTAAAATGAATCCTGGTCTCCTTTGAGCTCACCACCCGAACCAACTTGCTGTGCAAACCCGATGCTCTATCGACTAGCCATTGAGTTCTCTCGCCACCCAGTGTTGTCAAGCTAGCTCGTCCCTTGTTAGCATTAACTCACATTTGCCCATATCTTAGTTTTTCTGCTCTCTTGTAACATTTCCTAGGCCAATCTTGATGCCTAATACATCTTATCTCATTATGCCCTTGTCCACCGAGCTAGCTCGAGCTGAAATCAAGCTTACTAGTGTTGACTTGCGTCGACCTTGATGCCTTGTTCTCTATGGTTAACTTGTCGCTTTGATCATACGTCACGTTGAACCACGACATGGTGACGGTGACATGCTCCACATGGAGGCCTCGCATGTCATTGGGACCTCTAGTTTTCCTCAATCTGCTGAAGTCGTACTGAGGGGCCACGTGGCAAACCCTCGCACAGCTTCACTTTTCCCCCGTGGTCCTGCATTGTGTCTTGTTTCTTCGGGCTCGACGGGCTCGCCGAATCACCAACTCATTCTTTTACCCTTTGTTTTATGCTATCCTCGTTGTCGCCCCTTCGTCATTCAAGTGTATCCCTATGCGAGCTTATGAGCTCGGAAAATGCTCGATCCACATTGTGCATAGCTTGGCCTACTTTGAAAAAGTGCAATTCCGTTGTGCCTCAAATCTTCATAGTTTGCTCCTTAAGAATTGAGCTCGAGCATGAATTTCTGTCCTAATCTAGTGATCTTCAACACTTTGTGGCTCATTTTTTTCTTAATCGTGACCAAAGCTCACTTCTTGTAGTTATTTGTCGGAGGTCCTTCAACAAGATTATACAACCCACTTTGTCAACTCGGGCCCGACCTCTTCACTTTACAATGCTTCTTGTTTGGGCTCATGCATATCTCGTATGGTTATGATTTAGTGTTGATTTAGCTATGAAGCTCGATTCCATTATTTTTGAGCTCACATGAACTCACCGGTCCTTATCTCGATTTGTTTTGTGACAACTGGCTCTGCTTAAAACTCACCCGAGTTATCATTACACATCTCACCAAGGTCCCTTTGGAGCTAGACTTAGTTTTAACCAAGGATACAAACAAGGAGCTCATGTTGGTGTGTCGGGATGGAAATGACTTGGCCCTTACTTATTTAACGATCCAGCCATATAACTTGGTGCATAGTGAGGACCATTTGGTCCATGTTACAACTCATTCAAAGCGTGGCTCGATTGGTCCTGAATCTACTCAGCCTGCTTTGGTGATCTCGATCCTTTTGTAAATAGCTTGGGGTGCTTAGATGGCTTGGTAAGAACTACCCAACTTGGTCTTTATGGACACTTAGCTCAATGCATAATCAAGGGACTCGCTTTTCAATCACATGAGCCTAATTTCTAACATGACTAGGTCATTCGAGTTTTACTGGTAGTTTTTAGGGCTTTGACTCGGCTCGGCCATGAGATCGATTAGCTCATCCATCACTAGAGTTCAATTCTCCCAACCTCCTTCACTCTTTATCATAGCCTTTGTGCTTAGAGGTGCTCCTAGACAAAATGTTGGATTTTTCTATTTCTTTACCAAGTGGGACTTTTAATTAATTATCACAGTAAGCTGCTTGTTATCTAATTTCATCGGGGTAGTGAAGTTAGATAATAGTACCATGGCATTAGTAGGAGGGGTTTTGAATTTTTATTCACCAGGGCTAACGGCCACAAAAGTATCATTGAAATGTGAGTCATCTATATCGATAGGAGTGAAATTAAGATTGCACAATTTTTCATCTGTAAGTTCAATAGTATCAACTTCATCATCATAATTTTCAGAATCATCCATGTAGGCATTTTCATGTTGTATAGATGTGTTGAGGATATTTGCAAGAGGTGGAATAGATGTAGAAGGGAGAGGAACTTCAATAATAGGCGGAGCGAGTATTTATAGGAAAAGACACAGTGGGTGAAATGATAGCAGTAGTATGAGTAGGAATAGCCAGAGTACTTAGAGTGGCAGAGGAAGATTGTGAAGCACTGGATTGACCAATGTCATATGTCTCAATACTATTATATGGAATAGGCTGCGATGGAGGAATAAGCATAGTAGTAATAGGGTCTATGCGACAGAATTTGAATGGATTAGGGTCCACAGTAATGGTATGTTCATATCCATCATGTAAGAATTTGACGCATTGATGAACAGTGGATGGAATTGTTTGCATTGCATGAATTCAAGGTCTTCTCGAGAAGAGATTGAATTGAAACGAAGTATCAATGACAAAGAACTCCATAGGGACAATCTTAGGCCCAAATTTGATATGTAATGTGATGGTTACCAAGCATTCACGAGTAGTGGAATCATAGCCACCAATGAGAGTAGAATTCTAAGAAATTAGATTTTCTGAAATGCCAAGTTTTTTTAGAAGAGAATGAGAACATAAATTAATTATTAATTCATTGTCAATAAGTACTAATTGATACAAATGGTGCCAATAATAGCAGTGATAAGAAAAGGTGCACATGGATTGTCAAAAGAAAATGATGATATGTCTTCATTAGTAAAGGATATAACATGTGGTCAATTTTTGAGAGATGAATGAGGCGTGTACATGCCATCAAGAATTATCACTTTCAATGTGAATAGAACAAAGGGTGGCCTCTAATGTATGACAAAAATTAGGTGCATTGTGCAATAATTCATAGAGAGATATTTTGGCCGATGTATTCTTAATTTTCTCAATGATATCATAGCCTAGAAGTAGCAGGAGGAGTCATAGAAGTAATAAGTGGCGGAATAGAAATGGGTGGAACCATAGGAGGACGAGTGCGACGAGTGGTTATTATATTGATAGAAGGATCAGCCATAGGCGTAATAAAGTGAGGAGGCTATTGAGTACGAAATTGCATGAAATCAGCAGCAATAGTAACCATCTAAGAAACCCTAGTGGGAGTAAAAGAAGGATAAGATGATTGATCCATGACTTGATAAGGTGAAGACATACTAAGAAGAAAGGGTTTGAATGGTTAGGTTCACCAAAATGATTAAGAAAAATATGGATAAATGCAATAAAAATGATTAATCGATTGTTATTATAACAATAATGATGAATCAATTAAGTACAAAAAGTAACTCAAGAAAACTAAGTTAGGAAATGTGAAACCCTAGTTGCAAAGAAATGAAAAAATGAATTATCTATTTCGTAGAAATCCCAAAGGTGCACAGAGCTGGAAAACTAGAAAATCTAAAAACACGATCGTCGCACCAAAGATAAAAAATGTAGATCTAGCAAAATATGCTAGACAGGGCGCCCAAAAGGGTTAGGGGTGCCTACGGGCACTATAAACCTGTAGTAGATGCCCATGACTATGAAAATACTCATAAGACCATCTTTCACCGGTCATACGGTGTTATTTGTCCTTCACATTTTTTTGCTAGTATGTCACACAATAATCGCCAAGGTTATTGAAACCTACAATGAAATAATGACCTGTAAAACCCTCAAAGAGACATCAAATCCTAAAAAGGAAAGATGTCGAATGAGGGGTTGGACTATCCTCACTATCAAACAAGTGATCTTACGACTAAGCGTTGCACTACATTTCATACCCAATGTAGTTCTATGCATAAGTGTGTGGAATTGTGCCCTAGGTGGTTCTTGTGTGTGTCACACTTGATAGCGAAAAAATAGCTAGATGTAAAAGATGTAAATAGATGTGTGCATGGAATAGAATAGAACTTCCCTCTTATGAAGTGTATGCAGAATAATGCAGTCCCTTACCCTTGAATGAATGCTAGAATGGATGCTTGAATGTTCTTGAATAGCCTTTGGATGCAACCTTAGGTGGTGATAGCTAATGCTTAGTGTTTGGTCATTTATTATGATCACATAACTTTATATTTATATGATTCCCTTGCTTTAATTTCATAATTAACCCCGAAAAGGATGGCTACCAAAAAGATAAGATGCTCAAATGACTATAAATAACCCAAAAGATGTGAACAAAGTACAAAGAGGCCGGGCGCCTGGATGGGACAGGGAGCGTCTAGCGGCTGGCATCTCTGGCAAGGCGTCGTGTCCAAGATGAGAAATGCCAGGGTATGAAAATACAGACTGAGCTAGAAAGAGTGTAAGACCGGTGGTAGTAACAGATAGAAGAAAAATATGGCCAAGGACATGGGTTAATTAGTACTTTTCTCACTTAGGAATCATATGAATAATAGTATGTAACCAGGACTAGATAATTACCCAAAGTGTGTTATTTTGTGTCTACAGGATAGTGTTCCACATGTGTGTGTGTAAATAATAATTACATTGGTAATTATTATTATGTAAAAAGGTAAGTTAGTATTATGTTATTTAGTTGTTATATGAAACAACTACTAATAAATATGTGGTTAGAGTTTTTAACCTCTCACGTAAATCATCTATGAGAGATATTTGTGGGAGGTCAATCCTAAAACATAGGAAAAATATTCCTATATATTTGTATGGTTTGTATTATGAGTTTCAATGAGAATTATTATGATTGAGTATGATTTGATTTATATTTTGTAATTGCAAATTGTTGATTACTTTTGAACTCGATTCATCCACCACAAAACTTGTAGATAGCTTAGTGTACTCATTCGTCTTGTCATTTTCTATATTTAGCATGTGCCTTGTTTAAATTCAAATTTTCAATCATTTATCGTACATTCAAATATGTGTGCAAATATTTATTTATAATATGAATGCACATCTTTTCTAGATTTTGACCCTAATTAGATATAAACCCTAGTATTTAGGGAACATGTTTATAGTTTTCAACTAGAGTTAAATAATCAAGATTCAAGTTAGAGTAGTAATTGAAAGAGAAGGGTTACACATTATATCATACTAATTTTTATGGATGATGGATTTCTATGATTATTGGAGTTTTTGATATTGTATACCATTTAGGGGCTTGATAAATATCAAGATAGTGTGATTGTTCTATGATGCAATACATACCCCAAAACACATTGTTATCCTAATAATGTAGCAATTTTTTTACAAAACTAAGTAATATTTTTAGAGTCATAGATCGAGAGAACATAGGCATAAAAAAATTCACATGTTTGGAATTTATTAGGGACATTAGTCAAACAATGTGGGCATTACTAAGTTTAGAAGTTAGTAGTTTGGAAAAGAGAATATGCCTATATTGTACTTTGGGGTTAATGGAGATAGAGTGGCACTACATCATGGAATACCCAACTTATAGCAACATCCAAATCAAATACACTAAATATTTAAAGTTGGCACTCTCATTGCCTTGTTTGAAGAAGTTAAGACTAGATAAATCAACAAATATCTTTTTATTAAGATTCATAATAGAAGATCCAATATTAAGAAGGGAATAAGTGTGTTCTAATTGGTGGCCAAAAATATTTTCAAGATTGAATAATAAATGAATATTTAAATATAATTAATTTTTAAAAAATCAGTAAATTATGGATGCATTGTGCCTTGGTATGTTTAAGTTCTTTAAAATACATGTTTGATCATTTTATATGTATTTAATCAAGTTTTTATTGTGAGACATATTTTTCTAGTGGAGCAAAAAGTGGTATATAGTTATATACTTTAACTTATAAATATTTACGTCAAAAAGGTGTTCTTTACAATGGGAAAGCCCACTAGGTGTCCGATAGGAGAAGGTAGATTGGTGGCCAGAAATTCAATGTACGTCGACACCTGCGTATGGCTATACCTTCGACCATCGATATTCATTATCCTTTTCACTCTCACACATGTTAATGCTTTGCGTTAATTTTGAGAGAAACATTTGGTTTTCCAAATACACCTCTTGTAGATTTTTTTGATTATATTCTAGTTTCGCATGGTTTGTAAAGATTGGAATACCATTTTATGCTCAACTGACTCCTTTCTCTTTGGATAGAAACAAACAAACACATATCTCCATGCACGAGGGGTTCATTAGCTAGGCAATATCCTAGCACGTGTATTCATATTGAGGTAATTAAAATTGATAAAATCAAATTCAATATACCGGTAGACATTAGGGGTGAAAGGGTTTAATTTACTAATATTTTGAATTAGGTATTGGGGGTAGGTTAGAGAGGTGGGCCTAAGGAGAGGTGGGGTTGATTTTAATATTAAACTAAAATATTTGACCCCTAGTTTTTAAAAATAAATACCTTAATATTGCATAAGGAGTGTTTTCATGAAGTTAAATTATAATCTCTTTTTGAATAAGGAAATATCAATTAGGATATTCTTAACCAAGAAATAATAATATTATAGAAAACTAGGATTGAGTATACTTTTCAACGCAAATGATATTATTTCACCATCTTAATTATTTTAATAACTATTGATAAATGATTAAATTTTAACATTAACATAATTGATAATATATCTTGAATGGCTTTGAAATATCTTTCTAGAGCAAATACATATTAAGAAAATAATAATTGAGTGGAAAACATGATATATTTTCTAAGAAATAAAAATATTTTCTATTTGATATATTAAGGTAGAAATAAAAAGGGGTAAATAAAATTGTAATGGAAAATAGGTATGTAAGGTACATGAAAAAAATAGGGGTATTTTCATTCTAATAATATAACGGGAGGGGGTATTATCAATTGAATAATTGGAAGTAAAAACTAACATTAAGGGTATTCTTTAATACACTTGAACGAACGTGTTATACCATACTTTTACTAAGTGAACCCCACGTGTCTCCATGGCTAAATTATGAGTACAGATAACCAATTTCTCGCCTACTCCTTCTGCATGAAGACACGGAAAACTCTTTCTCTCTCTTTCTTAAAGTAACTAAAACATTATGTTTTTGATTCAAAATCAGTGCAAACTTATTTCTATTACTCACTTTTAAGAAATTTGCTTTGCATGTTTGTAATCCGATAAAACAAACATTTATGAAACTTCCTCCAATGTCAACCATTTTCTCTCTTACGAAACAAACATTACGAGGAAGAATCAAAGGTAGAGTTCTCCTCCTCCTTCAAAGTAGTGGTGGTGAGTGGCGATATGAATCTCTCTAGCAGAGAAAAGGTGAATGTAAATGTATAAATCTATAATTCTTTTTTCAATTCATGACGAATTGCAAGACGAATTCCAAACGATGACTCTCGCTCTCTGTGGCGATGTTGTGTTTCCTTATGCATGGGATTTTTTTCATGGAAAGAGTCGAACCAGAACTAATTATGATGAGTATCATCCATGATTTTGATCTAATGGCTTATGTATAGTTACTTGTGAATCCTTACCCCAAATTTGTGCCTGTGTTGTTTATAATAAGGTATTCGGTTCGAGTCACAATACACCTCACTAGGAGAAAATTAATACCATAAAATATGACGTGTAACGTCACATGTGATGACTCGTGGATATCCTCAAACACTTCAAGCTCAATCTCGATGAAAACAGATGACCCCAAGAACCAAGAGCATAATTGAATGAGTGAAAAAGACTACTAATTATATAGGAATCATTACATTATTATTTCTAGCAATATTATTGTTAGGAGATTTGCCCCTGGGAAATAGATTTCTTTGTGTGTTTTTCAAATAATCTTTTGTTTATTAAATATAATTTATCAACTTAATTTTAATATTATTTAATTAATTGTGTCGAAAGGGGTTGTCTCAACTATAAATCCCTACATCTCTCTCGATACGACATGCACAGTGGAATTTGTGGTTGTGATTATAAGCTTTATAGGGACATTGATCACATCTACCGTCCACATGAGCAAGAAGCAATTGACACATTTTGTGAAGAAATTGTCGTGTAAAGGGTCGTGGACTCTTTCCAGCTCAACGAACTCCTCATCCACCTCTCTTAGCAAATATGCTTATGAAACGATAACATCGTCATCATTATTGCTCATCGTCATTAATGTTGTCATTTTCATTATTATTGTCGAATTGGAGAAAATCGTCGAGAGTAATAATGTGGCTTAAGGGCTTCACAACAACTTTTCGTGATTTGAACCATTGCCATTAAACTTCAATTTATGCAACATTGTCGTCTTTTAGAGGAAGATATGTGTATGTGGATGCCAAACTATTGCTTCCAAACAAAATGACGTATTTCCCCTGAGAAATACGTGCCCTTGCTTTTCATTTTTTGACTTGGTTTTGGTTTTCCCTTGTTTTGGTTTGGATGTGGATAAGTTTTGGGGTGGTCTTTTTCTTGCGCATGTGATAAGTGTAGGGGTCATATAATAGGGGTTTAGGAATAGGGAGAAGGAGTTTACAGGCACAAAGGTGATCATGTTGGAATGGGGTTTACATAATACAACAACATTTACAACTGAAAATATGGGAGGGTCCAAAAATTTTAAAGCGACTCCTCCCATGAGACATTTTGTGTAGCTTTCCACCTTATCCGAAACTATTAGGATGTCTAATTTTCATGAAGGTGAAGCTCTCAACAATTTTACTCCATAATTTTTCAATTAATATCACCTAGCACTATCTAGAAAATTTGCTTATATCTATTTTTGCATAAAACCCCAAAAATCTCTATAAACAAATCACATGTTTTTTTGTTTATTTAACTAATGGAATCGGTGACCCAACGCCCTCTAACCACATGGGGGCATGTCAAGGATTAGGTCGGAGGGTCAATAAATGTTGATTTGACATATTTTTCACGAAAAGACACACTACCCCATGGTATTTGTTTAGATCATAGAGTCAGGGGCTTACCTTCTACCCAAGGTTTTTAGTGGTGAATATTCATAATATGGCGAATATTCCAGTTTTGAAAATTTTAAAAGGTGAATTTTCTGGCGCGGGTCAGTGACCTATTCGCCTAAAAATTACAGTTTAATTTTTAGGGGTCGACTTCGCCTACCCTTGAAAATATCCCCTATATAATCCTAGATTATTCACCAGGTAGAACACTACTATCTCACTCATACCACCTGGGGGCATATGTATTATCAAGTACAATAAACACGCGACAGAGGGCGGAGGCTACATACGCGCGACAAAGAGTTTGTTGACGCACGACAAGGAGAGTTTGTTAATGCGCGACATGAGGGTGGAAGCCGTAGATGCGCGGCATGGAGTGTTTGTTGATGCGCGACAAGAGTGTAGAGGTTGCAGATGCGCGACAGAGAGTTTGTTGATGCGGGACATGAGGGCGGAGGTCAGAGACACGCTGTGGCAGAGATTTGTTGCCGTGCGACAACAAACCTTGTTGACACGTGATAGAGGTTTGTTGTTGCGTGACAACAAGTTTTTGTTACACAGCACGACAAAGAAATCTCATGTCGCGTGTCTCAGAATTTTTCTATCACACCACTTGAAAATCAGGCAAAAACATTTCATGCAAACCCCAAAAATCACCTTTCCCGTGAAACCGGTTTCGGGGATATTTGCCAGGTATTTTCCACCTCTAATTTCCAAGAGGTCTCTTAAAATGAACCCCGCTTCTACTAGATTTGTCACCGATTTAAATGAAAATGACCTACAATTGATCTTTAGGGTTTCAAATTTCTATGTCGTCGCCTTAATCTTGTTGATCCAAATGCACGTGACCATGTTGAAACTTGAAACACACTTGTAGTGAGGGCATGCCGCTTGATGTGAATATAAAAAAGTAATAATAATCCACGAGTAGCAGTACATGCAAACGACAAAGATAAAGAGTAGAACAAAAGAGAAGAGATGACGGGACGAGAAGAAACAAAGAAAAAGGATAAGAAAAAGTGGAATCAAATTGATGGTGCATTCATATTTATTTATTTATTTTGCTAAAGTGGGTCGCTAAAGTTGATGACATTGCGCCAGTAGGAGATTATGAGCAAGCCACAATCTGTTAGAATTAATGGTGTTGCGAGGGATCTTTATGATAATGACGAGGGTTTCAACAAAGGGGATAGAAAATTTGGCGTCGAAATACACGTTGGCCGAGACATGAGACCCTTTCACTGTTGAAGATTAGATCATAGATGGATTCCAATTTTGTGAAACCACACACAAAGGCCCTCTCTAAACTAAATATTAGGGTAATTCAATTGCTTTTCTGCTATGCAGATTTAATTTTCAAGTAAATTGGAATCCCCAAGTATGGATCTATGGGATTGTTTATTTCCTTGTGTATTTATTGTTGGCGAGCATTCAATTTTTCCGAATGTCGAAGAGATAGGGTTCAATTCTCATAAGTGTGAGAAAAACTAGTTTTGTGTCCTTTTAGGTTATACTTGAGTTTTTACGTTATGAATTAGTGTTATTTATACAATAATAATATATATAAGATTATTATGTGTTTACTTAAGTTATTAATATATATTTAATATATGTGTTTATTTATTTATGTATATAAATTTTATATAAAATATGGCGGTCATATTTTAAATATTCAAGTAACATGTGATTGTTATTTGAAAATTTGCAAGTGTTTTACAATTAACATCATGAAAAAATTGTAAACAACCATCGAATCTCTGTGTGAAAAGGAAATTTAACTTGAGATTGTTAACTACGATTAAACTATTATGGGGATTTCTTGGCCCTTGGTTGAGTTGTTTAAAATTTTATTAAATTAATGTCTCTTATAATTGCGTAAACAAGGTTTTTAATCCAATTACATAAAGTTTCCAAACTAGAGTGAAGGTGGCTAAATTTGACAGGTGGGCAGAGAGCTCAACTACACATATCTATTTGGTCATTGATGTATATTCTTTTCACATCCCTGCATGTGGCTTAGTAAACATTATTTTTACTGTTAGCATTTACATCGACCTAAACTACATACATACAAAAAAATTATGTGTCTCGCATCGCATCCTTCGTACTCAATTATTATGTTGGCCCTGCACATCCCCTCTTTTATTGATTTCACATCCCTGTATGTGGCTTTCCGAACATTATTTTACTATTAGTGTTCACATCAAACCTAAACTACATTTTCTACCTTTAACGCTAAATACAAAATCTAATTAAAAATGTCCATGAAATTGACAATAAAGAACTGTAACATAGAGTTTTTGTATCATGCCTCGCAATGGACTAGGAAACAAATGATCTATGAAGGCTTGCACCATTAATATAAATTGCCATGATAAATAAACTAAATTATAATTTTCAAACCAATCAACTGAATGGGAAACCATAGTTTCTACGCTAAATAAAAACCCAACTAAAAATGTGCATGAAATCAATGATAGAAGGAACCCTTAAGATATAGTTTCTATATCTAACACATGTAGAGTTTGGAAGTCAAACATATGCAAGTTCCCTATCTACAAGTGATGACGATGGAAACTTTGCAATGTGACCAACCAACCCACCTCCCCATGCAATACACCAATGACTTCCACTCAAAAAATGATTAGTGTTTTCATATATTTGTCGAACAAGCTGGTGCAATAATCCTGACAAGAGTAGTATTATGTCACGTGTTCAAACCTTGGTGATAACATTCGTAGTTGTCGTTAATTTTATGCAAGAGTAGTCACCGTGAAAACCTTTCGTAATATAGATACATATGACAATAATTCAAATTTATCTGGTGTTAAGAACTTGGAATGTTAAGGATAAAGTCTTGGCTACAAATCCACAAGGAAAACTCTTACAAATGATACCTATTATTGCCTACGAGAGCATGGAGAATGACATAACATAATGGTCTATAAAGATGACACAAAACCACATGATCGGCCCTTTGTTTTGTGGTTATCAAATTCAACTACAATGACTTGACTTGGGATGATGAGTCCACTCAACGTGTCCCTATCTCTAAAATGTATCAGGACACAAAGAATATAATTCCCCTTATATGTATTTCTTCACATATCTTATCCTTAAAAAAAATCAATTCCTAAATTCATATATATACAAAAGTAAACATAAAGATTTTTATAAACAAGGTCTTTTTAATCCAATATGGAGCTTACACATATTTCTTGGCCTTAATTACCAAGGGCTAAAGAGAATCTATTTCACAAATTCCCCCGGGTATGATCCCGAATATTGTTGTTGTATATCATTGAAGCTATCGGTTTTTTAAGACTGTCATTGCTAGAAATGTTGTTGATAAAAACCCTTGTCGTTATCCTGCTAACTATATATAATAAAATTTATCTTGGTAAGAATGATTTCACCCATGGAATAGGTGTCGGACATGTACGTATTTAATTCCAACCTTTTCTCTAACTTTCCATTCACGTCTTTGTCTTTTCTAACAAATTGAAGCCCACCCATTTGTGATCCTTGACACCAATGCTCGTAGATGGATGGCACCACATGGAGTATCGATTGTTGGAGATATCACCATCAATTCCAGAAACGTTGGCCGTAGAAGTTTGAATTCTTACCAACTCTGTTACTTGTACAATTACATTTTAGAGGAGGCTCTTGACCACCCAATACCATGTTTTCACATACACCTGTCAATTGGGGACAAGAATCGTAAGTTTTATTCGGGATGGTTGTTTGCACATTTCTTGCTTTCCTACATTTACTCAACCTTACAATTGAAAGGGGGCAACCAAGGAGCAAACATTGTGGTTGGGTTTTGAATGAGTAACCTATTGAATTTCCCACATTTTCTATTTTGACTCTTTAATCACAACTTGCACTCACTTGAATGATGCAAGTGACATGAAGACAATAATGTCAAGCATAAATAACAAGTATTATTTTGGTAAGAACTATTCCACCATGGAATAGGTGTGGGACATGTAGGTTTTTAATTACCACCTTATTTCTAACTTTTCATTCATGTCTTTGTCTTATCTAGACAAATTGAACACCATCCAATTGCAATCCTCGACTCTGATGCATTTTGATAGATGACATCAATAGGGCTGTTGATTTTTTCTCGTTCTTTTCAATCACATTTCAAGTACTTTCCTTTAAACAATCACCATAAATAGTTACCCCTCTCTAACATTGCCACATGATACACCACCACCCGCCGTCTTGTTTTTAACTTCTATTCCACTCTTTTCCTTCATATAACTCACAAATCAAATACCTTAACCAACACAACTATACTTTGTACTTTTCTTACCTTTTTCCAAATATTTCTTCCACCGCATCCCTTTTGGCATTCACATCGCACTATTCACATGCAATTGCTAAGCCATAAAACTAACAAACGAAACACGGGAATATTTCATCTACAACTCTTCCAATGCAATGATTGACATCTTTCACAATTTGGAAAAGTGAGGCTTCAATTTCATATAAAATAAACTTTGTCCTAATGAATGATAGAAAACATATCTCAAATATGTGGAACGAAGCACATGAACCCTCTTCCATAATAATACAAAATTAAATACACAATTACCACGAGAAATATCTCATCTACTTTTAACTCTTATATTTTATATTATATTATGTGGTGGGTGGAGGAGAAATCCTACCCTATATTTGTTGCCAATAATTCATGGATGGGCCAAGAATGAATAGGGGCGAACAACGGTAGAGATTCATTCCAAAGTGTTTGGAAATAATAAGATAAGCAGGTCAACGATGGTAATGCATATTTGCATGCACATGATACATCATGATCACGCATGCATGCATGGCATGTATGTCATAACTTATTAATGATGACGATGACAGCAACAGATTTTGCATGTGCAGGGTCCGGTCATCATCCGACAACATACAGACTGTACACCGCACACGTGTCCACACCATGTACACTCGCAATTTTACTTTAAATACTGCCCCTGCTGCGCTGCACTTCGCCGCTCACATGCATTCAACTTTACAGTCACAGTTACGGTCACCGCCGCGGTTTAGGTTAAAAATAACGCCGTTATAACGTAGCACTTATTGCCGTCGCCGTCATATCACGGGAATAGGAACAGGAACAGAAACAGCGCAGACAGAGACAGGTGATTGGACGGCGATATATCGTTTCCGCGAAACAGGGGGCTCTCCGTGTCCGTCCGATGAGGCCCCTGCCTCGACGGAGGACTTATACGACGTTGGCACCTTCTGTTAAGAAGATGGTGTGCAAACCGACCAAGACTGTATTTTTGGAGTTTTATTTGTTCAACACAGAGGCAGAGGCATTGTTGTTTTCTAACTGGAGGTACCTTCATTTGCACCCTTGTTTATTTTGCATTGTTTTATTTGGCTTTCTGGGTTGTCATGGAATTTTGGAATTGCAACAGAGGTTTTCTGTGTTGTGCCAGAGTAATTTCTGTATTGTTTATGATAGTTCTCTTGGGATTTCCATGCTAAATGCCTAAAATTGTTTGTTTGGTGAAAGCCTCATTCAGGGTGTTCGACAGATTTTATCTTCTCTGGTTTATGTTTTTCTTTTGCCTTCAGATGTGCTTTCGTCGCTTTTCTTTCTGCATACCAAGCAGTTCTTTTCTGTTGAGAACCCAGACCTTGGAGACTGAAAAAAATTGAACCTAAACTTTTCTAAAAACTTTACTCGGAGAGTGACCCTTGAGGATTCCAATGCATTCCAGCTGAGGATTTAATGAAGCTTCCCCTGCAGGAAAATTTCTCAGCAGCCAGGTTTTTGTTAATTGTAGGAAGTGCCGGTTGGCTTTTGAGCCCGGAACTTTGTACAAAAAAATTAACGAGTATTTTTTTCCCTGATATAGGAGGGTTCCAGCTCGGTTTTGCTGCTTCCATGGAAAATTATGGAAATGAGCATAATCTTGTCTGACATCTTGTTCTTGAGCTGTATAATGTTATAATGCGTCAAACTGTCCATTGTTGGATTTCCATATGTTTTATGCTTAGCGTTTGAGCCTAGCAATTTGATTTTTTAAATTTTTTGTTCTGATGTAGGCTTGTAGGAGGGTTTCAGCTGGATTTTGCTGCTTCTATGGAAAATTATGGAAATGAGCATAATCTTGTCTTACATCTCGTTCTCGAGTTGTAGAATGTTATAATGCGTCAAACTGTCCATTGGTTGATTTCCATGCGCTCTACATAACTACATTTTGTAAATGCAGTAAAATGTTCTTCTTATTTTTATGCTTTTCTCCAATTATGCAGGATCTTTGTGGAACCCTTCCTTGTCTAAGCTCTTTACTATATACGTCACAAATGGTATAATATCCATTTGCTCGGTATTTGGAAGGCTTCACATTGATATGTTGCTCACTCACAGAAAAACAAGTTGACTGAATTTAATCCAAATATTGTTCAGCCATGGAAATTGCAAATTTTGCCATGGAATGTGCCGATTCCACATGTTGTATGTCTCCAATACTAGGCTGGCAGAGTCCTCGAATTTCTTTCTGTCAAGATATTCCAGGTGACAGATTTTCATTGGAGAGACTGAGAAGGGAGGAGATATTAGATAATTACTCGACAGATTTCGAGTTCTGTATGGTACAGAATGATGCAGATCCGGGTGTTTTTGGACAACCAATGCTCACAGCTGATGAATTGTTTCTCGATGGCAAGCTTCTCCCACTGCAAATTTCTCCACAGATTATTCATCAGGAGACGGATGATGCCACACCCACCATTGCTGCTGAGCCAGAACCAGAAACAGAAATGAAAGACGAAAACGCGGGAGCTGTTGAGAATGTGAGTCTAGAGAATGTACAATCCTCTGTAGAGTGTGGTTCAAATGCAGTACCTATTACATCCAAATACCCTACGCTCAGTCACAGATGGAAAGAGATCTTCAGGATTGGCAAGCTACAGGTAGCAACCTCAAGGGAGGGCGAGTATCAGGAAAACAAGAAAGGGGCAAAGAAGGAAAGCCATAGTTCTGGTTTTTCTTTGAAACAACCCCTGTCACCAAGATCCATATGGCCCTTCTCTAGGAGTAGTTCAGCAGGGGATGGAAAAGCCAACAGCGCATCTTGTTCTTTGGCATCTTCCCGGAGCAATTCAGCTGGAGATAATAATTATAAGACCAAGGTAAGCAGTGCACCATGTTCACGAAGTAACTCAGGCGGTGATTCCAAATTGAAAGCAAGGAATGCCTTGACTTCCAATTTCAATACAAAACCTGTAAGAATGTTTTCTAATTCTACTTGTTCATCTTCGTCTTCTCTCAATATTGCATCAGAACCGGTACATTTCAGTGTAGCTCCAGCACAGCAAGACACTAGCTCTTGTCCGATTTCGAGCACGCCCAAGGTATCTACTACTGCAGCCGAAGGGACTGAGAAAACCCTAGAGTCAATGTCTAAGCCTGGTGTCATATGTGACGTTAGCCCACCTGAGCTGACAACTCCTAAGAGTGTTAAGAAAAAGAATGGCCGCACAACAACAAAGGAAAAAAGGTCTCCAAAGAAAACCTCTACAGATGCAGTCCAAGGATCAACTCCAACTAGAAACAGGGGATGTGCAAGCCCGGGGAGGGCTTTCAAAATGAGGAGTCCATCTGGAAATTATGGAAGAGGAAGTCCAGTCAGGATCCTTGGGCGGTCAGGAGCAATAAGTGGAAGCCCGGGAAGAGCTGGATCAGGTAAATTCATGATCAAGAACCTTGACAAATCCAAGAAAGCAGGGAAGTCACAGGATTCTGTTTGGCCAGGAAGACACAAGGAAGGATTGAATGTGACCGATAGGACTAGTTCATACTCCAATGGAGTGAGAGTGCTGAATGTGCCTGTATGCATGGGCCATCCCAGGGTGTCTAATAACAGACTTTTTAACATCAGGGGATTGTTTTCCAGAAAGGATAAAGAATGTTCGCTTGTGAACTGACTTCCTGATTGGGAAACTCGCAATGAATTCTGTGAAAGGGTTTTCTACATGTGACATAAAATGCAACTCCATGATTTGCAATGGATATAATTGAATTTCACAGAAATCTTTTCAAGCTCGAAGTTGAAATTATTTCCTTTGCTGAAGTGGGCATTCTATAGCTTCAGTTATGTCTAGAAGTACCCAGCTTGTATATAAACTCACATGGAAACTATTTCAGAATTTCCATGGAACTACTCAGTTTTGCTGCTTTTTAACAAAACCCAAATATGAGATTTCTATGTAGATAGAGGGCTTGGATTTTATCCCACTCCAAGCATCTTTATATGGGCATTATATTATAGAAATAGAGTAAATAGAGGGCTTGAATATGTAGTCCACTCCATTCCAACCATCTGTGTCTTACAGAGACAAAGTCTCATCTGATCTGCTTAATAATGTTCTTCTGTTACTTGCCTATGATATGCTTATTTCAAACAATAGTGATGCATTACAACTGCTGCATTTTTATTTGTTATCTATACATGGTAGCATTGGTATCAATTTGATTCAAAGGTCATGTCCTGAGCCTTGTTTTTGGAGGCAAGACTCCCCCATCAGGATAGCCACAAACTGAGAAAACCATAGAATTTTTTGATCTGATAATAAAATATAGAAATAAAGTATGGTCTGCAATAAGATAAGATAAATTGGCCAATCAGATTGAAAAAGTACATTGTAAAGTAAGGAAAATCGGCCGATGGGATTGGAAAAGTACACAGATAAAGTAAGAAAAAGGAGTGCAATCCAGGTTTGAATTTGACAGCTATGTTCCCCACAAATTTAAAATATGAACATCATTTTTATATACATACATACATTTATCATTTTGATAGATGTAAGCATATACTGAAAATATATTGAACATTATTTTTTATTTTCATCAATATTGTAATAATAGCTCTGTTGTAAACAATTTGAACTGCATTATTATAAAGTTGCCATCACTGAAAAGATTCTTTGATGCCTATAGGTGGCTGACAAATTTAAATCCTGAGTGCAAGTATAATTCCTATAAATTAGAAAGAGAACAGGGGATATGTATCCTTACAAAAATTTAAGGTATAAGTTTTGATATTTAGTTTAAATATGTGCAGTTTTATTTATTATAAAGTTGGTCTTTTTAAAAGTTGTCTACACAATTCTTTGTTTTATGGTTCAATTTTAAACTTTTTTATTTTCAATTTTAGAGGTGCAAAAATTGATTGTTCTATTCGGGAGACATTAGTTGTCAAGAGAAAGATCTCAATAATTTTGCTTTTGTATTTTATGATCTATCCTTTTTCTTCCTGCATACTCTTATTTAAAATATACTTTTATTGTAGTACTATCAGCCTATTATAGTTACTAATGGACAATGATATATATATATATATATATATATATATGGTCATATCTACAAGTCTATCACGAAGTCACTTTTTAGTCGACTTTGGAGGAGAAATAAGGTGAATAAAAGAAGAAATCCTCAACGGGTAGAACATTGTGGAAGCAAAGATGTTGAAATAAATCAAATACCACTACAAAGAAAATGGCCGAGCATCTCTCGGACCTTGTAAGTGATCCAATCATGGTTAGGGAATTAAATGAATAACCGCTTTAGACCGTGTAGTCGGGATCTCAATGCTTAAAATGGTCGCACACAAAATCACACAATAATGGAATACCATGGAACTCATATCTTTATTGATTTCAATGGGAAATTACAAAACAACTAAACACATCTCTTAGCTTTATTTTGAGTTACAACTATTTAGAGACAAGGTCATTTCCTAAACAAACATGATTTAATCAAGTGTAAACCATCTTGCTCCTATCAAGTTTCTCCTTGTGGAATAATTTTCTATGAAGAAGAATCTAACACCATTGTCTAGTCGACGAGTTAGCTAACCAAGCCTCCCCTTTTGAAAAGGAACCCACTCGTTTTTCAGGACTCCCATAAAGAACCACCATATAAGTCTAAATGCTTCAGTGTCCATATGTGAAACATGTTAGCTCCCCTTTGTGTCTCTTTAACTTTTTGTCGGTTATATGCTCAAATTGTCAACAATGTTAGCATTTGACCTTCCACTGACACATGGCAACATTATGGTGTTTCCTAGAAGTTGTGTGCAATATGCAAGGTTGTCACAAAAGTAAAAGAAATAATGTTTTTCATCATGGAGAATTGATCCAAAAATGGATCTAGAAGTACTCAATTCTATGTATTTTGTTTTTGAAACTTGTAGTGCATACCCTTAGCATGTTCCTTATTTTGGAAATGGCTAAGTCGGGCTAACGGTGATCTAAACACCTTCGAATGACGAAAAAGGCCAATGTTGTTTTGTTCCGTGTGTTGAGTTGTGGAGCTAAATTACTTGATTAGTATGCAATGTAAAACTTCTTTGGAAAACACAAAGAACCATCATTGGTTAGGGAAACCGACATCAATCGAGCAAGGAGGAACTGACATGGGTTAGGGAGAACCGACGTCGGTTACCTGTGCGAGGATGTTTTAATTAACTCTCGGGAATTAGATCTATTTTTAGCATTGAAGTAAATCTATTGATTGTAATTGCATGGTTAAGTGCCATAGGTCTATAAACGACTATATAAGCATGAAAGCTAGGGTTTAGAAGTAAGTATTAATAAGAATTAAGAAGAACTTGCAAAAGCCGGTGAGAAAGATAATTCTTGGAGAAGCAAAAGCTTGATAGAAAGAAAGTCTTGTACATTTGAAAGGTGTGGAAGATTGTAAATCTTCATTGTATATCTTGTCAAATCTTTGGATAATAGATTGACTTGTTTCTCGGTGGATGTAGCCCACATTGGGTGAACCATGTTAAATGCGGTGTTGATTTATGTCTCTTGTTTTATATATTTCTTACGGTAGAATATGCACTTTTATTTGCATGTATGCTTAGATCGATATATTATCTCATACAATCTGTGTGCTAAACCCAACAACTAGTATCGAGCTTTGTTTGAGGGTTTTGTGTGTTGACAAATTTATTCATAGAGGGTTTTTGATTGAGTGGGAGCTACAACAATGACAGAAGAAAACAAATATAAAGTAGATAAATTTGACGGCTGAAATTATCAATTATGGAAGATGCAGATTGAGGATTATCTGTATCAAAGATATTTGTATTTACCGTTGGATGAGAAGTCTAGACCTATGAAAATAACTGATGAAGAATGGAAGATTCTTGACAGAAAGGCTTTGGGATCTATAAGATTGAGTCGACAACATCCGTGGCTTCCATATTACATAAGTGACTTCTACGACGGGGTTAATGAAATCTCTTGCTAATATATATGAAAAACCTAGTGCTTCAAATAAAGTTTATTTGATGAAGAAATTTTTTAGTTTTAAAATGCATGAAGGTGGATATGCATCTAGTCATTTGAATGATTTCGATTTATTGTAAATCAATTAAAATCGGTTGATATACAATTTGATGATGAAGTGAAAGCACTTTTATTCTTATGTTTTTGCACGATAGTTGAGATAACTTGATTATTGTTGTTTTTTTTATTGATAAAGCGGGTTGAAGGGACCCATTCCCTATTAATAAAGCAGAGGCTAGATCCTCTGGAAGGCAACATGCTTTAAAAGCCAAAAGTAAACAACTACAACTGAACACCAACTTCCAAAAGCATTAGAATAACCAAAACAACCTAAACAAAAATTACTTCCCACCCTGCGATGGAAAATAATCCTCAATGCTACCCATTCGACCCTTTTTGTTTCTCTACTTTTTACTTCGAACCACTTGCCTTGGTCAGTCGAGATAACTAGTGCAAGGTCACTAGAAATTGCCGAAGCAATCCTTTTATCTGACACAAAATCCCGATCTGATTCTGAACTTTCCGAAGTATGTCCCCTTTTCATTCCACCTACTATCATGTGATTTTCCGAGTTCCCATCTCAGTATCTTCCTTCTCTGTGGCTACTTTATTCATAGGGTCGGATTATTCGGAACATCCTTAAAATTTGAAGCGGATACCAAATGCAGTTAACAGAGCCCCATCCGCTTGAAGAAGTCGATCCATTCTTTTTTGTAGATTTCTGGTTTTTATTGACGGGACAAGAAGCTTGTAGATGACCCATTTTTCTGCATAATCTACATCGGAATGCAGTATTCTCATAGTCTAATATCTGGATATGCTTGAAAATTGCCAAATTTAAGATTGATCTGATCCGGTAATCCCTTGCTCAAATCAATTTCAATGCATATACGGGCAAACGAACACAGACCCAAATGTGTTCTATCCAAGTCTTCTTTGATAAACTTGCCCAAACCGTTACCAATATCCTCCAGGGCATACCATAGATGCAAGGGGAGGTTAGGGAGCCTAACCCAAACGGGTGTTTTGGCAACCGAATATGTGTTCGGATCAAAATTTGGAAACCATGGAGTTATAAATAAACCCGCATGTCCCCAGAACCACGGACCATCTGTCAGACATCACTGATAGTCTTCAGCTTCTCTAAAATGTACAATGAAAAAGCCCTTAGAACAGAGGGATATTTCACACTTATTGGTCCAAGTTTCGAATACCCACTGGTACAGTGCGGAGGAGGAAGGCCAGAACCCGTTAAACCTACCAATCACTACATCCTGAGATAAATTTTTGAAGTATTCCTCCACTTCAGGGTTCTCAATGATAACAGAGGGAATATCCTCGGCCAGATCGACTAGATAGGCCGGATTACTTGCTGTTTGTTTACCCAAGGAGCGGTCGGCTGCTTGTTTTCCAGTATGTCTTTGAAAGAAGAAGTCTTTTGGGGATGTTCCGGGCCACAATGGCCAGTAGCACCGCCACCAATGCTCCTGTTATTTTCTTTGTTTTGCCCACCCATCCCATCGAAATCCCGACGGATTTTGGAACCCTAGGATTAGGGCTCTGCTCCTCCACCTTCTTATCCCATCCACCATTACCGATCTCACCTCTGCCAGCCCGGAAACCCCCCGCGGCTAGGCCGTGGCGATCTTTCCTCTGCTGATCCGAGCCTTCTCGGCTTCATCATCATGCGACCTTACCAACATTCACAGCGTTCACGATTTTTCCCTTCATTCTCCCTCGAATTCCGTTCTCCGCTACCTCCTTGATTCACTTGGTAATTGTTATTAGTAATACAACATTTGTTAATAATATTTTGAAGTTTGATGATGTGGTTAGTATAATATTGAATGAAGAAATTCATAGGAAGAGTACGAGAGAAATCATCATCCTGGGAATGCTTTGAATGTAGAAAGCGGGGGTATACGAAGGAGAGATCCAAGAATAAGAGTAATGAGAAATCAAAGTCAATGGATAACATATCTAAATCTAGAAGTAAATGAATTACTTGTTGGAAATGTGGAAAGAAAGGACATGCAAAGAAAGATTTTTAGTTAAAGGACAAAGAGAACGAACAACCAGACAAAGGTAAAGAAGCAAATATTGTTACATCAGAGGTAATGTAAGATGCTCTTATTCTTTCTTTAGATAATAGAATTGAATCATGGGTTTTAGATTCAGGAGCTTCTTTCCATGCAACCCCTAATAAAGGTTATTTCAGAAATTATGTCTAGGGCAATTTTGGGCATGTTTATTTTGGTGATGATGAACCTTGTAGTATTACCGGTAAAGGGAAGTTCATCTAAAATTGTAGGATGGAAATACATGGGTATTGAAATATGTGAGGCATGTGTCAAGTCTCGGGATGAATCTTATTTTTACAGGGTAACTAGGTAAATGCAGGTTGCATGGTTACTTTTACGGAGACTCTTGGAAAGTCACCAAGGGTGCTTTTGTTGTGAGAAGAGGAAATAAGGTAGGAGCATTATATTTATCTATCTCAGACATTCTTGATTCATTTTCTACATTATTTACTTCAGATTCATATGCATGCATGTGACATAACCGGTTGGGCCATATGAGTCAAAAATGAATGCGATATTAAAGGCTAAGGGTAAGTTATCATATTTGAAATATTTAGATCTTGATTTACGTGAGCATTGTGTCTTTGGAAAACAAAAGAGAGTGATATTTCTCAAAGTTGGGGCAACTAAGATAGAGCAGAAATTGGAGATTGTACACTCGGATGTGTGGGGACCAACTCAGGTAGCTTCTCATGGAGGATCCCAATATTATGTTACTTTCATTGATGATGCTACAAAAAATGTATGGGTTCATTATATTAAATGTCAATATGATGTTTTTGAGTCTTTTAAAAGATGGAAGGCCCTTGTTGAGAATGAATCAAATTCTAAGTTAAAGTGCCTTAGATCCGACATGGTGGTGAATATCGTAGCAAGGCTTTCAATGATTATTGTTTAGTGAATGGGATACGTAGAGAAAGAATGGTTCCAAGAATACCACAGAGAATGGTGTTGCGAAAAAATGAACAAGATAATCATGGAACATGCTTTAGAAGTATGAGGATACATTCTGGATTGCCTTTGTAGTTTTTGGTAGAACCAAATGATACAACGGTTTATTTGATTAATCGTGGGCCTTCAAGTTCACTAGATGAATGAATACCGAGAGGAAGCTTGGACCGGAAAAGGGGTAGATCTTTCTTTTCTTAAAGTTTTGGTTCTAATCTTTTGTGCATGTTGATAAGGAAATTAGGAAAAAGTTGGATGCAAAATCTAAGAGATGCACTTTCATTGGTTATGGATCTGGTGATTTTGGTTTCCGTTTTTGAGATTTAGATAATTCTAAAATTATTAGGAGTCGTGATGTTGAATGGAATGAAAAGAGAATGTACAGAATCAAATTTTGGTACCCAAGGATGAACCAGTTGAGAAGTTTGTGAATGAAAATGAACTCTCAGATTTAAAAGTATTACCTACAGGGTTACACAGTAACCGGTGTCGGTTTACCCTTGACTCACATTGGTCAGCAGAACTAGTATCGGTTACAAAAGAGCCAAACCGACATCGGTTAGTAGAATCGACGTCGATTAGAGGTGACCGGCATCGGTCACTGACATATTTGGATACGAATGTCCAGGAGGTCCAGATTGAGCCTCTAGTACCCCAAACTCCTGTGAGAAGGTCACAAAGGGTAAGTAAACTTCTAGAAATATTTACACCTTCTCTATTTTATTTATTATTGACTGATAATGGTGAACCAGAGAGCTTTGAAGAAGCAATGCAGGATAAGACCCACGTTCAGTGGGAGCATGACATGAATGAGGAGATGGACTCCTTGGAACAAAACCAGACTTGAGATTTGGTTAAGTTGCTTTAGTAGGTAAGAGGACATTTGAAACAAGTGGGTTTACGGGATTAAGGAAGATGGTGGATAGAAAGATACAAGGCAAGACTTGTAGTAAAAGGATTTACACAGAAAACATGTATTGACTTTGGTGAAATATTTTCTCCTATTGTTAAGATGACTTCTATTCATACTGTATTGAGTTTAGTTGCAATAGAGGATTTACATTTAGAGCAACTAGATGTGAAGACGACTTTCCTTCATGGTGATTTGGATGAAGAGATTTATATGTAGTAGCCGTTTGGGTATGAAGTCAAGGGTAAGGAGAAATTAGTGTGCAGGTTGAAAAAGAGCCTATATGGGCTCAAACAAGCTCTAAGGAAATGGTACACGAGGTTTGATAGTTTTATGCATGAGCATGGTTACTTGAGATGTGAATCTGACCATTGTGTTTATTTCAAGAAACTTGAAAATGAGAGCTATATTATTTTGTTATTGTATGTGGATGATATGCTTATTACATGATCTAGTATGCGGGACATTGGTGAGCTTAAGGGAAAGCTAGCTCACACATTTTCTATGAAGGATTTAGGATCTAAAAAAGAATCCTTGGTATGCAAATACACAGAGACAGGAAAAACAATAAATTGTATTTGTCTCAGGAGGATTATATCTACAGGGTGTTATAAAGGTTCTAGATGTAAAATGTAAAATTTGTTAGTACACCCATGGTTAGACACTTTGAATAGAGTAAATATCGGTTTCCATCATCACATGAGGAGGTCAAATACATAACACGAGTGTTATATGCTTCAAAGCAGTTGGTAGTCTCATGTATGCTATGGTTTGTACCAGGCTAGACATTGCACAGGTAGTGGGAGTTGTGAGTAGATATATGACCAATCCAGGTAAAGAGCATTGGAAAGAAGTCCAATGGATACTCAGGTATTTGAAAGGGACATCTAACATGTAGTTATATTATAGAGGTTTAGATATTTCATTATGTGGCTATGTTGATTCGAGATATGGTGGAGATCTGGATGGTAGGAGGAACACTCTTTGGATATATTTTCACAATAGGTGGGACGATAGTTAGCTAGATTTCAAGATTGCGAAAGGTTGTGGCTTTGTCTATTACAGAGGCGAGTATGTTGCACTACATAGGCTAGCAAGGAGATGATATGGATGGTTAGGTTCGGGGAAGAGTTGGGAAATGAGAAAGATGAATGTAAATTATTCGGTGACAATCAGAGTGCAATTCATTTGGCAAAGAACTCAACGTTTCATTTGAGAATGAAACACATTCAGTTGAGGTATCACTTCATCGACATGTATTGGAGGATGGGCAGTTGAATCTAGAAAAGATTCATACGAGCGAGAACCTGCGGATATACTAACGAAGGCATTAACAAAGGATAAGTTGAAGCTACACTCCACTACTTGGTGGTCTTCAAGTTTGAGACTTGAAGAGGAAGAAACAGAGCTAAGGAAGGATCAAAGAATGATGTTGTACATGTATGGTGCAATAATTAATCTCCAAGTGGGATATTTTGAGTTGTGGAACTAAATTACTTCAAATTATTATGCAATGTAAAACTTGTTGGAAAACATACTAACTTTCATTAGTTAGGGAAACCGACATCGATCACCTAGGACTAATATCAGTCAGGGAAGGAGAAATCGACATCGGTTAGGGAGAACCGACGGCATGGTTACCTGTGCAAGGATGTTTTAGTTAACTCTCAGGAATTAGATCTATTTTAGCATTAAAGTATATCTATTGATTGTAATTGCATGGCTAAGTTCCCTAAGTCTATAAATGACTATATAAGCACGAAAGCTAGGATTTAGAAGTAAGTATTAACAAGAATTAAGAAGAACTTGCAAAATTTGGTGAGAGAGAGAATTCTTGGAGGAGAAGCAAAAGATTGAGAGAAAGAAATTACTGTACATTTGAGAGGTGTGGAAGATTGTAAATCTTCATTGTATATCTTGTCAAAGCTTTGGATAATAGATTGGCTTGTTTCTTGGTGGATGTACCCGACCTTTGGGTGAACCACGTTAAATTTGGTGTTGATTTATGTCTCTTATTTTGTATATTTCTTCTGGTAGAATATCCACTTTTATTTGCATGTATGCTTAGATCTGATATATTATTTGTATAACCGGTGTCCTAACCCCAACACCATGTGGTAACTGTACGACAGTCATGGAACCATCGTGACGGCTACGTAACCACCACTCTTCACATAGTAGCGGTTGCACAACTGCCACGACGGTTGTGGGGCCGCCACCTGCATGCACCGGCGGATTGTCTGTGCCAAGGTGGTCCCAACCACTTCTCTACAAACAACGGTGGTTTTACACCCGACGACACAAAAATTAGGAATTCAAATAGTTACAAATGTTTGGGATTTTCAAATCAGTTCATTTCACCTTTCATTTAGTCTTTGGGCGATCAATTATAAATACAAGCACATTTACTCATTCTAGCAAGTGATTTGGAGTGAATTCAAGTGTGAGCAAAGGAGGAAGTTGGAATTGTTCTTGTTTTGTTCATAGACAATGAGTTCTTTCTTGTTGAGGATTGTAAGCAAGTAATGCAAGTAGAAGGAGCTTGAATCCTTCTTGAAGGTCATCTTTTGACAATAAACTTGTATTGTATTAGAGATTTACATAGTGAAGGGAAGCAATTGCTTACCCAACTAGATTTTTCCCACATTGGGTTTCTCCAAGATAAAATCCTTATTTCATTATCTTTCATTTCTCATTTTTGGAAGCACAATGGAATGAGTGGGGCCGGGGGGGTGAATTAGTCTTTCAAAACCTTAAACAATTTCAAATTAACTTGCAAACACCATTAACATTCAAACACTTATTAATGTGATCTTAAAATTTTGCAACAACCATCAACAAGAGAAAAACCATGAGAGAGTACACAATAACACAAGATATAAGTGGGAAACCTTCAAGGGGAAGAAAACCCATTGAAAACCTTTGTTGATATTACTCACAACAAAAGACTCAAGTGAATATTACACATCACAAGAGATTTCTTTAGTGAGACACCAACCCCACAAAGAGCACCAACCCCTAAACCCTTGTTGATATTACTCATAATAAGAGACTTGCATGAATATGACTCATCAAACAATATTTTGATTAGAAGACCACTAAAGATATGCATCCAACACACACAACTAATAATAGTGATCAAATATTCAGCTCATACACCTTCAAACTTTCTTCAAACCCTCTTTCTCCTAACTCACTCAAACTTGGACTTTCATGGATTGAATTAGATGTGAACCCCGAACATAAGCTCTTTAACCTTCTTCATACTTTTACACACTCTCTTAGCTCGATTTGATTCCTTGAATCACTTTTACTCTCTCACCTAGCTCACACTTTTCCCTCTCTTTCAACTAGTTCAAAAATGAACCAAAACATTCACTTTATATGAATCTCAACTCAAAAACATAACATAGGTCAGTCCTAACCCAAGAGCTCGACCATACCAACTTAAAAACATAACATTACACTCATACAAATTCATAAAATGGACCTATGTAGGTCATTTAAGCACCAAGACACAAGACAAGCCCAAAAAGGCCTAAAACCCATCACTAAGCTCATCAAAGACCTCTAAACACATCACCATGCTTAGTCAAGCCTCCAAAGGCCTCACACATGTCAAACACATCATAACAACATCATCCATGCTCGCACCATGCTTTGCACCAATCATTTTCTTCATAACACTACCAAGTAGGACCATTTCCTACTCAAAACAGTTAGAACAACTCAACTATGCCATGTAACCTCTCATCAGAAATCCACTTCCCAGTAAAACACATCCATGCTTGTTATACCTCATGAAACATCCAACAATACAAACCACACCTCTTTTACTCTTCAACAAATTAAATTGCTAGAAAGTAGTTTTGGAAACTCAACTAGTTTTCACCCTTTCTGTCACTTTCAAGACCTCTAAATTACTTTAATAGGAAAAAAATTCATCCCTCTTAACTCTCAAATGGATATAAAACATCAACTAATCCAAAACATGGGTCTTCTACATCAATCTTCTAGCCAAAGTAGTCTGTCTTGAACCAGTCAAAATAGGTCAACTTGTGACCTCAGCTATGAAAGCTCAGTACACATTCAAAGCTCCAAAAACATGAAACATGTCATATTGAATGTGTAAAACACCTCAAAGGCCATTAGACTCCATCATCAAGCTCACAAGTGCTCAAGCACTTCCATTTTCCAACATTGTTAAACTACCCTTTTGGCCCAAAAATTAGTCAACCTATTTTGACTTGTGCAGGTCATCAAATCACCTAACCAAGCTTTGAAATGACTTCAAACATGTAGCATAGCTCCCATAGATATCATAACACCAATTTAGACTTAGGGTTTGATGGAAAACTTGTGATAAAATACTTCTTTCCTGGAAACAAACAAATATGAGTGGGGTCCATTCACTTTCATGAACTATAATCACCACCATATGAAATATGGAAGAGTCCTCTCCATAATCCAATCATCACATTTGATGATCCAATCCATTCTGGGCTCATACAAACAAGATTTCTTCCATCACTATCAAACTAGGGTTTTGGAGGGTTTTTACCTTCTTACCTTCTTAACAATCGTTCATAAAGAATATCCCCTCATTTAACCTCATTCCAACTTTGAAACCTTCTTAGTTACATGTTCCATCATCCATGAAAGGCTTAGGGGTCCATGCAAAGGCTAAACATGTCATCCAAGAAATATTTCTCATATCAAACTAGAAAACATGCTCTTAAGAACCCTGTTTTGGTCTAAACCTCATATCTTGCAAAAAAATCATCATGGAAACCTGATTTTTTTCCCACAACACCATGAAACTCTCTGCTAACATCTCCAATTATCACTTTTCCACAAATATCTCTACATCTTCACCACCACTAGGACTTGCATGACTAGGTCTTGGGGTTTTGCATGTTTTAAGTCACAACCAAGTGAACTAACATAATAACCATGCATGAAACCACTAAAAATTGCTTATACATGTTGAATATGATGTGATGTACCTTCCTGAGTGTTTCTAAGATCTCATACGCTTCTGCAAGTGACTATCATGGCTTATTAAGCCTCCAAACACTAAGATTAGGTCTAGTTTAGACCTAGACCAAGTAGGAAAACACCATACCTCTGCTTCCAAGATCTCTAAAAGGACCTAACACACCTCGAAGACATGTCTCACATATTTTCATGCTTCCATGAGCTCATATACCTCTGCACCTTACTCTTATGCTCCATTTGACCTCCAAGCACATAGACTAGGTCTAGATGAGCACATGCAACTGAGTCCACAACCTGTACCTGCACTCTAAAGCTTATGTGAGTGCCTCAACACTCCCATATCATTCTATCCATTCCTCTACCATTCTCCTCAATCCATCATGCAACTTGATCCACCATGCTCTATCACCTAGGCTAGCTAGGTCACCTAATTGGGCCTACTAGGCCAGACCATTCTCTCTGTATCCATACTTGCCACCATGTCACATCTTGATTGACCATGTCAAAATCATGTTGAGAATCTTCTCACACTCCTAGATCATCCTCTTTCTCATTAACAAGCTTTTACATCAATGACAACACACAAACTCACACATGCCAACATCATTTTCGGTATTGTGTGAATGATTCATGCATAATATATTGATAATAAGGAATTTGGTAATTGTTCATTCATTATCACCAAGATAGGATCTATTTATCATTTAAAAGAGAAAGTTTATGGATCATATCGGTATTAGAGCAGCGATTAAGATAATTTTATTTGTGGTTTAACTTGTGTTGAAATTTTTAGTTAGATGCCCCTCACTTGAAAGGGTAGTGAAAGCGGTGAAGGTATCCTCATTCCTTTTGAAGTAGATATTTCCACCAAGAAGTGGAAGAAAGGAATCCAAAACATGGCTCGTAGTGGAGATGCATGTGAGACTAAAGAAGAATGTTTCTATAAGTTGGAGGTGGATGTGGCAAGTCTATCCAAAGATGTGGGCAATATTTCCTTATCTATGGGAAATTTGGAGTCCATCATGGGATTGCTCATGGATAAACTTGGTGTTCCAAGAGAGACACTAGGATACCATAACGAAGAAAGTGATGAATATGAGGAAGATAATCCATGTTCCAACCTTACTCCTCTATTCAAAGTGGAGGCAAAGATATAAATTCAGCCTTATGATGGGGATGTGAATTCCGAGAAGCTAGACCATTGGTTAGCTCAACTTGAGGTATATTTTAGTTTGCATCAAATCAATGAGAGTCAATAGATTTCATTTACAAGGTTAAAATTAACCAATCATGCTTTAACTTGGTTTAAAATTTATTTTCATTAGTTGGTGGTTAAGAAACCTCCTCCTATTTCTAAGTGGGATGAATTTAAGATGCTAATAAAGAATAAATTCTATCCTATTTGTTATGAGGAAGAGAGGTCCATGTATTGGCAATATCTTAGGTAGAAGTAAGGCCAAAATGTGTAAGAGTACACCAGTGAATTTTGAAAGATAGTTGTCCAAATGAAAAAAGATGTAGTGGACCAAGACATTTTACTGAAGTAAGTCAATGGATTTGAGCCACTTGAGGAGACCCATTCTCTTGGCCAAGCTGGTGAATATAAATGAGGCTTGTTCTCAAGCCCACTATCTAGAGATGGAAAAGAAGAAGAGTTCATCTACCTCTCAACATGCTTCAAACAAACAAGGTGACACCAAGAAAAAGAGAAAGGAAAAGGGAAAGGTAAGAAGAATGCTACTTCCATTTCTAAGAAGGATACTAAAGTTCATTGTGGTCATTGTGATGTTGACACTCATTCCGAGGAAAAATGTTGGAAGCTCCACCTAGAATTACATCCCTTCAAGAATAAAAAGAAGGCCATAGATTCCCTTTAAGGGGAGGAAATATTTTGCAGTGAAGAGGTGGATGAGATAATGTGTTGTACCTCCATCCGTAGAGAGGTATGTTTGGGTAGTAATAATGATGTTCAAGAGAATGAACTTACTAAGATTTTTCTTATAAAAATCTAAATGAAGAAAACCAAAGTGGGTGCTTTTTTATGCTTGTTCTCGAGCTAATTTGATAAGTAAGGAGTTATTTGATAAGCTAAAAGTAGAGACTTGCAATAATCCAAATCCGTACTCATTGGTTTGGGTGAAGAAAGGCGTAGACATCAAGGGTACCAAGTAATGTAAAATTACGTTTGGTATTGGTAAAAAGTTCATTGATGAAGCTACTTTGGATATTGTTCCACTTGATGTGTGTGGCGTAGTGTTTAGCAATCCATACTTATATATCAAGGATGTTATCTTCATGAGAAGAGCCAATTGATACTGCTTGGTTAAGGATGGTAAGAGTTACATCATTTTAGCCTTTGCAGGAGACTCAAAGATCTCTTTCATAAGTGCCTCAAAAGTTAAGAAGCTTATTAATGTTAGTGAGAATTTTTCATTACTTATTTTGAGGTATATACAAGAAGATGAGGTTGCTGCATCTAAGACTACTTGTAGCATGTTTAATAATAAAAATAAGAAGTAGATGAAAGAGTTGGTTCAACAATTTAGGGAACTTTTCCAAGATCCTATAGGGTTGTCCCGGTTAGTACAATTGAGCATGAGATACAATTGCTACCCAATAGTCCACTTCCAAACTTAGGATTGTATAGGAATTCCTTAAAGGATGGCAACGAGGTAAAACAACAATTACAATCTTTGATTAAGAAAGGTTTGACTAACCAGTTTAATGATATGTTATCTAGACCTCCTTCAATTTCAGCTATGGGAACTTTAACTCTTCTTAAACCATTCGCATATGAAGCATATCAAGAAGGTTATAAGAAAGATCTCGTATTTTGGAGAAATCTTTCAACAAAAACCTCCAAGTGAGGGATTTGCACTTAGGGGAGAATACTACTTCCAGGATGGGCTACTCTACAAGAACGAGAAACTTTGTGTGCCTAAGGGGAAAGAGTTCAGTTGATGAGGGAAGCACACACTTCTAAGGTGGCTGGTCACTTTGGTGTGACAAAGACTGTTGCACACTTACATAGGTATGTTTATTGGCTAAACATGTAAGCATAAGTTGTCAAATTTATTAGGGGTTTTGTTTTATGTAGTATAAGCAAGCCTAGTAATATAAAGTTGGGTTTATATATTCCATTACCAGTTCCTTCCCGACCATGGGAAAGTATCTCCATGTATTTTTTGGGCAGTTTTCCTACTTCCAAGAAGGGTATGATTATATTTCTTTGGTAGTGGACCGGTTCAGTAACATGTGTATTCTCATTCATTGCAAAAAGACCATTAAAGCTAGTGATGCAACTAAGTTATTTTTTGCTAATGTGTGGGTTCATTTTGGTTTGCCTAATTCTATTGTGTTACAAGGGACTCATGGTTCATAGGAAATTTTTGGTCTACTTTGTGGGAGAAGATGGATACTAAGCTAAAAAGGTCTACTATTTTTCATCTGCAGACAAATGGGCAAACAGTGGTGGTAGACCGTACCTTAGTTAAGCTCTTTAGGGGTTACAACAAGCAAGCATACTAGGATATGGGATGAGAATTTGGTGTATATCCAACATTCTTATAACAAGGCAGTTCATGCTTCTACCAATAAGACTCCTTTTGAAACATGTTTAATTTATTTTACTAAGAGTGCATTTGATGTTGTTTTGAGACTACCATGCAAAGACAACTTGAAAGTGGATATAGAAGTCCAAAAATATGAGAATTTCATTTTGGAAATTCAAAAATACACATCCAGTACATGAGAGGTTGAAAGAGTCACATGCTAAGTACAAAGCAAGGCATTATTAACATAGAATTGAACATTCTTTCCTTTTTGGTGACAAGGTATAAAGGAAAGGCTACAAGGTAAGGCTAAGAAACTCAAAAATCTTCAATATGGTTCATTTAAAATTCTAGAACCAAGTGGGTAAGAATGAATTTTACTTGGATTTTCCTCCTTATATGAACAATTTTGAATGTTGAGAATTTACGTCTCTTTGAGCCCTCTATGTTGGATTAGGAAGAAAAGGGATTGGTGCTTTACCATCTATTAAAGATCTTTCTCGAGACAGTCAGGTTGGGATTTTACGAAGATGTGGTATTGCAGTGGAAAGAGAGGACAACACAACATGAAGTACAAGACAGGTGGTTGATTGGGTTGAAATGTCAATTGCCTACCAAGGCCAAGTGGTATTCTAGAGAAGATGTGGGGAAGAAATTTCCTCACCTCATTAGTCTTTGGAGAATTTTAGGGACGGTTGGGGAGGTATGATCCAAAAATGGATCTAGAAGTACCTAATTATATGTATTCTCTTTTTAAAACTTGCAATGCATACCCTCAACATGTTCATTGTTCTAGAAATGGCTAAGTCAAATTGATGGTGATCTAGACACCTTTGAATAAAAAGGCCATTGTTGTTCTATTTCGTGTGATAATTATACGATGGTCACGAAACTGCTTTGTGATGGTTGTTGAACTGCCACTCTTCACAGAGTAGTGGTTGTGCAACCACCATGGAGGTTGTGGGACCACCACCTACAAGCACTTGATGGTTACACAACTATCACGACAACCCCCGTATCTGTCATTCTACAAACAATGGCATTTCGTAATCACAATGTCAAAATGAGGAATCCAAATAGTTGCTAATTTTTGGGCTTCCCAAATCAGTTTGTTTCATCTTTCCATTCATCCTTTGGGATAGAAAACTATAAATACAAGCACAATTATTCATTCTAACAAGTGATTTAGAGTGAATTCAAGTGTGAGCAAAGGAGGAAGTTGGAATTGTTCTTGTGTTTTCCATAGATAATTGAGTTCTTTATTTTTGAGGATTGTAAGCAAGTAATGCAAGTAAAAGGAGCTTGAATCCTTCTTGAATATCATCGTTTGAAAATGAACTTGTATTATATTGGAGATTTACATAGTGAAGGGAAGCAATTGCTTACCTAGCTGGAGTTTTTCCCACATTGGGTTTCTCTAGGATAAAATTCTTGTCTCCTTGTCTTTCATCTCTCATTTTCAGTATTGTGTGAATGATTCTTGCATAATATATTGATAATAAGAACTTTGGTAGTTGTTCATTCATTATCACTAAGATATGATCTATTTATTGTTTAAAAGAGGTAGTTTACGGATCAAGATTGGTGATGCATATTTCAGAAATCAACTATTGATGTACTCTTTCTCATTTATTGAATTATTATAATAAAATTCATCCTACACTCTTATTGAATACCACAATATTCATTTGCCTCCTATCGAACATCGCAACATATTACCAAGACTTATATTGACAACTTATGTTTGACAATCTATCTCTAGATGGTATGTTAAACTAATTCCAACTTGGTATACAATTCTTCCACAATGTTCTCCAAAATTCTTGGCCAACTTCATATCCCGATGAGGTATAATGCTCTAGGCAATCGATACATCCTAAAAATGTTTAATTTTGTTTTTTAAGTGTGTTGCATCATTATTTTTCTTGCTTGTAACAAAATGAGCCATTTTGCACAATCTATATACAATGAAAAATATTAATGGCCTTCATGAGATCTAAGAAATATTAAAACAAAGTCCATGCTTATGTGTTTCCATGGTCTTTCCGAAATATGTGATGTTTGATACAACCCCGCATTTTGACTTTTACCTGTTTCCAATTGAAAAAAATTATTGTATTTTAACTATTACGTTTTCCAATTGGAAAATTTTACATCCATACACAAATTTCTTCACATCCATACCCATCTTAGGCCAATAATAACTTCCAACGAGTTTACATAGTGATTTATCAATGTTGAAGTGACCAACTAATCCTCCACTATGTTTTTCTTTGATCAAATTCTCTCTCGATATAGGCCCTCAAGGTGCACAAAAATTTTGTCCTTTGAATAAATATCTTCTTGAAGGAAATAATCCATCCATAGAGTGATGTCTATACTCAACGAATCCTTGTATTTTGTCCATTCATCAATAAAGTCTTTGTCTTCTTTGTACAAGTCCTTCATAGAGTCTAACCCACTTATACTTGCATTTCATTCAACAAGAGATGCATTCTACTTAATGCATTTGTAGTTCTATTTGACGTGTCACTTCGCGTTTCAACAAAAATGACTAGCTTTACAAAAATTCAACCCACTTCATATGTTTTATATTTAACTTATCTTGGTGGTTTATGAAATGCGGTGTTTGATGCTCTATTTATAAAACACTCTTTGGGAAAAAAATAATTCATCCACTTCTTGAGAGATTTCACTATGACATAAAACTCATGATCATAAATGAAAATACTTGATTTGCTTGATTAGCTTCTCGGTAAAATAAGAAATAGGATTTTCTTCTTGACTCAAAATTTCTCATATTGTTGTTCCACTAGCATCATTATTAATTTGGAATGTCTTGTCAAACTATGGGAATGATAGAATTTGCTAGTTATGATAAGAAGAGAAGAGATACATATAGGTAATGACAATACCACTTTATCTATATGATGTTTTCTATAGTGCCCCATGCCACTTCACCCAAATGATGTTAAGTACGGGCATATGTTGTGACCCTTTTCAATGCATTTAAAAATCTATTTGACTTTCTAATTGTTAGGTAAACTTAGTTTATTTAATTAATTATGCATTGTATTAGGTTATTTATTATTTGGTTATGTATTTAATAAAAAAAAAATTCTCGTATTGTTTATTTGTTGCATTATTGTTGAAACCGAATGTTTGTTATACTTGTTTGTATTTAGTTGGTTATTGTTTCCCGGATGGTATTTTGGAAGCTAATGTAATTAGGATTATTGTTGCCCCTGTGCGGCAACAAAAACCCTATTTGTATTCGGCTATCCAATATCTATAAATATTGTACCCTGCACCATTGTACTTGATTTTGATCATTAATAAAATATCACAAGCTTCCATCCATGTTTTAAATTTAGTACGGATCTGGTTGAAGCTCCTGACAAGGTTGGAGAAAGGTTACAGAGGAAGGAAAAGTTTTGGAGAAGAAAACTACTTCATCGGAGAGCCGATGCTTTGCACTGCCAGCTGCTTCCCGATCTCAATGCGGTTCCAAAACCTTACATTTTGATATCTAGGTAAAAGTAAAGAATTTTTTTGCCTTGGTGCCCTCAGCACCAAGAAAATTTGCTTCCTGACACTCACAATTTTGTTTTAAAAATAATAATTTCTCCTCAATAAGGGGTTTTACCTCTAAATCTAGAGGATTGGTTAGGAATAGATAATATTATCTATTTATTATCAAATTTGGAGGTCTATTGAGCTATTCATGTAGCCTCCACCGAGCCAAAAACTAATCTTTGGCTATTGGAAGTGAGTTGATAGATCTTGTTCAACCAAACTGGGCATTCAATGATCCACCAAGTTGTTTTTTTTTTCCGAGCCCACCTTGGCGACATCTCCCACACATCGAGCCAAGTTCCATTGTGTACCATCGTGCCTGGTTCTACATTGTGACCGAGCTGAGAAGGTTGGAGGTGAGCCTTCCGTATATAACCAAGTTGAATTAGTTGATCTTCAATACAAAGTAACATTGCATTCGAAAGCGAGATTTACGAGTTGGGCGAGCAAATGTCCATCTATCCGGCCGAACATGACGCTTGACTCAACATTCTTGCAAACATGCAAGGTAAAATACGGAATACAAAAAATCAACAAAATAGTGGCCTCTACAAAACGATGAAAACCATCTAAACAATAAACAACGAGATAATACAAACAAAGGCAAAACAAAACTTCAAACAAGCGGTGAAGAAGAGAAGAAGTTCGAGATCCATTTTTGGTGGCAACAAACCCTAAACACCCTCCATCTCAACACTACGTGGACCTCCATCACGGAGCCACATATTTATTTTGAAAGGTTAGCATTTTTACGTATATATAAATTGTAATTGCTTCATTGCATTGTATAAGCACTATGAGTGCTAGTGTGGTTAGAGGCAACGACTTAGGAGTGAAAGGTTAAGAGTTCGACCCCACTCAAATTCAATTTTTTTTTTTTTAAATTGACATTTAGTGACATATTTGGAAAATTTGACACCTCTAGAGGCATTAATAGATTCAAAACCTCCGCTAAAATCCTTAGTCATAACTAAAGCCACTGCTAAAAATAGCAAAAAAAAACCCTAAAAAAAAAAGGTCATTTTTTTCTCCTAACATTCTTATTTTTTGATTCTGGACATCGTTTTTACAAAGGAGGGCTACCTAAAAACTTCATTTGAGCTATTTTTTTAAATTTTTTAACTCGAGAGAGCCATATTGGGCTCTGAGGCCACTGGGGAGTGGCCCAAATTTTTTTTTCATGTCATTCAATTTTTCAAAATTCTTGAATGTAATTGTATACTTCAGTGTATTATACTAATTTTCAAGTCGCCATAGTCAACTACAAACATTGTAACTACTCAAAAACTAGTAGAGAATTATTATCAAAAATAGTGAAATTTGGTTCTAAAACACTCACGAGATCCTAGATCTCATTCACAACATTCGGTATATACAGTGCCTTTGGGAAGCGCTTACAGGTAAATCCTTCATGACTACTACTGCACTTAACACCTAATATAGCTGCAACAACTTTGTCTCAGGCATCAACCCTTTAAATCGAAGGGGAGTAATAAGGACACAGTGCACACACTCTGAGCCCTCTCATCCGTCCGTGAATGATTGCACGAATTAAATACGGACTGAGAAATTATCCGAGTATATAACAAAGTTACACGCATGTATGAGGATATTTATTTGAGTTAGTGTCAATAATCGCACTGCACCCCTTTCGAGATCTTGTCTTGGTACCAAGTATCAAATTCTTTCATATACATTAACGCCTCTTTCACGTACCAATCGGGATATAGAAAGGAAGATCTTTTTCCACGTACCGACGGGTATATCAGAAGGGCGCATATATAGAAAGCTTCGGTATATGAGACTGATGGTATATAGATTGGGAGATCTTATACCTGGAGTGATAAGAGCTTAACCCTATCAATGAATTCTGCAAAATGGGTACCAATGCCCCCAAATTCTTTCTTCCATATTCACAACTACGTAGAGGAAACAACTATGTTTCCCAGAAGACAAAAATCAAGACACAACTTGAGTTTGAAGAAATCTGGCCTATTGTGAATGGTACTCTGACTAGATAAACTACTGATACCACACAATAACAACAATTTGATAGATCATATCAGAAGGCCAAGCTCATCATCTTGTTTGGAGTGTCTGACGATGTGCAACCCCACATTCAAGATGCCAAAACAACCAAAGAAGCATGAGATAAGTTAAACATGGTGTACGAGGCCAAAAATAAGAATGTCATATTGAATTTGTAGAGTGAGTTACACACACTAAAGTTTAAGAAAAATGAGAAAATCAAAGCTTTCTTGAGAAGAGTTGCAGAGTTGAGGGCTTCACTTCTAGCCCTAGGAGAAGCGGTCACTGATGAAGCTCTTGTTCCCATTGTTCTGAGAGCTCTCCCTCCTTCATATTGCATTTTTGTAATAACCCCTAAACTTGTCGAGATACAACAATGACTTTCGAAAATTTGGTTAACCTACTACAACAAGAGGAAGCCATGTATAATAAGGATGATGAAGAGGAGCAGGCACTTTCTTCTCATCAAAAATGGAAAGGAAAATGGAAAGGAAAACCTAATTCCTATAAAAACCCCAAAATCAGAATTAGAATCAACAAGGGGATAAGCAATAGAAGAAGAAATGTCTAATTTGCAAAAGAGGACATGAATTGAAATATTTTTGGTATAACACTTACAAGAAAGGTTCATCAAGAAACTTTGGACCTCAACACCAACAATCTCATAAGGGACATACAAACTACAATCAAGGGCAAAAAAAGGGAATTGGAAAAGAAAACCCTATCAACAAGGAAATATTGTTGAGCAAGAAGAACATTCAGATAATGAATACTACTTGTACACTGCTCGATTAAATAAACCATCCATGTCATCTAGTGATGTCTGGTATGTTGATTCGGGAGCCACTTGACACATGAACAACCACAGAGACTAGTTTACTTCAATGAGGGACATGCCTTCAAAAAACCATGTTTTGTTAGGTGATGATTCTTCATACATAGTATAGGGGATTGGGAACATTTCTCTACCCTTGGTTCACGCAACTGTAGATTTTAAGATGTACTATATGTCCCTGGGTTGACTAAAAATCTGTTTTCAGTCAGTCAACTCCTAGATCACAACTTGAAAATTGAATTTGATAGTCATTCCGACAAGAAAACATGTTTAATTCGAGACAAATCATGAGGCTCGAAAATAGTTACAAAAGCCTCCAATGTGGGACATATGTTCCAAATTGATTTTGTTCACAGAGACGATCGACACTTATGGATAAAAATATACCTCTTTACATTTGTGGCATCAAATACTTGGTCATATAAGTTTCAAGTATCTCGATACACTTCACCGACATAATATGGTAAATGGTTTACCATCTCTTCAGAAGGATACAAATAAATGTCCTCACTGCCTTTAATGAAAACAACATAGAGTTTCATTCCAGAAAAGTACATATCAAGCTCATGGTAAGCTTGATCTGGTTAATACCAATCTTTGCGGTCCGATGCAACCAAGTCATTCTAGGTTCCAATACCTCATGCTTTGTGTTGATTATTATTTGAGAAAAATGTGGATATACTGTCTTCGCAGGAAAAGTGAAGCTTTTGAAACCTTCAAGAAATTTAAAATGGATGTTGAGAATGAAAATAGTCATCACATCGAACTCTCTGCTCAAATCGAGGAGAGAAATTCACTAGTAATGAGTTCAACGAGTACCTACAAGCTCACGGTATTCGTTGAAAAATGCCTCATCCACATACACCGTAGAAAAATGGTGTTGTTGAGAGATGAAATCATACTATCATGGAAATGTTGCAATGCATGATTGATGATTTTGGACTAGAAAAGATATTTTGGGCACAAGCTCCAAAGACAACAGTGTATTTTTTGAACATAGTGCCCACAGTTTCTCTTGACGGAGTAACACCACAAGAATCATGGTAAAAAAGGAAACCATCTATTGCACGCCTCCGAGTATTCAAGTGCAAAGAAAGTATGCACATACCCAAGCCAAATATAAATAAATTAGATATGAAATCACAAAAACTCATCTTCATTGGCTATAGTGAAGAGACTCTTGGGTATAGAAGGATGGATTCAAAGACCAGGAAAGTCTACACCGGTAGAGATGTTGAGTTCTTTGAGAAGAAGGAAGAAAAGTCTCCTCTTTCAGACTCACCTGATGTAGATTTTTCACCAGTTGTAAAAACTAAAGCTGATGTTCCCACTGATGATGAAAGTGATGATGGGGATGATGGTGATGATCAGATAGAACCACAACCTACGGGAACAGTTCGATGTATGCCCAAGTGGTATAATATCATGTTACGAGATGCAAGAATGGATGGTCCACCGGATACATCCACCCCTGGACCACGAACTCATAGTAAAGCAAGAGAAGAAGTGAAATTTTCTTTGATGAGTAGAGTTATTGAATCTGATGAGCCCTCTACAGTCTAGGAAGCCCTACAGTCAAAAGCTTGGAAAGATGCCATGGATGCTGAATACAACTCAGTAATGAAAAACAACACTTGACAACTTGTCGATCTTCCACCAGGGAAGAAACCCATTGGATGCAGATGGATATTCAAAACAAATTACAAAGCATATGGGACCATAGACAAGTATAAAGTAAGACTAGTAGCAAATGAGTATGCACAAAAAGAAGGAATTGAATACGAGGAGACATTTTCTCCCACAACTAAGATCAAACTGATCTAGATGATCTTTTCTCTAGCTGCACAGTTTGGTTGGAAAGTCCATCAGATGGGCGTAAAAAATGCCTTCATAAATGGAGATTTACAAGAAGAAGTTTACATGACTCAACCTGAGTGATATGTTGTACCTGGTCAAGAAGCAAAGGTATGCAAAATCAGAAATATATGTATGGCCTCAAACAGGAACCCCAAACATGGTACATCAAAATTGATGAGCACTCTCGTGTAACATGGATTTGTTAGAAATCCATAGGATCCCAATAACTACCTCAAAAGCAAGGGGGATATTGTGATTTTCATTGTCTATGTCAACAATCTAGTCATCACTGGAAGTTTAGTGAGGATGATGGATGCAACAGAGAAATATCTTAAACGATTGTTAGACATGACAGATCTCGAGCTAATGCACTATTGTCTTGGATTGGAAGTATGACAGAAAAAGAATCACATCTTTGTTTCTCAATTGAAATATACCAAGACAACGCTCAATAAATTTAGGATGATGGATTGCATACCGATTGCTACACCTATGGAGAACAAATTGTAGTTATCTCATTTAGATCCATCTCTTGTGGTAAATGCCACTCTCTATCAACAATTGATTGGGAGTCTCATTTACCTGACCTACACTAGACCAAATATCAGCTTTGTAGTGAGCTATCTATCCAGGTTCATGCAGGAACCCAAAGTTTGTCATTGGAAAGCAACAAGGCGCATCTTGAGATATCTCAAAGGATTAGTGGATCTTGGTCTAGAATACAAGAAGAATGACAACTTATTCTTGTCAAGATATTTAGATTTAGATCATGCAGCAACATTGATGACAGAAAATCCACTTTAGGGTTTGTGTTCTTTATGGGATCTGGACCAATATCATGGGGAAGCAAGAAACAACACTTTGTTTCTTGTTCTTCCACAAGTTGAGTATCGTTTTGCAGGTGAAGCTTTCTATGAAGTGATATGACTATGTCATATACTAGAAGGACTTGGAATACCACAGACAAACTAACCACCTTGTATGTTGACAATGAAGGTGTTCTCAAACTTTTTCGCAATCTAGTTTTTCATGAAAGAAAAAAGCATATTGAAGTACAAGTACATTTCATACGTGAGCATGTCTTGAAACACAATATACAACTTCAATTTTGTCTAACAACTGAACAATGAGCAAATATCTTCACAAAGTCACTTGCATGTGACAAGTTTGAGTTGTTCAAATAATTCCTCTCTTCATCCCTTGAAACAATGCAAAATTAAGGGGGAATGTTAGGTAAACTTATTTTATTTAATTAATTATGCATTGTATTAGGTTATTTATTATTTGGTTATGTATTTAATAACCAAATTATTCTCATATTGTTTATTTGTTGCATTATTGCTGCAACTGAATGTTTGTTATACTTGTTTGTATTTAGTTGGTTATTTCTTCTTGGATGGTCTTTTGGAAGATAATGTAATCAGGATTATTGTTGCACTTGTGCAACATTATTCTCTATTTATATCTGGCTATCCAATATCTATAAATATTTAAGCCTACACCATTATACTTGATTTTTATAACTAATAAAATATCACAAGCTTCCATCCCTATTTTACACCAATTCTACGTTTCAACAAAAATGAATAACTTTGCAAAAATTCAATCCAATTCATATGTTTTATATTTAACTTACCTTGGTGGTTTATGAAATGCGGTGTTTGATGCTCTATGTATAAAAATATCTTTGGGAAATAAATAATTCATCCACTTCTCGAGAGCTTTCACTATGACATAAAACTCCCAATCATAAATGAAAATAATTTTGATTTGCTTCATTTACCTTCTCAATAAAGTAAGAAATGGGATTTTCTTCTTGAATCAAAATGTCTCATATTTTTATCCCAAGAACATCACTATCAACTTGGAATGTCTTGTTAAACTATGGGAATGCTAGAATTTTCTAGATATGTTAGGAAGAGAAGAGACACATATAGGTACAAGGAACTACCACTATGTCTATATGATGTTTTCTATAATGCCCCATGCCACTTCACCCAAATGGTGTTAAGTGTGGGTTTATGTTGTGAGAATTGTCAATGCATTTTCAACTCTATTTGACTTGTCACTTCCATGTTTCAAAAAAATTGAATAACTTTGCAAAAATCAACCCACTTCATATGTTTTATATTTAAATCACCTTGGTGGTTTATGAAATGCGCTTTTGATGCTCTATGCATAAAACAATCTTTGTGAAACAAATAATTGATCCACTTCTTGATATATTTCAACATGACATAAAACTCATGATCATAAATGAAAATACTTCTGATTTGCTTAATTTAGCTTCTCAGTAAAGTAAGAAATGGGCTTTTATCTTGAATCAAATGTTTCGTATTGTTGCTCCATTAACATCACTATTAACTTGGAATGTCTTGTCAAACTATGGGAATTCTAGAATTTGCTAGATATGATAGACATAAAAGAGACACATATAGGTATACAACAATACCACTTTATTTATATGATGTTTTCTTTTGTAAAACCTAAAAGTTATGCTTCGTTATAGCTCTAAAAAATCTTTCCTATCACCTCTCAATGTTTTTGTGATAGTGGACATATCCTACTATAGTTCCTAATGAAATCCTTGTAAACTCTTTCTAACCCTTGAAAGATTCTTATTTCAAACATGCTTCTTAGTGTTGGTCACTCAACAATGGTTTTGATCTACTTTGGATCCATTCTCAATCTATCTTGGGAAATCAAAATTCCAAATACAAAAATTCCTCCATATAACTACATTTATATAAGTTTCCCGACAACAACTCTTCTTTTAACATATCTAACACTTTTCTCAAGTGTTCTTATTCTGTTCTACTAAAAAGTAGAATGTTATCCAAATACACAATAATGAACTTACCAAGAAAAATTTTAACACTTTATTCATGAATCTTATGAGTATGCTTGATGTATTTTTCATCTTGAATTACATAACAAACCACTCATATAACACACACTTTATCTTGAATTTGGTTTTCCTATCATCGCCTTTTTGATTTTGATATAAATGTTCTCACTCTTCAAGTTTTTGAAATAGCTTGTTTCACTTAAACAATCCACCAAGTCATCCATTTGAGGTAATAGAACTTTGTACTTGATTGTCATCTTATTGATGGCACTTGAATTTGTTCACATTCCCCATCCTTTTTGGTGGTAACATTGTTGGGACTACATATGGAGTCAAAATTTATCCACTCAAGCCTTAGTCATACAACTCTTGGACTTACATCATTACTTCCTCATTCTCCATATGTGCAAACCTATATGCATCCTTGTTTGTAATCTGTATACAAGAATCAATTCCATGTGATAACTAATGCTCCTCATGGGTGGTAAACCAACCAGGGGATCATTAGAGATGATATCATCACATTCACCAATTAAATATTTTATATTTTATAGGAAAATCAAAATCCTTCCCCATTGTCCCAATATGCACGTACACAAGAACAAAAGTAAAACATGCTTTCTCATTCTTCACCTCTTTCAAGATTTGTTCCACCAAAACAAACCTATTATTTGGATTGTTTTCTAGTTCTTCTCCTTTGTCATTCAATGGTATCAAAGTATACTTCCTTACATCCTTCACAAGAGTGTATGTATTTTCTCTATCATCATTTAGAACCTTCGTATTAAACCACTAAGCCTTCCTAACAACATATCAAATACATCAATGGGAATTATATCACACAAAAACTCATCCTTAAATGAAATGCTTTGAAAAATGATCCAAAATTTTCATTCACTAAAATATAATGGCCCTTTTGCAATCAATACATCTTATAGGGGTTTAGGTGTACGATTCTATTCAACCGAATATTATCTATGATATTATTTGAAAAATATAATCGGTGCTACTATCATCAATAGTAACTTTCTAACACCTAGCTCCAAATGTGTATGTAGTCTTGAAAAAATATTTCTTTCAAATGGTTCATTCTCCTCCATAGATGGTCTCAACAACACTCTCTTCATCATAATATATTCTCTATGTTTTTAGTTCTTTGGTGTAATTTTGTGGTGCAACACTTTCATCATCTGTTTTTACAATGTGATTAGTAGCCTCATTTTTCTATTCCATTATGTTATGCTTGTAGGCATTGAAATTCTCTATGCTTAGCATCTGAAAATGTATATGTGAATCATAGCCATCCTCTTCTATGAAAGTAGTCTCTTCCTTTAGATGGCTATCCTCTTATTCTTAAGGAATGAATATAATTATGAGAAGTGCTCATTTCTCTTCCATAAGAATATTATCCTCTTATATTGTGTGTTTTCCCTCTTCCTTGTGAGACCCTTCCTCTACCTATGGATGTGATCGCTTGTCTCCTAGAAAACATCACTTCTTCCTTAAATAAAATTGATATGCTTCTTATTATGAATGCAATCTTATCACTCTAAAATCATATGGAAATACATAAACCTCTCACATACCATGAGATATTATCTTCAACATATTTAACATGATCGATCTGAATTGCAAGCTTGTAAAATTCTCTATGTAAATCCTGACACTCATATCTTTTGCCTCAATTTATTGAACAAACTTAATTGATAATCAAAAGCTTAAAAATTACTTTTCAACTTTGCACCATATGTTCCAAAACTTAATTTTGTGTATATTTCTCAATATCCTTTCCATTTGTAAATTATCCCACCACAAGAATGTATGTCCTTGAATATTTTCACAAGAAAACTTCACTCTCTTGGGACTATCTATATGCCTATAGTAAAAATATTTGTCCAACTCACTCGATCCAATCAATGAGTTCCACAAGACACAAACTCCTTAAGTACCTCGGGTGTATATTTTAGTCCTTGGCTTTTGTCCCAAGTTGGAAATGACCTTTAAGAATATATATTTTAGTTCATTTACCAATTCTTTATGTTAAAACTTAGGTGCTCCTTATTCTTCATATTAAATCATGCATGCTAAAATTCTTATCCATTGAGCCCTTTCCATGGAATCCAATATAATTTGGATTCCTCTCATCATCTCTACTAAGTTCAAAACTCTTGATGTTCTTCTCTCTCTCTCTCAAGGGGAAATCATCTATGTTCCATTTCTATTCGCAACTCTCTACATTTGTACAAGTATTTTCTCATGCCCACAACAAACCCATAGATATGCACAAACCCACAACCATGCGAGACAAACATTTCTTTGATACAAAATGATGTAGTCATGAGTAGGGAGTAAAGTGAACAATAACCTTATATTGTCCAATTATGGTTTCAACACTAAAAATGATCATACACATATACTCACACAATAATGGAACATTACAAAATTTATCATTATTTAATTTCTATAGAAAATTACAAAACAACTAGAAACTACAACTCTTCACTTTATTTTGAACTACACATCCACATAATAAATTCACGCTTATAAATGGACATGATTTAATCATACATATCCAAATGCATAACAACACCCTCTTATAAATTTTCTCCTTATAAACTAACTCCAACAATCTATAAAAAGAATATAATGTTATTTGTCTAGCCAACCTCAAACTAACCAAGTCTCACCTTTCAAAAAGGAATTTATTCCTTTCTTAAGACTTCCAAAAAAAGGCACCATGGAAGTCCAAATACTTCAACTTCCATAGATGAAACATGAAAAATCCCCTTTATAAATATTTAAATCCTTTTCAATTATATGTTGAAGATTGATAGGCTCATTAACATCCAATCCTTTGCAACCACATGGTATTGTTGTGGTGCTTTAAAAAATTTTGCACATGAAACTTTGAGACAACATGAATGTATTTGTTGCATGGATGTATCAACCCCTATTTTTGCACATAAACATTGATTATGAGAGTGTGCAACCCTTTAAAAAAAATATTACATAAAAATTCATAGGAATTTTTCCTTGTTTCTGAGAAAAGATTTTATTTAAAACTTTATAGGGATTCATAGAATTTTACATATAGATGAAGTTGTGCTCAAAGGGCAATGCACAAAACTTCAAGGTGTTGCATATTTGTTCATATGGTTTCAATAGCAAGGCAATAACAAGTGCATCATGTGTGAAAACATGTATGAACTCAAAAATTTGGATCTCCAACATATCAAGAATTGCAAATAAATTACAAGTACTAACCCAACTATACATCATTTATAATTCTTATATGGAAACATTTCACTTGGAAAAGTTTTATTCTAGTACTATTTACATCAAATTTATAGTTATATTAATGATTACACCATATTAAATTGGGAAATTTCTTATTTCTAATATCTCATAATATTGTTGTGGAGCTAGTCGAACTACTTGACTATTTCTACATGTTGTCAAATACTTGAAGACTTGTTTTATATCACACACACTCCTATATATTGTTATTTATTACTATTGATATTACAAGTGCATCTTAAAATTTAATATGCAATTATAGTATTCATTTTAATATAATCCATGGATGATGCATTACTTGACGCACACTTATAAGGGCCTAGAGTGTGTGTGTGTGTGGTATCATTATGGATGAAATTTTATGTTATGCTAGTGAATTTATATAAAATATTTTAATCTAAAGAGGTTTAATCATTCCATTTGTGATCTAAATATGTATAGTATTTTTATTTTAAATTTTCATTGACAAATAGTATTTTATACATGTATGTGGGTGTATTTCTTATGGATATTTGTAATGATTTCATAGAATACCCAATTTCTTTAATAGGGTAAAAAATAAATAAAATATTCACCTTATGCTACATGAAAGTATATAGACTAGATATGTGGTTTTTAAGCTTTTTATGTATATTCAAATCTATTGTAGTTTTACTTTATTTACTTTCCTACTACGAATAATCAATCTTATTCTCTCACCTCACCATTTGAGGGATTTGATTTGATTAGAAACTATTGAATGTAGAGGGTACTAAGAGTGGAATATGTTTTTCATATAAATCCCTTAAGTTAGAACTATGTTCCAGTAGTTGTAAAACTTGCATGATCTATTACTCTTGACGCAGAGTTATCAATTTTACTTAGTCCATGGTGTGAGTAATTATTCCCAATATTCAATCCATTAGATAACAATGTATATGGATTTTAACTTTCATGTACCTCATAGTCTATTGAACATACCTATGATTTTTCTTTATCCAAATAGAAAACATTTCAACTATTTGATTATATAGTTCATCGGAAGTGGTTATCCCTAAGAAGTTACTCTTTATATACCTCATAGATGAGATAGTATAACTATGGGAACAATAGAATCCTCCATACAAAGATGAGTTAAATAGTGTTCCAGTTCACTATTTACAAATGAGATAAGTATGTTAGAGATCATACAAATAAAAATTCCCTAACCTAAATAACATTATTCCACCCCTAAATCTATCTTGAAATTAGTAAAAAAATGATTAGCTTCTTTAATTGATGATTAAGTGTAATTTATCTTGTAGATATTTCTTCCAAATTTCAAATTCCTACCACTAAAAATAATATGATGATCATTACTATTCACCGTAAGTAACATGTGGTTAACCATTGGTGAAATTCCTAAAAATATCTATCAAGATTAATCTATTCACCCCAATAACTCATTTTGAATTCTTATAGTTTAAAAACAATGCCTTGATTGAGCCATTCTCAAAAGTATTTTTGATTACATTCGACCAAAAACATTTTTCTCTACACATTTTCTAATGTTTTTAATGGCACGTATATGCCATTGTCATCATATCTATCATATGGATTCCTATGCCTTCAAAAATTCCTTCATGATGCCTCTTCCTTCACAAATTCCACAACGATGCCTCTACCTTCACAACTACCTCCTGAATGCCTATGCATTTCCAATTAGGTAATGCTATCAATTTTTTGTTTATTATTTTATTTTCTGGATTATATTTTTTGATATATCATATTTTTTTTTAAATTCTGCATTTACGTCTGTTAATTTTTAGGGTCTTTACCACATGGAGCAAAAATACAAAAAACTATACATTATATATATTTTCTTTAGGTGTGAGTTTCATTTTGTTAATTTCATTTATCATGAGGTATATTATATCGGGATATTTATTTTCAATCAAGAATTTTGTTGTTTAGATTTTTCATGGGTTTTTTTAAGTGAATATATATTTCCATTTGATGTTCATAAAGGGTTTGTTTATGTAATAGCTATAACTACGAGACTTCTTGTTATTTGACGCTTAGATCAAAATTTTGAACCATCACTATGCATTGTCTTATTGTTCAATCCAAATTGTATGTAGATGTTTTCCAACTTGGAAATATTTTGTCGTTGTTGTTTACTTTTGGAATTGTAGACAATTTATTTAAGGATTGTGTATACCTATGTTGTTTTTCAGGTTTGTAAGTGATCACAAAGAAGGGATGGTCAAAAATATCTTTTGTAAAGAGGTTTCTCATGATTTTATTGGTTTATTTTCTTTTTATGTTTTTTTGTTATAAAAATATAAATAAACATATATTATTTTTCACTTATGATTGGGTTTAAATTTTCTTGGCTATCACGACATTATTTTATTTCATTGAGGGTTTTTGATTTTGGGTAATACAAGTCCATATAGAAGTGATGAAATTTGTGAAACACTTAACATCTACTTTAAAAATTGAATAGCTTGTATAAATAGAGATAGAAAAAGAATAATTTTAAGGAAAGTGAGTACATGATTCATGAACATCATCTAAATAGAGGCCCACAATATTAGAAACTAGTTTCCATAATATACATTGATCAAGATGAGGCACATTTACATAGTTCGAAAATTTTATAACTTTTGTATGAATGCTTCTTCATATATTTCTCCCGGTCATTGGCCATTTATACACATGCTTCAATAATTACTATTGGTACATTGTTGATTTTCCACATAGTACAAATGCTTCACATCCACAAAATCCCTTGTTATATTACAATAACCATGAAAGATCATGTCATATGTGTTTATAATGAAAAATATAAAAATTTCACAACCTCGACCATGCTCTATTTAGATTACACATCATAAATCATGCTCAAAATATTACATTTTATATAAATAAATTATTAAGTAGAGTTATACTAAGACATTCCCGTATTCATTTAACACATTCATCATGCTTTTTTGGAATAGGTTTGACAAGTTTTTCTTACTTCCACATTTTTTAATAAGCCCAATTTTTACAAGTGAAATGTTGATCTAAGAGATACATATTTATTGGTTGTTAAATCCATGAATGTTGATAATAGGTACATGTAGCATGGTTGTTAAATTCATGAACATTGAATAAGAAAAAAATTATTAATAGTAGTGGTTTTTCCATTGAGAGAGTATTGTGATGAATGAAGATTTTAGTTTTCTACTTGAACATACATAATTCATGAATTTCTATTATTTATTTATGAATTTTTAGAATTATATTAAATAAAAAGACAACCTTAGACAACTTATAAATTTTGTTGATTTCGAATTAGTTTGCTTATCAATATTGGTTGTAGAGCTCTAACAATCACCACCCAATTGTAAGTTTACTTATGAAGATTTAATTAGGTAAGAAGCTAAATTGGATGCTACATGCATGAGAAGGCCAGGAAAAGGAAGAATCATATTACATTGGATGTTAAATTTTGTGGGCATACCACAAAAATTGAATAATCTTATTACATCGATTCTAAATGACCACACATGCCATGAAAATGGAAGAATTGTATCATGTTGATGTTAAATGAATGGGCATGTCAAAAATAGAATAATTATATTACATTGGATGCAAAACAATTGGTTAGGCAAAAATTGGGAATAAAAAAATTATAGCATTGATAGTGAGAAGGTTTATTTGGTAAGAGATCAAGAAAGGGATTGCAAAATTATTCTTGAGAAGGAGAAGCACTATGCTAGAGAATAAGAAGATTACTACTCGTGGAGTGGTGATGCATTACATGTTGCAATAGATTCCAACAATTCAAAAAGTGGGAGACAAATATCTTACAACCTTCGTATTTGTTCAAATATCCACCAATGCATGGGTAATATTCCATCCTTCAAAATAATTGCTTATCCTAAGCAGGGTGGAAATAGTTTTCAATAAATATACATTTTCCATGTTATGTAGAAATCAAACATGAGGGAATTTGAGCTCTCTAGATTGGAATTGAGTGATGAAGAACAAAATATTTACACTATTAGTAATGACTCGGGGACATAGTGTGTTTTATTTCAGTTCTTGTGTGTATGGTGTATGTAAATGATGAAGGTATGTTGGCATTGCACCACCCTTCCAAAATGTAGATTAAAAAATAATTTAATCTTATTGGTAAAATGAGGTAGAGGAAATGGAACATAGTGGGGTATTAACCATAGTTATCATGTGGAGAGTAGTTTATATGTTGGTCATTTAGTGAGGGATGGTTGTTTTATTACCATTGATACACTTCACATGATGCTTCGGATACTCTTTTGATACATAATATTATCATGTTTTATTTTATCATTTAAATAGGGATGTATGTCCACATTTATTGTGATAACATATAAATATTGTTTGTAGATGAGTCTTTGTGCATTGTGCACCTTGTAATGTTTTTAGAATGCTTTATAGATGTTTCTAGAAGCGAAAAAAATTGTTGGATAAAGATATTTGAAAATGAGGATCATATCATTGGCATAGGCCACCAAATTCATGATGTTGTGAATTTGCATCCTTGAGAGGAGTTTTATATAAAGAAAGTTTTCTTGATACCATACAATATCATTGATGGTAAATGATGGGTAAGTGCATGGAAATGGGGGGGCCAAAAAGCGGACAAAAATCCATTTATTTCGACATTTTGGCCATAACACGCTTGTGTTATGGCTCGATCACGTTATAACGTGACAAGGAGAATTTAGGGTTGCATTGTGGCTCGGTAAATCTGAGCCATAAAAGAAGTTAGGGTTACTCTTCACCTTATGGAACTAGTCTCACAGCTCCATCTATCACGGTTTAGAAGATAGTTTTTCATATTCTAATCTGGTTAGTACATAGGTATTTTTCAAGATTTCAGCATTCAACATTCAACCTTCAAGCTTTTAGGGTTTAAATTATACAATCGATATCTATTTTTTGAAAAAATATAGTCTTTGTTTAGGTTTTGGGGCCTTTTGGATTGGTTATTGACATTTATAGGAGTGTTAAATGTGTCAAAATTAGAATTTACAAACCTCAAAAATCCCAAAGGTAGCAACAACTGATCAAATATATGGACTCATGCACTAATTATAACACATAATAAATCAAAACACATATGTAAGTTTTTATCAATTCAAATAATAAAGGGAATGGTCATCATGAGGTCTGTGAAGGATCTGAAACATCATGAGGTGATGCAGAGATCTAACACATTTACATGCATTCATCAACTCATAACAACCAATTTCAATAATTCTCATTAGTATCTTATTTTTAGAAGTCTTTTCAACAAGCTCTATAGGCTCAAATATGAAAAATTGGAAAAATCAACCTAAAACTTACCCTTCCAACCCCATATCCTGCTCTCACATTTTGTACACAAGCCCAATCAACTGTTAAAATGAACCATAAACCCTAAACCCTAAGCCCTAAACTATAAACCCTTAAACCCTTAACATTGAACCCTAAACCCTAAGCCATAAGCCCTAATCCTTAAGCCCGAAGCCCTAAACTCTCTTAATTTTCAAGGCCTCCAAAATTAACCATAGTGGCCACAAATCAACTCCATGATGCTCAAACCCTTTTTTGATTATCTATCACTTACTGAAATAGGTATTCACTATGTAGATAGAAGGATTTATCATTGAATGAGATTATTGTCATGTGGCCACCTGTTAGATTGAAATGAGGTGGTTGTAATGTCCTTTCTCCTTTGAAGTGTGATCACACTACAAGGTTCAAATGAGTGTTTAAGAACACTACCAAGTGAGTGATAGATCAAATGAAACTTAGATGATTTATCATTCTTACATATATAGTGCTCTATATGAGGATCGTCCTCTTACCCCTCCTGGCTCTAGAATTCTCCTCGATGGAATAAACTTCAGGATACTCATACACCTCTTTTCTCATATGCCTCTCATGGAGATAGATGATTCCTTGATCCTTCACACATGATGGTCATGAATGCCTCAATAGCTTGACTATCTCATCTTGGCTTGTTCCTTGAAGAGGTTTGAACATGATAGCAAAGTCAAGATATGATGATCCTCAAATTACTCTATGAGCTTCCCATTTCACCTTTGAACATGATGACACCCTTTTTAACTTCACAATTCACTTCCCTGACCAAGATATCACATGAGTGGAAACATGATTTTAGTATCTAGACACATATTCACTCGATTACTCCTCATGGAAATAGGTTTCCTCCTCTATATGGAAGGATTGATCCCTAAATGATATTTAAAGGAATGTTTGAGGGTGAGATCCATCTTCTTGAACTCCAACTATTGAATCACTATGAAATCCACTCTCTCAATTGAATCACCTTGTTTATGAGAGGTGGGAAAAGTAACTAAATGGATATGACATCTACCTTATGCCTTGCAATGTATATTACACATCTTTTCCAAAAATGTTTCTCCCCACATATACTTGCAGCTCTTGAATCTCAATTTCTTCACACTCTAAAAAAAAATTCACATTTCTCATATTTCCATGTATGGTATTATGCAAGCTAGGATGACCCATTGGAAGCTATAAAAATAACCACATGCTCATATTCACATTCATGATTCACTTTGATACATGTTCATATTCACAAGAACCTCTTCTTCCTTGAAAGTGTCTGGTTTGTCTCACTAACTCAGTAAGGATTACGCATACTCGAAACTTCACATTTCTCATGACAGATATGGTCGTTGCCACATAGATGTTCAACATTGGATTCCAAACTATAAAAATGATCCTTGTATTTTATTGAAGAGAAAATATTCAAAGGATATCAAGAACGTTTGAGGTAATTATTTGGGATCATCACAATTGGCCAAGGAAAGAAGCTATTTAATTAAATTTGGACATATATCGAGTGTCTGAATCAGAATGTCGTTGCATCTAGAGAAACATTTTCAGACATTGGAGTAATGCATCTTGGAAAATAAAATTGAACCTCATAAATCCTCTCAAATTTCTAGCTTACACAAGCATTAGACATATCAAGCTCTATTCTTTGAATGAAACCTTCGTCCCGATAGCTTGCAACTAAAATAATTATTCAAAAGAGTGTCAAAAATGATCAAATTTTCTTGGTATCCTAATCCATCAGACCTAGAAATACCACTAGACTTGTTATTCTCAATTTATAACACTCTTGGAGCTCCAAATATTTCACAAGCTATAGAAAAAAGGAGATAGTTGTATTGGGTAACATTTATTTGTACTTGAATTGTTCTTGGATATCTGGCATTTCCTCCTTCAAAATATCAGTAGATGAAAGGCATCAAATTGTGATGAATCTCTTTGAATGTTCTTCCTACAAATCAGATGAACCCTTTTTAGTTGAATAATCTCTGTCAATACTAATAAGAATGGGTAAGACACAAAACATTATAAAGAGTGAATGGGTAAGCCTAAACCCTAAGCCTTAAACATGAGCCCTAAACCCATAAGCCCCAACCCATAAACCATAAAATTTGAACCTTAAACCCTAAATCATGCTCCCTAGACCCTAAACCTTAAACCCTAGACCCTAAACCTTAAACCCTAAACCCTAAACCTTAAACCCTGAGCCCTAAACATAAACCTTAAACCCTAAACCCTAAACCCTAAACCCTGAGCCTTAAACCATTAACCCTTAAATTTGAACCCTCAACCCTAAACACTAAACCATAAACCCAAAACTCTAAACCCTAAACACTAAACCCTAAACCCTAAAATCTAAACCTCGAAAATATACCCTAAACCCCGAGCCCCGTACCCTAAACCCTAAAATATGAGCCTTAAACCCTAAACCCTAATCCATAAACCCTAAACCCTAATCCTAAACCCTAAACCTAAAACCTAAACCCTAAATCCTAAAACATAAACCCTAAACCCTAAACCTTAAAACTTAAACTCTAAGCCATCAACCCTAAACCTTGAGCCTTAAATCCTAACCCCTAAACCCTAAACCCTAAACCCTACATCTTAAACCCTAAACCATAAACCATGACCCTTAAACCTTAAACCCTAAATCATAAACCCTCAACCATAAACCTTAAACCACGAGCCCTAAACCCTAAACCTCGAGCCATAAACCCTAAACCATATGCCCTAAACCCCGAACCCTCAACCCTAAACTCTAAAACCTAAACCTAGAACCTAAACCCTAAACCCCCTAAAGCCCTAAGCCCTATACCCCGAACCCTGAGCCATGTACCCTAAACCTTGAGACTTAAAACCTAAACCCTAAACCATAAATCCTAAATCTTAATCCTTAAACCCTAAACCCTAAACCATAAACCCTAAACCCTAAATTGTAAACCCTAAACCTTAAAACTTAAACCCTAAGCCATCAACCCTAAACCCCGAGCCTTTAACCCATATCCCTAAACCCCCCACCCCTAAACCCTAAACCTCAAACCCTAAACCTAAACCTTAAACCATGTTTCCATAAACCATGTTTCCTAAACCCTAAACCTTAACCCTTAAACCTTAAACCATGAACCATAAACCATAAACCCTAAACCCCAAACCATAAACCTTAAACCCTAAGCCCTAAACCCTAAATCCTAAACCCTAAGCCCTAAACCCTTAACCCTAAACCTCAAACCCTAAACCTTGAGCTCTAAAAAATAAACCCTAAACCATAAACTAAACCATAAACCCTAAACCATAAACCCTCAACCATAAACCCTAAACCCTTAACTCTAAACCTTGAGCCCTAAATCCCGAGCCCTAAGCCCCTTCTAGCCCTAAACCCTAAACCCCCAAACCCTAAACCCTAAACCCTAAACCCCCTAAGCCCTAAACCTGAGCCTAAACCCTAAACCATGAGCCCTAAACCCTAAACCCTAAACCCTAAACCCTAATCCCTAAACAATATTCCTAAATATTTCTAAATTTCCTCTAATGCTTCCAAGATTCTTTGACATCACCTCTAGATGCTTAATATATTTCTTGAACTCTCCTAAGGTGTTTGATTAGCTCAAAATGGCCTTTTAGGCCTCCAAAAGAAGTTATCTTCCATCAAGTCACACTGAACTCATAAATCATCGTATCTAATCATCCCTGCACATTGAAACAAACTTAAAAAAACCTTGTTAATAATTTATTTTGATCCAGGTTGAGAGTGGTACTGAGGTAGGTTGCGGAGGAAGGATGCACCATTGACTAGGAAGCGAAAGATGCATTCCCTAAGCTTGTAAAGTAGGTACTCATCCATAATATGATTTTACAATATTATAAGAAAAATTAGGGATTCAAATCCATGCTCATGGGAAAATTCATGAGTCCATATATTTGATCAGTTATCACTACCTTTGAGAGTTGTGAGGTTTGTAAATTCTAATTTTGACACATTTAACACTCTTAAAAATGTCAATAACCAATCCAAAAGGCCCCAAAACCTAAACAATGACTATATTATTTCACAAAATAGATATCAATTGTATAATTTAAACCCTAAAAGCTTGAAGGTGAGTGCTAAAATCCTAAAAAGACATATATACTTGACAAGATTAGAATTTAAAAACTATTTTCTAAATCGTGATGATGGAGTTGTGAGACTAGTCCCATAAGGTGCATAATGACCCTAACTTCTTATATTTACTAAAATAAATTTAATCTATAAGAAATAATAAAGGATAAAGATTAATAAAAGAAAAACACATACACCACATAACACATATATTTATTTTAATAAATATATCCCTCTCATAAGCACATACACCACATATGGCAAACCGATTAAATAGAAATGGACTAAACTATGTAGCACTAAGATAGTTAATCTAAGCTATGAACAACTATAAATAAAGTAAATAGCTATCGTAAAGAAATGTGTAAGCAAGCTAATCAACAATTGAAAATGAAATTCTAACCCTAATATGCAAAGATGAAAGAGGAAAGAACTTAGGCCGAATAACAGACGCATATCGTAGAAAGTCGCAAAGGCAACAACAAAAAAAATAAGAAGCAAGAATGACTGTGTAGGAGTCCCGAAAAGGATGGATCTGGAGGATCTAGCTAGATTGGAGCACCTAGAGGAGGACTGGGGCACCCATGGGCACTTTGGTCTACAATATGGGTTCCCTAGTCTGTGCGAAAAAGCTCGTAAATTGGTTTTTGTTAGGTTGTGGAGCCTATTTTCATGTGAGAAAGTGTTGAAGACTGTACACTAAGAGTACTATAAATTTTTGGCCTTAAAACGTGCCCAATATATTGAGAAACATTTTTTTCTCATATGGGCGGGATTTTTGACCCATAGGTTTATGGGATGGTTTTGGCCCATGGTTTTGATACCCACGGTTTTGTAAAACTACTTAAGCAATTGTTTATTTATATGGTTTTGTGCATATGGTAGGTATAATGTAATTATTATCCATATTTCGCTCCCGAGCTAAATATTGGATCAAACCATGACCCCGCATAGAAGGAACTTGAGAAAACTCATTCAAATCCTATAAATTGGTATAAAAAGATTCAGCAATGAAGTGACAGAGGCCAAGAGAGATCAAAGGATCCTGTACAAAAGAAAATGACTATGTCGGGCCATTTCTACATCTTAAATCCATTCTCCAAGTTACAGGTAGGTAGAACTATAAAATAGCAGAGTTAGACAAGAAGGGAAGATGCTACAAAGGATCCAAAAGCAAGAAGAAGGAAGAATGACGAAGATTCAAAGTCCTCGGCTCAAAATAGTTCAGAAAGGGTCCAAAATTGACTAAGTATGGAGGAGGCAACAGAAGAGACCACATGTCCTCGCGGCGCTTCTCCAAAGATGGACCCAAATAGAGAGGCTCAAATAAGTGCCGCATCTCCATGTGTCCCAAGGTGGAATGGAGGTAGGGTCAAATGGTCAAACAGAGTCAAAGGTGGACAAGGCGGGCCTCAAAAATTGGCTAAGTATGAATGAGCAAGCAGAGAGTGCCAAGTGTCAGCGTAGTGCATCTCCAAGAGTTGGTCCCAAGGCAGAGACCCAAGTGAGTGTGAGCTCGCCACGTAGCCCAAAGTCAATAAGTAAGAGGGACCATTGAAAAGTCCACAAAGCAGTGGAGGCCGACAAGTGTCAACTTGATGCTCTTCCAAAGGCAAACTTTGGGTTGGGTTTGCAAACAAGCACGGTGCCTCCACGTGTCCTCAAAGGGGGCAGAGTTAGTTGAATAGTCAATGCATAAGCCAGCTAGTGGAGGCTACCAAGTGTCTCAATGACATTGATTCAAGGGTCAAATAGAGAAAAGGTACCTGAGTGAGTGCTAGACTGATGCGTGTCCCAAGGGAAGGCGGGGAGTCGGGGAAAATTTAGTTTTTCACCCTTTGCCCCAAAAGGAGTAAAAGTTGCAAAATGGCTCGAGACTCCGCCAAGGAAAAAGTCAACATATAGACCCGAGTCAAAGCCAAAGCGGGGAGTCAAGGAAAAAGTGAAAGTTTTCCTTTTGTCCAAAAGGCATAAAAGCAAAGATGGAAGCACATTTCCTAGCCAACCAAAAGGAGCCATGTGTCCATGCGGAGCTTCGGGGCCACGGGAGTTTTCTGGATTTTGTGATTTTCGTGAAAAGGAGAAAAGTTAAGTTCTGAGCCCGCAGACCCAATTTTTGTCCCAATCTAGTGCCACGTGTCCCAATCCAAAAGGGGGACCCATTTTTCAAATTGTTTTCCGCCCATTTGTACAAAATCGATGCAAAACTTCAAAGGGGCATATCTTTCGACTCAGGGCTCGAAATATAGAAAATTTGACACCGTTGGAAGCATCTCAACATCCTCTATGCCATGGAAGGATTAAAAATTCATTTTTGTAGGCCCTGGTAGGTAAAATGAAGAAAATTCTTCCAGGCCATTAACGCAGAATCCAATCTCTTCAACTACCATATCTGATTTGATTCGATTCGATTCATTGGGGAACCAGAAGCGACATATTGTGGGTAGATTTACAAAAGGCATTGATATTCAGTGGTTGAGATTTCAAGGTAGGATTCAATGCGTATCTCATGGTGGTTGGAGTAGGATTCGAATTTTCCCTCTTCTCTCTCTTTTCCTTCTATATATACTATAACACTTCTCGTTTGAAGAGGAGAGACATTCTGGGCATAGAGAAACTTTGTCAAATTTGTTTCTCGATGCCATTTTTGAGTAGCGAACCTTCTCCCATGCCTGGAAAATGTATTTGTGCCTCTATTCCAGAAATGTAATGGTCTGTGCACCTTCTAGAGCAATAAAAAAATGTGTTTTTGTGGTGTTCTTCAACCCTTTGCATCATTTTGTTGTTTCTCCATGCCTCTCCCTTTCAGTCTTGTTTTTTGTGCATGTATTTCACATTTGCAGGTGCAGGATGTCGTGTTTCATGGAGTTTAATGGATGATTTGCAGATTTGGGTCAGTGTCACTTTTGTCTGACCTCCCTCATCTCCATTTTTCTATTTCTTTCTCCCTCAACAGAATATCTCACTTCCTTTGCTGGTGTATCACCGCTTTAGTGTAGGCTCTATTTTTCCCTCTTTCTCTCTCCTTGGTTCCTTGGAATGGTTAGATTAGGTTAGATTTAGTTTTCCTACACTGGAGTAGCTCGTGGCAGGTAGTTTAGGAACAAGAACCAGCTTTCTCTGGAGAGCTTTCCCACTTTTGCAAGGTCCCACACCTTGGGGAAAGTTCAATGTTATGCAATCACACCAAATGAGTCTGCCTTAGAAAAGTAGATCCATAACTCATTTGGGGGTGCTTTGTGATTTCGCACTAACAGTTTTGGCACACCCGGTGGGACCAAGAGGTCTTCATTTCATTTCATCAAGTTGATGTGTTCTTGGTGAGATTCAGCCTTTAGAGGCACATTCAAAGCACATCTGGTGACTCCATCTGGTCAAAAACCCATTCTCTGAGTTGCAGACCTTTTCCATCCATATCCACTCATTTTCATCCATTTTCTTCTTCCATCTCTTTCATTTTCTCCCACTCCATGAAGTTGTGCAATCATGACTTCATTCCCTTCATGGAACTCACACTTGCAGCAACAACAATACGTTCCACCTCCAATGCTTTTCACAACTCCTCCAAATCAGCATTATGAGTAGATTCAAAATCATTATACCTATCCACAACAGCAATGCCAAAACCAGTTTGGCCATGAAGCTTATCAGGAACAGGGATATGCATATAATGACAACAACCAAATGGAGGATGTTGGTCTGTTGGAGAAGATTCAAAAAATGGAGGCTAGCATGGTGCAGTCCAGAGGCATAACACAAATGAAGGCATTCAAGATTGGTTTTAGGGAACCTTGTCTATGGGAAGGCCCTTTTCCAAGACACTACAGCCCTCAAGAGAAGCTTGACTTCATGGTTGAAATGTTGCCCCAACTTACACAATGGATTGAGGAGATAGAAGCATATGAGAAAATTCTGAATCAACCTTGTCAATGGGTAAGTCATTCAACAACTCCTTGTCTTTCTTTTTCACCCTCTCAAGCTTTACCATTTCAGCATGATCAAGAGTCAAGCCCCTCAGTTTCTGCCCCAAGTGTTAGTTTCATCCCTCCATCCCCTAGTCTTCCATCCCATCTCAGTTTTTCTGCCCTTTTCTCTTCCAAATCCAAATTCCCTCCACAAGAGCCAAAAGAAATATCCTCCCCTCCAAAGAAACAAGAAGTTTCATCTCCTCCCTCTCCACCACAAACAATTGCAAAGTTGGTTGAACCCCAACCTGCCACTCCTCTTGTTTTCCCAAGTCCATGTTGGGAAGAGTCCCAAGAAACCAGTCAAGGAGAACAAAGAAGAAGAAGAGCCCAATAGAAAAGAAATGACAGACAATCTGAAGAGTTGGGCTGCCAAATTTGGGTTTACAAAGATCCCCTTGATGGTCAAGCCAATAGAGGAGGTCAAGATTGAAGAACTAGTGGTGGCTGAGGCTGAGTTTGTAGTAGGAGAAGAGCAAGAACAAGAAGAAGTAGATCAACAATCAGTTTGCTTAGAATGTAGTGTCTATGTTGGCACTTTGTTTGAAAAGAATGCTTGATCTAATTGAACTTGCACCATCAGCCATGGAAGGAGAGAAACAATCAGCTCAAAGTCCCATTGGAAAGGAGCAAATGGGTGAAACCAAATCAGAGTTTGTAGTATCGAAGAAGAAGACATCATTGATGTTTTCTTGCTTTCATTTGAAGGGCCTGATTTGGTCAATAAACCCATCATGGAGGAAATCTCTAAAAGAGATCTTGCAGCCCCAACTTGTCCTCTAGAACAACAGATTGGAGAGTTTGATTTGACAAACTTCATGCTAGAGGAAGAGTTCGATCAAGAGCAAGATAGTCTTCAAGTAGTAGAGGAAGGAGAAGACTCTCTAGATCCAAAAGAAGAGGAGTACATTCCAGCGGTGGAGGAGAGCATTCATTTGCAGTAGCCTAGCATTTTATAGCAGCCCTCTGGAATCAAGTTTGGAAGATCTTGATCTTCCATGTTCTTCAAAAGAGGAGGAAGGAAAAAGGCAGGAGGATCTCACCACTTCTTCCACACCATCCATCCAAGAAGGTCCACAAGAAGACTCCATTTTTGGAGTTGAATTTCAGAGCAAGGGGCACATTCAAAGGATCAGACCATGCCCAATCAGGTACTTGGCTTCATTGGGGCCAAAGGAGCAGCCACAACCAGTCATGCTTGCTTCTAAGCATGAGGATGAGCATCAAAGTACCAAGGGTCATCATCAATACCTCCAGAAGTTCGATGCAAGTCAGCTGGAGGAGGTATTTTCCATTAATGCTGATACTTTGATGATTTGGGTGGAGGACCGGCTTATTGTCAATTTTTCACTCATCCAACCAGCCATGTTCAGTGCCAAATCAGTTGCATGGCTGCCTTTTTTGAGGAAGGGAAGCTATTTCTCCCTGCTAGTTACAGGTTTTGTTTGAGCTCCCTTTGCTCTTGGTTAGAGTAGTGTAGGTAGGTTTGTTTCAGTAGAAGAAGTGCTTATGCACACTCTGCATGTCTCATTTGAGGCATGTATGATTTGATCTTTGTATATAAGTTTTGTTTGTATTGCTCAAGAGGGGCATGAGGCTAGGATCTTAAACTATTTAAGGAAAGAAGGCTCATGTTTTCCTGTGATAGTTGCAAATCAAAATAGGGAACAAATGCAGAGCAACTAAAATCCGTTTTGAGATAGTCCATTTGAGGGACAAATGAAAACCATGGGTCGAATCAATTTTCTACTCTCAGAAATCATTGTCTCAAGGTTTTCTTATGAAAATTGAGAGTGCAGGCTCAGGGATAGGAAAGATATAGAAAAGGCTTGCAGTCAGGCTCGTAATGGCTCAAGGATCAGTTCCATGTTTATCAAGTAGACTCCATGCCCAATGGATGCTTCAAGGCCACTGGTCTCTCCATCTAGTAGGCAGATGTCCCCGTGAGTCACCAAATTGTTATCCATATTTCACTCCCGAGATAAATATTGGATCAAACCATGACCCCGCATAGAAGGAACCTGAGAAAACTCATTCAAATCCTCGTAAATTGGTCACAAAAATATTCAACAACAAAGTGACAGAGGCCAAGAGAGATCAAAGGATCCTATACAAAATAAAACGACTCTGTCGGGCTGTTTCTACATCTTAAATCCATTCTCCAAGTTACAGGTAGGAAAAACTATAAAATAGCAGAGTTAGACAAGAAGGGAAGATGCTACAAAGGAGCCAGAAGCAAGAAGAAGGAAGAATGGCGAAGATTCAAAGTCCTCGGGCTTGAAAGCTTCAGAAAGGGTCCAAAATCAACTAAGTATGGAGGAGGTAGCAGAAGAGACCACGTGTCCTTGCAGCGCTTCTCCAAAGATGGACCCAAATAGAGAGGCTCAAACAAGCACCGCATCTCCACGTGTCCTAGGGCAGAATGGAGGCAGGGTCAAATGGTCAAACAAAGTCAAAGGTGGACAGGGCGGGCCTCAAAAAATTGGCTAAGTATGAATGAGCAAGCGGAGAGTGCCAAGTGTCAACGTAGCGCATCTCCAAGAGTTGGTCCCAAGGCAGAGACCCAAGTGAGCGCGAGCTCGCCACGTAGCCCAAAGTTAATAAGTAAGAGGGACCATTGAAAAGTCCACAAAGTAGCGGAGGTTGACAAGTGTCAACTCGACACTCTTCCAAAGGAAAACTTTGGGTCGGGTTTGCAAACAAGCGCAGTGCCTCCATGTGTCCTCAAAGGGGGTAGAGTTAGTTGAATAGTCAATGCATAAGCCAGGCCGGTGGAGGTTGCCAAGTGTCTCAATGGCGTTAATTCAAGGGTCAAATAGAGAAAAGGTTCCCAAGTGAGTGCCAGATTGATGTGTGTCCCAAGGGAAGGCAGGGCGTTGGGAAAAGTTAGTTTTTCGCCCTTTGCCCCAAAAGGAGTAAAAGTTACAAAATGGCCCATGACTCCACCAAGGAAAAAGTCAACATATAGACCTGAGTCAAAGCCAAGGCGGGGAGTCGGGGAAAAAAGTGAAAGTTTTCCTTTTGTCCAAAAGGCATAAAAGCAAAGATGGAAGCGCATTTCCCAGCCAACCAAAAGGAGCCACGTGTCCATGTGGAGCTTCGGGGCCACGGAGTTTTTTGGATTTTGTGATTTTCGCGAAAAAGGAGAAAAGTTAAGTTCTAAGCCCACAGACCTGATTTTTGTCCCAATCTGCCGCCACATGTCCCAATCCAAAAGGGGGACCCATTTTTCAAATTGTTTTCCCGCCCATTTGTACATAATCAATGCAAAACTTCAAAGGGGCATATCTTTCGACTCAGGGCTCGAAATATAGAAAATTTGACACCGTTGGAAGTGTCTCAACATCCTCTATGCCATGGAAGGATTAAAAATTCATTTTTGTAGGTCCTGGTAGGTAAAATGAAGAAAAGTCTTCCAAGCCATTAACGTAGAATCCAATCTCTTCAACTACCAGATCTGATTTGATTCGATTCACTGGGGAACCAGAAGCAACATATTGTGGGTGGATTTGTAGAAGGCATTGATATTCAATGGTTGAGCTTTCAAGGTAGGATTCAATGCATATCTCATGGTGGTTGGAGCAGGATTCAAATTTTCCTCTTCTCTCTCTTTTCTTTCTATATATACTGTAACACTTCTTGTTTGAAGAGGAGAGACATTCTGGGCATAGAGAAACTCTGTCAAATTTGTTTCTCGACACCATTTTTGAGTAGTGAACCTTCTCCCATGCCTAAAAATGTATTTGTGCCTCTATTCCAGAAATGTAATGGTCTATGCACCTTCTAGAGCAATAAAAAAATGTGTTTTTGTGGTGTTCTTCAACCCTTTGCATCGTTTTTTGTTTCTTCGTGCCTCTCCCTTTCAGTCTTGGTTTTATGTGCATGTATTTCACATTTATAGGTGTAGGATGTCATGTTTCATGGAGTTTAATGGATGATTTACAGATCTGGGCCGTGTCACTTCTGTCTAAACTCCCTCATCTCCATTTTTCTATTTCTTTCTCCCTCAACAAATTATATAGCTTCCTTTGCTGGTGTATCACCACTTTAGTGTAGGCTCTATTTTTCCCTCTTTCTCTCTCCTTGGTTCTTTGGAATGGTTAGATTAGGTTAGATTTAGTTTTCCTGCACTGGAGTAGCTCGTGGCAGGTAGTTTAGGAACAAGAACCAGCTTTCTCTGGAGAGCTTTCCCACTTTTGCAAGGTCCCACACCTTGGGGAAAGTTCAATGTTATGCAATCACACCAAATGAGTCTACCTTAGAAAAGCATATCCATAACTCATTTGGGGGTGCTATGATTTCGCACTAACAAGTAACATTATAGATGTGTTTTGAATTCGGTGTGAATTCGGTAGAGTTTTTCGAGCATAGCTCTAAACAGATCTAGGTATTGTATTGAGAGAGCGGTGGCTTGTAATAAAATCCGAGCAAATGATTCTTGGTGGATGTAGCCCAAATTGGGTGAACCACGTTAAATCTGTTTCTTTTTATTGTGTTATTTTACTCTGCACTTTTATTTAAGATCTCGTAACATTTTTCGTATATTAGTTTCTACTATTGCAATTCTGTGAGGGATTATTCCACATATTTTATCCCTTATTTCCTAACAATTTTTACAGGGTCGGAAGGTGTTCTAAAACCCTCGATGTGTGTCACATCAAATTCGTTGTCCTGTGCTTGATGTCACTAATAATCCAAGATGATGTAAAGACTTGCAAGAGACCAAAAGAAGTATCAAAACCCTAAAAATAAATATGCAAATGAATGGTTTGATTGACCTCGGCTACCACAACAGTGGGCTTACTAATTGAGAATTGCACTACATTTTGAACCCAAATGTAGTTCTAGTGAGTGTGTGCATGACGTGCCCTAGGTGCTCTTGTGTCAATCACACTTTGTGAAGTAGCGAGTAATAACTAAATGTAGAAAATGTAATAGTATGTGTGCATGGAATAGAATAGAATCCATCCCCCTATGAAGTGTGATACAAATGTCCTAGCCTTGTGCCTTGATGATGGATCTATGTGGATGCAAGTGATCTCCAATGCAATAGATGGATGAAAATCTAGATGGAGTGATAGTAGTAAGTGATGTTATGTCCCTCATTATGGTCTCATAACTTTATATTTATAGGGTTCTCTTGATCTAATTTCATAATTAACCCCAAAAAGGCACCACAAGAAAGATAAAGATGCCAAATAGCTAGAAAGAGCCCAAAAAGTGGTGGGAAAGTGTGAAAAGGATCTGGGGTGCCCCTAGTGGGACTAGTGCATCCATGGGCACCCTAAGTACTATCTCTGGTGCCCTAGTTAAGGCTAAAATGATGGGAAATGACTGAAACAGACTAGGCATGTGGCTGAAAAGGGTCGGTAATGAAGAAATAAAATAAAACAAGATGGCTAAAAGATGGGGGTTAATTAGTAATTTCTTCACTCAAGAACTTTCTAAATAGTAGTCTAAGACCATAATAAATAATGTATAAAGTTTGTGATTTTGTGACTATATTTTACCCCCACTTTATGTTGGAGTGAAAGATCAAGAACATAAAGTAGATAGAGATGCGTATCTGATGTCCATGAAGAGTGTAGTAGAAATGCGCCAAAGTATTAGATAAAAGCATGGAATGAAAAATAAAGATGGAGGAGCGTGCAAAATAAAGATGAAAAATGCACAAAGAAAAAGTGATGAGAGTGAACCTAGGGCGAATGCGTGTGTAGTTGTTATGGTGTGTAATGTACCTACATGGTTAGTAAAGCATGTGTTGTCATAGAATATTGTTTTTTACATTGTTATTATATGTTGCCCCAATTTGACTTCTTGTTTCTCATACATGTGGACCTGCAACGAAAAAATGATCAAGTAGTCAAATATGTATGCATGTAAGTGTAAAAATGCTATGTAAAATACACATGTATATGAAAGTGTGTAAAATGCATGAAATGAAAAGTGTAAATGGAATATGTGCACCTAATCCATGTCGAGAGAAAGAGTGTAGAAGGATATCATGTACTGTGATTTTTTGGGCAATTTCATGCCACCCTGGTTGAAGAAGTGTAGGGAGGAAATGCTTTGTGTCCTCCAATATCTACCCGCTCTACTTGAATTTGTGTGAAGAGATCTTTGTATCGTCCTTATTATTTTGGGTGATTCAATGCCATTGGCTGAAGTAGTGTAGAGTGGCACACCCACTGTAACCTCAAATCCTGTAACTACTTCCCATAATGTTAAGGACACCATGTCCCGTAAAATTCGCTATGTGTATGGGGTTCGTAGATTGGTCTGAACCCACTCGTTGTGTATAATTGAACCGCACTCGGTGTAATATCTCTATGTTAGTATGTAAAACCCCAAATGATGCCCCCTCTTTAGGGGCGCATGAGGCATTGCTAATAGGATACATGCGACCCCAAAAGAGGACCAACTGCATGTATGATGGAACCTTGGAAAGTGCTTGGTAGAAACCAAGGCACACACAAACAAGAAGGCTAGCCAAAGACAAGTGTAAACAAAAAATGCATGCATATAGAAAACATGTGTAAGCTACATAGACAATGTAGTAAATGTAAACACGTAAGAAAGCAAGTAAACCGCATGAAGTAGGTTAAAAACATAGGACATCACTCACGATATTACAAGACACACAATTCCATCATCGCCGCAAACAAATAACAAGTGTGTACACAAACATGGGACAAAGACCGCATTCAATGGAAAATAATGACAGACAAGTACAAACAAAAAAAGAAGTAGTCATGGAAACATGTAATCCTACAAAACAAGTGTTGCACATGGAACACCCGTTAACATGTTAGAGAAATAGCCAATATGTCAAAAGCATGTATGATCAAGTAATGTAAGATGCTAAGTACAAAATGAAACAATAGCACCTGGAAGAGACGAATGTGGATGCCCCCAAGTGACTAGTGTAGGAAGGGTAGAAGGTGAACATCCATGCCACATGTAGGAGTCCTATATTTGTGATCACACTAAACAAAGGTGTGAATGCGCATGTGTGTATGGTATAGATAATGACATATAAGAAATTAATCTAACATGTGTAGTAAAGTGATCATGTAAAATACTAGTAAACAAGAGTAAATACTCCAAGACAATACAATATGTTGTGGATGGATGGAATGATAGGAGTCGCATGCCCCCTAGTGAATGGAAGTGTATGCAAAGTGAGATTAATTTTCCCCTCTCAACAGTCAAGAATGAACCATAAACGAGAGTGCGTCATCGGGAAATGGTCAAATAGGATGTTGTGTCTAATGCATTGTGATGAATGTGTAGATGTAGTAGTGAGATACGACCTAGAAATGATGTGTGTGTGTGAACCCTATAGCCGAATCATGTTTCACAACTATATGAATGTATAAGTAATTATTTATCCTAAGCGTATATCACTATAGGATGAATGGATGAGTGATGATTTATCCCTAAGCATATATCACTATAAGATGAAAGGAAGAGTGATGATTTAGCCCTAAGTGTATATCACTACAAGATGAAAGGAGGGAGTGGTGATGTAACCTAAGGTGTATACCACTACAAAATGATAGAATAGGTGACAATTTAGCCTAACGCGTATGTCACTACAAGATGAAAGGAGGGAGTGGTGATGTAGCCTAAGGCGTATACAACTACAAAATGACAGAATAGGTGTCGATTTAGCCTAAAGCATATTTCACTACAAGATGAAAGGAGGGAGTGGTGATGTAACCTAAGGTGTATACCACTACAAAAATGATAGAATATGTGACGATTTAGCCTAAAGTGTATGTCACTAACCTAGGATTGTCACATGTGTGATGAGTGTAAGGTTCATTTGATTGGTAAACCCTCGACGTCGAGTATGGACCGAGGAACTAAAGTGCATCATAGGGTAGTGAGTGTAACACATAGAAGACAATGTAGTATATGTAATGATGAAATATGACCATGTGATGAAGAGAATATGTAAAAATGCAATGTGTAGAATGCGATGCTAGATGTGTAGAATGTATAAAATGTAATATATAGTGCGCGATCTACCTATATAGGTAGACTAATAATGTAATATTTAGGATGGAATGATGCTATAATTTTATGTAATGAAGACTAGTACAGTATGTAGAATGAAGAGTTTGTGATGTTATACGTGTAGTATGATATATGCATAATGACAACTAGTACGATGTATGATGTATGACACACGATATGTGATTAGATGTGGTGTATATGTCCTATAGTGCATTGTTTTGGGTTCAATGTAGTAATAATCCCTCAACAATCAAGTGGGAACCGAAGTGCAAGAGTGCATCATCAAGTAATGATGATACTAGAATGTGTGATGAGTATGCCTATGAGAGGATATGAATGTATGATAATGCAAAGATGAGAGATGTACTTATGCTAATATGATGAGGGGGGATTGTGTGAGTGTTATTCCCCCAAGTGTACTATGATGATGGAGATCTATGCAGTGATGCGAGAGGTGCCATGCCATTGTGAGAGAGCGTTGTATGTGTTGTGATAAGAGTGAGGGCCAACACAATGGTAGGTCAAGAAACAATAGGACCATGCGATAGTGGTGGCATTTTAAATGTGTCTTAACCATCGTAGAAGGAGTAGTTGCTTTGACAAAAGTGATTGGATGCAAAAGTGGAGTAGGATGGGGAGGAATCTTGAATGGTGGTAGTTTTGGTGGTATTGGTGACGTTGTAGAAGACTCGATAGGAGAATAAGGTTGATCGATTGTGGGAGGTGGTAACATGGTTTGAATTGGTGAGACCACAGATGACTTAGTAGGAGGTGGTGTTGAATTAATTTTGAGGGACAATTATTTAGGAGGTGCTTGAATTATTATAGAAGGATCCTAAGTAATGTTGGCCTAATGCTCATTAGATATAGATGGATCAGATTTAGGAACCCAATGGGATTTATCATTTGTATTAGAATGTTGTGCAACAAATGAGAGAAAACCCTATTGCACAAGGTACTTGATACTTTGTTGTAAATCATAACAATCATTGTCATTATGTCCATTGATTCGGTGATAGTTGCAATATGGAAGACCTTGATACTTGGAAATCCTATAAGGAGGATAACCATGAGTAGGTGACAAGATAATGATTCTATGAGTGATGAGCTATGTAAGAATATCTTGTTTCTTAGCATTGAGATTAAACGTGAGAGGTGTAGGGAGTGGTATGACTTCGGGTTCACTAATATGAGCACATGTAGAAGACATAGGATGATTATGAGAAGAAGAAAAATCGTGAGCCTAAGAAGTATCCTTAAGCTATTGAATTTCATATTTAAGAGATGTGATTGTGGATTCCATAGCTTAAAATTTATCTTGAAATAAATAATGAAGAGCTTGAATGGATTTGCAAATAGATTGATTGTAATTGGAATCAAGGGAGTCCTTAGAAAGGTAACTAAAAATAGTATTGACTTGGGTAGGCAATATGTTGATAGGTAGACACATAGTCTCTAGGGTTTTTGAAGAGTGCCTTTACAAGATGGGTGCATTTGAATCAATTGAAGCAAAGAGACTTGATAGAAATTAGAAGCCATGATAGAAAAGATGATAAAATCCCTAGAATGAAGGTGGATTCGAAGGTCGGGTTCACCAAAATGATTAACTAAAAATGGACTAAACTATGTAGCACTAAGATAGTTAATCCAAGCTATGAACAATTGTAAATAAAGTAAATAATTATGTAAGCAAGCTAATCAACTATAGAAAAGGAAATGCTAATACTAATATGTAAAGAATAAAAATGAAATAACTCGGTTGAATAATGATTTATGTCTGAGAGTGTCGCAAAGGTTACAGGAAAAATTAGAAGTAGGAACGACTGTGCATGAGTCCCAAAAATGATGGATCTGAAGGATATAGCTGGACTGGAACACCGGGAGGAGGACTGGGGTGCCCATGGGCACTCTGGTCTACAATCTAGATGCCCCGGTCTGTGTGAAAGATATGAAATTGGTTTTTATATGGTCAGAAGGTGGTCTAAAACCCTTGTTGTGTGTCACATTAGATTCATTGTCATGTGCATGATGTTGCTAATAATCTAAGATGATGTAATGACCTGCAAGAGACCAAAAGAAGTATCAAAACCCTAAAAATTAAAGATGTAAATGAATGGTTCAAACTGACCTCGGTTGCCACAACAAAGGTCTTACTAATCGAGCACCGCACTACATTTATAACCCAAATGTAGTTCTGGTGAGTGTGTGCATGACGTGCCCTAGGTGCTCTTGTCTAGTCGCACTTTGTGAAGTAGCGAGAAATAACTAAATGTATAAAATGTAATAGGATGTGTGCATGGAATAGAATATAATCCCTCCCCTATGAAGTATGATGGAGATGTCCTATCCTTTTATCTTGATGAAGGAGCTAGGTGGATGCACATGATCTCCAATGTAATAGATGGATGTAACTCCGATGGAGTGATAGTAGTAAGTGATGCTAGGTCCCTCATTATGGTCTCATAACTTTATATTTATAGGGTTCTCTTGATCTAATTTTGTAATTAACCCCAAAAATGCCGACCAAAAGAAAGATAAAGATGCCAAACGGCTAGAAAGAGCCCAAAAAGTGGCGGGATAGTGTGAAAAGGACATGGGTGCCCCATGGTGAGACCAGGGGCCCACGGCACCCCAAGATACTAGCCCGGGTGCCTTAGTTGAGGCTAAAATGATAGGAAATGATCAAAACATACTAGGCATGTGGTGAAAAGGGTCGGTAATGAAGAAATAAAATAAAACAAGATGGCCAAAAGATGGGAGTTAATTAGTAATTTATTCACTCAAAGTGAAGAACCTTCTAAATAGTTGTGTAAGGTCGGGATAAATAATGTATAAAGTGCATGATTTTGTGACTACGAAAACAAGAATGCGAGCACATTATATCGTACTTACGTTATAATGTGAGCGCGTTTCATCTTCTTTGGGTTTGAAATTCCCAATCCATAGGCTTGGATTTTCCTTGGATATCCAAACCAAAGGTTTGGACTGTGTAATCCGTGAATAAATCCGTGTTTGACATAAAAACATCAAAATCTCATGTGTTCACCCCAATATCTCATGCATTATAACATAATATTCAAAAATAAATTATACTACGATGTCAATCTCAGTTTTACCTTGATGACAATATAATTCTTTCTAAAATCCTATTAGTTTAAGGATTTCATCCATAATTTCTTTTACTAGTGCCTTCTTTTCTTTAAAAACATATGCATACGTTTTGGTGCACAATTTATGATTTTTTCATCTAAATTTTAAAAAAAGATGGTTTTTTCTAAACTCCATTCTACTCATACTAGAAAAAAAAAAAAAAATGACTTATTTTCTCAAATTTATGGGGGTGATTACACAAATATTTCATTTTTGGATATGTGCACTTTGAAAATTAATAAAAAATTATATATTCATCCAAAAATTATGAAACATTAATGGGACCTATCTTAGCTAACTTTCTACTAAAGGGATTTGAAAAATAATTTATAGAACTCAAAAAATGGGGGGGCACACACACAATAGGTTCTTATCTTTTTGACACAAAAATAGACATACTTTGTGTGCATCACATTTGACCCTCTTAATCTCAACCATTTTTTTAAATAGTAGTTTAGAAACTAGATTCCGATATCTATAGTACTTATTCTTATAACTTTGTCAAATTTTGAGCATATGCATGCCGAATTATTAGATGAAGTTCAGTTTCCTAATTTCAAGAAAAATGTGTCCCTTTTTGACCCCCTTTTGGTCCCCCATTTCCATGCACTTACTATTATTCTTCTACTTTTATTTGGTCATAAATAATTAGTGTTTGATTTCAAGAGAGAAACTTAATAAATTATAATGATAAATTATCTACTTTTTCATTAAAGGGTTGTTGATGTTTGTTTCACCAAGATATCCATCTCAAGGTGGATCCCAACGATGTAGAAGGGGGAATCATTTTTATTGATTTATTTTCTATGAGAAATGTTGATAAAAAAAATTGATTTCTTGCAACACATGAAAATCAAGTTGTGACTACCAAATTAGTTGCATCATAAATTTATGACACAAGAAACTCATCACCTTTGTACCTTTAATTATCCCAACTACACTGAAAGCACTACCACAATATTTAGTCAATATACGACAACTTCCTACTTATATTTGAATTGATTTCTATTTATTTTGTACCCACTCATTTTATTGTAAAAAGGAAAAAATACTTTAAGTTTGTTGTGGATATTGTATTATGTACATGGCCAACATTTCATGATAGATTTTAGCCAACATCTAGTTTAATTCACCCCGAGACAACCTCCTCGAAATGTAGAACAAGAACCACATTTAATTTTTTTATATGATTGTATTCAACTTTGTGTTCGGTATATTTTTCATGGGATGTGCATCTATAGGATCATGCTCATCATTGTTATGGGCTAGTTATGAGGAATTGTGTGCCCCTTATTAATATATAAAAACTCACAATTTGTTAATAAAAATGTCTCTCGGATCTAAATGGTACACCAATATTCAATCTATATACTTTTTGTGATGCAATTTATTGGGGTTCAAAGGTATTTCCTTCTTAGTGTATGGTATTTGATTTTTTTATTGGGCCATGTTATATGTTATAAATTATTATAACTTGTCTAATTTTATGATTATTCCCGATTATGCAAACTTCCATCAGTAGCAAATCTATGTATACATGTGGGTTATTAATAACAAGTTCAAGTAATTACATGCCCATTACAATTTCAAGGACTTATGTAAAACTATTTTGACAAAGATTAAACCAAGAATGTGTGGGAAACAGACTTTAAAAATATATATAATACAAAATAACATCCAAATAATTGTAATAGATATGACAATACATAACGTTTAAGAATATATTTTCTTTCTTTGATAATGTAATTCATTGTCAATAGTTTAACTTAAAAATGGATTATAAAGTTTATGTGATTATTTCTTTCCATATACATAACCAATGACCAATTTCCAAGAACATAAAATTGGAAGTAGAAACTCAATAGGTGATTATGTTTTTGCTACAATCCACATATGTCAAGAATTATCGATAATTTTTTCTTGACATCTACTTGTATGATGTGTTGCATATGATTTTACATTGATTGCATAATTATACACCTTATATGTAAGATACATATAGTAAAATAAGAATATGAATGCGGTCAATTATTCAATGTAAGGTGATGCGAGATGTCATAACTTTTTTTTGCAAATATTCTTGTGTTGTTTTTAAGACAATCCTCTCTTTGAAGTCAGCTAATCCACAATGCTTGGTTATATAATTTTATCTCTCCAAAACCTAAGATCCCACGGATCCAATTTACCCTTACTTGGAAACCACTTCACATCCCAAAAATTTAATTTTCCCTTCCATGGAAACCACTTCACGTCCCACATTTTTCATATCTCGTATATACAATTGTCACTTTCTTCTCCAATTTTTTCATGCTCTTCCTCATGTATTTCATCACATTCCTCCTCTTTGGAATTTGAAGAGTTTTCTTTATCTTTTACTAGTTCATTTTTTCTATAAATATTTTCTCTCAAGTTGGTTGTGTGTTGAATGGATAGAGTGTTCCATAGTAATTCACTTCTTTAATTGAACTTTTTTATCCCCACATCAATCCGTTCCTTTCTATTTTTTTTTTATCCTTTCCATATTTAAAAGTGATTTATGGCTATTCATTGTAATTCCTAGCTCCTTTATGTCAATATGATTCCCTTCAACTATCAAATCTTGTGCACGATCACTATTTTCCTCCTTTTTACAATTATAGAAACACTTTGTTTGAGTAATTTCACATATTCTACAACTTTAGGTTCACACATGTCAATAAAGTTATGGTTTATAGTGATACCTAAGTTTCCTTGGACATAGTAAGTGTTGGGGTTTGACATGTTAGTTGTATTACAAGTGTTTGTGTCCTTTATAGATATAATGCACTAGTTCTCCTTCACATAGTTTATAAAATAATGTATAAGACAAAGGCGCATGCTCTTTAGATTTTTACACTTACTTTCCACCACATAAGAAATGATACGAGCTTCAATCTCTTTATGACATTTTTATTTGCCCACTATTATAAGGTGGTTAGTAAACAAAATATCTTGTTTTAGGTGGAGTACATATTGTCTTCTAATGTCTCCACTAGTTTCCATGGCTTAGGAATTCATGTATGCTTTCAAGTCCCATTACTTGTGCGGTTATATCTGGTTTCTTGTGGGAATATATGTAAGATAACTAACATTAATTCATTTGTAGTTTTATTCCTACTATGAAGTAAATTATATCCAAAGTTGGGAACTCCTAGTGCTTCATGGATGAGTTGTTTAGAAAGGTTTATTTTCATCCCATCAACCTCTGTTTCCATCCCCCATGATTTTTTACAAATTGTACAACATCGTCCTTATTATAGGAAGTGGTTATAGTATAAAATTTATATATTCTCAATATCCCATGTATGTTTGATCTCTTCGTTCAATCTAACATATAATTCCATTCTAAGAGGTATGTCTAATTTTCAAGGCTAATTTTTTCCCCCTTTGTCTTAGCATGATCATTTTTATTCACCTTTTTGAGATCTTGATAGGATATGTACACAAAATTACTTGTTAATGAACACTAGAAAGATGAATCGACATGGAAAGTATATTATTTTATGGAAATGACAAAACCCTAATCTTCCAAGATTTTCCCACCTTTTTCAATTTATTTAGGGTGCATTATTTTATTTATCTACTATGACTAATAGTTCTAGGTGATCTCCCGAACAATCAAAATGATTCATACCACCCAACCACATATGTTCACAGATAACCTACACTGTTTATGGATACCTAACATATTTTCATGTATACCCTAAGAATGATCTTAAATACTCTATTCTTTGTAAAATATGGAATGTAGCTTAGATAATGTTGAGGAAAATACCCTAACCTTTAAGCCATTTATTTAGGTGATTTGTTTAATTTATAATTTTTTCACCTACTCCAACTAATAGAGTTTAAGTCACCCCATGAACATTCAAAATGGATCATACCATCTAACCACATATGTTTATGGATACCCTATGTCATTCATGGATATCCTACATATATTCATGGTTACCCCAAGGATGATCATGGATACCATCATTTACTAAAATCCTATACACAAAAAAGATATATTTTCAAATAAACTTATTGGAATGTAACTTTAAGAGGAAAATCATCTCCTTTTGTAACTCTTTTCTATACGCTAAGATTAAGTAGAGAAGTTTAGAAACCCCGGTTCATAAAGACATATTGGGATTAAAACCTACCAAGTTCGCTATAAATACTAGGTCAAAACATGGTGAATTTTTTTACACCCTAATTATATTTAACACAAAACCTAATTAATTTTAGTTAATTAGTACACAAAAGGATGGAAGGGTTGGAAACAAGTGATTATTATTATTATTTAACTTCCAACATTAATTATCATGATCATAATAATTATTTTATACATGTAACCGATAGGATAAAAAATATATGAACTTAGAAATATCGAGGTATAAGTGAACTTAGTTTATCACAGATGATTCTAAAAGGTTATGGAAGGATTCACTATAGGAATATGGAGATATGGACTTGAATATGATTCATTTTGGATACTATAACTAGAAAATGACCTAGGGTAGGGCCATACAACTCTCCCAGGGGCCATACTATATGGTCCTACACCTACCGTAAAATTGTGGACCTACTTGGTTCTAGGTTTTATAAAAAAAATTTAAAATTAGTTGTTTGAAACTCTTTTCACTATCAAACCCTAGTTTACAATCATATTGGGAAGCTCTGTGAACACTCGATCATGGTCTCAAACCCTATCTTTGGATGAGAACTCTTTTAAAACAAACATTAGTTGGGTTGTGGGAACATCTCGTACACCACCAACATTGGCAATACTTTGAAGAGGCCTCAAACCATGCATTGCTATCCACCTAACATGTGATATATAAATGAATGCAACTAGATTTGAAAACCACCTTTGACAATTCTTGAGTTGAGTTTGATCTCTCTAAGATACTTGGGAAATAAATGTTTGAGTGCTCCTAGAAGAGAGAGAATGTCTTGACTGGTAAGGATCTTTAGAAATATATATATATATATATATATATATATATATATATATATATATATATACTGATTGTAGAGATATGTTATTACAAGATTTAGGAAGCCTTGGGTTATTTTTGAAAGTGTTTGAGGTGATTATCTCAATGTAGTGTCATAGGATTTCTAGGTTTAAAAATGAGGTAGTATTTACTTGTTTATATAGGGCTCCATAGATAATTTATAGAATAAATTTTGACCCATAGAGATTAGAATAACCAATAATACATATGAATTTTAAAGTAAATTTGGAGGACATGTCGACTAAGACCTGCAAGTCGATTAGGACTAGATGTACTATCCAAACCAAACTATACAATCCTACCTAGGGAAGGGAAACATGGAATCTAAAGTTTGGAACTTTTACTTAATTTTTTTCTATGGATTTTATCATCATGTTCTCATAATTTGATGGAATATCAGTGTGAAATGATAAACAATCTAAACACAAAACCTCATAATATACTAAATGGGAATGATAAATTTGTATTTATCTTAGCAAGAGTGCATTGTCAAAACCAACTAGTGTCAAAGAGTGAATTTCCATATTTGAGTGCCTACACTCCCTCTTTAAGTATGAAATGAAATTACATGCTTGAAGGAAATATACCTAAGTGTGTAGACACATTTTGTATTCGATCAAATGTTTTTTTACATAATCTATTTTTGCTTGTTGTTGGCATGCTCTATGATGAAATTTACAACATAGAGTGTAGTCAATATCCATGATAAAGAATTGAAATTCAACTCAAATGTAAAGTGTAGCATAAATATTTCCATTTGCATAAGAATGAAATTAAAGAGAGGTAAACAAGGAATGAATAAACCTATTTTTTTATGGAGGGAGAAACTCTTGTGATTTACTTGTGCTTGAATATGTTGCATTGCTGAATTTGTTGAACACTACCATAAAATTGGGAGTGATCAATCCCCAATTGTGCTTTGAGGATAAACTAGGGTGTTAGGTGTATGTAAACACCATACTAAATTAAAAAACCAGGTATTAACCTTATTTAGTAACTCTAATATTTTCCCTTTGATTTAAAGATGAAAAGAAAGTCTACCTATGAAGAAATTAACTACTTAGACCTTCCATAACCCCACATACCACACCACTATAGATGAATCTAGGCCTACTTTTGTGAATAAGGACACATAGTAGAAAAGATAATATGTGCTCACATGCCCTTCCTATGTGCCACACAACTACAATGTACTAAAATGTTGATGGAGGAAGGATGACCATGCTCCTAAGATCCCTAAAATTGTAGTATAAACTGAATGTGATAGTGAACAAGTGAAGTATGTCATGCTCTATGTCTTGGTTTAAGTTGAGTTAATGATTCTAAAACTATGCAAAAAACCTAAAAAATGTAGCTAAAAACCTGCAGCTTGTTGATAAAATGGATATTTCTACTCTTGGGTAAAAACATATGGTAGGGTCAAGACCATACATTTGGTCTTGACTAATCTATACAGATTCTAAAAATGTGCATTTTTTCCTAAATTTCTATGTTTGACTAGATTTATGAGTACCTATGCCCTTTTGTACCTCTATGTTACCCCAAAAATTCTACATGTGTCTATTGTAAGTGTATAATATACCTAGATGAATGCCCCTCTTTTGAGGCATGTGTGAAAATCATGTTGAGCACTTCACTCAAAGTAAATGGATGTTTTCCTATGCACAAGATGTTTGAGAAGATGTAGAGGACTGCAGAATTTTGGAGAGGAGTTTATCTTGAATATGATATACCTAAAAAGGGATGTTTTTACGCATGGTGGAAACCATGGAGTGTAAGAAAAGTAACGATAACAATATAGAAAAACCATATAGCTGATAAAAATAGTAGTCTAAACACATGTAAGTATAGAAATAGTGAGATCATAGGTAAGTAGTATGAAAAAATGTCACACAAAAGGCATAAAGCCATAAACATGTGATACCCATGGTGTTGCAAGACAATCAAAGCTCGTAGGCCTAAAAACAAGAGCAAGAAATAGAAAAAAATAGGCATAATTCCATAAACTTGGGACACCCACGATGTCAAAAGACAATCGAGGCATATAGGCCATAAGAAATGAAAACATACAAGCATTAATATACACATACAAGAAAACATGCAAGAAATAAGAGTGTCAAAACATGATAACATGATATAGTAGCCAATATAGGTGAAAATATGCAATACAAGAAATACCAAGACAACACAAGACATATGTGTTAGTGTTGTTAGTTTAAAATATAACTTATACACCATAGATTTAATTGAGAATAATGAGGATATAAAAATTCACTATAATGAAATAATAACACCTAGATGTAGTGTAAAATAGATGCCCCATTATTGATAGGAAGTCTAGGTAGAGTGTTATCTAACACATATCATTGTGTACCACTCTATGTATGTCTTGCATCATGCTCAAAATACCTTTTGAATGCATGTTTTTAGAAGTAGAGAAGTGTATTATTCAAAAAAACAAAGTGACAAACAACATGTATAACGTAAAGTGATAACAACTTAAACAAAGTGTACATGTCCCGATTTTGTATTTTTGTAACTATATGAATGTTTTTGTATTTTTCAAGTGCTTAACTATGTATAGGAAGGAAAGGAGAATTAAGTATAATACTATCATAAATACATGTTGTTTATGGGATTTTTCATAGGCCCATTTTTGAGTGTGACTAAATGATAGACACCAAGGGTGATGCGTTCAGTAATCATATATAGGCCTAACCAACCGGGATTGAAATTTCCTTTTAAGTATTTCTCTGCATTTTTTTTTTTGTGTTTTCTTTGAGGACAAGGTCGCCTACTTGAAATTCATAGGAAAAAAAATTTATTGTAAGAAATTTAATGTGTTCTTGATACATGTGAATATGTTCCAAATAATGTACACATGTAGAATCAAGTTTTTCCAATTCATGTAATATTTTTTTCTCTGTAATCATTTTCATTAATGATTTCTTTCAATGATAAGTGGAGTGAAGGGATTTATAGTTCTAATGGTAAAACAAATTTGGTCCTGTAAGCTAGAGAAAAGGGGTAGCATTTATAAGCATACAAACATTGGTATGGTAAGCCCAAAGGGCATAAATTATCTAATTATGCTAGTTAATACCATATTTATCAAAAAAATTGGAGGATTTTAATATTGGTTTTATTAGTGCCTCAACTTGGCCATTTCTTTGTGGGTAGTAAGGAGTAGAAAAAGTATGTTTGATCTAGAAATTTTCACAAAACTTTTAGTAGTACAATTCTTAAAATATGGCTCATTATTTGTAATGATTGCATAAGGGACTCCAAAGCAAGTGATAATGTACATGAGTAAGATTTGAAATATATCATCACATGTAGTAGATTTCATGGGTATAACATTGACCCATTTGGTAAAGTATTCAGTGGTGGTGGTGATAAACTTATGTCCTTACAAAAACTTAGGATTGGTCTTGCCAACAAGGTCAAAACCTCGTATAGAGAAAGGCCATGGGGAAATAATGGATTATAACACATGAGATGGGATATGGTAAAGTTTTTTTGCTAACATTGATCACATCATTTGGCATATTCATGACAATTTTTCTCTTATTGGTCAATAATATCCTTTATGTGGTAACTTTTGGGACATATTTTTACCACTAAAGTGACCACCACACTCACTATCATGTAGTTGGGATAAAGAAAATTGTACATCATCATCTCCTAAGTATAGCAATAGATTACCATTGAAATAATGTTTAAACAAGGAGCCTCCTATAAGGACATAATATGTGGCTTCAAAAATATGTGACGACCTTCTTGGGGTGAGGTATTCTCTAGGATTTTTTGTCGATAGAGGTAATTATATATATTATGAACAATTTAGTGTTGTCATCATTGCAAGTAATAATTATGCATGAAGAGCATCAATAGTGTCATTAGTAATGGAGAAATTTTACAATTTATGGATAGTGAAAGTGGCATAGTCATCAGTTATATCTAAAAGTATCAATGAAACAACACTAGCCATGGAATCGGTGTGTTGATTTTACTTTCACATAATATTAAAAATGGAGTATGAATTGAATGTTGAAAGTATAATTTTAACGAGGGTATTGTATGGGATCAAGCGTACCTCTTTTGTATTGTAAATATCATGAAATTGATTAATGGTAAGTTGTGAATCCCTAAAATTTTAGATGTTTTGGATTTGTAGCATTTGGGAAGTATAAAGACCTAGGATTAAGGCTTTGTATTCAACAATACTTTAGTTAGTGCATGAAAATCCTAATTGATATGCGAAGGGTAGGATCTTACCTTGGGGTGCGACAAAAATAATGTTGGTACTTATGCCATTAACATAGTGAGACTTGTAAAAATAAATGGTCTGTACTTCAGTGTTGATGTTGTAGCTAGTGAATTCATCCCAAAATTCCTCATTTATGGGAGAGGGTTTAAAGAGTGGAGCTTCAATAAGATGGTTAGCGAGGACTTTTCCTTTAATTGATTTATGGGAGAAAAATGTGAGGTTGAACTCAATTAAGAGCATTACCCATCATGGTATTCAATCGGATAAATGTGTACATGTTAACAATTAATGCATGAGATCGACCTTAGTGATGACATGTGTTAGGAATAAAACTTAGCTTAATTCATCATTAGTTGATATTTGAATAAATGTAATGAGTTAAAATATTTAATTTAAAATACTTTAAACTTATGTCAATAGGTATTAGTTATCCTTATTTGTTAGTTAACTAAGTGATAGTGTTCTCATCCCTATGTTTGTGGGATCATGTTTTATCTTACATATTTTGTTCCCGGATGATTTCCATGAGGGGAAATAGGGGCAGTTAGGGGCAATATGTTATTTCTGCATATTTTCTCAGATTAGGTGATTTGTTTCCATATATTGTGGATGAGATAGAAGTTGTCCAATATCTATAAATATTGCAGCCCTCTCATTTGTTTTGTAATTCTTGATTTTGATATTAATAAAATACACAAGCACCATCTTGTTTTTGTGCAAAGCTTCTATGTCAAATATTTTTTCAAGTATTCATTTTCAAGAACATGTACTTATGTGTTTAACATATAGTGTCACAATTTATCTGTGATAAAGGTCAAGGCTACAAAACATTTTTCAATAGAGTGTAGTTATACTCATAAGGGAGTAAAGTATGAATAATATAATAAATATCCTACTCACGCTTATTATCATCATATTGGGCTAACAAAATGCCGAGGAGTGTTCTACAATAGATATATTAAAGAGCATTAATGGTTTTTTCTGGTATAGGGGAATGGGGACCAATGGTTTGAGTAAATATTGCTTAATGTCCTCAAATTCTTGTTGGCAAGTGGTATCCCAGTTGAATGTAGTTTCTTTCTTTAAGATTCGTGTTAATGGTCAAGTTTATCAGCCAATTGGGCCACAAAATGCTTGAATTTTTCCTTGAAAAGACTACAATTGATTTGGATTTTAGGGGGTGGCATGTTGATAATGAATTAGATATTTTTAGGGTCAACCTCGATTCCATGATGAGAAATGATATAAAAACCAAAGAAACACTTGTGTGGGTTTAAACGGACATTATACAAGTGTATCCATTCAAATATGAGTAAGAGATCATGTATATGGTTGTGATTATGTGTAGATTTTGTAATAAATTCATCTACATGGTCCTCAATAATCTTATTGATGTAATCATGAACGATATTTGTCATTGCGCATTAATACATAACACCAACATTCTTTAACCGGAAAGGCATAATAATGTATAAAAATGTATCCCATGGAGTTGTAAAGGAGGTTTTCTCCTATTCAATAAGGTTTATCTTGATATTTTCCTACCTAGAAAATATATCCATGAAAGATAACATGTCATAAAGCATGTTGTTGAGTCAACAATCATATCTATATTTAGGAGGGGAATCTATCATTAGGGAAAAATTATTTAAGTCTCGAAAATCGGTAACAATAGATCTCACCATTGGATTTTTCCACCCAAATGATATTGGATACCCATTGGGGGTATTCCATGGCTCGATGAATCTTACATATAAAAGCCACTAAATTTATTTTTTGACTAGTAAAGCTACTTTTGGGTGTATCTTACAAATTTTTTGTTGGATGATCTTGGAATTTTCGTAGCACAATATTATACATAAAACAATAGGATAAATGCACAATATATCATTATAAGTCCAAATAAAAATGATAGGTAAACTTTGCAACAATGTTTATAGTTCATCCCTCTCAAAGTGTCAATAAGGGTAGTAACTAGGAGTACTAGGCAAGGTCTATTACTAGTACCAAAATTAATGTAAGTAGTTTATTCATTAAAAAAGGTGGAGTGGTATTCTATGTATGAGTGGGTAGGAATGGTGTCGAGGAAATCATGTAGGGTTTTAGAGGAAATACCATTCTTGAAGCACGCATGAGGATGTCAATGACGAGGAAACCTATCCTTATAAAAGAAAGAAGGGATGTTATCATATGTTCCCGGTGTTGAAGGATGGATTATACATTAGAAAATTCATCCAAGGATGGGATATCAAGTGAAGCACTATCATCAATGAGATCGGGTCTTACAAGATTTAGAGTTGGATTCGAATGCATGGAAAAAACCTCAAGGGAATGTTTGCATGATGCAGAAGAAATGTTGTGGCTAGTGAGGGTTTGCATAAAGATCGTAGATAATATCTAATGGATTTTTTAGAATTTTGAGATCAAATTGTTATAGACTCATGAATTCCTTGGCCAAATTTGTCCGATAAAACCATGTTACAATAAATATTGATAACCTCTCCCATAATTGTGATAAGAATGAGAATGAGTGAATATTTCATACGGAGGTTCAATGGAACAATATTTACAAGGGGTGGGATGATCCCTAATTGTGTATATGGTTCATTCGTAGGAAAATTTGAGACAATCATGAAGGGTAGACATAACAACATGCTTAATGTGGATCCAAGGGTGTCCTAAAATTATAACTAAGATCATTAGGAATTATGTGACAAATAGTAGGGAGAGTGCAAGGGCCTAAAGTAATAGGTAATGTGATTTTTCCAAGCACTTTCCGGGGCATATGATTGAAGCAATGAAAACTTATATCTAATGGAGTGAGATAATGGGTTGGGATTCCTAACATATTAAGGAATGATATGCTACAAATATTAAGGTCATATCCATTGCCTATGAGAGCACAACTAACCATATTGTTATGTATTGTCGCCTAACTATATAAAGGGATTACATTACCAATAACATCTTGTGATGGTAAATCAATGGAAGTAAAAGAGATGAGATCATCTTAGAAATACATAAATACTTGCATGAATGCTTGTAAATATATAAGAGACGTGTGAGGATAGATTTAAACATTTTGAAAAATGTTATAGATGATATCCTTATGGGTGGGATTAATTTGAATGAACTCAAGGAAGGGCATAGTGGGTTCGAGAGGAGAAGTCGTTATTACAATAAAAATAGAAGAATCAAACCATGAAGAAGAAGCATAAAATAGGATAAGGCAAATGAACCCAAGGGTATTAGGGTAGATTGATAAGGTTGAATCATGATTTGGGTTCACCAAAATCTTTACATCCTAATTAGATTTAACATGCAACACGATTGATTTTAGTGAATTAATATACTAAAGTATGTTAGGATTAATAAGTGATTATTCTAATTAATTAACTTCCAACATTAATTATCACAATCAGAATAACACTTTTATACTTGTAACTAATATGCTAAACAAGATATGAACTTGAAAATACAAAGGAATGAGTGTACTTAGCTTATTATAGATTATTTTGGAAGGTTCTAGGGGATACACTACATGAATAAGAGATATGGACTTGACTAAGCTTCGTTATGGATATAGTAACTAGAAAATTACATGGGGTAGGGCCATACATCTCTAAAAGGGACATATTGTATGGTCTTGAACCTCATGTAAAGTCTTGGACCTACTTGGTTCTAGGTTCTATAAATTTTTGACACTATCATTTGTCTAAAACTTTATGTTGTTGTAAAACCCTAGTTTATGATCATGCTACAAAGATCTCTCGAACACTTTGATGGTGGTATAAGACCTTATTCATGGGTGATGAGTCCTACAAAATGGACATTATTTAGGTTTTGGGAACCCCTATGCACTGCCAACACTGGCACTACTCCGAAGAGGCCTTAAATTGCATGTCATTTTTCACCTAGCATGTGACCTCCGATTAAATGAAACTAGATTTGAAAACCACCTTTGACACTCGCTTGATTTTAGTTTTCTCTTACTAAGATATTTGCGAAAGGGATGTTTGAGTTCTCCTATTAGAGAGATATTGATGTATTGACCAGTAAGGAGCTTTATATCTATAGATATTGCTTCTCTAATGAATATAGATATTCTATTGCAATATTTAGGGAGCCTCGTGTACCTCTTGAAAGTGTTGGAAGTGAGTGTCTCAATATAGTGCCATATGATTTCCAAGTTAATAAATGAGGTATTGTTTACTTTATTATAAAGGACAACCCAGATAGATTAGAAGACCCAAAAAAGATATGAATTGAAAGAAAAATTTGAGGACATGTCGGTTAAATAACATACAATTTTTTTCAGGACTAGATGTACTATCCCCAAAAACTATACGATCATACTCAAGGAAGGAAAACATACAATTTGAAGTTTCAAACTTGTTGCTTGATGTTTTTCTATGGATTTTGTGCATTATGTTCTCAAGATTTGATGACATGTTAGTGTGAAATGACAAATATAATAAACACAAAACCTTAGAATGTACTAAGTGGGAATGGGAACTTTGTATGTATTTTAGTAAGAGTGCATTGTCAAAACCAGTAGTGTCAAAGAGTGAATTTCAAAATTTTATATTAATTAGAGAGGTGTAGAAACCCTAGTTTATAAAGACATCCTGGGATTGAAACATACCAAGTTATCTATACATACTAGGTAAGAATTTGGTGAATTCAAGACCATATTTTTTAGCCAATAACATGTGATAATAATTTAAATATATTGTTCAAATTTATTCCATGCACTTGATAAATTCCATAATGGATTGATTAAATCATTGGATCTTCATCACCCAATTTTGAACCATACACCTAGTGGGTTTTTACATTTTTCTAGGGTGGACTGACCATAAGCCAAATGTTTGAATAATTTCCAAGAATCGTAATAAAAAATGATTAAAATGAATTGAGAAGTACCTCAAGCCCAAAATGCATGATGATTTAAAGCACAGTCACTGATATTTCAATGGAAGATTTGATTAAAAGGTATATCTTGTGATCGCCCCACTCTAGAACCATATACCTGATGACTTTTACATTGTTTCAAATTAGGTCAATCAAAAAGTCGAGCCTTCAAACCATGTTCCTAATGGATCACAACCCTTCAAAATAAATTATAATCCACTGTATATTTTCATAGTGGATTTTATTTAATTATTATTTTTGTTTTCACCCCACTCCGAACCATACATCTAATGAGTTTTACAATGTTGCAAATTAGGTTGATAAAAAGACAAGAATTCAAACCATGTACACGATGGATCACAATAATTCAAAATACATGGTTATTCACTACATATTTATGTAGTTTATTTTATTGAAAGGTTTGGATTTTGATCACCCTACTCTAGAACCATGCACTGTTGAGTTTTACATTATTGTAGATTAGGTCAAGATACAAGCCAAACCTTTGAGCCATTCTAATATCAATAAGATAAAACACATGGTGAGGTGAAGCAAAGTTAAAATTAGGGTCATTCATTATATATTTATGAGATCAATAATCCTAAAATGCATGGTCATTCACAACATATTTCCTCGTATATTTATAGAATCTCAAAAAGGGTAGTAATATTATAATGCATGGTGAGATGAGGTGTCATAAATTTGCAAAACTATGTTGGATTAATTATATTTTGTACACCTGTGAGTATTAATATGTAATGTCTAACTACTAATTGAGGCCATTAGGACTATTTTTAAAGGGTCATCAATTATTATATTGATTATTGATCCAATACACTTAATCTGTAAGGTGATGAAGGAAGCTCTTGATTACTATAAGTTTACGTTTACTCGAGTTCACCATAAGAAAAAAATAGTTGCTAAAAAAACTACAAGTACACCAATTCACTTTTAAAGAAGTTTTCTTAAGCACATCCACAACATCTAAGTAACATGAACCCAATAATTATGTGAACTAAGACTAGTAGAGCTCAATCTTCCTTACTTCAACAATAATAATCTTAGTGCAAACTTTACATACCCACTTTAGTAATAAGAATTACAAGATTTAGAAGGAATTAATAAAATCATATGTAGGAAGTAATATTATTGTACATGGAACATTTGTATAACAAAAATTCATAAGAGTAAAATCTTGAGTCCTTTTTCTTATATTTTCTTCTAATACTATAAATCCATCCAAAAATTAGTTAATTATGTACTGCATTGTTAATAATAGTAAAATTTTATAAAATTACGTATTACATTGTTAAAATTAGTTCCTCCATCAAGTAAAAAGATCCAGTTGGTAAAAGTTGAATTCTTTTTCATGGCCATATCTATCTCTAATATAAAATGGATGACATGCTAAATCCTATGGATACTCTAGTTACCATTTTTCCATGATCAAATTACTTTCTACCTTTTCTGATTCAATGTGTAAGAAACTTCCCCACGCCCATGTTTGATGTCCAAGAAGGGGTGTCTATCATTCAGATTCCTAAGGAAATAGGGACAGGTCCAAATCCAACCTTGAGTAGAAGTAAATACCTATTAGGAGATGTCTTAGATCATGAAGTAGAAAAGAACATCCCCCATCCTGGATTTTTGGGGTATCCTTTTTCAATAGATACCAAAGTCATGATCCTTCTCCTAGTGAGTGCGGAAGAGAAATTATGTACATCTATGAACCATCTCTTGGTGGTATTAGATGGAATGTATGGATATCACAGTCAATAAAAATGTTTTATGTGATCATAAAAGTTTATCCAAAATACCAATAATCTCTGCCATGGTCCCACATCCAAAAAACATGAATTCATAACATGGAACTCGAAAAAAGAAAGGAAGTAGAGTTTGGCTACGAAATGGAGGATCCCTGATGAAAAAGAGAAATAGAAGATTCGGGCTACTGGATATGTGAAATTGAGAAAAACTCAAATTTTAAAATATCTGAAAGGTAGGAAAATATGAAATTGAGAGCCTATTTTGGAAGCCACATATCTCTATATGAATTTGTGGAACACTGTGATTCTGTTTTGAACCTGTGAAGTACTCTTTGAAGTTTTGAAGTAATTTAGAAGTCACGAAGTATTGAAGGATGATTTTTTGAATCCGTGAAAGGATGATTGAGTCTTTGATGGGTCATTTGGGCTTATCTTCATAGTTTCCCTTAATTTTAGGAGTTTCATATAAGTTTAATGTTGCATTGGGTGGTTTGTATACATATATAAATAAATCCAAAATGCCTTAGAGATTTAGTTTACAATCTTTGGAGTAGATGAGAATGAATTTTAGCACACTCATAGTGATGCAATATTAAATCTCAAATTTTAAATTAGAGTGTGTAGTGATGATATGACATGACATAAACAAATAACGATTGAATTATTGTATCATTGGTAATCAGTTTGTGTGTGTTATTCCTCTAAGTATAATAATGAAACTTGTTGATGTGTTTTCTATTGTTGAACTAAAATTTGTCTTATTCCACACGTCTTTGCATGTTTTCTATGTGATATTCCAAGGGTTACGTGGTTTAAGGTGAATCTTCATTGAGAACTCTAATTATGTTTGCTTAAATGTGGCAATGTCCAGATCATTAGTTTTTGTTTCTAGTAAATTAGATAAGTAAAATATATTTTGATAATTATATTCATCTGATCTAAAGCTTCAAAACCTCACTCAATCTTGCGCACTTCTATTTTTATAATATGTCTAACACTATTTGGGTAACAATATCTAAAGAAATTAAAGTAAAAATAATTTTTGGGGCCTACATTAAACTAGAGATAGAAGAATTATATTGATATTTTTAGGTCCCTCAATGGTGTATGATAACACAAGTAATGAAATAGAAATTTGTATAATTCATTAGCCATATAGAGTACCATAGTACAATATATTACCATTCTATCTCAATAAATGCTCTTATGATTGCTTGATCTACAATGTTTCAACAAAAAGCTCAAACTTCTTGATTCTCTATAATGTTTGGATTGATTCTTCATTGTTAAATTTTTAAAATGCTAGTACTAAATAGATGTTAGATGATAAATAACTTAGTATTTGTGAGTGTTTATAAAAGAATTAAATTTAAATTAGGAACTTATTGGCATGCAAGCCAAGCTCAAATTGTGTAAAAGTGAATAAGGATGTTTCGATAGGTTAAGGAATCGTATAAATGCTTTGGGAAAAGCTTAGAAGTGTATGGACACCCTAGATAGGAAAACAAGGCACAAGGAAGACCTAAAGGAAGAAAGATAACAACTAAATAATGAAAAGAATAAATACTATTGAAGTTTGACCAACACACCAATAATACCTAGTAGAATTTGATGAACACATCAATAACACCTAACTCAAACCACTAATCAATAAATATATAAATGTGCTAAAATTATCAAATTTGACAGTTAATAAATGCCTCAAGGACCATACATAAATATGCAAAAACCTCAATTTAACCATAAATATATGTGTGGGGACCATTTTTGGGTGTGTAAGAAAACATTTCACTTTCACCATTTATGCAAGTCGACAACATGATCTCAAGTGAGCTTATAACTAACCAAGTTGGTCATCTCCAAATCAATTTGAGCATTACAAATTGGATAATATATTTTTCATTTTGATTTAACATTAATTAAATCTTAATTAGAGGATTGGACTAAATTAGACATATCAAAAACATGCAATATATCAACATCTAATGGCAAAAAGTATAACCAACAAGAGGATAAGAGTGAATTAGTTGATATTTGGTTGTCTAGACTAGATCTGGCTTGTACATATGGTGGGTAGGCTCAATCTAGATTGTATGTGCTTCATCTGGAGAAAAGTGATCCAAAATTTATGCCATAAAGGATCACCTTGATCTAGATAGTATCACTAGTGGTGTTAGTGTCTTGGTAAGAGGTGAAAATCTAATTCTTTCAGTACCTAATAATATCACCTTCACCTCACTCTTTAGCACATGACCACTTCATTATAGGGTTCTCTTGACGCACTTGTACCTGTAAAACAAACCCTAAATACTTTCACAAGACTCAAGGACATATTAGATGGAATAAAATATGTGTATATTGGAGTCGAAACAACCTTGATAGTCAACCCAATGTGATTGTCATTGAGCATTGCACTACATTTCAGACTCAATGTAGTTCGGTGTGTATGTGAAAAAATTGTGTCCCTTGAAACTAGGTTTCCCTTGTGAAAGTTGCACCAAGATAGCAGGCTACAACTACTTTCCCCATGATGGTGTGTGCTATGGAATTCAAAATTTTCCTTCCTATGCAGTGAAAAATGTAGCCCAAATACAGTCTTTAAGTTGTTCTTTTTACCCTGGTAGTAGATATAAAATATTAACCTAGTCCCCTTAGAATAATTAGTAGGTTGTGTATATATGATTCCTTTGCTTGAATTTCGACATTAACAACACTAGAAGTTGACCCAAAGTGATCAATACAAACTTAGAAAAGATAAACAAGTGATGGGTCATCAAGCGAAAGGGATATGAGAACCTATTATCACCAAAAACATCACCCTCTAATTTGTCATGAATGAGAAATCAATGTTTTTGGGAAACATGGGATTGTCTCAAGGTGTGGGACCTTGAAAATGAGACAAACCTCCATAGAAGGTTGGTTCCTTCTCTTCCAAATCACTATGAACTAACCTATAACCCTAAAACTTCAACTAATACTAAATCTAAGCTAAAATCCACCTGGGACCAAGGAGAAAAGAGTGAGGGAGTTGCAACATGAAGAAAGAGGTGATACATGAAAACTGAAAGAGGGTTCAAATCCAACCTAAGAGACATAGCACAATTACATAACAAATAATTTCTAAAGAAACCACATAGCTTAGAGATCATGAATGAATGAATATCAATGTTAAAATAAGAGGGTAAACATCCATAACAAACAAAGAAGGTTTGAAAGGAAAACAACCACAGATAAATTACATTAGAAGTCTTTCATCCGATTACAGAGAAGATGCTTGAAATCTTGTGCAAAATGTGGATTATGGAGGTACATATGCATGAAAATGGAGAAAACCCTAAGATAGAGCTCCAAATTTGACAAAAGAGAGCCCCTCCTTTTGTGCATATGTGTTTACATTTATAGAAAATGGGAGAGAGAAAAAGGGGAGGAGAGAGAGATATGATTTAATCTTTTCATAAATGAAAATAATTGTCTTTCCCTGAAACATGCCACTAGAAGAAATGGGCACCATTTGTAATTACTCTGGTAGCTAAAAATGTCGAACGGTTCCTGTCGGATCTGCACCATGTGCAACACCCACAAAAACTCGACACATTGATTTAGGTCATTGACCCTACTTTGCACCTAGAGAAGTATGACATAATGTCGAGTAATACACTTGTCTAACATCTTACAAATCCTGACATAATTGATTTTGTGAAATGAATCTGTTGAGAAATCCAAGAAACTCCGACACAAAGGGATTGTCGGGGTTTCAGGGGGTGAAAATCACAAAGCGTGGGATATGTTTTAGATCTCACATGTGTCGATGATGAAGAATATTGAAACCTAACACAAAGGGGACTGTGGGGTTTGGAAGTAGGAAATATGAGACAAACGACAAGTTGGGATGCATGGAGAGCCCAAAAACTTGACAGATCTTAGAAAATGAATACCTCGTCTCTGAATCAACTGCAAATCTTCCTAAGTCTAGAAATGAAGATGTGGGTTGGCGAGAATAACCTGGGGTATTTTAAACAACAATTTGGTAACTCGGTGCGGTCATCACCTACTAGATGGAATATTAGTGGCTTTGAAGCATCCATTGGGCATGGAGTTGTTTTGAAAAATCTTTTAAACTGATTCGAAACTCAATAAAACCTACCTCTGAGCACGCATGAAGCACTTCCTATACTTGGAGATGATTTGGAGTTGCCTTGGTTTAGCTCTTGAAGCTAGTTACTTGGGATTTCTGGATATATACCTATCAATTGTCCCAAAATATTGAATTTTTCTAAGGAGGGGTCATGAAGAGTCCCGATCTTCCCTTTTCCTTTTTTAATGAGAGTGGAAAACTACTTTGAAACTAATTTCCCTTCTCATTGCATAAAGCTATATTTGGACCACATTTTCTTCGAGATCCTCCATGAATGACTCGAACCGTAAACCGTGACCCGAAAACATTAAGAAGACTATGCAAAGAACTTAAGGAATGACACTACACTACCGACAAGACAATGTACTGAAAATCACTTGGAGGAATTGGAACTAATATAATATGTAGAAGGTATGGCTTTTTAGAAGAAATTCTTAAGATATATCCCATTGACCGGGATCATAAGCTCTTCTCCATTCAATTTTGACAATTAGAAATCATTGTTTGAATTGCAACTTGAAATCATGTAGGGGCCACTCCATATTGTATCAAACTTTGAGTCTCTGCATGGTTTTCCTATCTTGGTCCCATTTGAGGACAAGATCTCCTTATTTGAAACTCTTATTCATCACTTTATTGTCAAAATTCTTCTTAATCTGGGCTTTATCTTTTTCCATTGCTTGATTTATTGATTCTTCTAACACCATGAGCTCTATATGTCTAACTTTTATGGCCTCGATGTTAAACATTTATAGTTGTTTGATGAGATCTAAGGCTGGTAACTCAAGCGATATCGGCATCCTTTCTTCCCTACCATAAACCAATTTGTAAGGGGAGCTACATTTGATATCTTGGGATTGATTCTATCAACCCATAAGGCTGATTTCAAATTTGTATGCCAATTCCTTTGATTCTCATCCAACGTCCTCCTTATGATTCTCAAAAGGTTCTTATTTTTGGACTCATCTTGTCTATTACCTTCGGGGTAGTAGTTTGAAGATGTACTCAAATATATGTCATTTCTCATAGCCCAATTAAATATTTTTTTGCCAAGGAAAGCTAGAGCATTATCTGAAATTATTGTGGAAGGAACACCAAATCTTGTCACAATACCTTCCGATAACACCCCAAACTTTTAACACAAATTAACTAGTTTAAAGCAAGATCAACACCATAATGATCTAAAGTTAAATGCAAATCTAAAGAATGAAACATCAATGATAAAATCTTAATAGAACAACAATGGAGATTAAATGAAACTAACATCTAACATCTAAGCATGCCTACTAGTATGTTTGATTAACTAACATAGACCTAAATAGATCTAGGAGCAATCAAATTGGGAATGGTTGTTACTCCACAAATGGTGAGGAGATATCTCTAACACAAGACTAAAATGTCATGTTAGATACCCTCCTACTAACCATAATGAAGGCTTTAGGCAAATATGAGCATGTGAATCCTTAAAGGAGTTTAGGCTCTTTAACATATATCTTATATGAGGCTACTAATAAAAGCATGGTGTAAAGTTGGAAGGTAGTACTTAGTCTTATTTATAGTTTTTCCTTTGAGGAAAAATTGCATCTTGGTGCATGTGGGACTAAAAGTACAAAGAAGATTTAGAATTTCTAATCATGATTAAGCTTTTCTAATCATAATTAGTGAATTACCAAGTGATTAAGAGGTATGGAGCCTTAATCAACCGCTTAGGGTCAACTAGGAGGCTAGGATAAGATTTTGAAGCTTGCTTTGAGACATTGTGGAGGAAAGTGGGGTGATTTTGAGTGGTCATAAGAGGGGTTTGAGCCAATACTAAGGCATATTGACCAAAACAAGGGCAAAATAGGCTTAATTAGCCTATAATCACTAATTATTTGTTTTGAAGAGGATTTTGACTTACGATTCGTCGTAAAGTGGCATCCTGAATGCGAAAGAGGGTTTTTGATCAACAGTGCTTGCTAATTGACCAAAGTGGTAAGAAACATTAGTTAATTAGTGGAAATCAATAATTATAACGAAATTGGTGAGAATGAGAATGATTTGTGTGCATTTGGCAATAAGATTACAAAAGTGAAATTTAGGTGTCTACATTTTCCCTATTTGAGGTGAAGTAACTTCACTTCAAATATAGTAGACAAGCATAAACAAGTAAATTTTTGAAGAAAATTAGTGGAATGAAGGATGCCCCCTTAAGTCTCTATGGGGTGATAGAAGAAGCCTATCCATGATCGAAAAGATGATTGAAATGGATAGAAGAAATAGGATAGAACATGCACGAAACCCTTGGTTATTTTTAGAAGAGAAAAGGATAAGGATAAACATGGTTATTTATTGCCTCATGTGATTTGGAAGAAAAGATTGTAGTGATAATAAGATAGGAAAGTGGAGAATATGAACATGCTCATCTTTGTATTTGGTCTTCAATACACAACCTTATTTCATCACGTTGCCCCTATGATCTACATCATCGGCCTTTATTGAAATGAACAAAAATGTAAGATAACATGAAAAGATAAATTACTAACATTTGTCCATTACTACGTAACTCCATGCAACATACATAATGCAATGTAATACGAGAAAGTAAAACAATGCTTAACTCAATGCAACATACACAATGCAATGCAATATGAGAAAGTAAACCAGCTAACCTAATAGAGAAACCGGCATAATCATACGCACTCAAACAAACAACATTAAAGACATTTGCACCAATGTTTTTGTTATCAAATTACAGTTCCTGAATGTTTGTGTTGTAATGAAAAGGGTTGAAAATGGTGCCCCAAGCAAGGGTACATGTGAGGGGAATAAAGGAGGACACAAGTAGTCCAATGGAAAATATTTCCTGCATTATGACAAAGTCTCTGGCAACTCAATGTTGCATGGGAGGACTGACATAACATATAGCCTAGCTTTTGTTAATGGAGGTAGATCACGATGATCCGAAGGTGTTTAAGATGAGAACAAGCAAGAAGCTCAGTAGAAATATTCTTTTGTAAGACATATTTTGATGTTTGAGGATAATGCAATTGACACAAGCTTTAGCTTCGTACATGTTGTTTACCAATTTTTGAAAAAAATATGAATTTTTGCAATTTTTGGATTTTTAATGATTTTATCAAAAAAATTGAAATTTTTTGGTTGTTTTGATTTTTTTATGTTTATGGAAGAAAATATTATAGAAGAAATAACAAAGTCGTGAGACAACGTTAAAATTTACTTGTAAGTAAAAAAATTCCCGGGTAGAAGAAAAGGTTTCCGGGACACAAAACATGCTATATGGCGATTAAACGAGCGCTAAAATAATTATTTATTAAAAATAATCATCACAACAAGATTAGAAGAAATTAGAAGAACCACGATGGTTTCAGGGTACCTTGGGGGTGAAAAACATGTTGTGGGAGGTAAAAATGGGTATATAAGCTATCACGGCCAATTCATTTACCACATTCACTTACCATTTACCATTGATCGAAGCTCTGACCTATGGGAGAAGATGGTGAGGGTGCGGAGCCAAAAATATCATGAAAATCACGTGAGAGATTACATGAGGCTCCCAATGGATGGACCACAGATACACAAAGCTCTTCTTTACCCTTGTTAATTATTAGCATTTAATTTTGATTGAAATACATGTGTTTTTAGGGTAGAATTAGGGATTTTTAGCTGCAAAAATGCGCAGGTGCAGCCCTAGGGGCGCACATGTGTTGTATAGTGCATGGGCATGCATGCGCCTATGAATAGCATATATGCGCCTACACAAAAATTGAAGTCTAGGTAGGGGCGCGCATGTGCCTACACATAAATGGACGCGCCAGTGCACAAAGGGGTGCATTGGTGCATAACTAGGATTTAGAAATATGAATGGAATGTGCCCATGCGCTAAGGGCTGCCTTTGGTGCACTAAGGAGTGCACCTGTGCATTATGGGGTATGTTCATGTTGTCAGTGGCATGCCAATGCACAAAAGTCACTTTTAAATGCTTTTTTTGGAAGAAAACCAAGGTTTTAGCAAACCCTAGGTGTTAGGTAAAGATGATATTTATATCAAAATAGAAGAAAATCATGGTAGAATAGAGAAATTAAATGATAGAGTAGAAGAATAAATGACATATTAGAATAGAAGAATAGGATCATAATTAAATGACCCAATTGGTTTTACAAGAGGACCTAGATAGGTTAGAGACGCAGGAGCGACATGTGCGGCTCTGGGCCTACGAGGAGACCTTTAGCCGACGCGACCAAATTTTTTTGGAGATCACATTAGAGGTGACTAGGTTAGCACACGTAGCTCACATGCCCTAGATTACCTTAGACCATAGCTTGCTCATAACCTTAGCTAAGAGATGGTGGAGCGAGAGCTAGACATTTCGTCTGCCTACTGGCGAGATGAGTATTACCTTAGAGGATGTGTGGCAGATCTTACGAGTTCCTATTTAGGGTCGTTTGATCACTTATGATGGTCATTAGGACCGGATTGAGTGATACACAACCATGACATTTGGAGTGATAGATATACCTGTCTGGGTATGATAGTTTTCATTAGGAGGTGCATGGCCAATCAGTGGCTAGGCCGAGTCCCTATGTTCTTATTAGCTCTTGTCAGTGGCATACTACTTCCGATAAGACTAGTGCTCGGTTTCCCTTTGCCCTTATTGGAGTTATACATGGTCTTCTACGGGGAGAGAGGTTTACTATTAGGGTTAGTGCATACTAGCCCACTTATATGTGGATCTCCATTTGATAGCTTACCATAGACAAAAGTTTGTGGGTCTTGCTACTTTACTGCAGATATGGGCTTGGGACCATATTGCGATCAGCCACCTTACAGGAGCTTTGAGAGCTCGAGTTGTTGGAGAGCCTTCTATTATGAGTTGGGTTCCAATCGGGGAGGATGTACATGGTCATGCAAGAGATACTGACTACTACAGATGTGAGTTTGATGAGTTACAACCCCATATGATTACATGGTGGCCATATAGGTTATATCAGTGGCATGAGGATGTTTTTGAGCTTTGTGCAAATGATGGTAAATCACTTCCTTCTTAGGAGCAAGAGCCACATTATGGAGTGGTATAGAGTAGACTAGGTTTGGTGCCAATTTAGACGTAATCGGGGAATTCTTGGGGGTGAGATGTGGTATGTGAAAAGAATGATAAGAAGATTGTTCCAAGCTACGATATCAAATGATAATAGCACACCACATTAGATTTGTAAAATAGAAGAACTAAAATACCATATATGGAAATCCATCATAATCAATAATTCTCAATACATTACAATGCAATGACTTGAATTATTCAATAAGAAGGAAAAAACATTTAGGAGGAGGGAAGTGTAACTACTACCTAAATAAGTGGTGAATAACTCCCACTAACTAATACTAGTAGTTAACTTAACTCTAGAAGACTACTAAGCTAACTCCACATAACTGAGAAGCTAACTCAGCACAACTAGTAAGCTAACTCCACATAACTAGTACACCTAAGAAAGCTAACCCAAAAAGTGTAGGGCTAACACAAGTGTAAGAATTATCCTGATAAATAAATAAAAGGATAAATAATAACCTACACTAACACCCTCCTGTAAGCATAGTTTAGGTGGGAAAAAAATAAAGTGGGTCCTAACAACAAGGCCTAATGAGGTACCCACGTATAATAACTGGGAAAATTAGACATCGCAAGGTACCCAAAACCAGTAATAACAAAGTAGAGAGAAAAATCCCGCTGCAAAATATCCTCAGAAGCTCGGCTCCAAAAACTCATACAATGTTGAAGAAGTTTGGTGTGCATTGTGGTCTGAATCCACTGCTCGATCATAGAACTCAAAAACAACTGACACTAGGCTTCACCAGAATATCTCCATGCAAGGAGACTGTCAATGGAGTGATGTCGAAAGTGCAAAAAAATGCCAAACATAATTTAATAAACTGCTACAAATAGGTGTGCCACGATCCAAGAACAACCAAGGTAATAAGGTAAGGACACAAGATCTAAATAAATAGGAGTGCCATGATCCAAGAAAAGTCAAGTTAACAAGGAAAGGACACAAAACCAAGAAGTAAGATCAATCACACAATAGGTGTTTCACAATCCAAAAACAATAACCAAGGCAACAAGGTAAGGACATGAGATCTAAATAAATATGAATGCCACAATCCAAGAAAAGTCAAGGTAACAAGGAAATGACACGAAACCCGAAGAAGTAGTATCAACACCACACCCTCCCATACTGTTGAATGAGTAGAGTGGTACCACAAATCTGTATGAGTTGCCAAAATCAACTACTCGAACACTGACAAACTAACACTGAGCTTCACCATAATAGCTCCCCCATAAGAGAGACTTTCAACATGCTGAAAAAGTGTCAAAATACGAGATCTAAAATATATCAACAAACAAGAGAGATATAAATGTATACACCCATTGATACAAGAATGCAACGCCCAAAAGTTTAGGACGTCGGGCTCAACCGAAATTACATCCACAAGTGATCACAACACCCTCCCAAATTTGGCACTTTATGATTGAGTCCATGTAAATATTATAATGACTAACAATACCTTTTACATTTGAAATATGTGTATTAAAATGTCTTCAATGTGTAGATCTCGACAAAATACACAATTTCAAAAAAAAACAATCACCTTAATTTGAGTTACTGGATTAAAAGTTATGAGCTCTATAAGGTTTTGCTATTAAAATAATATTTTGATGTTGATATTTTTTTAAAAGGTACATGTGACACCCAAATGTCCAAAGGGTAAAAGAGTGCATCCACACGATACAAGCTTGCGACCAAAGAATAAAACCATGTGCCCAAAACCTAAATTTCCAAAGGGTAAACCATTGCATTTAGAGGGTACACATAAATATCCAATAGATAAAAGAATGCACCCAAAGGGTATAACTCAAGCGTCCAAAGTGGATAAAAGGCGCATCCAAAAGAGAAATATCCAAAGGGTAAAAGAATGCATTCGAAGGTACATGCTTATATCCAATGGATAAAAGAATGGACCCAAAGGGTACAGATCGCATCCAAAGGATAAAAGACTGCATCCAAAATATAAATATCCATAGGGTAAAATAATGCATTTGGAAGGTACACACTTATATCCAATGGATAAAAGAATGCACCCAAAAAGTACAATTGTTAATACAAACTTTAATCGCAAATATCTCCTTTTCTCGGCACCTTTGTATCAAAAAAACAGAGAGAAACCTAGAAATTTTATTGAAAAAACCAGAAAGATGATATAATTTTTAGTCAAAAATATGTTCTGTAGATAATTGTACGGATTTTTGAGAAATGTCTCAAAAACCCCTTAAAATGTCCAGATTTGACTGTCTCAAAACATGGTCAAGTTTACAGTCAATTCTAGGGTTTTGGCACCTTCCAAATCTAATGATGCACTCCATTTTGCATAAAAATGCATGTTACAGAAAAGTGCTAACAAATTATGAATACATGAAAAAATAAACCCTTGCTTGCAAAGAAAAACTTACAAATGGATGTCTACATCATCTATAGCTCTGATACCATGAAAGGAATGATAAGAAGATTGTTCCAAGCCATGATCTCAGATGATAATAGCACACCACATTAGATTTGCAAAATAGAAGAGCTAAAATACCATATATGGAAATCCATCATAATCCATAATGCTCAATACATTACAATACAATGACTTGAATTATTCAATAAGAAAGATGTACATATATGAGGAGGGAAGTGAAACTACTACCTAAATCAGTGGTGAAGAACTCCCACTAACGATACCGGTAGTTAACTCTAGAAGACTAGTAAGCTAACTCCACATAACTGAGAAGCTAACTCAACACAACTAGTAAGTTAACTTCACACAACTAGTACACCTAAGCAAGATAACCCAACAACTGTAGGGCTAACACAAGTGTAATAATTATCCTAATAAATAAATAAAAGGATAAATAATAACCTACACTAACAGAATGTCCGGAGATACAAAGAGGTTTTTCATATAGGGCCTCAAAGCAAGTTGGGTCAAGCTCGTGCATCTTTTTACAGTTGGTTTTCCATCATTGGGCACAATGTGTACAGATAGTGGAACTTGGTACTACACATGACTATGCAGGTAAGTATGCTACAGTGTTACCTTGACATTTGACCATTCCACATGAGGTACTGGATGTAACTAAGACAGGATTTGGGGCCCACCTCCTAGGGCACAGTGCACAGGGGCCGAAAATCCACAAGGAGGATGGTAGTAGGTACCAGGTACCACATGTGCTCATTCAACAACAAGTTTAGTGCAGCAACAGGTATTGGTGTGGCCACGAGTAGTAGTGTGGTCACAGGTATTGGGACCACGGATACCCTAGAAGCCTCCATTACGGGAACCTTTGCAGGCACCTCCATCACCCCCCCATGCGAGTCCACCACATAGTCCACCGAGAGATGGAGGATATGGCGGGTGTGGAGAGCGACAAATGGAGGAGGACATACTAGTTGGTGAGCGGTGGTGAGAAGAAGATGTATGAGGATATTTAGGATATGCTTTGTCAGGACAAGTGGTTGCCTTACATTAGCAGCTACAACATGTAGTATCCCTACAACTTTAGGCCATAGCTAAGAGAGACTTGGTGATCACTAAGAGAGATCAAATCATTACCAAGCAATACCGAGGCTAGAGGCGGAGAGAGATACCAACCATGATAGAGCGATACTATGTGATTGTAGATGGATTACGGATGTAATCATAGAGATACCAACTTGTTTTAGAGTGAGACCAGCTATCATAGAGTGAGAGTAGAGTGCGATGCATTGCAGCAAGTCGACACCGCCTTCGGTTTACAACAGATTAATTGGGCATAATGGCACTATGGCAAGTGAGGCTACATATTATAGAATGAAGTATTATGCGGCCGTCTTGGCTGATCGAGAGAATCCCGATTATAGCCAAATAGTAGGCACCTCGTCTCATTCTATATCTCGATTACATTCACGATCAATGCTATCTATGCGGGGTCCTTTAGGGACATGCTTCGAGTAGCACGGGTTTTTACAACATGGCACACCACCTCCTACATGTCCAGCATCTCAAATGCCCCCACCTAGCGGTAAATTTGTACCGTGCAATCCCGGAGAGGATGGAATCGTGGCTGACTCTACTTATTGATGTACTAGATGTATATTTTTGGTGTATCGCCTCGATATGAAGGCATAATTTTGTACGGATGTATATGTACTATTTTTTATCATGCCTCATGATGAAGGCACTTTTTGTACAGATGTACGATATGTATTATTTTTTACTATGCCTCGTGATGAAGGCACATTTTTTTGTATAGATGCCCATGATGGCTCATTGTATCGGATGTACTTTTGAGACATGTTGTTTTGTACACGAACATTTATATTTGATGATGTATGATGATAGATGGATTACTGATGTATCACATGTTGTTTATGAGATATCATGCTTAATTTGTATGTTTTATGTTTGTATCACATGTTTGTTAATTTATGAGATAGCCTTAGTTGATGTCATATTGCATGTTGATGAGATATTTTGAGTAAAACATGTTTATATTTTTGATATTGGTGTGGGGGGGTAGATTTGTGATCATGTGCAACCCCTCTTGCCCCATTGATGATACAATATTTGATGATTAGCTTTAGCATACATGTGTGATGTATACTTAGTGTTTTATTTGTATATGATGTATAGATGTGATGGTTTTATGTGATATGATGATGAAATGATAACAAAACGTACAAGTAAAAATAACAAGCACAAGTTAACAAAACCTAATCAAAGCAACACATTTATTTACAAGTATGCAAGATAAAATGAACTCAATGCAATGCACCATAGATTAAAATAACATTCAATCTAAGTAAGCAAGTGAATCTATCTTAAAGTACACAATACAAAAAATCAATGCAACTAAAAAAACATACAAACCAACAACTAAAAAGTAAGAAAACTACTTAACTTGTTTTTGTGGGACAGTTTTGAAACGTTTTCATTGTTTTGGTCTTATCTTAAGACAATTTTCTATTGTTTTGGAGTTTTCTATGAAACGTATTTGAATTTTTTTCAATTTTCTCAACTAACATATCTGCATGTTTTGGGATTTTCAAAAAGTTATATGAATTTTTTGGCATTTTCTCAACAGTTTTTTGAAGGGAATGTGCAAGGAAATAAAGAGATGTGGATGCCCCCAACGTTAGATGGCATGTACAAGGGCATAATGCCATGTGGTATATGCCAAAAGTGACGGTGTGAATAAGGTGCCCCTAGCACAAGATGGGTTCATTCAAAGTTAAATTCTCTGCATTCATAAGGTAAGATTAGCCGAATCAGAACAAAGAAGGATAGGCTCATAAGGGATTCAGACGAAGGAAAATACCGACTTAGGAAAAATTTGTCATACTCCTAAACCATAAATGCTTGTGAACAATGGACCCTCCCTTCATGCTGAAACTGGTTTTCACTAAAGGACTTGTCCAAAGTGCCACCATTTCATGGTTTTCACTATTGGACACACTTGTTTATTTATCTTTTTTTTTTTTTTTTAGAAAAAAAAATTACTTTTCTGATATGTTAGAGACCTCATACTTAGGCATAGAAGTGCTTAAGATGCATTGTGTTCATAGGTTCTCAAATCTCTTGACCATCTGCATGGGCTATCTTATAGGCACCTAAACCCAACTTGGTAACCACAACATATTGTCCTAGCCAATTGGGCTCAAATTTTCCTTTCTTTTCACAGATCTTTATTTTTTATCTTCTTATTCTATTTTAACACCAAATCACCCACCTCAAATTGATGAGGTATGAATTTTTATTGTAGCATCGTCCGCTCGATCCTGATATACTTTAAGGTGATTTAGAGTGTGAAGTATTTTCTCATCTAACAGCTCCAACTCTGTAGTCTTCCTCTTCATTCAAGTAATCCCTTAGCTCGATACGTAAAGAAGGGATCTCGATCTCTAGAGGCAGTACAACTTCAATGCCGAATACTAAGGAATATGGAGTTGCACCTGTGGGGTGCGGATAGAAGTTTTGAATGCCCAGAGGGCAAGGTGAATTTGTAAATGTCAGTCACTCTATCTTGTTCACTATCTTCTCCATAATGTGAATTAGGGTTTTATTAGAAGCCTCAACTTTCCCATTACCTTGAGGGTAATAGGGGTTGAGAACTTAAGGGAGATTTGAAATTGTTTAGAGAGTGATTTCACTATTTTATTCTTAAATGGCTTACCATTATCAGTGATAATAACATAGGGGATACCATATCGACAGATGATATGGTTCATGATAAATTTAGAGATCTGGGCACCTTCAACATAGGTGAGAGGAACAACCTCTACCCACTTTGTAAAGTACTCAGTTGCAGTAATGATGAATTTATGATCGTCTGAAGAGACAGGTTAAGTTTCCCTATTAGATCGAGACCCCACTTTGAGAACAACCAAGGGGTTGTGACAGGCTACAAGGATTGCACCAATGCATGTATCAAGTTGTTGTACTTTTGACAATCCACACATTTCTTCACATGGTTACAATAATCATGCTCCATGGTAGGCCAATAATAGCCTACTCTAAGAATTTTCTTCTTCAAGATGATCCCATTGAGTACGAGCTCTGTAGATTCCTTTGTGCGCCTCTTTGATTTCTTGGATAGATTTGTCAACTTAAACATCACAACAGATTCCCGTCGTAGCCTCGGTGGAAGAGGGTGCCCCCAAGTAGGGTATAACGAGCTATACTGTTGGATAAGGGTGCATTTTTAGCATGGGAAATGTTAGTGGGAAATGTTCCATCATGGAGGTAATTAAATATTTTAGTGTACCATGGTGAAAAGGGACCAACAACCTCGCACACTAAAATGAAGTTTGGTATGTCATATGTTGTTCTTCTTATATTTTCAACAAAGAATGGCATGTCATTGTTCCCCTGAAAGAATTATTAACATTGATCCTCATAGCCATAGCATCTACTACTCTTTTTGGGATCTTGGTATCTTCTCAAATGTTATCTGCTCGAAGAATTCTTTCAAGGAATCGACCATTCTTTTATATGGAAGCATCTTTTCATCCTTGACCTTGTATTCATCTGTGACCTATTTGATAATAAGCATTGAATCACCAATGCAATTAACTCATCTGATATCCCACTTGATGGTTAGCTTCATCCCTATGATGAGAGCTTCATACTCCGCTATATTATTTTTGCAAGGGAACCCGAGTCGAAACGCTTGGGGAATTAAGTCTCTTGTAGGAGTGATTAACACAACTCGGAACCTGAACCATGAAAGGTAAAGGAGCCATTAAATTATATTTTCCAAATGATAGATTCCTCAAGGTACATGATGGATTAAATGCAGTAACTCTAGACTCGGGTTCAATACAGTATTGGAGCTTATGCTTCAGCCCGATCTGCTAAGACTTTTCCCTTTACTAAATTTTGATGCACATACTCAATTTCAAATTCACTTAACAAGATGATCCAATTATCCATCTTTCCTGTGAGTGCGGGTTTTGACAATAAGTATTTTAGTGGATCAACCTTCAAAATAAGCTTGACCTTATTGTTGAGAAAATAATGGTGTAGCTTCTAGAAATTAAACACTACGACTAGGAAATCCTTTTCGATCTATGGATAATTGAGCTCATGTTATCAATGTTTTACTTAAGTACTTATACAACTTTTTCTCTCTGCTCTTGATCATATTGGGCCAACAGTGCCCCGATTGTAAAATGTGTAGCAGAAATGTAAAGCAATAAGGGTTATCCTATCATGGGTGGCATGAGAATGGGGGGTTTAGCCAAGTATTATTTTAGTAAAGCAAACACTTGTTGTTTTCTATCCCCCATGTGAAATTAGGGAGAGGAAAGTCATCCTTGGGACAAGCTTTGTTAATATCTCTAAAATCAGTACACACTTTGATACCGAATGGATTTTTTTGAACTGGTACCACATTAGAAATCCACTTTGAGTAGTTGATAGGCCTGATGAAGCCTACTTCTAATAACCTTTCTAGCTATGCCTTTACTAGTAAGGAAACATGAGGATGCATATTCGAAGCTTTTATTTGATGGGCTTGGTATCTAGATGCACAACAAGATTGTGTACCACTAATGCAAGATCAAGTCCTAGCATGTTGGTATAAGACCAAGCGAAGATGTCTACATACTCTCTCAAAAGTCTTGTAAATGTTTTTGCTCTTGAGCTAAGAGTGAAGCTCCCAACTTAACTATTCTAGGCAACTCCTCTATACCGATGTAACATCTATTGTATCTTCCACTAGTATCTTTGACTCATCCCCCATGCACATAGGATTGGGAGGGAGATTGAGATCCTCTTCTACCAAAGGTGGTTTAGGGAGGTCTTCATCTTTATATGGGTATACTATATTTCCATAGGTTGTTCTGCTTGATTATCCACAAGTGCCTCAAAGAGGTTTTTGCTATAGGAAGAAGATGAATACGAAGAAATTATAGAAGATATGAATAGTCAATCCTTTGTTCTCTTCACGCGCTCTCAAAAAAAGGAGTAGGATACCACTAAGGCAGGAGATAAAGAGGTTTCAAAGGAAACTCCCAAAGAATCCAAGAAAAATGAGGCTCATAAAGAGTCCAAGATGACTGAGGTTTTAAAGGTCGAGACTATCTTAAAGAAAGGAGGGCCTTTGTTAGATCAATCGGTTGGTAAACCAACTACGAAGAAAGCTCCTTCTTCCACATCAGTGTCAACCAAGCCTGAGGCCAACGTCCAAAGTGTGCCATCATCAAGTTTGAAAGAACTTATATCTGAGACATCAAGTATGGTTACTTTTCCTAAATTTGATATCATTGATCATATTAATAAAACAAAAATTTCCATGTCATAGGTAGAGTACTTGAATTCCAACAAGGATCAGCTTGAGAAATTGGTCCAGTTTATCAAAAGAGACTCTACTATTCATTCCTCCAAAGGAATTCTGAGAACTACCAAAGATGAGAAAACTCAAAATATTATGGTGGCCTGTCATCACCAATCTGGCACTATAATAATTCTCCACCGAGAACTCCTCATGCTATCATTATTTACTAATGCACAACCTTTAGTTTGGTGGATGTAATCTGGAAACACAACAACAAACATAACACAAGAATACCATAGACTATGATACGAAGGAATGATGACAAATCTGAAATATAAGTGTAAATTATAATATCAACATGAAATTGTTACAATCTCACCCATGAGGTACTTCAAGTGTTACTGACTTCACTTGCCTTCCAACAATAACTATGGGAGAAACTTCACAATGGATTCTTTAACACACCTTCTAAATGATGGCTTCCTTTACACACTTACTCATACAATATTTCTCACTACTTCTCTCTATGCTAAATGAGGGGGGTGGCCTCTTTATTTATAGGAATTCAGGCTTATCCACCCTATCTCTAAGATAGGATAGGAAATTTCTTCCGTCCAATCATATTCCATGCCTAAACTCTTGTCTTTACATGTAGGCTTATCTTCTAAGATAAGATAAACCTTATCATCTCACATGGGTTCCACCTTTTTAGACTTTTCTACAAATAAAATAGACAAAATATTTATGACATCACTCTTTGTCCTTATTACAAAGATAATATTTCTAATTCTAATCATGTAGACCCTACTTCTCTACTTACCCAAACTTTGACATTTTAACATTACCCGACCACTTACTGATAAATATTTACTTTTACAACATTCTATTGTACTTTGACTATTACCGTACTCTACTTTATTGGCAAGCACCGTCTTGTGACAAATACGTGTTATCTTCTATTGACGCCACTACTAATTATACTTGAACATCTTATTCCTAATACATATATTAATAAAATAGAAATTACGAAGGAAAATTTTAATGTCGACATTTTCCCCCTTCTAACTTCTACTCCGTCCTCGAGTAGACTCTTATTGACATTCTGAAAGTGGTGCCTAGAAAATAATTAATTTGTCATGGTTGACCCATTTCGTAATGGGAGTGTCATCCAATTCCTCCAAATGTCGATATGTACCATTTTTATGCACAATTGCTATTTTATAAGGCCCCATCCATTTGGGAAGAAATTTTCTCTACCTTCTTTTTTTGTATACGGAATCATATACTTAGAACCAAGTCATTCACATGAAATGGAGACCAACGGATCTTTTGATCAAAGTATTCCTTCTGCTTCATTTTCTTCTTATAGCTTGTATCCTTCGCTATTTCCCTCATTTCGTCTAGTAAATGAAGATGCACCAACCTTTCTTTTCTTGAATCATTTTCATCCACCCTTTCATTTTTCATAACTCTCGGAGTGGGAATATCAAACTCAATAGGAAGAACTAGATCAATGTCACAAGCCAACCCGAAATGAGGAGTATCATGTTGCTGACTTTGATGTTGCCCTATATGCCCACAATGTTGCATGAACCCTTTTATCGCACTTATGTACTTGCAAGTCTCGTATCTTTTGCTAGAATTTGACATAACACAAAATTTGTTCGTTCCATCTTGTCCATTTGTACTTGCCTTGTATGTTATTGCCTTCCCGTGCTTAATAGAAAAATTGTTGACTAGGGCTTCTACCACCTCATTAATGAAGTGGCTTCCTTGATCTGTTACAATTTCTAATGGGAAACCAAATCTAGTGACAATGCGTTCATATATAAACCTTGCCACTTCATCCATGGAAGCTGTTTTTGATGGCTAGCTTGAACCCACTTGGTTAAATAATCTTTGGCAGCTTCTGATATACTTATTTTGGCGTGGGGTAGTTGGAAGTGAACCTCAATATCTATTCCCCACTTTTCAAAGGGATCAAGTGGAAGAATAGGGCATAATGGAGCTGATGAAGTCTTATGGTTACCATGTGTTTGATGAATACCACATGTCTTACAATAATTATAACAATCTCTAAAAAGAGTGGGCCGGTGATAACTGCATCCAAGATTCTTCTTGTTGTAAGTTGTCCAGAGAAGTGTCCTCCACATGTACCATCGTGGAATTATTCTATCAGCTCCTTCCCTTCGATTCACGGTATAATTTACCTCGGCATTGCTCATTTATGCGCTCCCAAAGTAAACTGGATGATCATTCTCATTTTCATCCTTTTAGCTCAAAGTACTTCCTAGTGTTGCATCTCGAGACATCGGTATACACAATGAATGGCTTGCTCCAATCTGGATTCTTTAAAACAGGTGAAGACACTAGGGCTTCCTTCAGTTGTTTAAAAGCTTCATGTGCCTTATTTCTAGTTCATAAGTAACATCCTTCTTCAAGAAGCTGGTTTAGCGGTTGTGCAATCTTTGAGAAATTTTTGATGAACCTTCTATAGTAACCCACATGGCCTAAAAATGATCTCAACTTACTTCTATTCATAGGAAATGGTAACTCTTTGATTTTGAAACTTTATCAGGAGCAATACCAATACCATCTATGGATACAACATGCCCTAACAAAATGCCTTTAGAACATCCAAAGACACACTTTATAGGGTTTCGTGAGGCTTTTGCTTCATCTAATATTTGAAATGTTGTCTCCATCTCAGTGCGGGTGGTCCATCTTGCTCCCATAGATGCAAAATCATCTAGAAATCTTGTGATGAAGTTCCCAATGTAGGGTTCAAACACCCTATTCATCAAGCGGCTGGAGCGTTGCTTAGGGCATTACACAACCCAAAAGGCATAACTCTATAAGCAAACGTTTCCCAAGGAGTGGTGAATGTGGTCTTCAGCTGATCTTTCTCTGCTATACGAACTTGGTTGTATCCGCTATATCCATAAGTAAAACTATAGCACTCCTAGCCAACTATTTCATCCAAGATCTGAACTGAGAATGGAAGAGGATAATGATCCTTCTTTGTTGCCTTGTTGAGCTTCCTATAATCAACACAAATGCATAGTTTCCCATTCTTTTTTATTGAGATCACAATGGGAGAAACCCATTCTAAATTCTCCACAAAAAATATGAATCTTGCATCAAGCAACTTATCTATTTCTTCTTTTACATTCTTGGAAAAATTAGAATTCATTCTATATGGCATTTACTTTATGGGCTAAGCACCATCTACCAAAATCAATAGAATGTTCTACCCAACTTACTTGACGAGTTCCTTGTAATCAAAAGTGAATATGTGTATGTACCTTCGAAAGAGTGGAGGTAGGATTCCTTCTCACTCTCCATCATAGCATCACCAATCTTTATTTTTGGAGATGATCATCAATTTCTTCTTCGGATAATTTTATGCATTCATGAGTCGGTGTGACTGGAAGGATATCCATGACCAAAACATCAACCTCACTTTCTTCATCTTCTGTGTCCACTTCATTGGTACTAGAGTAATCAGAGGATGTCCAATCATCAGTTTCATCACTTGAATCCACAGATTCTACCTTATGATGCCGAGGGATCACGTTTATCTTCACCCTCTCTCTACCACGTCCAAGTGTCATGAAGCCTTCATTCCAGTAGTTTCTTGCATGAACTCTCCTTAGCCATGGCCTTCCCAACAACATTAGGCACGCAACAATACCATTTTTCATCACCTAAAAGTCTACCACACATACAACACCCATAATGATATATTGCCACATTTGAAACAACACCTTATGGTTTAGTTTTTCCTTATTTAATGACCTTAACATAAGTGTTCGGGGCGATCAATTTTAAACCCAACATATTCATTACTGAGACTCGGTCATTACATTAAGCTGCAGACACCTCCATCAACTAAGACATCATGAATTGAAATACCATTACATAATACCTCGGCTTGTGGAGCGTAGGATCCGCCTCTGCCTCTAAAAGCAGGTACCTCAACCTCCTTCCTTCGTCGAGCATTGAGTCCACTTCATAACTCCCGCCTCTTCTTGGAAGACATAGCTAAGAGTTGACCATATGTAATATTTATAGGCCTTTTGGACAGATCTTCTAAGATGGAGTATGGTCCTTGTCCTATGAAATTAGAAAATCCCCTGCACACCCAAATTTCTTCTCCTATGTTTCTTACCGGTTTCTCCTTTCATCTTCTTAGGATCATTTCCATCCCTGGTTATCTTTTTCTTTTTTCTTGTTGTTACAAACACATCTACTTCATTATTTATGCTCTTATCTACTACATCAAAAGAATTCACATGTGCTTTTCCTTTATCATTATCTCTTGTACCGGATGTGTAGAAGCTCTATCCTGGACAATTATACTTATAATGACCATTTTTATAACAACCATAACATCAACTTCAGAAATATTCCTTTTTGGACCTCTATCTCCTCCCTGAGAACTAAATTCCTTTCCTTGAAGAAGATTAATAGTTAACTGACCCATCTTCTTGAGTAGATCTTCATACTCAGTAGATGTACTAGGAGAAAGATTTGTGCTCACCGAGAGTGGTTGTGGATTTTGGACCAAAGGTCTTGGTGTAGGCTCTACTTTAGCAACAATTTCTTTGGGCTCCTCTTCCATGCTTTCTTCTTGCCTTCTTACAATCTCTTTTTCTTGTTCAATTATAGTTGGGAGGTCATACTTCACTCATTGTCTGATCTCTAGCTTCATCCCAAGAATGAAGTGCTTACATAGGAGATTATCCATGCCATTCATCAACCCATCCGCTAATCCTTCCTTCCGGATCTGGGCATCGAGCTTCCTCCTTAGCTCTAGAACACGAGCATGATAATCCCTTATCTTCTCCTTCTCTCCTTGGGCTAGCTTTGTGATCTCGATCATGAGATCTGCATATTTCTTTGTTCACCAAATTCTTTAAGAAAACTTTCAGTTAATAAATCCCATGAGTTTTTCACATTATCACCTAGTGTTTCAAACCACCTAAGTGCTTTGAACCATCCAAAAGGTAGGGAAAAATTCAATCCATTATTTCCTTCTTATAATGCCATTACAAATGCAAGATTGTTTAAACTCTTGAATGAAAGAGGAAGCATCTTCATTAGATTGGGTTGAAAAAACAACAATCTTCCCCATTTTCAATAATAACCACAAAGAAATACCAATTCACAAGTACAATCAGTAAAACTTACGTGCACAAATAATTAGACTCACTATAATAGAAAGTGACTTTACACCTTTCTACAGTAAAATAGGAATGACCACGGTAAAACTTGACTTACTGCAGTAAAAACTGACTTTACTATGGTAAACACTATTCACAGTAAAAAGTGAAGTTACTATGGTACATACTATTCACGATAACAAGTAAAGCTACTGTGGTAAATACTATTCACGGTAAAAGTGACTTTACCATGGTAACTACTATGCACAATAAAAACAAGGTTACTCTCCAAATGATTTCTGACTAAGTGGGAATATCTCTCTAGAAAATCCACCAATGAGGAATGGTGCCAACAACGGAACCAAAATGTCATCACCAATCTGGCACTATGATAATTCTCCATCGGGAACTCCTCGTGCTATGATTATTTACTGATGCACAGCCTTTAGTTTGGTGGATGTAATATGGAAACACAACAACAAACATAACACAAGAATACCATAGACTATGATACAAAGGAATGATGAAAAATCTGAAATATAAGTGTAAATTATAATATCAACATGAAATTGTTACAATCTCACCCATGAGGTACTTCAAGTGTTACTGACTTCACTTGCCTTCCAACAATAACTATGGGAGAAACTTCACAATGGATTCTTTAACACACCTTCTAAACGATGGCTTCCTTTACAAACTTACTCATATAATATTTCTCACTACTTCTCTCTATGCTAAATGAGGGGGGGTGGCCTCTTTATTTATAGGAATTCAGGCTTATCCATCCTATCTCTAAGATAGGATAGGAAATCTCTTCGGCGATCATATTCCATGCCTAAACTCTTGCCTTTACATGTAGGTTTATCTTATAAGATAAGATAAACCTTATCATCTCACATGGGTTCCACCTTTTTAGAATTTTCTACAAATAAAATACACAAAATATTTATCACATCACTCTTTGTCCTTATTACAAATATAATATTTATAATTCCTAATCATGTAGACCTTACTTCTCTACTTACCCAAACTTTGACATTTTAACATTATCGGACCACTTATGACAAATATTCACTTTTACAACATTCCTATTGTACTTTGGTTGTTACCATACTCTACTTTATTGGTGGCACCGTCTTGTGGCGTCGTTATCTTCTATTGGACGCCACTACTAATTATCTTGAACAACATCTTATTCCTAATACATACATTAATAAAATCGAAATTATGGAGGATAATTTTAATGTCGAAAAGCACCTCCACCCACTCCTTCTATGGATTTGAGACCCTCCTTTGATATTTCATAGTAGGATCACACACATGCCTCCTAGATTCACCTCAGCACCTGGGACACATTTCTATCGGACATTATGTACTTATTTGTAGAGTCCCACATTTTGGATCTACATGACACCATTGAGGAAATTTGTATTCTCTTTGACAACTCTTATGGAGTTACACCTTTTCTCCTGATGTAATGAGGGTACTTATAAACCCTCATGCTCTCTCTCCTTCATTTTGTGCTTCACATTGCCATATTTTAGAATTAGGCGTGGATTTGTTGATTTGAATTTGGCACATTTGAGCACTCACCTTGAGACATTTGAGCATTTTCCATACTTCTGCATTTCAATTCTTACCTACATTCCACTTGAGTGGGAATTCAGTGCAATTTTTTTGCTATGAGTTTCTTTCTTCCAAAAGGAAGAGAAATTATTTGTTGCAAAGGGACCTACTACAACATTCACCATATAACATTTTATACTTATATTCTCTCTCTCTTGTTTGTGGAGGAATACATGGGCCCTATCTTATAGGATACATGGTAGCTACTGAAGTTATAGCTTCTAGCAATGCTTCTTAGACATCACTTTTCTTTATCTCTCTTTTGGGAGGAGTTTTTCCCATTGGGTTTTCTCATTTTCTCCACTTTGTGAAAGATGCATTGTATGTGGGTACCTCATTAGGTGTTGTTGTTGGGACCGATTTTCTTTTCCACCCACCTAAGCTATGCTTAATGGGGTGTTGGTGTAGGATAATATTTATTCCATTTATTTATTTATTTGTATTATTCATGTACACATGTAGATCTAAATTGCTTAGGTGTTCTTTAGTATTCAGAGTTAACTACCACCTTTATTAGTTAAGTGGTTGGTTATATTGTGTTCTAAAATTGTACTCCACTAGTCTTATGGTACTTATCTCCATTATATCTCCATAATTCTAGGTGGAAGTTACATTTCTTGCTCCTATATATAACACCTATTGTAAATCTATTTCATAAGTTGAATACATGATATTGTGTTATTCTCATTTTGATTTCTCTCTCTCAACAATTTTTTCATTTGTTATCTTTTCTCTTTGAACTGTGCATTCATTTGATGTAGACACCCTACAAAATAATTTGATAATTCTTCCCAAAATTTTGAGACCAGAGCAAACTGGTTTTGTCAAAGGTTGTTACATTTTGGATAATGTCGTCACGCTTCGGGAAGGAATGGAATAGGTCAGGACCTCTCTCCAATATCCTATTTTTTAAAGATTGATTTTGAGAAGGCCTATAATTTTATTGAATGACCTTTTATTTGGCCATGCTTGAAGCTTTCGGATTTAGTTCTTTTTTCTTAATTCTATTAAAACTCTTTTCTGATTTTTTTAGGTTGTCTTACTATAAATGGTTATCAATCCATCTCGTTTGGTATTTTTCGGTCGATCATACAAGGGTGCCCTCTAGCTCTTGCTCTCTTCATCTTAGTGGTGGATGCCTTGGACTATCTCCTTGCTCGGCGAAGCAGACTAGGGCATCTTTCTCCTAGATCATATTACTCGGCTCATTAATGGTCACTTCACGATGATTCTTTTTTTTACCCTTCTTTGAGAATGAACAAATTCTAAAGGAATATTTTCAATGTCTTGACACTTTTTGCACAACTTCTCGCTCTAGTATTTAGATGGACAAAACCTTGTAATAAAAATAGAGCTCTTAACCCATGCAAAATTGGTTGAAATATTTTCCTTGGAAATTGATTGAACGTGGTGAAAAGTTTAATTTTTTTGGGGATTGCCTTTGCTTTTGATAGTGATTATGCTATTATGGTAATATGTTATTGATAGGGTTGAGCAAAAGATCCCGCAATGGATTTCTAAACCTCTTTCCTTGGCTAGAAAAATTAAAGTGTGCACTAATATTAGAGTATCTACTCATGTTTACCCCTCTGCGCATGTTGGTGCCTATCTCAAACATCCTTTGATAAACTTCTTAGATATTATATTTGGTCTAATAGTTAGCAAGCCAAAGGTTTTCATCACTTAGATTGGGATGTTTAATGCCTTCCTCGGGACTAAGGTGGTATGGTAATTATATAAGTTTACAGGAAAAGCACAATCCTTTGTTTTAAGTGGGTGGTTCATTTCCTTAATGACAATCAAGCTTGGAAAATTCTTCTCTGACTTTAAATTTCTTTTGGTTCCCCATATGGTAACAATGTTGGAACAACATTGGTTTACACACCTTAATTATCACCAAGGTACTAGTTAAAATATTTGTCTCCATCGTGGCTAAAAGTATATGGATGGCATTTGAGACAGTCAATCCTCTTTTGTGATAGGTTGGTCATATTTTTCACATTGGGCTATCCTTTAATGCTCAAAACCTTTAGTGGTCACCCATTATCACCAATGAAAACATCTCACTTACCTCGTCGTATCATGTTGGTGTATGTGACTTGCCTCGTCATCACTCGAGGAATTTTTCATGTCACAAGGTGAATCATCTCACTTAGGTGAGAACCTAGGTCATAGGAGTTATATGAAAAATTATGTCATAGAATTTGTCATTTTCATAGGCATAATTAGCGTCATATGAGTTATATTCCATCTTGGGAATCATAACTCTTTTTTCCCTCTTGGAGGGAATGATTGTCTAGGCACGAGAGTTACACAACACTCCCATATGTACCCTCTTTTTGATCTATGAGAATGAGTAGACCTATTTTTTTCATGAATGATTTTTAGCTATCCAATTTTACTTGGATTAATTGGAGCTTTTTCTTCACCATTGAGTGCAACCTTGTCGATGTGTACAAGATTTTGTTTTGATCCTCACGAAATAATATCTCATGGTTTTGAGTTGTGGATCGGTAAATGTGCACTCATTTTTTCATCATTTCTAATTACTTCCAGTTTCGTATTTCATTGCTTCTCATCCAAGTTTTTATCATTTTGGAATCATGTTAATCCAGATTAACAATTATGTTTTGTAGATTTTGTGTTGTTTTTGGGTTTTTGTGCATGTATTTTAGGTGTTTTCCAGCTAATATTAGCTATCTGCAAACATTTTTGGCAAAAAGTGTGTTTAGAGCTCCTTTTAGCTCATGTTCTACTTAGCTCTGCCCTTCCCTACACATCTCCTCTTTGTTCTTTATGCGATCCTTTTTCTTAGTAAGTTGTGTCGGCTCGGGCTCATCTTCTTGGTGAGTTGAGATTTACATGTCTTTAAAGTTTGGCCCTATTGAAATCACCCCATCTTGGTCTACGTGCTTTTCTTTCCCTGTCCACCTTAGCTTTCTTCACTTTCATCTCGGACCCTTTATCGTATGTGTTGGGTTTTACCCTCCTCGGTTCGTGTTCTTGGTTGTTTGATTATTTACCTACTCGGTGTGCCTTGGTGTCCCAACCATTGACTTGTGTTGTGCTCTGTTGATCCACCTTGCCTTGTCTTCCCCATGGATTTTCCAGAGAACTTTCCTCCCACGGTACGTTGCAAACTGCGTGTGATACGTTGTCTGTCAAAGCTAAGCGGTCACTAGGCCCTAATCTTCTATTGTGTTTTCTCGACACTGACAATTTTGATAGGTTAGTGGCTGCTAGATTTAATACCACCTCCTCCACATGGCTCACCACCGCTCACTAGCTTGGTCATTATCTTCCTCTACATGCTTTATCTCAACATGGTCAAAATAATTTTTTTACGAGCATTTTACACCCACCTATGTGTTCTTTGTCGGATCATCCGTAATGCTCTCTTTGAATGTAACATTCGAGTTTGCAATGCCAGTTAGGCTGTAAAACTTCCTTAACATGTAGAGCACACTTGATAGTCAAGTATTCCCCTTGCAAAGGTAATTTTCTCCTTGTTTTTCTTACACCTTTCTTAAATCTAGATGAATTAATTTTAGAATTAAAATTAAGAAAACACTTAATTTCAAAGAAAAACAATCTTTTTTTAAATAGGGTTATTTGGGATTTTTTGGGCCATTTTTTGGCTCTTCATTATAGTGCTCTTCTTTGATTGTGGGCTAGTGAGTATGTTCGCCACAACCTTGCAGAGAGGGATCCATTTATGCGATGTGAGATGTTTTTCTCACATAAAACTTTGTGTTTTTCCCCTTTGTTCCTTGTTTTCACCCTTTTCTGCTTATTTACGGTGTCATTCCTCTTTTTCTGACTAAAACTTACTTTGGCCTCCACTCTTGAGTGATTTTTCACCTCTTGCAGGTGAGTGGTCAATTATGTCACGTCGCACAAATAAACCTTAATGTAACCACCAAACTATTTATAAAGTTCCGCAAACATGGGGGTTATCATTGTTCTTGGGTGTTGTAATTGCATGCAAACACATTCTTGGCTAAGTCTGATGTTTTGAAACTTTGTATGTGTTTTTACACCCTTATTTTCTTAAATTTTGGACACATTTTCTAGGTGATCGCGTCCATTTGAGCATGTTTTCCTTGTGACACTTTTGTACTCTTTGTTCTCTTTGCGGATGCATCATGGAGAATGTTTTCCCAGACCTACACTTCATAGGACCATTTTTGCATTACAACCTCCACCTCTTCTTCTTGGTAGGGATAACTATGCACTATGGTATTCAAGCATGGAATGTTTCCTTATTCACAATGACCTTTATCTCTACTTGTATGGACAAGTACCTACTCAGCTGATCTTATTTAGCTTAAAGACTAACTTGACACTTGTAACATGGTCATTTGTTGACGTACATTTCTAGCCTCTCCACCATCATGTGGCACACATGAAGTGTCCTCGCATAGTTTGGAGCATTCTTCAATCCTTATTTGGAGACCCTTCAATATTTTTGTTGCTTCTTCTTCTTCGATACAATTGTTTCCTCTCCTACTTCATGTGATGATAGTTATGTTAACATAGATTTTCTTATTCCTATTCTGGATGATGAGGTTTGTTCTTCTAGTTTTGATGATGAGAGTACTGATGAGGACTCCTCTCCTCCTTCTCCCGACCACCTTTCAAAGAATGTTTAACCTCTTCTTATTCCATCAGACATCTGAATTTCATGTTCCTAGCCTTATAATTGCATTACATACTGCTCCGTCCCACATCTAGTGTGTGAGGCCTCTTCCACTCCTCCTCCTTCATGTGATGATGATTCATATTGTCACACATTGCTCTTTTATTTTCTTAGAAACACTTTTTGACAAGTATATGTCAGACCTTAGTTGTCTCTTCACAGTGCCTACTTGTGTTGCAGTACATGGAGTTTCTCTTCCTTATAGGTGTTTCGGAGGAGTCCTTCATCTCCTTTGTTGGGAGTGTCCCTTCTCAAACTTTCATCACTTCCACTATTTCGGAGACCATCATTGATCCACCTCTACTTGTGGATCCTCTTTCTATTATTGTGGGGGTTGTTGCTTTGCCTTCACTTTACATAGATATTCTTTCAGTGAATGTTCCTTTTACCTACTCGGCACAGTTCTACTTCATTGGCATTACCTTTGGTTCCTTTACACGTGTTTTCTAGACCTATGTCACAATTTAGTCAACCAAATTTAGAGTTCTCCATACTACTTTTGCCTTCGATTTCCTTCGTGGGCAGAAAACTTCTAGTACTCCATTTCTATTCTTCCAAAGGGAAGAAACATTGTTTGATTCAGATGGAAATTCTTGATCTATAGAAGACCACATCATCGACACTCTTCTTGGAGACTTCATAAATTTTTAGATTTCATATCGGGTTGCAAGCTTCTTTATTAAACCCTTGATAAGGCTAAGTATCCTCACTCATGCTCTCGTCTTGGGTGAGGTCCACTTTATGACAACGTATCTTCTTCATCTCTCTAGTCTCCTTCTTTTCTCCCTATCTTCTTCTTCTAGAAATATTACATTTTGTACGTGGGCACCTTATCGGGAATTTAGTTATCGGGTCTCATTTGATGCATTTTTTCTTAGTTGTTTAGGGGATTCTTCTATCTCTTATAAGTGGATGTTTTTCCCTTTGTGTTTTCCTCCATTACTTGAGATCCTTATTGTACATGGGTACCTCATCGAGGCATAACTATTGGGACCCATTTCTTTGTGCGGTTTTCCTTACCTCATCCTGAGATTACGACAAAGGGGGTGTTGGTGTACATGACTTGCCTCATCATCACTCGGGGTCTTATCAACCTCACAAGGCGAGTCATCTCACTTAGGTGAGATCTTAGGGCATAGGAGGCATATGACATATGATAGAATCTATCATTGTCATATGCGTAATTAATGTCATAGGAGTTACATTCCATATTGGGAATCATAAATAATCTTTTCCCTCTTGGATGGAATGATTGTCGAGGCACGAGAGTTACACAACGCTCCCATTTATACCATCTTTTTGATCTTTGACAATGAACATACCTAATTTTTCTATGTTGATTTTTGGTTGTTTGATTTGAATTGTTGATTCTTGGATCTTTCATCATTATTGAGTCTGAGTTGTCCAATGTGCATGGGATTTTGTTTTGATCCTTGCAGAAAAAAAGAGAGATTATTTTATGAGGATCAAAATGGAATCCCATGCACATCGACAAGGTTACACTCTAACGACAACGAGAAAGCTCCAAGTAATCAACAATTAAAATCGACCAATCATAAATCATGCATGAAAAAAATAGGTATGGTCATTCTCATAGATCAAAAATAGGGTACAACTTGGAGTGTTGTGTACTTTGGTGCCTAGACAATCTTTTCCTCCGGGAGGGAAAAGAAGAGTTATGATTCCCAAGATGGAATGTAACTCCTTTGACGTAAAATACACATATGACAATGACATATTCTATGATAGAATCTATCATATGTCATATAATTCCTATGACCTAGGATCTCACCTAAGTGAGATGACTCGCCTTGTGAGGTGGAAAAGACCCCAAGTGATGATGAGGAAAGTCACATACACCAACACCCCCTTCATCATAACATAGGATGAGGCAAGGCAAGCCAGACAAAGAAATGGGTCCTGGTAGCTATGACATATTAGGCACTAATGTATAACAAGGATATAAAGTGATGGAGGAAAACCCAAAGGTAAAAACATCCATTATAAGAGATAGAAGACTCCCCTAAACAACTAAGAAAGATGCGTCAAATTGCAATATTTATAGAAGAAGAAGAAAAGGAGAGAAGAAGGAGACTAGAGAGACTGAAGAAGATGTGAAGCCATAGTGGACCTCACCCAAGACGAGAGCACAAGTAAGGATACTTAGCCTTAGTGAAGGATTCGGAAAGAAACATGCGACACGATATGAAATCTATAAATTTATGAAGTCTCCAAGAAGAGTGTTGATGATGTGGTCTTCCGCATGTAGACTGAAGAAGGTCCATCCACATCAAACAATGTTTCTTCCTTTAGGAAGAACATAAATGAAGTACTAGAAGTCTGCCCACTCCACGAAGGAAACCGAAGGTAATAGTATGGAGAACTTTGAATGCAGGTATACTAAAGTGTGACATAGGTCTACAAAACACGTGTAAAATAATCAAGGTAATGCTACTTTGGAGTAGAACTATCAAAGTAGGGAAAAGGAACATTCGTCGAAAGAATATCCATGCGTAGTGAAGGCAAAGAAACAACACCCACAACAATAGAACGAGGATCCAAAAGCATAGGTTGATCAATGATGGTATCCAAAATAGTGGAAATGATGAAAGTCCTGAAGGGGCTCTCCCAACAAAGAAGATGAAGGACTCCTCCGAAATACCTATAGAAGGAATAGAAAATCCTGTATTGGAACACAAGTAGGAATTGTGAAGAGAAAACTAAGGTCTAATAAATACTCATCCCAAAAGGGTTGCTTGAAAATAGAAGAGAAATGTCTGACATGCATGAATCATCATCACTTAAAGGGGAGGAGTGGAAGAGGCCACACACATTGGATGTGGGATGGAGGCAGATGTAATGCAAGTATAAGGCTTGGAACATGACTATCTAATGTCCATATATTAAGGAGAGGCTCAACATTCTCTAAAAGGTGGTCGGGAGAAGGAGGAGAGGATTCCTCATTAGTACTCTCGTCATCATAAATAAGAACAAACCTCATCATCAAGAATAGGAACAAGTAAATATATGTCAAGAACTATCATCACATGAAGTAGGAGAGGAAACAACTCTATCAGAAGAAGAAACAACAACAATCTATGAAGGGTCTCTAAATAAGGGTTGAAGAATGCTCAAAATTGTGTGAGTACACTCCGTGTGCGCCACATGATGGTGGAGAGGCCTATAAATGTACGTCCAACAAATGACCAATGACCATGTTACAAGTGTCAATCCAGTCTTCAAGTTGAATAGGATCATTGGGGAAGGTACTTGTCCATACAAATAGAGATAAAGGTCATCGTGAATAAGGAAACATTCCATGCTCTAATGCCACAGTGCATAGTTAGCCCTACGAAGAGGAAGAGGTAGAGGTTGTATACTGAATGGTCCTATGAAGCATAGGTCTAGGAAAAACATTCTCCATGGTGCATCTGTGAAAAGAGAAAAGAGTGCATAAGAGTCACAAGGAAAAAACATTATCAAATGGACGTTAGACTCATTCGAAAATGTGGTCAAAATGCAAGAAAAGAAGGGTGCAATAACACATACAAGGTTACAAGATGTCAAACTCAGCTGAGAATGTGTTTGCATGTAATTACAACACCCAAGAACAATGATAACCCCATGTTTGCAACACTTTATAAACAATGTGTTGGTTACGAAGTAAGGTGTGTTTGTGTGACGTGAAACAATTGACCACTCACCTTGTAGTAGGAAAAAATCACATAAGAGTGGAGGCCACATTAAGTTTTAGTCGGAATTAGAGGAACGAAACCATAAATAAGCACAAAAGGGTGAAAGCAAGGAACAAGGGGACAAAACAAAGTTCGGTATGAGAAAAAGTGTCTTACACCGCATAAGGGGATCCCTTTCGACAAGGCTACGATGGGCACACTCACCAGCCCACAAACGAAGAAGAACACTATAATGAAGAGCTAGAAAAATGGCTCGGATAAGCCCAATAACCCTATTTTAAAAAGATTGTTTTTCCTTGAAATTAAGTGTTTTCTTAATTTTAATACTAAAATTAATTAATCTAGATGTAAGAAAAACAAGGGAAAATTTACCTTTTGGAAGAGGGCCTAGTTGACCATTGTGGGTTCCACATGTTGAGGCGAGTGTGATTTAATGTAAATCGAATTAAATTTTATTGCAAAGTAACTATTGTAATAAATGATGTATACATGATTAAATATAGTAATGACCAAGCAAACAAGCATATAAATGTGAAACCCTGATCAAGAGAGGGAGATAAGGATACTTAGCTGATTCCCAAGCAATCTGGAAGTGAATTGGGTAGGTGAATAGCTGAAATAGACTGAGGAGAGTGTCGTCAAATCTCGCTGGAGGTTATGGACTTTGAAACTGCACATGACAGAAGCAGATGGGAGAGGAAAAGAGCTCCTGGCGTTGGTGTCTAGATATGAGCATTGGTGTTTGGGTAGATGCTTGCAGAGATCTTGTTCTTTTAGGGCTAGATGACGCTCACCGTCCTTTTTTTGTCATTCTTATGGATTCATTGTCTAATCTGTGAATGTACTTGTAACCTGCAAGAAAAAATTTCAACCACACATACCCACAAACCACATCAAACCTAAAAAAAAAATGCAGAATGGGGAGTCAGACTGACCCTAGTGATCACCTGAAGAGTGAACTTACGACCTATCATGGCACTACATCTTAGACTCCATGTATTTTTATGTGTAAGTGGGTGTAATGATGCCCTAGGTTGCTCTTTTGCAAGTTGCACAAATGATAATGGGCTAGATCTAGAATGTGTGGGATGAAATAGAATAGACTTCCCCTCATATGTTGTGCATGCAGAAGAATGCAACCCTTGTCCCTTGAATGAGAGTGTTAGATGGATGTTTTGGAGTGCTTTTGTGCCTTTGGATGCAAACTTAGGTGATAATAGATAATGCTAGTGCTTGGCCCTTTATTTTGAAAGCATAATTATGTATTTATATGATTCCCTTGTTTGAATTTCATAATTGACAACTAAAAGGCCAACCCAAAAGTAGTAAAAGTAATTAAGAAGTGAAAGGGGTCCAAAAGGATAATAAAAAGGTAAAGAGGGACAAGAGCGCCCAGAAGACAAGAGCACCTAGTGCTTTAGTGTCCCAATTGGGCAGTAGTGTTTGAGGGCATAGAAAGATAAAATAGTCAAATCTTGTGACAAGAGTGCAAGATGTATAAAGCCAATAAAAGTGCAAAAGACAAAGCAAAGGGCAAAGGGAGTTGTTAATTGCTAGTTTTCTTTCTTAGGAATCATGTAAATGCTAGCATGCTTTTAAGACCTAGAAATGTACCCAAGTGCATAAATTTTATGTCTATAGATTGTTACGGGCATAACCGTCACTAGCCTAATGTTACGGTCAAAGAGAACACGAGAGATGACCTAGAAAACAACACATAGGAGGGGTGCAAAATGCTCGGACAAAGTTGTTTTGACCATGCCAAAACAAAGCACACGGGAGGTAACGACCACGCGGGTGAGCGAGGGTGAGATGCATGGAGGAGATGGTATTAAACTTAATAGTCGCTTAGCATGTCAAAACTATCGTGTCGGGAAAACACGACATAAGATTATGGCCTTCTACGGCCGCTATCCTGACAGACAACGTAACACATCTAGGTTTGCAACAATAGTAGGAGGCAAGATCTGTGATAGAGTCGAGGGAAGACAAGGCGGGGCTCAACAAAGAACAACACAGGTCGAGGGTTGGGACACCAAGGCACGTTAGAGAGGTAAATAATCAAACATACAAGAACACGAACCGAGAAAGGTAAAACCCAACACAAACAACAAGGGGTTCGAGTTGAAGGCGAAGAAATCCAAGGCTATCATGGAAAGAAAAGCACACAAACCAAGATGGGTAGATTTTAATAGGTCCAAGCTTAAAAGAAATGCAAAACTAAACTCCCCAAGAAGACGAGCCTGAGCCAACAAAACTTACTAAGCAAAAAAATATTTTGCAAAGAGCAGATAGGAGAGGTACAGGGAAAGACAGAACATAGTAGAATAAGAGGCAAAATGAACTCCAAACATGCTTTCTGCCAAAGATGGATGTATCTAGCAAAGATTAATTGGAAAACACATGAAATTTGCACAAGCACAAAAACCTAAAAACCAACACAAACTCCAAAAAAATCAAAATTGTTAATTCGGATTAGCAAGATTCCAAAATGATTAAAACTTGCACGAGAAGAAATGAAATAAGAAACCGAAAGTAATTAGCAACGACAAAACAATGAGTGCATGTTTACCAAACCGCATGACTCTTACCATGAGAAATTATTTTGCAAGGATCAAAAGCAGAATCATGTGCACATTGACAAGGTTGCACTCTAATGATAACAAGAAAGATCCAAGAATTAATAAGTAAAATCGAACATCTAGAAATCAACATGGAAAAAACAAGTCTGCTCATTCTCATAGACTAAAAAAGAGGTACAAATGCGAGTGCTTTATGTAACTCACATACCCAGACAATGATTCCCTCTAAGAGGGAAAAGCGAGTTACGATTCCCAAGATGCAATGTAACTCATATGATGCCAATTACGCATATGCCAATGACAAATTCTATGAAAAAATCTATCATATGAAAAAATCTATCATATGTCATATAACTCCTATGACCTAGGATCTCACCTAAGTGAGATGACTCACCTTGTGAGGTGGACAAGATCCCGAGTGATGATGAAACAAATCACATACACCGACATAGATGTTCTCATCCCGTGGCTTAGGATGTTTGTTGCCTTGCTCGGGACCAGCGATGGGAATTATAGAAGTTTATAGGCAAAGTATAGCCCTTTCTTCTAAGTGGGTGGTTTGTTACCTTAATGACAATCAAGCCCGGAAAATTCTTCTTCGGCTTTGCATTTCTTCTAGTTCCCCATATGGTAAAAATGCTAGAAAAACATTGGTTTACACACCTCAATTATCACCAAGGTCCCAATTAAAATTGATGGCTCAATTGTGGCTAAAAGTATTTAGAAGGCATTTGAGACCGTCGAGCCTCTTCTGCGATGGGTTGGTGATGGGTTTCACACTAGTCTATTGTTTAATGCTCGAAACCTTTGGTGGTCGTACATCATCACCAATAATGACAACAACCCGCTTATTGAAGTTTAAGGCATCAAAGCTCTTAGATTAGCTCATGAAAGGAATCAACATTATATAGGATTTGATTTTACGTAAAGATTGACTTCTTTGGCTTGAACTCAAAAGGAGATACAATCTTAATAATTTGGATCTTCCTACTATGCTCAAAATTCAAGTGTTGACGGTGAATGTTATGCTCTATAAGATGGGTTTACTGACCTCCTGCCTCTTGGTGACATGATTGGCCTTGGAACCACACCATTGCTTTTGACCATTATGATGCGAGGGTTATATATTGCCTTTCGAGCCCTCTCTTTCCAACCATCTCTAAGATTAACTCATGATGGAACCTTAAGTTGTCTCCGTCAATTTGGCTTAGACAGCTTAATCGGGTCTAAAATCCTTACATGGAGCCTAAAATTAATCATTTCTTGTGGTGTCTTATATACCAAGGTTTGCCTCTGGGAGAAAGATTATGTCATATTGGCATATCTAATCCTAAATGTCCCTTTTGTTCCCGCCCGAAAACTTTCAAGCATGTGTTTTGGACCTGCTCTCGAGCCCACTCTGCTTGGACCTGGATTCATTCTCTTTTTCAGCCTTTTCATCCTATTTTTTTATTGGAAAGTGGCTTTCTTTGGGGATTTCTCTAATTGACCTACCTATATTGCCTTGTTATGGAATTTCTTTCAGTCTTTTATTTTATTTCATTTATGGAAAGCCAAAAATGCAACTATTTTTCAGCATGATGTTTCATCCATTTATTTATCCACTAATGACAAAGTGGGTATTATTTATTCTATTCAACAACAATTTAAGCCCGGAGCTCAAAAAGTGGCCCCAGTTTGTACATTTATAATAGTTGTTTGATCACTTTGGGAATGCTCCTTGCATCATGAGTCGGGTTCCCCCTTGATGCCACTATGCCAAACCAACCACCCTTGGTGTCACGTCGCAGAAGCCACTTTTGCGGTCGACACCGTTCGCCTCCTCGAGGTCGTCCTTTTGTTTGTCCTCTTCTCGACCGGCCGGGAGTCCGCCACGTTGGAGAAACGTTGTGGTTAGCTCCTAGAACTAGAATTTGCCTACTCGGGAGGGAATACATTTGTTGGCTCTTCGCCACTAGGATAGGGGATGATGGCACCCCTAAACATACATATGCCCAATCGGGAGGGTTGGCTGTTAATCCTCCCTATGAAGAACCAAACAATGGAGTGTTCCTCCCCAGGATGATCCTCCCCCTCCTAGTGTTTAACTTCTTTGCATGTGCTTAACTTTGCTCTTGTATTTGAGTTTTTGATGTTTGTTAGACTCTCCTTGGGGCCTCTTTCTGCTGCCCTCATGACATTTTTGTTACCTATGTGGCCGATGTATTAATGCCCTCGTGACTTCTTTTTGGTGAGTTTTCCGATCACCTTATTATTGTAATTTTAACTATATATTTTTAATATAATGTGATGGTCGAATAGTACAATCATTCATTTATTTATTCCTGCACTCCAATTTCTAAGGTGCTATGAATGAATGAATGTAGCATTTTAATAACGTCTACGAGACCAAAGAATCTATGGGACCAAGCCCCTCTCCCGATAAAAACAAAACATGAGGCTGAGTGCTGATATTGCAAAAATTAACTCCAAAGACCATTTAATTTTTCTTGACTTTGCTTGCGACAATACACAGCGAAATTTCGGATGCCAAACACAATCAAAATTTAAATCTGAGTTGCTTAAGAAGAAGCAAAGCTATTTGACATTTCAGACGGACTGCGGGCAGATGCTGTGAAATTGGAAGGGACACAAGTTCAATTCCAATTGCATATGGCTTTTTCGAGCCGATTGATTTTAGCAAGGAAATGGAGGAAATTGGGAGGGCGATGAATACGTTAGTGCAGATGGCATGCTCATCTGAATTTTGTATTGACGAGGAAAGATGGAGAGTGGCAGAGAAGAGGATCATGCAAATAGCTACACGTGTGGGGCCTAAAACAGTCATGGGTTTTCTGTTGGGTATACTGCGGAGGAATGATATAGCAGAGCAGGTGGTGGATGTGGTGGCAAAGACAATGGCTCTCTGCTCTGGCCCCTGCGCCGCTCCTCCCCAACTCCGCACTTTCATCTTTTCCCCCAACCTCACCATTCATGTATTTATTCTCATTCACTCTCCTGTTTATGTTATCACTCCTCTACTAATATGAAGTATTTAAGAAGAAGAAGAAGAAGAAATTTTAACATCCACGAGGCTACCAAAGACCGTCTATGGGCCAGCAGATCTTGCTAAAAATCTTTCTGACATTCAAATCTATTGTTGGTGAGCTTGATAATTAGCTCCCCTGTTTTTTCTATTTTCTACCATATTCTCGCTGAAAATATCTTGAAAGGATGCAGTAGCCACCGTGCTAGCAAACTGGGCCCTAACGTCCTTATAAGTATTACACTCCAACATGAAAATACGTTTACATTAGTCTTACATTAATGGAAATAAGTTGATTTTATTATTATTTTCCCTGGGTTTCATGGGTCAAATCTGGCATTGAAATATTAACCTCTTATTCACCAATTTCCTCATTTACCATTCACCACAACTTCCTCTTGAGTACTATTACATTAATTTTATCAATTCAAAAGAAAAAAAAAAGAAAACTGATTGTTAATTCAAATTATTGATATGCTAACTAATTGTGGTGCTGGGCTATATACACTCAACTCTCAACATGTACACTATAAACCTCCACAAAGTCCTGTTTGTTGTGGATTTGTGTGCAGGTGGACTTCAGTCATCACCTTTCAGATAATATAAATATAATAATAGTAATAGTCCATGATGCCAAGTGGCCTGTTTTTGGGTTTGCGTGCGGTTTATAGCATATGGGACTACTTCGTACTCCCTATATGCAGGAGGCATCTAACTGTACTTTAAATACGAGGCACACTCCCTAATCTCTACAGGATTCAATTTTGTGACCTCTCTTTCAAGAGTACAAGTTCTTCACCATTAAGCCAATTCAAGTGTACCGAACTAAATCTGAAGTAGAAGGGTTGTACATGGATCTAGAAGATTGCTTACGATAACATTTCTTTAAGAAGCAATATTTTCTCCGAGTACTCAAAATTTCCTTGAGCAGTTCATCAGTATGGGCATTTGGATTTGAAATGTCCTAATGTGTGGCAGTCACAATACCAGTCTTCTGAAGGCAAGGGCTCTGACAGCATTAAAAGTTTCAACTAAGAATGCAAAAGAAGTAGAAGACTGCCTGATGGAAGAGTGCTTCTCTAGAACATACAAAAGTGAAGTATATCCCAACACCTTAAATCAGAACAATCAAGTGTTAGAGCAGTCCTATCCTATGGGGAATTCTGATCACCATCACGAGTTTTCACAGCCCCAATATTACTCTATTTTGGAGAAGGATATATGTCAAACAGTCCAACAAGTGAATGCCTTATATTCTGAATCTCTTAAGAGCAAAATATGCATATTGTTGATCTAAATGATGACGGAGAACTACTTGGTTACCAGCACGAGCATTCTATATTTAGAATGAAGAGAAAACAAGAGAGTAAAGGTTCAGTTGTTGTGCAACACACGGAAATCCCATGGTCTATGTATTAGTTTAGTGGGGACAGTATTATGTTGTGTTATGCACGCAGTGGTCTATGTATTAGATTAGTGGGGACAGTGTTATGCTATGTATTATGCATTCAGTGATCGAGTGGCTTTAGTTTCTTCTTGGGATCACGATGATTTCCATGTGTCATGCTTGAAGAAGAAATTAGGAGCTCATATAGTCTCCCATATTCAGGTTCTTGTAACAGATAAGGAAGAGAATGGTGTTGGTTCCTGAAGGCATCATTAGGGAGGAGCTGAAAATTCTCCGGAATATTAGCATAATGAAGCAAACATGGTGAGGGAACCCAATAAAGAGTATTCTTCGACCACACAACCCTTCGAGTTAACGATAACAAAATACAGAAACACAGTGAATGTATTATTGATTCACAATATGAACAACACACATACATAGACTGATCGCCAATGATAGAGCCTCAGCATTCTCCCAAGAGATACATACAATCAGATCCACGAAGTTCCCCAATAGAGAAATCAGCAGTGTCTTAGAGGGCCAGGTAAATGATACACCAACAATTACCAATTCCTATCCTTCTTCCGAAGTATTGATTTCCAAAGCACTCACTCTAGCTACTCTACTGACTGCCCCCTCTCTCTCTAAGGCATATGGGTTTGTCTATATAGGCATGCAAACCATCCAAGGCACCATCAAACTTAGCTACACACTACTCATTAAGAATCTAAAATCAAGAGATGTTACAAAGGTAAGGCCCTAATGCTACACTACTCAGAAAGATCCCCAATGGGTCTCCTTGACACTCCGATGAATTTTAAACCAAATAAAAACAGCAACTACAGTTTTTAGACATCAAATCATGCAAAAACCAGAATTTATTGCAGCCAAAACAACCCAGAAATCAGATCTGAAATCTGATTATTAATCTGCCTGAAACCCTCAAAATAACACTTCAGATAAATGTAAAATTACAGCGATCTGGTTTACAATAATATGGAGAATATTTGACAAATATTTTTGAAGGAAATACCTCTTGAAATGTTGCCAAAACCATCCACAATAAGTCGACCCAACTGCTGTCATAAACCACTGAAAAACACCTTCACAAACACTGCTGAAATTAACCTGGAAATCTGAATAAGAACGCTGGAAATTTCTGAGTGAAATCCCCTCTCAATCCCTTGGGTTTTTGTCCACAAGAGGTTTAATTCACAAGGGTTTTCGTCCTTGGAATTTCTGATAAAAGCAAGAGCTCTTAACAATGCAAAATCTGATAATAAAAATCTGGATGTCTCTAAGCAAGTCGACTTGCCCATATAAAGGAAAACAACCCAACCACCACCTCTAAACCAGCCAATCACATTCTTTCTTTTCCCTATGCTGGTCGCATTTTTCCCTATGGGCTTAATGACACATTTCCCTATTTATGACTCCCATAGGCAAGTCGCACTTTTCCTCCTCTAATACAATTAATTTTAATTGTATTTTGATATTGACATTTTTAATTTATTAATAAGCTTTATTATTTATTATATGTGCAACTTATAATGTTATTTTAAAAACATGAGCACAATATAATAAAATAATAAAAACTTAGTCACCCTAGAAACCTCCTTTGGCCGTCGGGTAGACAAAAAGGGCCAAAGGTCTTCGTCCAAGCTCATTCGGAAAGAGGGGACATTACAGTCCTCCCTCCCCGAGTTGCTTGCCCACAAGCAACTGCAGTAATGTCTGGGTGCTGAAGAATAGACTCACCCTCCCAAGTGGCATCCTCCAAAGGTAAGTCTTTCCAACGAACTAGATACTCTCGAATCACCTTGTTCCGCAACCTTCTCTCCCTCCAATCCAGAAGCTCCTCAGGAACCAAATCCAATCTTCCCTCATCATCCAAGGGTGGTAACTCTACTGAAGAAGTCGCATGCTGCCCCAATGCCTTCTTTAAGCAAGACACATGAAAAACATTGTGTATCTTACTTTCAGAAGGTAACTCCAACTCATAGGCCATGCTGCCCCAATGCCTTCTTTAAGCAAGACACATGAAAAACATTGTGTATCTTACTTTCAGAAGGTAACTCCAACTCATAGGCCACCTGTCCAACTCTCCTCACTACCCTGTATGGACCGTAAAAACGAGGCTTAAGCTTTTCTGCTCCACTCTTCTTAAGAGTACTCTGTCTGTAAGGCTGGAGTCGTAAAAAGACCATATCGCCCATGTCAAATGATCGCTCAGTCCTGTGCCTGTCTGCATACACCTTCTGCTGATTTTGGGCATGTTGCATATTATCCTTAAGGGTTTTAAGGATATCCTGGCTGTCCTGTAAGCACTCTCGAGCCTTGGGAGCTCTACTATCTCCAAACGCCATATCCACAAAGGATCTCGCGTCATAACCATACAAAGCTCGGAAAGGGGTCATACCGATGGACATATGGTACGTAGTATTGTAACAATACTCGCACAAATAAAGCTGCTTAACCCATGCCCTCTGCTGTCCTGAAACATAGTTGCCCCTTAATCCACTTATTCACAATCTCCGTCTGCCCATCAGTCTGCGGATGATAGCTAGTGCTCGAGTCAACTCGAGTTCACCTGTTGCTCATTCGAACTTTCGTGTTCGAATTCGCGATGATTCAATTCGTGAAAAATTACCTGGTAAAAAATCAGCGATTAAATTCGTGATTAAATTCAACTATGGAAATATACATTTTTATTAAATATATAAAAACAAAAGATAAATTCACATTTCAAAAGAGAGATAATATCACATTTCATTGATTTCATTACTAATCTATCTATAGTCAAAGCTCATAATTATTTGATAAGATGCATCATAAGTTGCTTGGTCGAAAAAGGTGTAAAAAGGATTTTATGAAAATAAGAAAAATATTGCCATCAATGCGTAGAGCTTGAGAAAATATGCACTTTTAGAGAAAACGACACCAAAAGCGGAGCCACGAATGAAAGTTATGGCACATACAAGTTTTTGTTGCTACATTTTCTCGGACCCTTTCCAAAAATGGCAAATTTTTTTCTTTCCTTGTGTTTTTTTCACCAAAAATCCAAAAAAGGAAAAAATTGCCAAAAAAGGAAAAAAAACGCGAATTAAATCACGATTTTCAACGCACTGTTAAAATTCGGCGAATTTCGATTTTTTTCCTTGAAGTTCGCTGAATGCGGCAACATAGGTGCCTGCAAATTTAAAGAGTTCTGCCCAAAATGTGCTCATAAACCTGCTGTCCCGATCGCCGACAATATTCTTCGGGAGCTCATGCGACCTCATTATCTCCCTAAAAAATAAATCAGCCACCTGCGGTGCCTTAAAACTCGTGCGAATGGCAAAGAAATGCCCATACTTAGTCAACTCAACTATTGCATAAATGCGATCATAGCCCCGCACACAACCGGTAGTCCCAGTAATGAAATCCATCGATATACTCTCCCACCTCTCGCTGGAATAGGTAAGGGCTGTAATAAACCTGCAGGGAAAGTATGCTCGGACTTGTTTTGCTGACAAGTCACACACTCGAATATACTAGTAGAACATCCTCCTTGAGACCCTTCCAAGAGAATCTCTCTCTAACCTGCCTGTATGTCTTGAAATAACCTGGATGTCCTGCTAATGGTGCATCATGGAGTGCATGTAGAATCTTTCCCTTAAGCTTAGATTCAGGTACCAAATAAATTCTACCCTTATAATAAATCAAATCAGAAATTACCTGGTAGCGCTCATCCTGAATTTTGCCATCCATGATCTCACATGCCAAGGTGTTCTTCGAATACTCGACCACCAATTGAGACTTCCAATCTGCAGAAATCTCACTCACGGAATATAGGACAGCAATATGGGGCCTCCTCGAAAGTGCATCAGCCACAACATTCTTCTTCCCTTTGACATACTCGATGTCAAAATCATAGGCCTGGATCCTGCTGACCCACTTCTGCTGCCTCTCATTGAGTTCCTTCTGTTCCAAGAAGTACCTCAAGCTGTTATGGTCGGTTCTCACTACGAACTTCCCTCCCACCAAATACTGCCTGAACTTCGCCAATGCATGCATGATGGCGAGCATCTCTTTGTCATAGGTGGAATACAACCTCTCGTTCTCCCTCAACTTCCTACTCTCGTAGGCAATGGGATGACGGTCCTGCATCAAAACTGCACCAATACCTGAGCTCGAAGCATCACACTCTAAAATGAACGGCTTAGAGAAATTCGGAAGAGCAAGGATTGGACATGTGCTCATCACCACCTTGAGCTTATCAAATATCATCTGTGCCTCATCTGTCCATCTGAATGCCCCCTTCCGTGTGAGATCTGTCAATGGCGCAACAATATCTGAATAACCTCTCACAAATCTCCGGTAATATCCGCATAGCCCTAGGAATCCCCGCAACTCTGATATGTTCCTAGGTGAAGGCCAATCCTGCATAGCCTGTATCTTTTCCTGATGGACCTTGACCCCATTGGCCCCAATGACATGCCCAAGATACAATATCTCAGTAAGTCCAAACTCGCATTTGGACATCTTAGCAAATAGAGACTGAACCTCCATAATGCCAAGTACCTCATCTAAATGCCTCAAGTGATCCTCCCATGTCCTGCTATAGATCAAGATATCATCAAAGAAAACTAGCACGAACTTCCTCAACTGCTTGTTGAAGAGATGGTTCATGCATGACTGGAAAGTGGCAGGTGCATTAGTGAGACCAAATGGCATCACTAAGAACTCATAATGCCCGTAGTGACATCTGAATGCTGTCTTGAGGATGTCCTCCTCTCGAACACGAATCTGATGGTACCCTGATCGAAGATCAATCTTCGAAAAGTAAATGGCCCCATGCAATTCATCCAAAAGCTCATCAATACGAGGGATGGGATACCTGTTCTTGATTGTCTTCTTGTTGAGGGCCCGGTAGTCAATACACATCCTCATTGTCCCGTCCTTCTTCACCAACACCACCAAATAAGCAAATGGGCTAGAACTAGGACGGATATGCCCCATATCAAGAAGCTCCCTGATGGTCCTCTCTATCTCATCCTTAAATTTCTTAGGATGATGATAGGGTGTAGTGATCACTGGCTTGACACCCTCCTCCAACTCTATAACATGCTCAAACCCTCTGTCTGGCGGTCTTCCTGGAGGAATGTCACCAAAAACCTGCCCATGTTTATCCACTATGGTCTGAATATCTGTATGCCACTGCTGCCCATCATCTGAAGAAGATTTGGATGAAATGAAACATTGGGCTGCCCATGCAACCTCTCCATGTCTGATGATAGACTCCATCCGATGTGCTGAAACAACTCTAGGACCACCATCTGAAAGGGCTCGTAGCACAATCTTCTTTCCATCTGCCATAAATTCCAACTCCATCCGTCTGAAATCCTGCACATATCTCCCAAGAGACTGTAGCCACTGAATACCTAAAACTGCATCTATCTCCCCAAGTCCAACTATGTAGAAGTCATCTGTCAATGTGTAGTCTCCTATCTGGATACTAAGCTGTGAAACCCGTCTAGTGCAGCTCAGAGCAAAGCCATCTGCCACTCGTACACTGAACCCCTCAAATTCTTCAACCTGCAGTCCCCGCTTCATCACAAACCCCTCATCAAGGAAATTGTGTGTAGCGCCACTATCAATCAAGCAAACAACTCGTTGGCCCTTAAGTACTCCTTTCAAACGAAAGGGGTGGTACCTAGGGACTCCAGAAAGTGAAGCAATAGTACCTGAGCCTGATGTATCTCCCTCTCCAAGCTCTACCTGGGGCTGCTCCTCATGTGCGCCGTGATCATCATCACTGTCCTCTGTATCTGCATCCACATGAAATGACCTCAATAAGATGCACCTTGCCTTTCCCAAGGCAGTTGTGTCCAGGCTCCCAGTGGTCCTTGCAATGAAAACAAAGTTTCTTCCTCCTCAACTCATTCCGAGTCTCCTGATCCATCCTAGGAGGGGGAACACTCTTCTGCTGATTAGTGGAACGTTGAAATGGTTTGGAGCTCATGAAGGGCTTCTTACTAGGCTGGTAAGAAGTGGGAGATGTCTCCAAATCTAATGTTGTCTGAATAGCATCGTGTAATGTCCTAGGCCTAAGGGCCTTGACCAATCCTCTTAACCTGTCATGCAGACCCTCAATGAAAAGCATCACCACACGTCTCTCGGGCATCTCTGGCACCATCACTGCAATCCGCTGAAATTCGTTGATGTAAGAATCAACGGGCCCACTCTGTCGTAGTTGTGCCAAATCCCTGTAATAAAGTTCCACATCTTTGCGATCAAATCTGGCAATCAATTTCTCACTAAACTCCCTATATGACCGCAGTAGGTCATGTCTCTGTGTGATAAGCCCATGGTGCCACCAATCGTATGCCACTCCCTCCAGGTGTAGAGTAGCAAACTGAATAGCCTCCTGTTCCTGCATAGGTTTGAGAGTGAGGTATGTATCAAGCTTGTGAATCCATGCCCTGGCACTAATCTTTCCACTGCCATCAAAAGTGGAAAGGGTCACCTTGCTGGTAACCTGCTTCAATTCTCTGTTCTGCTGGGCCCTAGGTCTCTGCGCTTGTCTAGCTCTCAAGCTTTCTCTCTTTTGAATACAATACTGGTGAAGGGGAAAGGCATTCCGTACCTCCTCCGGTAATGCTCTCCACTCATCATGAGCTACCATCACATTATCCTGAAAGACTGTGTCCTCAAGTGGGTCCTCAACTAATGGTGGCTCCTCCCTCTGTAGGAATCTAGGCTGCATAGGTCTATCCGCAGTCCTCGTGGATCTCCTCTCCTCCGTATGTCTCCTATCACGTGGAGGGGAACCTCTTACGCTACCCACCTCTGTAGGTGCCCTGTTGTGCCTTCCGTGGCTGCTGGCTACGGATGCAGATCTTTCCCTCTTCTCATGCCTATTTCTTGTCCTATCCATAGTCATACTCTCCATCATCTGTCTCATGGTCTGTATCATTTCCTGATGGGAGTCGATCATACCTCTGAAAAGAAGATCTGGGTCAACTCGCTCTTGCCGTGGAGTGTGTGATCCCTCTCTCCTGGCCATGATTTCAGTACTATTCTCTGTATCCAAATCGGCTAGAATGCGAGCCTGCCTCCTTGTATGATACCTGTGTGGCCCAACTTCTCTAGGCTGCATCAAACAACCCTCCAGGTGGGAGGATCGTTGCTCTGATACCACTGAAAGATCCCCAATGGGTCTCCCTGACACTCCGATGAATTTTAAACCAAATAAAAACAGCAACTACAGATTTATGGATGTTATGGCAATTACCCTAATGCAGATCTGAATTTAATTAAGAAAATGCGACTAGGGTTTGAGTTGGATCTCAATGCAAATAACACTAAAAATTATACTGTCAATCCCAAATGATTACTGGTATTTTTAGACATCAAATCATGCAAAAACCAGAATTTATTGCAGCCAAAACAACCCAGAAATCAGATCTGAAATCTGATTATTAATCTGCCTGAAACCCTCAAAATAACACTTCAGATAAATGTAAAATTACAGCGATCTGGTTTACAATAATATGGAGAATATTTGACAAATATTTTTGAAGGAAATACCTCTTGAAATGTTGCCAAAACCATCCACAATAAGTCGACCCAATTGTTGTCATAAACCACTGAAAAACACCTTCACAAACACTGCTGAAATTAACCTGGAAATCTGAATAAGAACGCTGGAAATTTCTGAGTGAAATCCCCTCTCAATCCCTTGGGGTTTTCGTCCACAAGAGGTTTAATTCACAAGGGTTTTCGTCCTTGGAATTTCTGATAAAAGCAAGAGCTCTTAACAATGCAAAATCTGATAATAAAAATCTGGATGTCTCTAAGCAAGTCGACTTGCCCATATAAAGGAAAACAACCCAACCACCACCTCTAAACCAGCCAATCACATTCTTTCTTTTCCCTATGCTGGTCGCATTTTTCCCTATGGGCTTAATGACACATTTCCCTATTTATGACTCCCATAGGCAAGTCGCACTTTTCCTCCTCTAATACAATTAATTTTAATTGTATTTTGATATTGACATTTTTAATTTATTAATAAGCTTTATTATTTATTATATGTGCAACTTATAATGTTAATTTAAAAACATGAGCACAATATAATAATATAATAAAAACTTAGTCACCCTAGAAACCTCCTTTGGCCTCTGGGTAGACAAAAAGGGCCAAAGGTCTTCGTCCAAGCTCATTCGGAAAGAGGGACATTACATACTCATTAAGAATCTAAAATCAAGAGATGTTACAAAGGTAAGGCCCAAGGAACCCATACAAAATAATTTGGCTTGATCCGAACTTTGTGTAGGATCACCATCTTCATTTGTGGTATTCGTGGTATTGGTAGACCATCACGGCATTGATTGCAACATTGGTAGACCTTTCAGGCATCAGCAGGCCTTCACAACATTGGTTAGACCTTCGTTGTATTAGTTAGGCCTTTGCGAAAGTATTGGTTAGACCTTCACGACATTGGTTAGACCTTCACGGCATTAGTTAGACCTTCACGACATTGGTTAGATCTTCATGGCATTAGTTAGACTTTTGCGTCAAAAATGCAGAACATAACAATCTTCTTTAACTGTTTTGGTTGATACAAGATTGCTTGTGAACACAGATGCTCTGCATCATACACCTCGGGTAATTTGAAAATATGAACTCGGTTCATGTGTTGTCTTCTTCTATAATTCCATGCTTTGAACTTCTATTGCACTTATCCAAGTCGTGTCTTCAATCTCTCTTCCCTTCCACTTTACCAAGTATTTTTGTATTCTTTGTTGTGTGTTTTCTTGACTCTTGTGTCAATCACTCTTTCTGCTTCTTCGCACACCTTCTCTGGCATCAGCTGTCTCCAAAAAACTACATCTCGTGTGCTAGAATTCTCTGCATCATTCTTCCCTTCATGATACATGTGTAGATTTGCAACACAAATGTATAGTCTTGTAGGTATTCTACCCACTTCAAATGTCTCTAATTCAATATTCTTTTTGCCCGATGATTTGTATACAAAACAAATCCTTCAAAGAAGTGGATGCCTCTCTCACTTCTTGAGTGCTTGCACAATTGCATAAAACTCTTGATCATACAAACTATACTTCCTCTTCGCGTTGTTTAGTTTATCATTGAAGTACACCACCGCCTTCCTCACCCGACTAATCAAATGTGCTTTGATGGTTGTGCCACTAGATCACAATCCACTTGAAATACCTTTGCAAAATCTGCAATGCCAATACTAACTATTCGTCACTTTCTTCTTGAACTCTTGTAAACTTCGTTTTACAATTGGGCTTGAAACAAAATCCTTATCTCCTTGCATGGCCTCGGTGATAGGCCCACACGTTCCACCTAATGTTTTGATGAACTTGTGGTAGAAACTTGCTAAGCCTTGAAAGCTTCTTTCTTCGAGATGCATTCCTTGGTGATGGCCATTCCAGATTACCCACACCTTTTCCGGATCCATCTTTAGACTGCACAAGAAATCGCAAAATCCAAATATATAAGCTCTTCTTGCATGAAACTAGATTTTCAAATTGATCAACAATTTCTCTTCCCCGCATGACCGCTTGTAAAACTTTTCTTAAGAGTCTTGTTGGCTAGATTTTCTGCATAGCATCAAACCTAGGCAGTCATGAGATAAATCTCCCTCATTTAACCGGTGAGGCTCCCGTGTTAGATTTGTCAATAAAAATGTGTTATTATCTATCAGGGGTTTTACTTTAACCACTTAGTTCATGAACCATAACTAAGAAGTTCTTGCGCAGTAGTAAGCACTTTGTTTAAGAAAGGAAAGTTATAGAAGAAAGAAGTAAAGGAAATACAGAGAAGAAATGGGGAAGATGTGCATCCCAATTAGTAGATAGCAGAGCTAATTACATGCACATAGAAGAAACTTAATAGATATGAACACACAAAATTATAAAACAAAGGCAACTCTAGATCTAGATCTAAAATAACACAAAGTTTATCAAGAGATCTAAGATTCAAAGCAAGAAACACAGTACACCGTGACACAAAGTTCTCCGGAAACCTGCTCCCTTGTATTCCTTTGCTCCAAGTTGCTCTCAGGAGTTCAACACAAAGTCTAGAACTCAGGATTGCTGCTTACAAATTCTGATCGATCCTTAACCCGGAGGTTCTTCTCCTACTTATAGAATGTAGGAGGGAAAGTACAAATAGAAGACTCAAACTGAACTAAAGCATGAACAACAAGTAAAGATGACATTTGGCAATCATCCTCAACTAACTTCTTCTTAAGTGACACATGTATCACTTAACTAATAGAATGGTTCCACATGACTTCAAGTAATGGTTGTAAAACCAATAACTTAGAAGTTTTACAATTTCATCCGGGAACATAGAAAATAGAAGAAGAAAGAATAGAAGAAGTCATGCCAGCTGTAACATTTATGTCTTCTTCTTGTTCTGATATCGGATATACTTGTCGAACATGTAATTCAACATCTTTCCATCTGTTTTAGCCACTGCTTCCTTCTCTGTCCTGAATTGCAGCAACCCTTCATTCAACACTTTGCTGCACGCTTCCACCTCTTCCAAACTCGGCCCAAACCTCGCAATGTCTGCCTGCAGCGCCACCAGTCTACTGATAGAATTCATCGTGAAAGGCTTGGTAGCTTTATCAATTCTCTTTTGTACCATCAGAAGAGAACCTTCCAGGGAATTAGGCACTTCATTAGAAACAATCTGCACGTATGAAGTAACACCTCCGTCCACTCTTTCCTCAGTGAAAGAAATGCTACTGTCTGGTAAATCTGATGTTCTATTCTCAAGTGCTTGCATCCTCTTATTGACAAAGAAACTCTGCAGATTTCCAAGCGGAAAGATCTGCAAAACTCTAGCTGCTTCCCCTTCTCGACTGATCTGTCTGGTACAATCTGTTCCGCAATCAATACATCTCTCGGCAGCTTGTTGATCTCAGCCAAAATACTCAGGTTACTCTCTGCAACTGTATTCATGCCTTCTATGTTTTCCATCAGTTGCTTTAGTTGATTTGTTGCATCGTTCATAACCTTTAGGCGGGCTGGCACTTCCCCAAGTTGTACAGAAGCTTGACGAATAATCAGATCCTTCCATTCGTCAATAGCCTTTACTTGATTGCTTGCGTCCTCCATTTCCTGCATAAGATGATCACTCACCTGCTCTGAAATGGGCTGAATGGAAGGTTTAACAACCTTGGCTATGATCTCACATAATTGAGATACTTGCTTCTGCAGCTCTTCTTTCTCCGCCTTTTCACTGTCAAGCCTAAGGAATAAAGCGTCTATCAATGTCTGCGTGTCCTGCTTCAATCCTTCAGTGGTGGCTTGACCGAGTGGTACTTTGGTCACTGTCACATCTTCCGCCGTGAGCTCCTCCTCTATCTTTCCTTCTGCCGGAATTGATATCTCAGCAAACTTCTCTCCCAAATTCTCAATGATCAACCTAGAAGTTGCTTTAGCAACTTTAGGCCTTCTGTCTCTTCTGCTCAGATCCTAGAGTAGCTGCAAGTCGTGCTCCTCTAAGTTCATCTCCATTCTCGCTTCTGGAACCAACTGCAAAGCCAACCATTCCGAGAAATTACTTCTCGGAGAGTAAGAAATCGCTGAGTGCACTACCATCTCCCGCTCTGTATCCTCTCCGTTAGAAAGTGCCACAGTGTTATGGCTGCCATCCTCAAATCATCCGAGGACAAAGATCTTTCGGACTCGCCATCTGCAGGCTTGACATCTCCTCTGGAGCGGGTGATGAGCGAAGTGGGCTGAGGAGAGAAAGACGAACGTCGCCGGATTGATGAAGGCATGGAAGCGTCCTGCTGCGGTGTAATAGTTGGTGAAGTCTTGGTCTTTGGAGAAGCCGAGTCAAAGCTATGGTCGTAGAAGTGATCTTCTCTTTCTGTTGAGATCTTACATGTACTTTCAACTTCTTGGACCTTCTGCTGCTTTCTCCTTCATGCTTTCGCTTGAGGGAATCTCCTGTGCCGAAGTTGCCCGTGATTTGATTCATCAATGCTTCATCAAGGCAATATCCCTTCGTCAGCAACCAGTTTGAAGTATTCACCAACACAGCGCTTGACCTTTCTTCATTGTGTTGCAGCCTCCCATGTTATTCTGCAGTATGGCTTTATCTCCTCCCATTTGATGGTAAGTGTCAAGTACCACATTCCCATCATCTTTAAGATCCGAGTATCCACGCTAGTCAAAGTCGAACACTTGCTTTCTTGACACTGCTGAAATCTCTCTTTCTAACCTCGTACTCACTTCCGCACGTCATCCGAAATCTTCTAACGAAGGCACATGTGCGTTCTTTGGGAGATTGTCTTCTGGCTACTCGAATGGATCGAAGTTCAGCCGTGCGAGGAAGAACTCTTGCTCATACTTGGATAACATTTGCGCTTCCATCCCTCAGCTCGTGAATGCTAATGCAACTGTAATATCCCAGTGATTGGGAAGAAGCCCGTAGACTTTGCCGCTTTGGTGAAGGTCGTGTAACTCCACAAGTTGCCTGCTTTCAGCTCCATGGTGATCAATCTATCATTCGGATACCTGGGCATCTTTATTGGTTCTCCAGAAAAGCCCGTAACCCTGAGGTATGTGAAATCTGCAAATTGAATGAATAGACTTCCAATCTTGGACACGGCTTCCCATGCTTCCTTGCTTACCTGTTGGCCTTGAGTCTTTGTCTAGCCTGCAGATGAAATCGTAGAAGTCATCGTTGATCACTTTGAAGTCTTTCTCGCTTGTAGGTGCAGTGAGCTGCGGGTAGCACTCGAAAATGGGGTCCTTGGAAAGAACACCACATCTATCCAGCTTGGAAAAGACACCTTGTGAAGCTGTAGCATACACCAAGTATGAAGTCATCTTGAAGCTGAAAGTACACTTCACGTTCGAAGTTGCTCACCGATGTTCTGCTTTAATAATTTCCGACCAATTGATTATAGAATCAACCTTGTTGATTTGATGGTCTTGATGAAAGCATACATCCATGTACGGAAAGTGTAGGCATTAAACCGCCATTCATCCCGCATAGCAATTTGACGACATCATCTGGCTTCTGCACCAAATTGGACCGTGGAAGAGTCCTCGGGAACTTTGAAGGGGATCTAGGCTTCTTCATGAACCGGCTATTCATGATGCTCACACAATCAGCTCTATGCTTCTCCCATCTCTTGTCGGCATCACGAATGCTAATAGAAGTCACCACCTTTCATAATGGAATCTTGAAACAATAATTGATGAACTCTGCGTCAACGAATTATTGTCTTTCCCGAGTATCACGTCTTGATCTGGATGAAGGATGATAAGATCTAGCACACTCCATCACGAACTCGCAATTGGGTCATACATGGAAAAGCTGCAGCTTGGATAATTCCACTTTGCTTTTGACCGCACGCGCATGGTGAAGTCTTTCCCGCTCTGGATATATCAATCAAATCGGCAAGAGGTTACGGGCCTAGATCATGTGTCTCCTATGTCTGCGCAAGTTTGGAAGCAATGCATGACTCCATCATGCTTTCTTTTTCATCTCCCTTCACCATGGCTTTGTCTATCTTCGTCTAAATAATTTTTTTTCTCCTTGGCGGATTTCTTCAATCTTTGGTGCGATTTGGACAATTCTTGATTCGGAGGATATTTGCGATGTATTGGACATTGATAAAAACTCCTTTTCTTTTGTAAAGCACCTGTAATGAATTCCTGCAATTTATTCAGACAAAAATGGCCACCGGAGCATGAATAGTGAATTTAAATTGTAAAAATCTGCACTTTTCAAGCCTGCTGCCCCAAAAATGGTGTTTAATTTGCACATAAAGAGAGCATAAATCCTTTCAATCAACACCTGAGCTCCTGTAACACCTATGGAAACAATTATGCAGACAAAGATCAACCTCCTCTAAAGCATGCGCCAAATCTGGAAGCTTTTAGCCTTGTTAAATTGGTTATCTGCAGGAGTGATTCATACTCATTCATGGTCTTTGGAAATGGACCCACATCTTTAATTGTGCCCTCTTTTTGTTTTTTTTACGGCTGGATTTTCCCATTATCTTCAAAACCTACAAAATTTTAAAAAATTCGTTTTCTGTTACGATACCATTGATCCAAATTATTTTTAGATTTCGCTGGACAAAACTCCAACGGTGGCGCTAAATGTGTTATGGCAATACATTCATAATGAATAATTGAGATTGTATAAGTAAAGAACGCATTAAAAAATTAAAGTACAGTTGTATTGCAGAAATATAACTGTAATTATAGAATTAAAATAGCTTTATTGAACATGTATATGAATTGGGAAAACTCTATAGGAGAGGTGTGTTGAATATTTTTGCAATAAAAATGTATGCAAAACAGGAAAAATTTGTAGGAGAGATGGATGCCTCACAATTTCTTGCAAATGAAGATTTATACAAATGTGGAAACTCTAAAGGAGATATGTATGCTTAAAACATGGAAACTTACGCAACCTGTAACTTATGCCTACAAAACCTTCAACTTAAGACTTAGGTTTCCATTCAAAACCATCTTCTTTATAGTGAAACAATGTAGAAGATGGAAGGTTGCTAGGAATAGTAAATGAAGGGTTCGAATGGGAACCGAAAGGTCATCCTACATGGAGATGACATGCATCCACCTTAGGGGTGAATTCAAATGGGTAGAAAAGGACAAAATCCAAAAATGATAATATATTATATTTTACGTTTTTAGTGCTCTTTGTTGGGGTCATATCTCCTTGCTTGTTGACCCGATTTGCGAACCACAAGACCCATCGGAGAGATGGAGTGAACTTGAAAAAAGCCAATACGACAGTAACACTTTGGCTATCGTCATACATTCTAAAAAGCCCATAAATGCTCTAAATACCCTTAGAAATGGTTTAGGGGATTTGACCTCAAACCTCTTCAATGCTCAAGCACCTTACCGAAATTTCCACCACCACTCATGCTATAAAAGGGCTTGAAATGTTAATGTGAGTGTCTTTTTATTTATAGATTAAACAACTCCCAAAGGATTTAAAAAAGAACCTTTTGATGAAAATTAGGGTTTGTTTCATTTTTTGTGGCTTGCTTTGATAGGCACAAATTAAGGTTTTGAGCTACTGGATTATCTGCTGCTGTAGTGAGAATGCAAGGACAAATTTGGCAAGCAACATCACGAGGAGATATAAAATGGAGATTAGATTATGCAGGGATATTATGGGAATCTTCTCAATTAATATATGCTTACTCACAAACAATAGAAGGCTGTCCTTCAAGAAGAAATCCCGAAAAGGAAGCAACTCCAACATTTATGTGTCTCTTGCATACTACACTTTCAGCCCTCCACTCATTTTTGCAACAGCTGAAAGTGAGATTCCAATGGTTAGGATGGTAGACACTCAGCCCCAATTTCCTAAAGAGGTATGCCCAACTCTCTTGAAATTCATTTCAGTCATCATTGGTTCAATTATGAGGGGGAAATACATAGCTACAATTGTGTTTGGGATATTATTGGAATCCTCCACCAAAGTGGGAGGTATGGAGATGTAATCATGAGGATGGGAAGATTTGTAGTGTTTGACCCTCTTGAGTTAAGGGCCAAGATGTCTGTTGATTTCAATTGTAGACCTGCTGTTCTTAGTTTTTCAGCTTATGTAAGACAATTTTCAATCCCTACATTACTCATGAAATTGCCTTTTTCATAAGATTTCAGTTTGGTAGTTGTTATACCATGGTTATAGGGCTGAACGTGCAAAAATCAGATTTGGGACTGCCATTAGCAGTCATGAACAACGGTGAACTTGCATTTTCAAAGGGAATTCCATCATGGGTTGATGTGGGAAGAAGGTTACAACTGAAAGGAAGAAACAAATCAGATTTGATAGTCCCAATTTGGATAAGATTCCATGTGAATTATGACTGTGGTGAATTGTTTTCAGCCCCTCCACAATCTGATTTGCACTTCATTTCAATTTTCTTTTATTTGATTTAATGTTTTCTTTTAGTGTTTTACTTTAGGAGGCAGGTCGGTTGGGTTTGGAGGAATTAAAGAGGCAATTAAAAGATAAAGTGAAGCTTAAGAGGTCGGTCCTCTTCTAATTGGCCTTTGGCGCCAAGCAAGGAATATAAAAGGGATTGAAGGACTTCATTTACAATCCATTTTTGGTGCATTTTACATCTACTTTTGGTTTGTTGGGCTAGTTTCTCAATACAATTCCACTTGAGGACGAAAACCCTCTTGTGTGGCATCCAGGAGGATGGAAACCTTTGAAAGATCCCCAAATCCGTTTTTGTCTGAATATATATATATATAGATATATATTATATAATGCTCTGGCTAAGAAAAGGAATTCATGAAACATCACACTGAAACTGCATAGGTAAATTAAATACAGCAAACCCACAAACCGGGTGAATGCAGAATAGGCGCCTAGGGTAAATCTGGCAGATTTCTTTATAAATATTTCAGCTGTATATTTAATGATGATTTCTGAAACTAAATATGACAGCAATACGAATATAAATCTGCAGAAAGATTTAATAACAAAGGTTGTCCAAAAACCCACAATAAATGAATCAAAACCCTAGCCGATTTGATATATTTGCTGCTGGGAATTACAATAAATATCTATCATGAAAAATACCTCTGATACAGACAATAAATAACTGTAGAAGAAGCCGCCCCACTCAGATAGATGTGCAAATGCTCACTGCTGCAATTTATTCTTTTCTCTGAAACTGCTGGAATGTTGAATAACTGGTGTAAACAATGAAGATTCCTGGATGGAAGCTTCTCTCACTTTGCTCTGGGGTTTACGTCATGAGAGGAATAATCCAGAGGGTTTAGTCCTTGGATTACATGTCTGCAAAAGCTCTGTGCTAACTGCTGTATGAAAATAATAATGTTTTGAATGAATCTCCCCCAAGTCGCATTTTCTTTCATATAGCCAAAAACCCTTCCAAATATCCAAGTCACACTTTTTGGCTAAAACCCAATAATTAATATTTAATTAATTATTTTGCTTCACTAAGCAAGTCGCATTTTTGGGTTTATTTGATCATTACCCAAACAAGTCGCATTTTTGGCTAGGAAGTGCATTTAAATAGTTTATTAATTTATTTAAATACACTTTCCTAAGTCAAAGTCACTCTAACAGTCTATTAATTCATTATATGTGCTTTAATGATATTTTACTTTATTTTGAGCACCATATAATAAAATAATAAACCGAAGTCACCCTTGAAAACACCCCTTTGGCCGTCGGGTAGACAAAATAGGCCAAAGGTCTTCGACCAACTATTCGAGAAAGAGGGACATTACAGTCCTCCCTTCCCGAGATTGCTTGTCCCAAGCAAGCTAGAGGTGAATCTTTGTAGTATAGCCTCGCCTTCCCATGTGGCATCCTCCTCCGGTAACTCTTTCCACCTCACCAGGAACTCCCGAATAACTCTGTTCCTCAGTCTCCTCTCCCGGCTGTCCAAGATCTCCTCTGGCACTAGGTCTAATCTCCCTTCCTCATCCAGGGGTGGTAAATCTGTAGAAGAAACAATGTTCTGCCCCAAAGCCTTTTTCAAACAAGACACATGAAAAACATTGTGTATCTTACTCTCAGAAGGCAACTCCAGCTCATATGCTACTTCACCAACTCTCCTCAACACCCTGTATGGCCCATAAAATCGCGGTTTGAGCTTTTCAGCCCCGCTCTTCTTGAGAGTGCTCTGCCTATAAGGCTGAAGTCGTAGAAAAACCATGTCCCCTACCTCAAATGATCTCTCCACTCTGTGCCTATCTGCATACATTTTCTGCTGATTCTGGGCCCGCTGAATATTTTCCTTAAGTACCTTAAGGATTTCCTGGATATCCTGTAAACTCTCCTGAGCCTTGGGAGCTCTACTGTCCCCAAATGCCATATCAACAAAGGATCTCGCATCATACCCATAAAGTGCTCGGAATGGAGTCATACCAATAGACATATGGTAAGTGGTGTTATAGCAATACTCACATAAATATAGCAACTTAACCCATGCCTTCTGCTGCCCTGCAACGTAGTTGCGAAGATAACCCTCTATCCATTTGTTCACAATCTCTGTCTGTCCATCCGTCTGAGGGTGATAACTAGTGCTAGGAGTCAGCTCAGTGTAAACCAGACGGAAAAGCTCCTGCCAAAATATGCTCATAAACCTGCTATCCCGGTCACTAACTATGTTCTTCGGAAGTCCATGCAACCTGAATATCTGACGGAAGAACAAATCAGCCACATGAGGTGCCTTAAAGCTGGTAGGGACAGCGAAAAAGTGTGCATATTTTGTCAACCGATCCACTACTGCATAAATGCGATCATTCCCTTGCACCACGGGAAGACCTGTAATGAAATCCATCGAAATACTCTCCCACTTCTGCTCCGGAATTGGCAATGGCTGTAGCAAACCTGCTGGGAAAGTATGCTCTGACTTGTTCTGCTGACAAGTCATACACTCACGGACATGGCGCAGGACATCATCCTTGAGACCCTTCCAGGAGAATCTCTCTCTAATCTGCCTGTATGTTTTAAAATACCCTGGATGTCCTGCAAGTGGTGCATCATGGAAAGCATGCATAATCTTCTCCTTAAGTTCAGATTCAGGAACTAGGTAAATTCTGCCCTTATACAAAATCAAATCAGCCATTACCTTATACCGATCATCCTGAATTTTTCCATCCATAATGTCACATGCCCAAGTGTTTTTGGAATATTCAACTGACAGTTGAGATTTCCAATCTGCTGAAATCTCGCTCAAAGAACATAGGGCAGCGAGATGGGGTTTCCTGGAAAGTGCATCAGCCACTACATTCTTCGTCCCCTTGACATACTCAATGTCAAAATCATATGCTTGGATCCTGCTGACCCATTTTTGTTGCCTCTCATTGAGTTCTTTTTGTTCCAGGAAATATTTCAAACTGTTGTGGTCGGTTCTCACCACAAATTTTCCACCCACCAAATACTGTCTAAACTTTGCCAAAGCATGCATAATGGCAAGCATCTCCTTATCATAGGTGGAATACAGTCTCTCATTATCTCTCAGCTTTCGGCTCTCAAAGGCAATAGGATGGCGATCCTGCATAAGAACTGCACCAATCCCCAATCCCAAAGCATCACACTCTAAAATGAAGGGCCGTGAGAAATCTGGAAGAGCAAAGCTGGACGGTACTCATAATTACCTTGAGCCTCTCAAATACTACATGCCTCATCGACCAACCAATGCACCCTTAGTGTAAGATCATCAATGGAGCTACCAATTGAGAATAACCCTTCACAAACCTCCTGTAGTAACCACATAACCCTAAGAATCCTCATGCAAGTCGAGATATTCTGGGTGGTGGCCAATCTGCATCGCTTTGTATCTTCTCCTGATGGACCTTGACCCCATTGGCCCCAATGACATGCCCAAGATACAATATCTCCGTAAGTCCAAATTCACACTTGGACATCTTAGCAAACAAAGACTGAGTCTCCATTATGCTAAGTACCTCATCAAGATGCCTCAAATGATCATCCCATGTCCTGCTATAAATCAGAATATCATCAAAAAACACCAACACAAACTGCCTCAATTGCCTATTGAAGAGATGGTTCATACATGACTGAAATGTAGCAGGTGCATTAGTGAGTCCAAATGGCATCACCAAGAACTCATAGTGCCCATAATGACATCTGAAGGCTGTCTTGTGAATATCCTCATCCCGAACTCTAATCTGGTGGTAGCCTGATCGAAGATCAATCTTCGAGAAGTAGATAGATCCATGCAACTCATCTAACAGCTCATCAATGCGAGGAATGGGATACCTGTTCTTGATGGTCTTCTTGTTCAGTGCACGATAGTCAATGCACATCCTCATGGTCCCATCCTTCTTCTTCACCAAAACTACTGAAGAAGCAAAGGGACTAGAACTAGGACGGATGTGTCCCATCTCCAAGAGCTCTCTAATGGCCTTCTCTATCTCATCCTTGTATGTCTTAGGATGGCGATAAGGCGTAGTCATCACGGGCTTAGCACCCTCCTCAAGCTCTATAACGTGCTCAAACCCTCTATCTGGTGGTCTACCTGGAGGAATGTCACCAAACACTGGGCCATGCTTATCCAGTATGGACTGGATGTCAATATGAAGGGGCTGCTCATAGTCTGAAGAAGATTTGGCTGAAATGAAACACTGGGCTGCCCATGCCACCTCTCCATGTCGTACTATAGACTCCATCTGCTGAAACGACTCTAGGCCCACCGTCAGAAAGAGCCCGAAGCACAATCTTCTTCTTATCCACCATAAACTCCAACTCCATCCTCCGGAAATCCTGCACATATCGCGAGGGTTTGTAACCACTGAATACCCAATACTGTATCAATCTCACCCAGTCCGATAACATAGAAGTCATCGGTCAATGTGTAGTCCCCCATCTGAATACTAAGTCGTGGAATCCTCTTAGTGCAACTGATAGCAAATCCATCGGCCACCCGTACACTAAACCCCTCAAATTCCTCAACTTGTAATCCTCGCCGCGTGACCCCTCATCATGAAGTTGTGCGTAGCTCCACTGTGTCGACCAGGACAAATAATCCATTGTCCCTTAAGCACTCCCTTTAGGCGAAAGGGATGGTACCTAGGAATGCGCTTTGAGAGTGTAGCATAGTAACATCGGATGAATCCAATGCCTCACTCTCGCCCAACTCTATTCGGGGCTGCTCCCCTGTGCATCATGGTCACCGCCCTCATCCTCTGCATCATGTATCTGGCGCATGATCATCCTCCCCATCGGAAATCACCTCGATGAGATGCACCTTGCCTTTACGAGGCAACGATGTCCGAGCTCCCAATGGTCTTTGCAGGAAAGCAAAGCTTCCTCCTCCTTAACTCGTTACGAGTCTCCTGGTCCACCTTAGGAGGTGGTGCACTCTTCTGCGGGGCGGTAGAGCGCTGAAATGGCCCAGGAGCTCGTGGGAAACTTCTTATTGGGCTGATAAGAAGTGGGGGCGATAGGAAGTGGGGGTGTGTGTCCAAGTCCATATGCCGTCTGAATGGCATCATGCGATGTCTGAGGCTTAAGAGCCTTGACCATCCTCTCATCTGTCATGGAGGCCCTCATAAATAACATCACCACCCTCTTCTCGGGCATCTCTAGGAACCATAAGCTTCTTTATCCATGAAATTCGTTGATATAAGAATCAACATGTCCACTCTGTTGGAGTTGTGCCAAATCCCTGTAATATAACTCCACATCCTTGCGATCAAATCTCGCAATCAGTCTATCACTGAAATCCCTGTACGAACGTAGAAGCTCATGACCCTGCGTAACTAACCCATGGTGCCACCAATCATAAGCCACCCCCTCAAGGTGCAATGTAGCGAAACTGTATGGCCTCCTGCTCCCTCATGGGCTTGAGGGTAAGGTAGGTGTCGAGCTTGTGAATCAAGCCACAGCCCATCTTTCCACTACCATCAAAAGTGGAGAGGGTTACCTTATTGGTAACTGCTGCTTTGCAAATCTCTGTTGCTTTGTGCTCTGGGGTCTCTATCTGTCCCGGCCCTCATGTTGTCTCTCCTCTGAGCACAATCTTGGGAGGAGGAAATGCATCCCTCACATCTTGCGGAAACTCCTCCACTCATCACTGATTGCCATGATAGTATCCGGGAAAGTTGCTTCTTCAGGCCGTCCCTCGATCTCTGGAGGGGTCACCTCTGGCAAGTTAGGCTGCATAGGCCTATCTGCAGTCCGTGTAGGTCTCCTCTCCTTCAGTATGAGTATGCCTCCGCTCACGGCGTGGCGATCCCCTAACACTCCCAAGCTCTGAAGGTGATCTGCTTATGACCCTGTAGCTACGCAGGCCGATACGGATCTATCCCTCTGTTGTGCTGTCCGCGGCCTATCTAGTGTGACTTTGTCCAAAGTAGTGCCCATGCGCTCCATGAGTGCCTAATAATTGCGCTTTGTGTGGCTGCCATATCCCAAATAAAATTCCTATCTGGATCTGCATGTTCCTCTCGAGGACTCTCAGGCCTCTCGCCCAAATATTCCATTCTGTCACCTCCTGCAATACCAGCTTCGAGTCGTGCTCGTCTGCGGGTGTAGTATCTGTGTGGACCATCCTCTCTGTGATGCATTCAAAGCTGATTTCTGTTTTAATACCCTGTCTGTTTCTTCCCACACAGGCTGGGAGGATACACTGCTCTGATACCACTGAAAGATCCCAAACCCGTTTTTGTTTGAATTTTTTTTTTTATATATAATGCTCTGGCTCAGATCTGAACTGATAATATCAAAGGAATTCATGAAACATCACACTGAAACTGCATAGGTAAATAAAATACAGCAAACCCCGCAAACCGGGTGAATGCAGAATAGGCGCCTAGGGTAAATCTGGCAGATTTCTTTATAAATATTTCAGCTGTATATTTAATGATGATTTCTGAAACTAAATATGACAGCAATACGAATATAAATCTACAGAAAGATTTAATAACAAAGGTTGTCCAAAAACCCACAGTAAATGAATCAAAACCCTAGCCGATTTGATATATTTGCTGCTGGGAATTACAATAAATATCTATCATGAAAAATACCTCTGTTACAACAATAAATAACTGTAGAAGAAGCCGCCCCACTCAGATAGATGTGCAAATGCTCACTGCTGCAATTTATTCTTTTCTCTGACACTGCTGGAATGCTGAATAACTGTGTAAACAATGAAGATTCCTGGATGGAAGCTTCTCTCACTGCTCCTGGGGTTTCCATCTGCAAGAGGAATAATCCAGAGGGTTTCCGTCCTTGGATTCTATCTGCAAAAGCTCTGTGCTAATTGCTGTATGAAAATAATAATGTTCTGAATGAATCTCCCCCAAGTCGCATTTTCTTCCATATAGCCAAAAACCCTTCCAAATATCCAAGTCGCACTTTTTGGCTAAAACCCAATAATTAATATTTAATTAATTATTTTGCTTCACTAAGCAAGTCGCATTTTTGGGTTTATTTGATCATTACCCAAACAAGTCGCACTTTTGGCTAGGAAGTGCATTTAAATAGTTTATTAATTTATTTAAAACACTTTCCTAAGTCAAAGTCACTCTAACAGTCTATTAATTCATTATATGTGCTTTAATGATATTTTACTTTATTTTGAGCACCATATAATAAAATAATAAACCGAAGTCACCCTTGAAAACACCCCTTGACTCGCTTGCTGATTTGGATCGAGACATCAAGAAGAATGATTACAAAAACTTTGCATGATTTTTGGAGCTCTTCCCTAGGGCAATGTTATTAGCCAATTTTGGCTGCACAAAATTTTAAAAAATAAATAAATAAAATAAAAATGGAAATTTTGCAATTTTTCAAAATTGTTACTTTGCATGGTTTATCACTCTCATCACGATCGTCTCATTTTTGTGATCGTTCCGGTCTTCGTTTCGTCCATTTCGGGCGAGAACTCCTCTGCCAGGCTTTAAACTGCGTTAAAATTAATTAATTAATATTTTTAATTAATTAATTACTCTTTGTTTGATAAAATTAATTTTTAAATAACTTGGGAGTATTTAATTAAATAAATATTAATTAAAATTCATCCGACAAGTTTTATTTTAATTGCCGGGAAAAATAAGCTTCCGCTTCCCATTGCCGGGAATGCCAAATTGGCTTCCCGGGCCCTGGATTTCCCCTTTCTTGGAAAAATTGTTTTAAATTCCCGCTCGTGGGATTTCTTCCCCCAATTGCCAAATTAATAAATTGGCAAACGGGCAAGAAATCTCCTGATTTCCCACATGGGGAAATTGAACGGAGATTGCTAGCCCACTTTGCCATTCTGTTGGCAATTGGCCATTGCTTTCCCCATTTCCCCTGGCAATTAATTCCACTACCCGGGAAGAGGGGAAGTCGGTATAGCCTTCATTAATTCCTACGTTGGACTCGTTGGAAAAAGCCGTGCGAAGTTTTCCTATTGCTTCTTATTTCTTCTAAAGAACATAATATTTTATCACATCCCACAATACTGCGAAGACCATTGAAAAGCTCAAAACACAGCCATAGAAATCCATGCATTCACCAGGCAGTATAAGAAACAAGAATATTATTTCCTAAAGCTTCACGTAGGGTCTAAAAGCCAAGAGAAAAATAGAAAGCCACACAGGAGCAGGAGGACAGTCAGAACAGTTCTCCACACATTGACTGGAATAGCAAAAAGGAAACAAAGAACAGTTTCAAGACAAACCAAGCAGACCACGTGGGGGGAGAGAAGGACCATACACAGCCAGGACAGTCCAAAAAAAAAAAAAAAAAAGAGAATACCCACGTGCTGCAGGTTAGAGAAGAATACCCACATGCAGAGGAGAAAGGAACCCACGTTTGCATAAGAAAGAGACAGCAAAAAAAACTAGAATACCACGCATTGACTGGTATAACATTCAATAACAAAGGAAGATTCAACGCATGAGCAAAGAAATATCTCTCACTCAGCAAAAGCATAAGTTCCCACGCAGCAGGGAGGAGAAAGCAAATCCAACGCATTTTTCCCAAGGAGAAATCCATGCAGCAGGGAGAGGGAAAAGTTAGTTTCCACGCATGGAGGTTGAAGAGGACAGTCCAAAATAATAGAGAAAAGACAAAAATTCCCCATGCATTGGCAGAGGGAAAACAACAGTTACAAGAAAAGAATTCCACGCATTTTTCATGAGGACAGTCCAAAACAACAAAAAGACAGCAAAAAAAGGAGATTCCATGCTGAGGTAAAAGAAGACACTTTGTTTTATGCATCAAGGAAATCAGTTAATACGCATTTCTCCAAAGAAGAACAGTCCAAGGAAGTTTCCATGCATGCTCCCAGATGCCCGACGCGGTGGCTACCCGTGATGAAGAAACTCTCAATTTGTCAAAAACAATAAACACATTAGGCCATGTCACTAAAACTTGGCTTTCAGAGATTCTCGTTTTAGGCCAAGGGACGATCAAGACCGCGGTTAAGCTTCATGAAGATGTCAGTGCGTATCTTGATCCAATTCTTTCTTTCAAAGAAACTTTTGTTTCTAATATATCAAATTTGGATGAGATATTACCCAGTTTGCAGGAGATGACAAGTATGGAATCCTCGGTTTTAGCCATTGAAGGAATTCTTGAATTTGAACATCGAGGGACACGTTTTCTTTGGTGTTTGGATCTCAAATCAAGGAAGACGCTTCTCGAGGATTCTATGATCCATTATGAGAGCATGTGCAATGAAGCCTTCACTTCACTCTCCTTGATTCAAGAATTCATAGCTAAGATTCCTTGCTAACCTCGTAAATGAGCATAATCAAAGGTGTTCATCGGAGCAGGTGGAAGAGCAATTTTCACAATTGTTTAAGGACATGTACACTCCCATGAAACAATTTCTCGTCAGTTTCATGGAGCGGTGCATCAAATTAAAGAACTTATTTGAGAACGCTCAATCCAAAATTGTTAATTTAAATGATATGCCAAGTAGGATTCTTGAATTGCAGGTATTTTGTGAGGCTATTCTTCGACCAAATGAACCTCCAAAAGAAGAAAAGATGTTTGAAACTTTGGGAAGGTTTAGATCCTTTCAACTTGGCAAAGCGGCAGATCCTAATTTCATCGGCGGTTCAGGGAGTTAATTTTCTTGGTATCTAACGAAGTGGGAGAGTCCATTTCTCATACGCTTGAGATAGGCGGACCCCATTTCAATGGATAAGGCACTTTAGTTATTATTGTATATTTTAAAAGGTGTTATTTGCTTTTGGGAAACTATGGATATTTTAAGTAATTTCTATTTTTGGGTTGTCTTTAATAAAGTTGGTTGAAAAAGTCAAAGGTCACTTAAGTGCCTTATTTAATGATCATGTAAAACCCTAACTACTTTGTAACCAACTTTTGGGTTATAAAAGGAAGTGAGGGGCTCATTTGTAAAGGGTGACTTTGAGAGAGGAGAAGAAATACTTTTGTGTGCAAGCTTTGTTTCGGAAGAAACTTTGTGTTCTTTTGTGAAAACATTTTGGAGTTAATGAAATACTGAACTTTGTGTCTCATTCATTGTCTCTTGTAACATTTGATGTTCTTATGTTCATTAGATGTTAGGTGTTTGAATCTTGCATGCAAATATTATCTTTGATCTTATTGTCAACGTTATTAATCGTTGTTCTAGTTCACAGTGATCAAGCTCTGATTATCTACTTGCTCATGTGTGTTCCCTTTTACATGTTCTTGTTTGGCTAACTCAAACTCCGTTTTATTTGTGTTGGTTATTCATCTTTCCTCTTCATGCAATATTAGGCTCTGTGTTTACCTAACTCTTGCATGTTCTTTCAATTCATTCCATTCCACTCCTTTCCTTCATTCCATTTCATCTCCCTCATTCACTTTTCTTTCCATTGATGTTCCAAAACCCCCACATACAATTTTGAATGTACAGATGTAAATACAGTTTTGGTTTTCAATAAAGGCAGCCTCACCTTCATTGAGGAGGGATTTTGTTCCCACATTGTTGCATGTCATTTGCATGCGTGCAAATCCATTTGCTAACAGGCAACGACTAGGGTTTAGTAATTTTAGGGCACATAATTCATATCTGATTTTATATTCTGATTCTCCATAATTTATAAGGCCGAATCTACATTTTGGTGATTTTTGGAGGGGTTTATCTACTATTTTCAGCCTTTGTTTGTGGCTGCCCTGCTGCTGTCACAGAATTAATTACAACAGTGTATCTTCGCTGATTTTCTCCATTTATTTGTTGCCAATTGGATGGATATTGATTTCCGTAGTTGAAATAATTATTTAGAAGTATTTTTAGCTGTGCATGGTTATTTGGTGAATTTAAGCTCCTATACAGTTCGCCCTAGGGTTTGAAAAATATTACAGCTGCTGTTATAAAAAGCAGATTTTACTTCACTTGGGTTTGTATGGTTTCCTTCCTTTACAATTTCAGCCCTTGAAAGGGATATTACAGCCAACTGAAAATTATAATAGCAATAAACAACAGTCTGATTTTATAACAATGATAAGGTAAAAGCAACAACTCTTCAAATTTGCACTATTCACACCATCCAAAACATGTAGGGACACTTAGAAATATTTTAGAACCAATATTAACCAAGAAATCGGCCTTCAAACCCCAATTGGAAATTAAATAAATGACAGTAGAGAACACCCTTACAAAGTGGCTGGAAATGAATGATTCCAAGCCCAAAATGAAGTCCAAATATAGATTCCGGTTGTTAAAAATATGAAGAATGCAATGATGGCTGAGTTGGAAGTCGCCATGCCTTAGAAACCACCTAACTCTTCCCCAAGGTGGGTTGCTCCCTAGGAGAGGGGTTGGAAATCACTATAGACTCAAACCCTAGCTGAAAATCTGCAACACCAATCTTTTTGAAGAACTTTGAAACCCGGGATGGAGAATCCTCAATAAATTGAAGAGTTTTCGTTCTTGATCAAGAAAAGCAGGTTTTTTTCCTCCTTGTTGGCCACACCAAAGTATTTTTCTCTTAAGTGGAAGTAATTGAGCAATCAACCGAAAAACCATGCAAAGTTAATTTTTAGACAAGATCATGATGCACAAATGAGCCAAGCGACCCCTTTTATACCTTGTTGTGGTGCCAAACCCAATTAGAAAGCTTCCAATTAGGACCAACCTCATAATGGATACTTTTATTTTATTTTTCCTTTGGCTTTTCACCTTCTTAACCTTGACGTGACTTTATATGAAAAACTACTAACGAAGAATGCAATGCTCACGAAAATAATTGAAAAACATGACAATTAATTCCATTGTTTTTTTTAATATTAATAGTAAAGGTTTTTGGTTTAACCCTACCTGAGTTACGAAAGAGGCCAATAGCCTAGATAAGACAATACAATACAGAGCTAAAAACAAGACTAGCTAAGAGCATTGTTGGCTAGATTTTATCTTGCACAAATGAAAACCTAGGCAGTCATGAGATAAATCTCCCTCATTTACCGGTGAGGCTCCCGTGTAAGATTTTGTCAATTATATTTCCTAATATCTATCTGTTGGTTTTACTTTAATTGCATAGCTCATGGACCATAGCTAGTGGTGTCCCCGATTTCATCCTGAAATCTATGACTACCCTATCCGAATTTTATTTGTACTTTTAAAATAATGGGTCGTTTTGTGTTTTTATTTCCCGAAAGTTCTTGTTTTGTGTTGGGATATTCCCAAAAGAGCCATATTAGCCATTTTCGCCAAATACCTAGATGCCCAAAATTGTTATATTAATAAGTAGGGATTTGTCTCATGAAATTTGTATTTAATTATTTTGAGCCCCGTTTGAGGCAATTTGTGCTCCGATTTAACCTGTTGTGATCGAACATATCATTATTCCTATATACCAGAAGGGTTTTAACTAGGAATGAGTTCTGCACTTTATTTGTGACTTTTGGCAGCTTTTTGTGTTTTTGTGTTTTCCCGTTTCATTTTCTGTGAAATTTCTCTAGATCAATTCCTTTTCCGGTTTGGCCTGATTCTTGGCCTGGAGTAACTAGGGATCACATACGCACGTTGTGCCAGAAGGAATTCGCCATCGGAGATCTGGTTCTCTTGGAAAAGACGAAGTCGTGCACCAAAAAGCTTCTTCAGGCTGGCCGCATATTTGGAAAAAGAGGGTTTGAAGTGGATCATGGGATTTTGGAAGCGGTAGGCGGTGGAAATTTTGTACTTGCCTAACAGGTACTTTTTCCATGGAAGCAACGCCACTTAAGTCACAATGAGATAATTGGAAGCGAGCGTGATGGGAATTTCTTACTCGCCTTGTAGGGAAAAAAATTCCCATTGTGGAATAAAAGAAAAAACAACTTAAGTGAAACATGGGATTTTATTGCACTGCTCGGTCGAGTAAATAATCCCATTATGAAAGTCAAATGACTTAAGTGAATCATGGGATTTTCGTGGCTGCCTTGTAGGGTAAATAATCCCATTGCTATGTGACTTTTAAAAATAGAAATTCCTTATTCCAAAAAGTGCGACCCACCTTGGGTGAATAATAATGCATTAAATAAATATTTGTTAATATTTATTCACCCAATTTTGGCGCCCAAGCTTGTGGAAAAGTCAACAAAGGGAAGTGGACAAAAGGAATTTAAAAATAGAATTCCAAAATTAAATAAATTTAATTTATTTAATGCAGCCCCATTTGGGAGAGAAATAATACTTTTTAAAGTATTAAATGATTAAATTAATTCCTATTTTCAGTGGCTAAGGTTAAAGCACACTGTGAAGCTTAAGTGGAGTGAAGGGTGGATGATTAAATTGATTAAATTTAATTTATTGGATGGCTGTCCTTAAACATGCAATTTTAGCACACCATTTAAGAGAAAAATATGATTTTTAATTAATTAATTGCCAGGAATAGGAAGGGCAATTATTAATTATAGAATTATGAGGGTTATATAAGCATGGGCTGCCATAAGGATGAATTAATTAATTCACAGGTAAAGAAGTGCAGCCCAGAGGAAAAGTGCGCCCCATTTGAAGAGGATTTTTGCTCAAAAGAAGGTGAAATCAAGGCTAAAAGCTTCCAATTTTGGCGCATGAATTGAAGGAGGTTGATTTGTGTTTGCATAATTGTTTGTATAAGTGATATAGGTGCTCAGGTGAAGTTGGAAAAATTTATGCTCACTTTGCATGCAAATAAAACATCATTTTTTGGGGCAGCAGACTTGAATTATGCAGATTTTTATGATTAAAATTCATTGTTCATGTTCCGGTTGCCATCTTTGTATGAAATAATTGTAGGAATTTGTTACAGGTGCTTTACAAAAGAAAAGAAACTTTAATTAATGTCCAATACATTGAATATATCCTCCGAATCTGAAGAATTATCTAGATCTGCACCAGTTTTGAAGAATTTCGGACAAATAAGAAGAAAAAGAATTGTTCAGACAAAGATTGCTCTAGCCATGGCAAAGCGGGATGAAAGAGAAAGCTCAGCGGAATCATGCGTAGCTTCTAGATTTGCTGAAGTCAATAGGCCCAGATCCAGATCCAGATCTCATAATTGCAAAAGCTTCCGGCACAAAGGCTTCATCCTCTTGTTTCGAATGCAGCCCGTGAAGAAGTCAGTGCGTGGAAAATTCCTTCCAGGATCTTGTGCATGTGCTTCCAATCTTCCAGTTGAAACCTTCATTGAAGTTGCATTCACCCGGAGTGCTTTCCAGAATTTTTAATTGCTCATATGCAATTAAAAATAAAAAAGATGAGTTATTTACGGCAAACATTGCATTGATGCATGTACTGGAGAAGAACTGCAAAATCTTCAAGGATAAGAACGAAGACATGTCAAAGGCAATACCCGCAAGCAAATCATGGTCACTTGCTTCCACTGCTTCGACGCGCTTCCATCCAAATTAGCTTCGAGATATTTCCAGATCCAAATTGTTTCCGTATCCAACTTGTTTCCGATCCAAATTGCTTCCGAGATCTAGTGCTCCCTGAGTCCAGGTTTGGTGAGAATTAAAGGCAAAAGAATCAGCTGCATGCAGACATGAAAAAGGACAAGACTACAACTTTCCTCTTCCTTCTTTCCTCCGACAAAGTAATTGAGCGATCAATTAAATTATACAACTTAAGTGATTGGTTTAAAAACCATTACTTGAAGAAGTCAACTACTTGGAGATAGGTGGCAGATGTGCAAAATAGAAGGTTCTATCTTCAGTTGCAAATCATGCATGTCATGCAAAGAGGAATTCCAGGAGGGAGATTGTCAGTTGTTTCCTTTCCCACTTCCACATGTGCCAGTTCAACTAAAAGCTTCTGACTTGTAATTGCCCCTATACATTCTATAAGTAGAGGAAGAACCTTCGGGTTAATGATCAAAATTTGTAAGCAACAACCTTGTGTTCCAGACTTTGTGCTGAAACCTTGAGAGCCACTTGAAGCAAAGGAATATACAGGAGCAGATTTCCGGAGAACTTTGTGTCATGGTGTATTGTGTTTCTAGCTTTTATATCTTAAGTCTTTTAGTAAACTTTGTGTTATTTCAGATCTAGATCTAGAACTACCTTTGCTTATAATTCTGTGTTTATATCTATTGGTTTCTTCTATGTGCATACAATCAACTCTGCTATCTATTGATTTGGATGCACATCTTCCCCATTTCTTCTCTGTGTCTATATACTTCCTTTCTTCTATAAATATTTCTTTTCTTTAAACAATCACGTACTTGCTGTAAAACTGTTCAGATATGGTTCATGAACTGAGTAGTTAAAGTAAAACCCCATTTAGATATTAGCATACTTTAATTGAAAAATCTGACACGAGAGCCTCACCGGTAAATGAGGGAGATTTATCTCATGACTTCCTAGGTTTTGTGCCATGTAGAAAATCTAGCCAACAGTAGGCAATTTTGCAACAAGTAAGCAACTGTAAGAAATATGTGCAGAAGAGGGAAATAATTGAATACGAGAAGAAAGGAAAGAAGATGTGCAATCTAACCAATAGTTTGCAGAGTTGGTCACATGCACATAGATAAAACAAATAGATCTTGAAATGCAGAATTTGAAGCAAAGGAAAGTTTCAGATCCAGATCTAAGATAACACAGTTTATGCAAAGATCTATACAGAAATAAGAAACAAATGCACCGTTGACACAAAGTTCTCCGGAAATCTGCCTCCTTTCAATTCCTTAGCTTTGAAAAGATATCAAGGGTTTCAGCTCAAAGTCTGGAACACAAGAATGTTGATTACAAATTCTCATCCTTTAACCCGTAGGTTCTTCCTCTATTTATAGTGTATAGAGGGCAATTTACAAATAGGAAACTATAACTGAACTAGCACATGTGGAAGTTGTAAAGGAAACAATTGGTAATCTCCCTCCTGGAATTCCTCTTTGCATAACATGCATGATTTATAACTGAAAATAGAACCTTCTATTTTGCATGTTTGCCACCTATTTCCAAGTAATTGACTTCTTCAAGTAACGAATTTTAAACCAATCACTTAAGATTGCTCAATTACTTTGTCGGAGAAAATAAGAGAAAGAAGAAGAAAGTGGAAAAGAAATTAGAAGAAAGTTGCAACACTCCCAACCTTGTTCTTCTTCCATATTCTGCATGCGGTTAACTCTTTTGCTTTTGATTCTCACCAAACTGGATCTAGAAGCAGTTGAATGTGATTTTGCTTACGAGTGTTGCCTTTGACATGTCTTCCCTCTTATTCTTGAAGCTTTTGTAGTTCTTCTCTAGTACGTGCACCAATGCAATGTTTTCCGTAAACAATTCAGACAAAACTCATCATCTTTTATTTTTAATTGCATATGAGCAATTTTAAATTCTAGAAAGCACTCTGGGTGAATGCAAATACAAGTAAATTCAATGAAGGCTTCAACTGGAAGATTGGGAGCACATGCTGCAAAGATCTGGAAGGAATTTTTCATAAACCGACTTCCACACTGGGCAGGTGTGTTAGAAAACAAAAGGATGAATTTTCTTTGAAGCCTTTGCAATTATGAGATCTGGATCTCATCAATTAAATCGATGATAGGTTCAAGGCCTATATCTCAGTATCATTGAATTCAACAAATCTAGAAGCTACGCATGATTCAACTGACCCTTCTCTTTCATCATGCTTCAACATGGCTGGAACAATATTTGTCTAAGCTCTTTTTCTTTTAATTCTGCTGAATCCCTTGTAATTGGATCAATTTGTGCAGATCTGGCAATTTCTTCTGATTCGGAAGAGATATTCAATGTATCTGACATTGATTTGAACTTCCTTTCACTAATATGAGCACATGGGCACTTATACCAACATGCAGACAATCAAAATAACAAAAATCAGGCTATTCTAACCCAATGCACCAAAATTGGAAGGTTCTCGGCAATGGAAAACACTTTTTAATGCAAAATCCTCCTTCCCTTGGCGCCAAAACCTGTCCGGGCTGCAAACTTCATCAAAAAGAATTAACTGCTTCTCAATTATGGCATCCCATGCTTATATAGCCATCTGCATGCTATTTTTAATAATTGCCTTTCCTATTTTTAGCAATTTAATTAATTAAAAGCCATGCTTCTTCATCCAATTTGGGTGCCCAAGTCTGCATGCTTCTGATTGCTTTTTTATGAATTTATTTTATTTATTTTTAGCATGCATCCTTGACTTCTCTTTAGCTCATCCACTTGCATTGACCTTCTTTTTATTTATGGTGCCAAACTTAGTTAGAAATACCATTAATAAATATAATTAAATACATGATTTAATGCCAAGGTGGGTCGCACTTTTTGGCAAGGGAAACTGCTAAAAATAGGAAGTCAAAGCAATGGGAATTTCCACCCTGCATGCAGCTCCAAAAATCCCATATTTCACTTAAGTGATTTGACTTTCATAATGGGAATTTTTAACCCTACAAGGCAGGTAAGAAATTCTTGCCGGTGCTTTAAGTGATTTTTCTTTTATAATGGGAATTTTTACCTCGCAAGGCAGGTAAGAAATTCCCACTTGCTCCACCTCTAATATTCCCATTGCAGCTTAAGTGATTTTGACTTCATGGGAAAAGTAACTGCTTATGCAGCAAGAAATTCCCACCTTCTTGCCCACTTTGCCAAAATTCCTACTTTGGCAACGTAAACCCTTCCTTCCAAAATGCAAACTTGCATGGAAAATAGCTATTTTCCAAAAGTGCGACTTGCATTGTGACTTTTGCATTAAAAATTGCGTGAAAATTCGTCACTTAAGGCAGCGTGGAAATTGGACGCAAAAGGACAGCTTTGAAAATTGTGACTAGCATGAAGACAACATTTCTTTCCTTTTTTGGATTTTTGGTGAAGAAAACACAAGCATAGAATAAAATTTGCCATTTTTGGAAAGTGCAGGAAGATGTAGCAACAAAACTTGCATGTGCCATAACTTTCATTCGGTGGCTCCATTTTAGGTGTCGTTTTCTCTAAAAGTGCATATTTTCTCGAGCTCTACGCATTGATGGCAATATTTTTCTTATTTTCATAGAATCCATTTTTGCACCCTTTTGGACCAAGCAACTTCTTGCAATCTTTTGAAATAATTATGAGCTCTGATTGCTGTAGGCAGTTAGTAATTAAACAAAACTGGATAGTTTCTTCAAAACCCTAAGCCTGGGGAAAGATCTGGCAAGAAGAATGAATAGGCTACAGGAATTGCTAGAGAAAACAACCAAAACAAAGAAAAGGAAATAAAAACAAAACAAAAGAAAGCATGCAATTGCTCGAACATTTCTCCAATTAGATGATCTCAAAAATTCTCCCCCCGGGTGAATGTTCTATGGTAATAATGATGGGGTGAAGTGCTTTATATAACCTAAATCCTCCAATTTTAGCTCAATCTATTTTAAAAAGAACTTTATTTATTTAATAAATAAATAAATAAAATTCTCTCAGACAAAACTTGGTGAAGGGATAGAGTGAGTTTTAGCATGTGGGTATTTGGCGAATTTGGCTTTTATGACTCTTTGGGGTTACCTTAGAGCGATGCAAACAACTGCAAACAAAACAAACACAAAACGACCTATTACTTTGAAAAGAACGAAATTTTTTAGAAGGGGTAATCCCAGATTTTAGGGTGAAATCTCGGGGACACCAAACATAGTCAACCAGAAACACACAAACAACAGAAAGTAAGCCCAATGTCAACACAAAATCAACGCAATGTCAGCACTCCATTCTTCTAGTAGGAAATTACTTCCATTTTTCATTTCCTTCTTTCCCACGGGAAGTGGAATGGGCTCAAAGTCTCCAAATCGAACTAGTTTGGAAAAGGGGACATTACAGTCCTCCCCTCCCAAAACTGCTTGCCCACAAGCAATTGCAAGCTATTATGCCCAAGTACCATCATGTCCAAGTGAAGAAATATGCTATAATGCTCCTATAATCTAGATCATGTACCTATTAGATGAAATAGCTCTTGCAAAAGCAAGCTCATACACCTGCTATCTTCATTTACTTATTCAAAAACTGTAACGTCCCTTTTTAGGCTGAAACTGAAAAACAAGGAAATAGCACAAACCCAAACTGAAAGTAATTTGTTTTTTACAACAGCCAACCAAAAGTTATAACAGCAGTGAACAACAGTTTGATTTTTGGAACAATAGCAAGGAAAAAGCAATAATTCATCAAAATTGCACCATTAACACCATCCAAATTATGTAGGGACACTGAAATATTTTAGAGCAAAAAATAACGAAGATATCAGCCTTTGAACCCTAGCTGGGAATTAAATAAATGACAGCAAAGTACACCCTTACAAAGTGGCTGGAAATGAATGATTCCAAGCCCAAAAAATGAAGTACAATGTAGATTTTGGCTGCCAAAAATATGAAGAATGCAATGATGGCTGAGTTGAGTGTCGCCATGCCCTAGAAACCACCCAACACTTCCTCAAGGTGGGTCGCTCCCCTAGGAGAGGGGCTGAAAATCACTATAGGATCAAACCCTAGCTGAAAATCTGCAATATCCACCTTCTTGAAGCACTAGGAACAATCAATTGAAGAGTTTTCGTTCTTCAATCAACAAGGAAGGGTTTCGTCCTCCTTGTGTAGCCACACCAAAGGATTTTCGCCCCTTAGTGGAAGGAATTTGAGCAATCAGCCCAAAACCAAGCAAAGTATAATTTTATGACAAGAGATGATCCACAAATGAGTCCAAGCGACCCCTTTTATACCCTTTTGGTGGCGCCAAAACCAATTAGGAGTTTTCCCCCATGACCGACCTCATAATGATGATTGCTTTTAATTTTATCTTTGGCTTTTCCTCTTCAACCCAGACTGACCTGACTTATGAGAGAAACTATGAAAGAAAATGCAAATGCTCACGAAAATGACTGAAAACATGACAAACACTTCCCTTGTTCACTTCCTTCTTGCCCACGGGAAGTGGAATGGGCTAGAAGTCTTCAAAACGAACTAGCTTGGAAAAGGGGACATTATAGTCCTCCTTTCCCAAAATTGCTTTCCCACAAACAATTGCAAGCTCTCATGCTCAAGTGCCATCATACCAAGGTGAAGGAACATGTTGTAGTGCTCCCATAATCTGATCCTATGCCTATCAAATGAAGGAGCTTTTGCCCAAACAAACTCAGACACCTGCTGCCCCTTTCTTCATTGAAGTCCTCTTCATCTTCAACTTCAAAAACAACAGTAACAACTTCTTCCTTTGCATACTCAGTTGTATAAAAACCTTCCAAATTGCTGTAATCTCAGTCATAGAGCAAGAAATTGATGAATAATCAGCAACTTGATTAGCTAATCCATGTCCCAATGTGGCATCCTCATTCTTTGTTCCATCCTTGTCAACTAAGGTGGAAGAACACTCCACATTCCCAAATACAAATGCAATTGAAATTAGGTGGGGGTTCTTTAGAAACAATGACAACAAGATCAATGATGGCACTTTGGTTCATGGCTGCAATAAAAACACTTCCTTTTGACTTGGGGTAGATAACACCTCATTCCCAACTCTTGATTGCATTATCACTCAACGGAAAACTCGAAAGGCAAACTTGAGCGTCATTACATTTTTTTCTTTTATTTATCAATACCGCCATCATTACATTTTAAAACTTAGGATCCTTACAATTGCTCATTTTTGCAACTGGTGCAAAGGTTTCTATGTAGTCGATACCGGGTTTTGAGTAAACCCTCGAGCTACTAACCTAGCTTTGAATTTATCAATACTGCCATCAAATTTATAGTTGCTTTTGTATAGCCATCTAGAGCCAACTATACTTCGTTTTCAGGAGGGACAAAATCCCAAGTCTGATTTTTTATTAAGGCAATGTATTCAGATTTCATTGCATCTACCCATCTTTCTTCAAAAGAAGCTTCTTCAAAGATTGGGGTTCAGGTTCATACATAGTCATTAGGGCATGATATGTATGTTGACTTCTAGTCATTTTACAAAGGTTTTCAAGATTAGAGTCTTGAATAATAGACTCAACCCATTTTGGTCTTTTGGTCAAGGAGGAAACAAGAACAAATTCTTTTTCAACTATGGGTTCATTATTAACAAATGATATTAGTTAATATAGAAAAGTATTGAAAAATGAGAGCGATAGAGCGCCAAAGTAGCGAAAACTGCGAAAGTTCTGAATTTTCGCTAGCGAAAGAGCCCGTTTTGTCGAGTTGGAGGGTCTCAAGAGTTTCACAAATGCGGCCAAGTGTTTCTTTCTAGAGTGAATAGGATTACGTAAGAAATAGCGGTGGTGTAGAATGGAAGGGTTTGGGGTTTGCAGCCCAGGCGGAAATGGAAGTTTCATCTTTGGTTCAGAAGATTGGCCCTGGAGCGGTCATCAAATCCTTGGCTTCGTTGTTAGGGGTTTCAGCTTTGAAAATTTGGTGGCTGAAGTTCTTTTGAGCTCGGTGCAAGGTAAATCAGCCCTAGTTTCGTTGGAGGAGGTCCCTTCGAATCCAAAGGAGGTTGAGATCGCTGGCTCGAATCACATTGAGGAGATTAAGGTGGGAGGTATAGAGTTTAAATCTCCTCGGAGAAGGTGAATGTGGATCTCGCCGCCGACGCTAAAGAGGAGTTCACCGATGTTCGTTTGAGAAGGGCGATTTGCTTTGCAAGTTTGTGGGGGCAAGGTTTTCTAGAAGAAAAATTGTGGATTGGGTGTTCTGGTTTTGGGGGAAGGAGGGGAAACCCAAGGTAAGCTTTCTTGCGAATGGTTTTTTTCAAGTTCTTTTTCCCACAAAGTGGATTCCTTGAAAAGGTTTATAAAGAAGGACCCTAGTTTTTGAATTCCTCTAGTTTGTATTTCCGCCCTTGGTCTCTGGATTTCAACCCGTGGTCTGAAAAGATTGCTTGAGCCCTGCTTTGGTTGAGCTTTCATAACTTGCCCTCTGAATTCCAGAATCAATCCGCCTTGAAGGCTGTTGCGAATTCCCTAGGTTCGTTTGTCCCTATCAGAAATCCTTCTCTCTCTGCTTGGAGGAATTCTTCGGCTCGTGTTTGCGTTGAAATGGATTTGTCTTCCCGCTCCCTAGCTCTTTCAGCTTGAAATCAGTTAGGGGTTCCTGGTCTTAGGCTATTGATTATGAGGGTTTGAATGTGAAGTGTTTTTACTTTGCGGGAAATTGGGTCATATGAGGAAGGACTGTCCGATCATAGTCAAGAAGGCCTCTGGTCACCCCCTCCTCAAGCTGAGGACTCGCCGCTTGCTCCCGAATCTTCTATTGGAATTCCCTTTTCACAGGTCAGTCCCAAGGAAGGCGTTCATCATGGTTCATCCAATGTTGTTCTGGCCATTGCTGGCCCTTCAAAGGAGTTGTCTCCTCGCACTCTTTTGAAGGAAATGGAAGAAGTCCATAGAGACTTAGGTGAATTAGTTTCCCTGATTAGGGAGGGAATGGAGAAAGGTCAGGCCTCTTCGTTGGTAGTTCTGAATGGGTGGATCTCAAGTAATAAGGGTTTGAATGTGGAGCAGACCGAAGATTTAGGTGGTGTTTTGGAGGATGGAGAGATTAATCCGGAAGGCTTAGCTTCAGATGTGGTTTCTTCTAAATTAGCTGCTAGTCAGGAAGGCTTAATTTCTGCTATTTGTGGTTCAACAGGAAAGAGAGGTAGGAAATCAAAGCAGGAAGTAACACAAGGAAGTAGACTCAGGTAAATAGCACTCTGAAGTTTGATATGTATGACTCTAGGAAGGTGAAAATCCTTCCTTGCCGTTAATGAATATTTTTTCTTGGAACGTCAAGGGTCTGAATACCCCTGAAAATCAACACTTGCTGAAGCGTTATCTCTTTTCCTCGGAAGTTTGTATGGTTTTGTTGCAGGAAACAAAAATGTCTGTTGCAGAAGCGGATTATGTTTGGGGTAGGGCCTGTAAAGGCTGGAAAGGTGTCTTCTTTGGCTTGAATGGTGCTTCTAGAGGTCTGGGTATCCTGTGGAAGGAGAATCAGGTTATGGTTGATCTACAAGCTCATAATTCTAATTGGAAACTAGTTAGAGTTAGCCTTAGATGCTCTCAATTAGTCTTTTTTCTCTTTAATGTCTATGCTCCTAATAGTGTTATTGGAAAGAGGACGCTGTGGTCGGATCTTTCCAGATCCTTAATTGCTTTGGAGGATCATCTGTTCATCTTGGGTGGTGATTTCAATGCCATCGCTTCGAGTAAAGATAAGAAGGGGGCATTAGCAGAAATTTTCAATCCCAAAATGACTTCTGCTCCTTCATTAGTGCCAGTTCTCTGATTGAATTGGAACCTAAGCAAGGTTGGTTCACTTGGAGCAACAGGAGGAGGGGATTCAGTAATATAGCAGAAAGATTGGATAGATTCCTTGCTAGCCCTAATTGGTCTCTCAGAGATATTGTCCTTGAAAGTTTTGTGTTGCCCTGGTCCAGGTCGGATCATTTTCTGTTTCCCTTGTGGTAAGTTTCGATGAAGCTCCTCGCAAATCCCCTTTTAAGTTTGAATTAATGTGGCTCAGGGATGCCTCCCTGGAAGAAAGGATAAAGTAGTGGTGGAATTCTTATAATATTGAAGGATCAAAGATGTTTGTGCTAGCTCAAAAGCTCAAGAGACTGAAAAGGGATTTGCTAGATTGGAATGAGAATTGTTTTAAAAATATTTTTCAAGAAAAAGCTCGTGTGGAATCAGAATTGAAAGCTTTAAATCTGCAAGTTTTTAACTCTGGTATGGGGCAGGTAGAGTTTGATTTGGAGAAGTCTCTTCTTGAGGAGTTGGGTGAGCTGCTTTGCTCAGGGAGGAAATTTATTGGAAGCAAAAATCGAGGGAGCTTTGGCTAAAATATGGAGACAGAAAAAACTAATTTTTCCATGCCTCAGTCAAATCAAAGAGAAATGTAAATTTTATTTCGGAAATTAAGAATGGTGAAGGGGCTTTGCTTGATGATCGAAGGCTATCACGGAGGAAGGTATTCGGTATTTCTCTATCTGTTGGGGGGAGATGTTGCCTCCTTTGATGAAGTCCAGTCTTCCCTTCTGGAGTGTATTCCTACGCTCATTAATGAGGATCAAAATTCGGCCCTTCTTAAACCTTTCTCCTTTTCAGAAATCGAGAAAGTGGTCTTCTCTATGGAAAAAAATAAAGCTCCGGGCCTTGATGGTTTCTAAGCAAACTTTTTTCAGCTTTTTTGGAGTATAGTTGGATATGATGTTTGGGCAGTGGTGGAAGATTTGAGGAGATCCCGTTTGGTGCTTAAAATGATGAATAACACCTTTATTAGCCTCTTCCCCAAAAATATCCAGCCCTCCTCCTTTGCAGATTTTAGACCAGTTTCCCTTCTGTAATACTTCTTATAAAATAATATCTAAGGCCATAGCTGTTAGGCTGAAATCTGTTTTGGATCCTCTTATCTCCCAGGAGCAAACTGGTTTTATGCCAGTAGGTCGATTTATGAGGGTATCTTCTTGTCTCATGAGCTGACTCACTCCCTTTCTTCAAATAAAGTCCTAGGTATGATGTTAAAGCTAGACATTAGCAAGGCATATGACAAGATTAATTGGAGGTTTCTCATCAGAATTCTCAGGAAATTTGGTTTCTCCAAGCACCTTTGTAACTGGATTTTTAGTTGTATCTCTGGTCCTTCTTTCTTGGTTTTGATTAATGGGAGTGTTGAAGGTTTTTTTGAAAGCAATAGGGGTATAAGACAGGGTGACCCTCTGTCTTCTTTTCTTTATATTTTGGTAGTAGAATCTCTTGGCAGGTCCATCAAGAAAAAGGTGACAAAAGGCAAATTGATGGGTTTAAAAATCACTGATGGGGTTAATCCTCTCTCCCATCAACAGTTCGCGGATGATACTTTTCTATTTGGTAAGGCGAGTATTTGTGAAGCCAAGGAATTGAAAGCCACTTTGGATGCCTACTCGATGGCAACCGGTCAAGAGGTTAGTCTCCTTAAATCTGTATCTTCTTCTTCAATGTTTCCCCTCAGCTCGAAAATCGAATCCTGAATATTTTTAGGTTCAAAAAGGGTAGTCTGCCGGTTAAGTATTTGGGTGTCCCTTTGTTTAGTGGGTTTGGCAAAGCTTCTATGTGGAAGGACATCCTTTCCTCTATTGAGGCTAAACTAAATTCATGGAAAGGTAGATGGCTTTCTCTGGCTGGGAGATTGATTCTTATTAAGTCAGTTCTCTGTGCTTCCCCCTTGTATTTACTTTCTATTATGAAGATCCCTAAAGGTGTCTTGGATAAACTGAAGGCTATCATGAGAAATTTTCTTTGGCAAGGTCTCTCTTACGAAAGGAAGATCCCTCTGATTAGTTGGGAGACCCTCGCAAACCCAAAGTTCTTGGTGGAGCTGGTATTCTCAATTTGGGTCTTCAAAATTTGGCTCTTGGAGCCAAGTTAGTTTGGAATCTAATATCCAAACCCAACAGTTACCTTAGTCAGGTGGTAGAGAAGAAATACTTGGGAGCCCCTCTCCCTGCTTCCATCCTTCGGATAGATAATCTCCTAGGGGATCCCACATTTGGAATTTTATGATGGATTGTAGGTCTTTATTTTTAAATAATGCTTCTGGAAACTTGGAAATGGAGAAAAAGCTTTGTTTTGGGATGATCCTTGGAACGGTTTCTCGGCTCTTGGGGACATTCCGGAGTTCGAGGAGATTAAAAGAACTTTGCTAGAGGAATGGGGCCCTTATGTCTCTAACTATGGTTGGGGTATTGATCATTTTCCTTCAGTGCTTCAGTGGAAAAATATTGATCATTTGGACATTCCTGAGGAAGCCAAAAATAGATTCAAAGCAGCTCTTCTAGAGAGGCAAGTGTTGTTGACTAATCAGCAGGATGAAATCGTTTGGACTGCTGCCTCTTCAGAATTTACTCCCTGCACTTGGGCTATCTTTTGTTGCATTCTGAGGTTCTTTTGAGAATAGAATTTGGGAGTGTTGGGCTTCTTCTTGCCCTCCGAAGGCTGGTCTCTTTGCTTGGATGGCCTTTCAAGGTAAAATCCTTACTCAAGAAAGAAGGAAAAAATTTGGTTTCCAGGGCCCTACTCGATGTTATCTTTGTGAAAAGAAGGAAGAAGATCGAGATCACTTATTGTTGCATTGCCCCTTTGTTGTGAAATGTTGGAATTGGTTGTGTGCCAAACTCAATCTCCCTTGGGTGCAACCTAATACCCTTCCTGAAGTTGTTACGCTTGCCTAAAAAGATGCATCCAAGAGCTCTTTCTTCAATCTGGTTATGTAGTTTAGTGCTTCTTCTTTGGCATCTTTGGTGGGAAAGGAACAAAAGGATCTTTAGGGAAGAAAGTAACTCTGTGGAAAAAGTCCTTTTTAGGTTGGAAGGGGTTATCTTTGAAGCAATTTCCTCGAATTGGTCTAGATCTTGTCCTTTTACTTCTCTTGACAGGGAGATTGAAAAGAATTGGCCTAAGATTGTTAAACCCAGGAGATGGTGCCTTAAAATCTTCTCTTCCTTCTTCTTTGGCTCGGAAGAACACTAAATGGTCCCCCTTCCCTGGTTTCTTCAAGCTTAATTTTGATGGGGCGGCCAAGGGTATTCTGGTGCTTTTGGAGTGGGGTGCCTGATTCGTAATTCGTTGGGCCGGTGGTTGGGGCTGCTTCGTTTAAGCTTAAGGACGGCTCCTGCAACTCAGCTGAATTACAAGCTCTTAGCAAAGGCTTAGACTTGGCTGCTTCTCTCAATATTGGATTTCTGGAGATCGAGGGTGATTCTTTGATTATTGTTAATGCCATCATTAAAAGAAGGGCCCTATCTTGGAAGCTTGATTTGGGCATCCAAAAGTTCTATGGCAATTATCAAAGTTTAACTCCTAGGAGTATAAAGCACGTGTATCGAGAGGGCAATCATGGTGCCGATTGGTTGGCTAATAAAGGGATCGATCAAGCTCAATTGGAAAAAGTGGCATTTAATTACACTGCCTGGGATGGCCTAGAAATGATTGTTTCGAGGGAAATGCCTTGTCAAGGTTTCAACGACGGTACTCTCTCTCGTGTGGATTCTAATGAGTCTTTTTAAGGTGGGCGGAGGCAGGTTTCTTTTTGTTCTGCTCTGTTTCGATGGATCCCCCTAGAGCTCCCGACTTGCTTTGCTTTGTGATATGAGGGAAATGGCCTTCAAGACTGGGGTTTCGGATAATCGGTTGAAGAGAATTTTTAATATCTCTTGCGCAAAAGATTTGGTGATTTGTTAAGTCGGTCTTGGGGGAAGATTTTCTGAAGGTGGAAGGATGGCCGTGAGTTAATAGTGGTATTGTCTCTGTCTTTGTGGAGAATTTGATTGTTCTTCATCCTTCGAAAGCGGATGTGGTTAATTTGGCTTTGCATTGGTTTGGCCCTCCTTTTGTGGGAATTTGGCTTCCAAAGTGGTGAATTGCAATGTTTTGTTCTGGGCAGCGAGTGCGGGAGAACAGGGTTCTTCCGTTGTAAATGTTGGTGCCTTCAAGGATTTGGAAAATAGGTTCGGGGTTCTGATGGAGTTCTCTGAGGATTTGGTGGCCTTTGCAAGGATAAACACTTGAGTCTTGCTCGTATTAAGGCCCTCAACTAGCCGCTAGAACCTGTCTTGAGCTAGTGGTGGAAGCTGAGGGCATCTGCTGGTGGAGCCTACGAGTATCTCTGGAGGGGCTGGGCGAAAGCTAATCGCGTAGTGAATTCCGATGATGTGCTTGAGGAAGAACAAGGCTCACCAGTGGAAAGTTTATCTATTTCGGTTGAGTTCGAGAAGTGAATCCTTCAGATCTTGATAATAGCTTATAGAATAAAAACTAGTTTTTGTTAGTATGCCAGTATGACCTGGTTATGTTTTGTTAGGATTTTCATGAATTTTTGAGGTTTGGCCTCCGCTTATGTAAATAGGGAAGCGGGTCCCTTCAACCCGCCTTATCAATAAAAAAACATCATCATTATTAATATCATTATCATTATCATTATTTTCTACTTCATTAGATTCATCATGAACAATAGAAACAAAAGAAGATGAAGATGAACAAAAAGGTTTTTCTAATATTTTAACATTCCTGTTTTCTATAACTTCTCTTTTTGAAGGATCGTAGATCCTAAGACCTTTAGTTCTACCTCCATAGCCTAAAAAGATATAGGGATAAGAGGTTTGATCTAACTTCTTCCTTTTTGATTTGGGAATGAAGATAGATGTTGGGCTACCAAAGATTCTCAGATGAGACACATTTGGTTTTTGATTAGTCCACTTTTCTAAAGGAGTGGAATCAACTAAAGCTTTAGTGGGTATTCTGTTCAAAATGTGAACAACAATTTTCATTGCTTCAGCCCATAGAAATTTAGGGACTTAAGCTAAAAACAACATTGTTCTAGCCATTTCCAGAATGGTGCAATTTTTCCTTTCCACAATCCCATTCTGCTGAGGAGAATAGGGAGTAGTCAGTTCCTTTTGTATACCACATTCGACACAAAACAAGTCAAATGATTTATTGATATACTCTCCCCCATTATTTGTTCTAAGCCTCTTAATTTTATAACTAGAACTGTTTTCAACTAAAGCTTTGAATTCTTTGAATTTAGACAAGACAATCTGAGTTACTCTTGATAAAAAGGACCAAGATCATACAAGAGAAATCATCAATAAAAGTGACTGCATACAAAGATCCATTTAGGGATGGAACTTCTAAGGGTCCTCTGACATCACTTTGTGGACCAGTTCCAAAGGTTCAAAAGAGTTTGCATCATGATGATTGTGAAAGGGATTTGCAGATTGCTTACCATGTAAGCACCCTTCACATGTTTCATGAGCTTGGGAAATAGGTGGCAGACCAGAAACTAGGTTAAGTCGAGACATGTCATACATGCTCCTAAAGTTGACATGACCTAGTCTTTCATGCCACAATTGCATGTCACTTCTATTTTGGGTTGACAAACAAGAAGCAAAAGCAAAACCTTTAAACACATATAAGCCATTCTTTTGTATGCCCTCAACTATAGTGACATCTAGTTCATTCTTAATAAACCATTTATATTTCATCAAAATTACACTATAGTTATTATGAGTTAATTGAGAACAAGAAAGAAAATTCATTTTCAATTTAGGAACTAACAAAACATTGTTAATGAATGTAATATCCCCTTTTGGGATATTATTTAAATCTGCACTTTAATTAACTCAAATCGACCTTAGAAGGATTAGATCCTCTTAGTTCGACCTCAAATAACCCAATGTCAGCTTTAATACAACCCAAATGGGGTTGGAGTAAGCCAAAGTAGTGGGTTAGATGGGAGAACCAATTAGAAAACTAATCTTTTCCAGATCTGATTTTATAACAACAGTTAATTAATTAAAATTGCACCCAGAACAGCTGAAACTTCAAAAATTAATAACTCCTTCAATACTTGGTATTTTTGCGTGAAATAAAATGCACAATAAACTAGAAATCAAGGCCTTTCCAATGAACTATGAATCTGAATTTTCTGATCACTGAAACCACCTCAAAACAGCCCCAGAAATTTGATATCAAGTCGCTTTAGGGTTAGAATAAATTGCATAAATTATTATCAGCTCTTTCTAACCTTCCAACACACCCAAAATAGCTGCCCCAAACTTGGAAAAATATGCCAATACAGATCAGATTGCAAATCTAGCTCAAAAGACACCCAAACATGCCAAAACAACCTCTCATGCAAGTCGCTATGGCTCTAATAATTGCAGCAATAACAACAGATCATAAAGCACTATTAAACCCTTCAACAATAATCAATAACATGCAGATTTCCTTCTCAAATAAATGTGCCAATCATAGAATGAATATATCATGCAACATTCACTCAATGAAAGCTTAGAAGGCCTCACACTCTCCACAATAATGGTGGTGTTGAAGAATACTTTTATAATGTGATTACATGGGCATACATCCCTCTTCAAGAATGAAGATATTTTAATAAAAATCTCAACATGCCCCCAAGGGGTCGCCACATCTCCTTATATAGCTTTGGCATTTCAAATCTCCAAGTTTCCCTCCTTTCTATGGCGCATTTCCTCATGTAGAAGGGTCACTTTTAATAATAGTCTCCTTTCTGAAAAGTCAAACTCCAAATAGAATATTAATTCCCCCTTTTAATATTTAAAAATAAAACATAAGAGGAGAATTAATTATTTAATTTAAAAATAGGAGTAATGACATTTTCCCAATTTTTATCCTTTAATCCATGGGAAGAGTGGATTAAAGGTCTAATATTTTAATTATTTAATGTCCCAAAAAGGGGACATTACAATGAAAAACATTAAAAACTTATGCTTTTCCTTCTCCTAAACATCGAGGATGGAATGATCACCCAAGTAGATCTAATCATTACATTCTCTAAGATCAATTAGGATATCAAACCTGTATGTCACGTGCCTAGAGGCAACACTATCTAATATCCACTCATTTTCTTTTGCAGTGACAAGGGCAACATACAAAGCAACAACATTAGTTTTCTGATTGTTTTATGGTTCTTGTTTTGATTTTGATTTGGTTTATTTCCTTTTTGGTTTTTGAAATTTGTTTTGTTTTTGACTTTATAGTCTTCTTTCTTATGACCAAATTTTCCACAGTTATGACATTTACCATCAAAACTTACTCTTAAGTTTCCACGTTTTTATTTTTATTAAGGGGTTTAAAAATTATTTTTGATTCTTGTTGAATCTAGACGGATTGTTCTTATATTTTTGTGCAAGAAGTGTTTGAGTGGCATTCTCTTTTGAATCAAAATTAGTCATAACTTGCTCTTCTTGAATTAGGAGAACACTCAGAGTTTGCAAATCAGGGATGTCTTGCTCAATTTGGTATTTAGAATTCAAGATTGAAATGAAATTCCTAAATCTTTCATGTATATTCAATTGAATAATGAAATACAATAATTTATCTTGAATTAAATTGTAGTTACATCCATCCAAATGAGATTTAATATTTTTAATTTTTGCTAAAAATTAACTTTTCATCTCCCTTCATGGGAGTTGTCATCAATTCTAAAATCAAATTTTATAATTTTTGATAACGTACCTTCATGCATTGATTCTAGTTGTGTCCAAGCCTCACTCGGACTTTCCTGATTCCCGATATGAAGGAAATCATCTTGCATGCTCTGCAATATAATGGACATTGCCTCCTACACCTTCATTGATATCGCACTACATTGTCCTCTTCTTCTTTTAGTCAATCTACGCCGATCGAAGCTTTCTCCGTACCATTCACGACCGTCCAGAGCTTGCGAGCCATGAATTCTGCTTTCATCTTATCTTCCAGATGTTGTAATTAGTTCCATTCAACATCTACGATTTGTCAATTGTAAAATGATTAGATCCCATTTTTACTTAAACAATTTCAACAAATGAGAACGAGGTTTTTAGTAATAGTTGTATAAAGAATCCCCCCATCGTTCAAACTACGCCCGTCGTATTTCGATGGATTCACATCAAAAATAGACTTGTCAAAACAAGTACTCTAAACATACAATATATTAGTTTGACTATAAGGCAAATTTGTTGAAATGTAAGTGATTTTTTTAGATTTGCAAGAAAAAAACTGACTTGTGTCGTAAAAAAATGTATTCTTTTTCATTCTTAAACAAATCTTCCTTATCTAATACAAAACAAAAATTTTTGAACATTTTAAATATTAGATGGGAGAAAAAATTAATTAATTTAATAATCTGAAAAAATAAAAATACATATATAAATTTTTTTTGGAGCTTAGCTCCTATTGAGAGGTTTAGAGAGGCCGAGATGGGTCTCGAGCTCACATTTATTTTTACAACTAACCAACAAGCTATGCAACTTGTGCGGTCGAGCCCACACAAACCAAACTCATTTATGCGACACGCGCGACCAAACCCACACTAACCAACTCACAAACAACACAACTCGAGCCGACTCAAACAAAGCAGAGCAATGTGACCGAAGTCACATTCCAAATGCTGCGCCCAGTAGGTTAAAAACCCATCCTCCCTTCCACCCCACGCCCGATGTGGGACTAACGTCCCACTATAAAAAAACTAGCCACAACCACTTGGCCGAGTGACAGCGGGGGACAATGGGTGGTCGGTCTGCGGGGGGGGGGCGGGCGAGATGGGGCCACGTGGCTAAAGGAGAGAGGAGCGGGAGTGGGGTAAGCAGAGGCCGCCACTTGGCGCACACAAAGATGTGGAGGGGTTTTGAAGGGGGCACTTGAATAGGCAACTATGACAGTTTTTTTTAGGATTTAAACTATAGTTGCTCCGCTATAGTTTAATAAATACTATAGTTTTTAGGCTACAATATAGTTCTAGGTTTTTAATCTAGTTTATAGTTTTAATTTAAACATTAATATAAATATTTTATACTATAGTTTAAAATTCGAATGCAACCCTTATTAATTAAAGGGTTCTTAGGACATAGATAATTTTGTTTTTCAAATCACATAGATGAAATACCAATTAGAATTTTACCAGGGTCACACCAAGACACCGGGGGACAAGGGTGAATCTTGAGCCAATAGGAAAAAATGATTTCCTATAATCATGGAATGTCTCCCTTGTGTTCCTTGATATTAACCTACGTTTTAACTTCTTGTATTTAATTTCACCTACACACTTTAGAAACTATAGGAAAATAATAAAATATTTCAAAAACAAACTTAACCCTTACCTTTTATTTGTAGGTCCTGAGAAAGCTCTCACCAATCACCGCGTGTGAAAACTTGGAATGCTTTGAAATATTTTAACATGCGTGTAATGTTGCGAGGAAGGAGGAAGGAGGGTATTTAACATGAATTTTCAAACTACCCAACTAACCAACCAACCCAACTGACACACTGATTGATTAAATAAATAAATAAATTAACTCATCTCTGGTACCATGTTTGGATGAGGATTAATTAACCAATCAATATATTGCAATAAACATTAGTAAATAACATTTAAACTATGCAATAAACAAAATAAATAACAGTGACACAAATTTATGTGGAAAACCCCGAGGGTAAAAACCATGGTGAAAAGAGATATTCCATTTATGTGAGAAACATTACAGTCCAATACAAATCTCCCTCCTCACTTCTCTCCACCAATCCACATACATGAATATAATCACAATGATCCAAGATCATATTTATTTGACCCCACGGGTCACAAACCAATTAAGTGACAGGATGTGACCTTATAAAAAGGCACCCGATTTAATATATTGATTAATAATAATCAATTAACATAAACAAACTTAGTTTATATTAAATAATAAATAATATAAATATTCTTGATTATTTAATTATAAACTAAGGTTTATAAGCACTTAATATTACGTTCTAACACAACTACTCTCATTTAACATTTGGATTCTATCCATTTGGTGATTTCATCATCACTATTTATAGTTTGCATTCACTCCATACTCTGCTAGATTGGATTTTTTTTGAATCATCTTGGAAACTATGAGGTGGTTCTGATCATCTGTTTAAATTGGGGACATTCTCTTCTAAGCAGGGAGGAAATGCTGGGACATAATCACATGGGCTTACTGTATACACTTAATTGTTGTACATATCTCTATATACATCTCTATTTTCGTAGAAGCTTCCTTTCTCCAAAAGCTTCCTTGTACATTGCAATAATAATCTATTTATTCTAATACAAATGAGTGCACAACATGTGCAGTTGCAACAATCTCTTGCATTCTCTCTCTTTGTTGTAATTGTCTTCCTTAGATTATAGCTCGTCTCTCATCACTAATCTCTAGAACTATTTCTATCCAAAAATCCATGAAGGGAAGGAATGCAAGGTTAATCATTTGATGCCATCTAGCACTACCCTTTCTCAATTGTCAAAAAAATGAAACAATAAACATATACAACTACGCATCCTAAAGCAAGGACATTGGGGATTACTAATAACTGGAAAAGATCCTTTTTTTGACAATTAAAGGTCATGTTTATGGTATCATCAGGGGCTGTGACCATTCAAGAGAGGGAAAATATTAGAAGCATCAAACTACTCGTTTCAGCATAGCTATATCACCATTCATCCTGAGTCTTTTAGGATATACCTATTTACCATATATGAGGTATGTAGAGCTTAGTATAAATTATTCTAGAATTTGGAATTGAATAAAATATTCCAGAGTCTTTATAAAATATTCCATCAGAAATTTTATAAGTTTGACAAAATCTGAACTTTTAAGAAACCATAAACATTTCTAGTGCTCCAAGACATTTAGGATTAAAAACCTAAGCTATTCTTAACATTAAGACATTAAACCGACTGAGAAACATGTGCTAAGCTATAATAAAGACATCAAACCGACTGAGAAACATGGGTTCCTCTCTGCACTAAGCTTTGCAGCCAGCCATCAAGAGTTAATCCGGTAAATATTGTATTCCAGATACAAAGGGTAAACCATTGTAGCCCAAATATCTGAACAAAATCTGAAAATGATGGCTTAAAGAAAAACTGCCTGCTCCACATTTGCTTGTTGACTGAGCAGTTTCTCAGGAAAGCCTGTGTAATTCCTGTTTTTTTGCCTTCTTATATTCTGCTGTTTGAGGAAACATATTAGCAAAACAAACGTCTTAATAATAGATAATGGTCTATATGGTTTATGGTGAGGTACTTGTTCACACAGCATGTCTATAAAAGTTATATTTACAGTAAAATCTGAGGAGATAGCTTAAAAATACTTAAAGGTGAGCTTTTGTCCACTTGTTCAATGCTTCTTCTGCATGCCAGCGCCTAGGATTCGGCTCCAAATTTCAACTGTAGATATGAACATTCTTAAAGCTTGATTGACACAAAAAGTCTAAACAGACTCTAGCTCACAATCTATTTTGCACCTACTAAATACATGATTTTTTTGAGTGCCTTTTTCATTATTATTTTGGTCGATAATAATTTGACTGGTTTCAGTAATTGAATTTGATTTTTCATGCCTCAGATTAATGAAATGGATTACATACAAGGTGGGCTGGGTTGGAAAGTGTGGGGTGCGGCTCTAATTTTGTCGTGGCGCCTTTTAGCATTGAAGGATGTGGTTCGAGAAAGAATGTCCTAGAACTTGGAAGTGGTTGTGGTCTTTGTGGGTTACTACTTGCAAATTTGGGCGCTGCAAAGGTGGTCTTGACTGACAATGTTCCAGATATTTTACTCAACCTCAGCAAAAATATATCTAGACTTACTATAAATGGTCTTAGTGAACTGAAGCCATATAGACAAGTAAACCATGAAAAATTCTTTCTAATCAGGAGCAATATATGGTCAGTCTTGAACATTCTCAAGACAACCGTTTTACTGATTATCTATATGAGAAACATACCGGAGGAGAAGACATTTGTTCTTGTCTTATAAGTGTACGGAAGTTAGATTGGATGGATGACTCTACTGTGGCATTGCAAAATTCATCTAGTGCAATTCAGGTCAGGTTTAATACATTTTCCCTTCAATCGAAGACTGCAACTGTATAAAGTTATTAATGATGCTTAACCACTTACTCAATTCTGATCTACTTTGGCAAAATTGTCCCTCAATTTCTTGTGAAGAAAATAATGTTTTCTTTGTCCACTAGAAAATACATTTAAATTATTTCTTTTGCAGTTGATGCTCTTTAACTTTATGCACACTAGGTACTATTTGTTAGTTTGTATCATAGTTCGCATATTCGTATTCGGCAAATATTCAGCAAACCCAAAAAAAATTGTGTAATGTCCCCTTTTTGGACAAATAGAAAATTACAACTTCAACCCAAATCAAACCAAGAAGGATTAGATCCTTTTGAATCAACCTAAAATAGCCCAATGTCAACGAATTACAATCCAAATGGGGTTTGTTGGCTAGATTTTCTGCATAGCATAAAACCTAGGCAGTCATGAGATAAATCTCCCTCATTTACTGGTGAGGCTCCCGTGTCAGATTTGTCAATTAAAGTATGCTAGTATCTATATGGGGTTTTACTTTAACTGTTCAGCTCATGAACCATAGTTGTACAGTTCTGTAACAAGCAGTTTGTTTAAGAAAGGAAATATTTATAGAAGGGAATTATATAAACATAGAGAAGAAATGGGGAAGATGTGCATCCCAATCAATAGATAGCAGAGTTGATTGCATGCACATAGAAGAAACCAATAGATATAAACACATAATTATAAGCAAAGGTAGCTCTAGATCTAGATCTAGATCTAAAATAACACAAAGTTTATTCAAAGATCTAAGATAAAAAGCTAGAAACAAAATACACCGTGACACAAAGTTCTCCGAAAACCCTGCTCTCCCGTATATTCCTTTGTTTCAAGTGGTATCAAGGGTTTCAAAGACAAAGTCTGAAACACAAGAATGCTGCTTACAAATTCTGATCATTAACCCGAGGTTCTTCTTCTACTTATAAAATGTAGAAGGGAAAGTACAAATGGGAAACTCAATTGAACTGAAACATAAACAAGAAGTAAAGATGACATTTGGCAATCATCCTCCACTAACTTCTCCTTAAGTGACACATGTATCACTTAACTAATAGAATTGTTCCACATAACTTAAAGCAATGGTTTCAAAACCAATAACTTCAAAGTTTTACAATTTCATCCGGGAACGTGGAAAATAGAAGAAAAAATAGAAGAAGTCAAGCCAGCTGTAACATTTATATCTTCTTTTTGTTCTGATACTAAATATACTTGTCGAACATGTAATTCAACATCTTCCCATCTGTCTTAGCCACAACTTCCTTTTCTATCCTGAACTACAGCAATCCTTCGTTCAACACCTTGATACATGCTTCCACATCCTCCAAGCTTGGCCCGAACCTCGCAATATCCGACTGCAGTGCCACCAGTTTGCTAATGGAATTCATCATGAAAGGCTTAGTAGCTCCATCAATTCTCCTTGTACCATCAGAAGAGACCCTTCCAGGGAATTAGGCACTCTGCTAGGAATGATCCGTACGTATGAAGTAACATTTCCGCTTCCAATCCTCGGGCTCTATGAATGCTCTGGCAGCTATAATGTCCCATAGTGACCGGGAAGAAGCCCGTAGACTTGTGCCGTTTTGATTGAAGGTCGTGTATCTCCACAAGTTGTTTGCTCAGCTCCATGGTGATCAATCTATCATTCGGATATCTGGGCAGCTTAACCGGTTCTCCAGAAAAGCCAGTAACCCTGAGGTATGTGAAATCTGCAAACTGAATGAATAGACTGCCAATTCTGGATACAACTTCCCACGCTTCCTTGCTCACCCTGTTGGCCTTTAGATCCTTGTCCGACTGCAAATGAATTCGTAGAAGAATCCATTGTTGACCACTTTGAAATCTTTCTTGCACGCAGTACGATGGTTGTGGGTAGCACTCGAAAATGGGGTCCTTAGAAAGAACGCCACATCTATCCAACTTGGAGAAGATGCCTTGTGAAGCTGCTGCATATACCAAATAAGAAGTCATTTTGAAGCTGAAAGTATGCTTCACATTCGGAGTTGCTCACCAATGTTGTCGCTAATGATTTCCAACCAATTGATTATGGAATCAACCTTGTTGACTTCAATGGTCCTGATGAAAGCATACATCCATGTACGGAAAGTGTGAGCGTTCGCTTCGCCATTTATCCTGCATAACAATTTGGCAATATCATCTACCTCCTGTACCAGATTGGACCGCGGAAGAGTTCTTGGGAACTTAGAAGGAGATCTGGGCTTCTTCATGTATCTGCTATTCATTATGTTCACGCAGTCAACTCTATGTTTCTCCCACCTGCTGCCGACATCCTGAATGCTAATGGAAGTCACCACCTTTCGAGCCGGAATCTTCAAACAATAATTGATGAACTCTGCGTCCAACCGAATTATTGTTTTCCCCGTAGCATCTCGCACTGATCTGGATGATGGATGATAAGACTTGGTACACTCCATAATGAACTATGGCAATCGGCATGTATGGAAACAATGCAATTCGAATAATTCCACCGCTTTTAATTGCACGCATGAGGGAAGTCTTCCCTGCTCTGGATCTATCAATTAATTCGGAAAGAGGTTTCGGACCTAGATCTGTGTCTCCTATGTCTGCAAATTTGGAAGTGATGCATGACTCCGTTGTGCTTTCTTTTTCATCCCTCTTTGCCATGGCTCTGTCTATCTTTGTCTGAACAACTCTTTTTTTCTTATTCACCGGAATTCTTCAAAACTGGTGCAGATTTGGATAATTCTTCAGATTTGGAGGATATGTTCAATGTATTGGACATTGATTTAAGCTCCTTTTCTTTTATAAAACACCTATAATGAATTCCTGCAATTAATTCAGACAAAGATGGCAACCGAACATGAACAGTGGATTTTAATCATAAAAATTTGCATAATTCAAGCCTGCTGCCCCAAAATTTGATGTTTTATTTGCATGCAAAGCAAGCATGAATTTTACCAACTTCACCTGAGCACCTGTATCACTTATGCAAACAATTATCCAGACACAAATCAACCTCCTTCAACCTGTGCGCCAAAATTGGAAGTTTTTAGCATTAATTTCACTTTCTTCTGAGCAAAATTCCTCTCCAAATGGGGCACACTTTTCCTCTAGGCTGCACTTCTCTGCTTGTGAATTAATTAATTCATCCTTATGGCAGCCCCTGCTTATATAATCCTTATGATTCTATAATTAATTAATGTCTTTCCTATTACTGACAATTAATTAATTAATTAATAAGCTTCACTCTTCAAATGGGGCGCCTATTTTGTGCATGCTTATGGCTGCCATTAAATAAAATAAAATTTATTTAATTTTAGACTTACCTTCAGCTTACTCAAGCCTCACAGTATGTTTTGACCTTAGCCACTGAAAATAGGAATTAATTTAATCATTTAATACTTTAAAAAGTATTATTTATCTCCCAAATGGGCGCACTTTTTGACATAAAGGGGCTGCATTAAATAAATATTATTTATTTAATTTTAGAACAATCTATTTCAACCTCCTTTTGTTTTTTACCTTTGTTGAATTTTCCACAAGCTTGGGCGCCAAAATTGGGTGAATAATTAATTAAATTAATTAATTTAAGGCTGCCTTTCCTTCCCCAAAGGGGTCACACTTTTTGGCATAAAAATTCTATTTTTAAGAAACACATGACAATTGGATTATTTACCTGCAAGGAAGCCCCGAAAATCTCATGATTCATTTAAGTGATTTTTCTTTTATTCCACAATGAGAATTTTTACCCTGCAAGGCAGGTAAGAAATTCCCGCCTACCTGCTGCCTCTAATTTTCCCATTGTCACTTAAGTGGCATTGCTTCCATGGGAAAAAGTACCCTGCTAGTCAGTCAAAATTCCCACCGCTTGTTGCTTCTAATTTTCTCATTGTCACTTAAGTGGCGTTGCTTCCATGGGAAAAATTATCCTGCTTAGTAGGTACAAAATTCCCACCGTTTTGCTTCTAATTTTCCCATGATCCACCGCAAATCCTCTTTTTCAAAAATGCGGCCATCCCGAAGAGGCTTTTTGTGCACAACTTCATCTTTTCCCAAAGAACCCACCTCCGATGGCGAATTCCTTCTAGCACAATGTGTGTATGTGATCTCCAGCTACTCTAGGCCAAGAATCCTGCCAAACCGGCAAAGGAATTGATCTAGAGAAATTTCAAAGAAAACGAAACGGGAAAAACATTCTGGATTAAAACCCTACTGGTATATGGGAATAACGATATGTACGATCACAACAGAGTTAAACCAGAGCACAAATTGCCTCAAATGGGGCTCAAAATAATTAAATACAAATTTCCCGCAGGCAAATCCCGACGACAGAATATAACAATTTTGGGCATCTGGGTATTTGGCGAAAATGGATAATATGGCTCTTTGGGAATATCTCGACACAATACAAGAACTTTCTGGCAATAAAAACACAAAACGACCCATTATTTTAAAAGTATGAATTTTTTTGATAGGGTAGTCTCAGATTTCAGGGATAAAGTCCGGGACACCATTCTTGCACGCAGTACATGAGTCATGGGTAGCACTCGATAATGGGGTCCTTGGAAAGAACACCACATCTATCCAACTTGGAGAAGATGCCTTGTGAAGCTGCTACATATACCAAATAAGAAGTCATTTTGAAGCTGAAAGTACGCTTCACGTTCCGGAGTTGCTCACCAATGTTGTTACTAATGATTTCCGACCAATTGATTATTGAATCCACTTTGTTGACTTCAATGGTCCTGATGAAAGCATACATCCATGTACGGAAAGTGTGAGTGTTCGCTTCGCTATTTATCCTGCATAACAATTTGGCAATATCATCTACCTCTTGTACCAGATTGGACCGCGGAAGAGTTCTTGGGAACTTAGAAGGAGATTTGGGCTTCTTCATGTATCTGCTTTATTCATTATGTTCACGCAGTCAACTCTATGCTTCTCCCACCTGCTGCCGACATCCTAAATGCTAATGGAAGTCACCACCTTTCGAGCCGGAATCTTCAAACAATAATTGATGAACTGTGCGTCCAACCGAATTATTGTTTTCCTCGTAGCATCTCTCATTGATCTAGATGATGGATAATAAGACTTGGTACACTCCATAACGAACTATGGCAATGGTTTTGTGTGGAAACACTGCAGTTCGAATAATTCCATTGCTTTTAATTGCACGCATGAGGGAAGTCTTCCCTGCTCTGGATCTATCAATCAATTCGGAAAGAGGTTCGACCTAAATCATGTCTCCTATGACTATGAATTTGGAAGTGATGCATGACTCCGTTGTGCTTTCTTTTTCATCCCTCTTTGCCATGGTTGTGTCTATCTTTGTCTGAACAATTCTTTTTCTTCTTACTCGGCCGGAATTCTTCAAAACTGGTGTAGATCTAGATAATTCTTCAGATTCGGAGGATATATTCAATGTATTGGACATTGATTTAAGCTCCCTTTCTTTTGTAAAACACTTGTATGAATTCCTACAATTAATTCAGACAAAGATGGCAACCGGACCATGAACAGTGGATTTTAATCATAAAAATCTGCATAATTCAAGCCTGCTGCCCCAAAATTTGATGTTTTATTTGCATGCAAAGCAAGCATGAATTTTACCAACTTCACCTGAGCACCTGTATCACTTATGCAAACAATTATCCAGACACAAATCAACCTCCTTCAACTTATGCGCCAAAATTGGAAGCTTTTAGCATTAATTTCACCTTCTTCTGAGCAAAAATCCTCTCCAAATGGGGCACACTTTTCCTCTGGGCTGCACTTCTCTGCTTGTGAATTAATTAATTCATCCTTATGGCAGCCCCTGCTTATATAATCCTTATGATTCTATAATTAATTAATGCCTTTCCTATTACTGGCAATTAATTAATTAATTAATAAGCTTCACTCTTCAAATGGGGCGCCTATTTTGTGCATGCTTATGGCTGCCATTAAATAAATTAAATTTATTTAATTTTAGACTTTTGCTTCCACTTAACTCAAGCCTCACAGTATGCTTTGACCTTAGCCACTGAAAATAGGAATTAATTTAATCATTTAATACTTAAAAAAGTATTATTTATCTCCCAAATGGGGCGCACTTTTTGACATAAAGGGGCTGCATTAAATAAATATTATTTATTTAATTTTAGAACAGTCTATTTTCAACCTCCTTTTGTCCATTTACCTCTGTTGACTTTTCCACAAGCCTAGGCGCTAATTTTAGAAGAGAAATTAATTAAATTAATTAATTTAAGGCTGCTTTTTTCCCTAAAGGGGTCGCACTTTTTGGCACAAGAGATTTCTATTTTTAAAAATCACATGACAATGGGATTATTTACCCTGCAAGGCAGCCCTGAAAATCCCATGATTCACTTAAGTCGTTTGACTTTCATAATGAGATTATTTACCTTCGCAAGGCAGCAATAAAATCTCATGATTCACTTAAGTGATTTTTCTTTATTCCACAATGAGAATTTTTACCTGCAGGCGGTAAGAAATTCTGCCTACACTGCTGCCTCTAATTTTCCCATTGTGACTTAAGCGGAGTTGCTTTCATGGGAAAAAGTACCCTGCTGAGCAAGTACAAACTTCCCACCGCTCTTGCTTCCAAAAATCCCATGATCCACTCCAAACCCTTTTTTTCCAAAAATGCAGCCAGCCCAGAAGAGGCTTTTTGGTGCACGACTTCGTCTTTTCCCAGAGAACTAGACCTCCGATGGCGAATTCCTTCTGGCACAACGTGCGTATGTGATCTCCAGATACTCTAGGCCAAGAATCAGGCCAAACCGGCAAAGGAATTGATCCAGAGAAATTTCACAGAAAACGAAATGGAAAAAACACAAAAACACAAAACGTTGCCAGAAGTCACAAATAAAGCCCAGAATGCATTCCTGGTTAAAACCCTACTAGTATATGGGAATAACAATATGTACGATCACAACAGAGTTAAATCGGAGCACAAATTGCCTCAAACGGGGCTCAAAATAATTAAATACAAATTTCCCACAGGCAAATCCCGACGACAAAATATAACAATTTTGGGCATCTGGGTATTTGGTGAAAATGACTTATATGGCTCCTTGGGAATATCTTGACACATTACAGGAACTTTCTGGCAATAAAAACACAAAACGACCCATTATTTTAAAAGTACGAAATTTTTTTCGAATAGGGTAGTCTCAGATTTCAGGATGAAATCTGGGACACTAGGGTTGAAATGGTCAAGGTGGTGAGCTAGATTGGTGGAAACAATCAGATTTTTATTCTCTTCAATTATGATTTTTATCACAATAGTGAATTAATTTGAAACAATTGCACAACAAATTGAAAACTTCAAAAATTCATAACTCAATCACTACTCCATATTTTTGCATGAAACGAAGTGCATAACAAACTAGAATTTTAGAGCTTTCCAATGAACTAAAAATCAGATTTTTCCGAGCACTTAAACTCCTTCAAAATAATATCTAAACCTCCATATCTCGAGCGCTAGGGTTAGCAGAAAATTAATAAATTAATAGCCAACATTTCCCTCAACTATTTTCACTCTCCAAAAGCTTGTTTTGATGCACAAAAATGCTAAGAACAGATCTGAACTAAAACCACAATTTTTAAGCATCAAATGTGTGCAAAACAATTAATAATCCAACCTCGATCTGCTAACTTCTAAAATTATTTCTGCTTAACCAATCAATCAAAACCTTCAATTTTTGATTTTGGGCCAAAAATATAGTAAATAATATTCCAAAATTAGTTTTCACACAAAGACAGAAACCTTAATTTCCCCCTAAAAGTAGGTCGCCTTTAAATTTAATATCCCCTTGTGGGATATTAATTAATTATTATTAATTTACTTGCAAAAGAAGCAAACTTAGAAGAGAAACCCTTCTAGGTTCACCTCAACTAACCCAGTGTCGGCTTCAATACAACCCAAATAGGGTTGGAGTGAGCCAAGGTAAGGGTTCAGATGGGCTATCTAGTTGGAATTTACACTCTTTTAACCAATAAACTTTGCAGAAGTAAAATAATAAATTATAACTGCTGAAATTGACTGAAAACTTTGGAAATTAATAACTCCCACAATATTAACTCTTTTAGCTTGAAACAAAGTGCAGTAGAAAGATAAAATTATGAGTTTTTAAATGCAACCAACATCAGAATTTTCCACCCACTGAAACCCACTCAAAACAACCCCGAATCTACAGTTCAAGTCAGCTGGGTTAGGGCAAAATATGCAAAATAATTCCAACACTTTTCCTTCACTCTAAAAGTCAATAAATGCAGTTTTCAGATCTGCAATCAATAGATCTATAACAACAGATTTAATAACACTTCAAATCCCTCCAAAACACTTGTTAATACATGCCCAGGTAAGTCGACTTGTATTAAATAAATTCCAGCAGTGTAAGTAAACCAAACTAGCATGAAAATGGCCACAATATGCCCCAATTAGAAGCATAAATAAATCAGAATGTAACCTCCTCGTAATGGGATGACTTCATACTGTTAAGATCCAAGGGATGTCATATGCAACCTCATAAAACCATACCAAAATGCTTCATACCAAGTCGATTTGAGCTTACAAAATTCTAGAAATGAACAACAAGTATTTGGGCACAAAAACACCTCCAAACCAGCTCTAAAATTGCCCTAGGCAAGTCGATTTCATCAAGGGAAAACCAACAACATATAATAAATGATATTCACCATAAATCACACTCCAAACTCTCAAAGCAAGCTTATGTCCTCTCCCAAAAATGGCGACTTACATATATATAGAGAAATGATTGCAAAACTTATTAATTCAAGCTCAAATGGGCACACACACTTCACAAATGGGTGGTGTTGAAGAACACCTTTTATTTTTTATCATAAGTGGGCATACATCCCTTCTTCAAGCATGAAGATAAGTTTCATAAACCGTCAACATGCGAAAAAGGAGTGTCCACATCTTTTATATCTTTTGCCTTGCACATCCTCCAAAGTTCTTCTCCATCTTTGGCGCCATAATCTAGGAGGGAATCTTATTTAAAACATGCCTGAAAGTCACACTCAACAACAAATATTAAATGCATAGGGATTTAAATAAAAAAGGGCCCATATGGATCGACCCATGCCTAGAAGAAATCATTTTATTTTAAATATCCAACATTAAATAATCCCCCAAAAATGCGACTTGCTTAGTCACTCAATTCACCTTTAAAATATGAATTTATTATCCCAAGGTGAAATCGATTTTCTCCTTTATTTTTGATTTGCACATTAAAAATATATTTTATTTTAATTTACTTGTGCAAATCGATTTTCTCTTCTTTTTAATTTTTAATTAAAAAGGGGGACATTACAGTCCTCCCTTCCCAAAATTGCTTGCCCTCAAGCAATTGCACACATGGCTGGTCCATTTTTTCTCCCATCCCATAGGGCCTTCTAGATAGTGCATCTGCAGCTACATTATTCTTCCCTTTCACATATTCAATGTCAAAATCAAAAGCTTGCACTTTACTTACCCATTTTTGCCTGTCATCAATTCTCTTTGGTTAAGGAAAAACCGCAAGCTGTTATGATCAGATTTAATGACAAACTTCCCACATACCAAATATTGTCTAAATTTACTCAAAGCATGCATGATTGCCAACATTTCTTTATCATACACACTATATCCCCTTTCATGCTCTTTCAATTTCCTACTTTCAAAAACAATGGGGTGTTTTTCTTGCATTAGGACAACCCCTATTCCCTCACCCGAAGCATCACATTCTACCACAAAAGGTTTAGAAAAATCTGGAATTGCAAGAACCGGACAAGAACACATTACCTCCTTCAATTTTTCAAATGCTTCTTGGGCTGGTTTGGACCATTTGAAGGCCCCTTTCTTGGTCAAATCTGTCAAAGGAGCTGCAAACCGTGAGAAACCTTTAACAAATCTTCTATAATAGCTACAAAGACCACAAAATCCCCTTAGTTGTGTGAGAGAAGAGGGAGTAGGCCATTCCATAATCGCTGCAATTTTCTGTTTGTCAACTTGCACACCATTAGCACCAATAATATGCCCCAAATATCCAATTTCCTTTAAACCAAACTCACACTTAGATTTTTTTGCAAAGAAAGAATGCTGTCCCAAAGTAGATAAAACCAAATCCAAATGTGTCAAATGCTCTTCCCAAGTTTTTCTATACACAAGAATGTCATCAAAAAATACTAGCACAAACTTTCTTAGATATTGGCTAAATACATGGTTTATGCAAGGTTGAAAAGTAGCCGATGCATTAGTTAACCCAAAAGGCATAACTAAAAATTCAAAATGCCCAAAATGACATCTAAAAGCTGTTTTGTGCACATCTTCTTCTCTTACCCTTATCTGATGGTACCCGATTTGAGATCTATTTTTGAAAAGAAAGAAGCACCATGTAATTCATCAAGTAATTCATCAATTCTAGGAATGGGGTACCTATTTTTGATAGTCCTTTTATTCAACATTCTATAATCAATGCACATCCTCATAGTACCATCTTTCTTTTTTACCAAAACAACAGAAGATGCGAATGGGCTAGAACTAGGCCTTATATGTCCCATCTCAAGAAGCTCCCTGATAGTCTTTTCAATTTCTTCCTTATAAACTCTAGGATGGCGGTAAGGAGTGATCATAATGGGCTTAGTGTCCTTTTCTAACTCTATAATATGCTCAAACCCTCTATGGGGAGGTAACCCATGTGGTAAATCATCAAAAACATGAACATGCTTTTCTAAAAGAGCTTGTAACTCACCTTCTAATGACTGCTGTTCTGATTTTTCTGATTTTACTGTGATATAACAGCCAGCTGCCCACTCAATTTGACCCCTTCTAAAAGCCCTTTCCATCCTCTTCATGGACACCTCTTGTGGTGCACCATTTGCCATGCCTTTTAGGATGATTTCCTTGTCATCTTTAGTGAACTTTAGCTCCATGGTTTTGTAGTTTTGTGTGAAATCACCTAAAGAATGCAACCATTGAACACCCAACACAAGATCAATATCCCCAATATCAACAACATAAAAATCATCGGTTACCTTGTGCTTCCCAAGTATGAGGGGAAGTTGTGCAATCTTTGTAGAACATGGAGAGCTTCAATTCCAAGTCGAATGAAAGAGAGAACACAATGAGAGCTAGGGCATACATCCCATTTCTCCAAGCATGGAGAAATATAAATGATCAAATCAACATCCCCAAAAATGGCCATGTAACCTCCTTTTATAACATAAGGGGTGCAACATTCAAATGGCCAACCTTTTCCCTTTTGGAGGGAAAACAAATAAAACTTAATTAAAATATTAAAAGACTCACTTAATGTTCACTTTATTATTTTCTAATCAAATAATAAAGAGTTACTAACCTATGTGCACATTTAAAGACTAAATAACACTCCCACTTGTAGCGCTAGGCATGCCAAGGGGTTATAATGCAAATGAAAGAGATGAACCGATATATTAGTAATGCCCCGAAAAGGGGACATTACAGTCCTCCCCTCTCGGAGATTGCTTTCCCTCAAGCAATAGCAAGCTCATAGATCCACATATCATGCACCCAAGAGAAGAGATGAAGTGATGCATCCAAAGTCTTGCTCGGTGCCAGTCAAGTGATGAAGCACTTGGAAGAACATGTTTCTTTCCCCCATGTCAACCCAAAAAGTGGGTCCTTAGCTCGGTAATTGGTGCTCCAAGTAATGGTGTCCTCAACATGGCATGGGGAGTCATCAAAGGGATGAGCTTTGCTAAGCTCCAAGGTTGCCCACTCAATAATGCCCTCATGAAGTGAGTAGGACAATGGTCTTTCTTCACATGTCTTCAATCTGCACATGAAGCAAACTTATTAGAAAAATAAGTGTTGAAAAACACTTTTCCAATGTGTCTCCATGGTGTGAATGGCTCACAAGTCTCCTTCATGTATGGGCTGCCCCCAAATGTCACAATGCTGCCCCATACTTCCTTGAACTCCCAAAAACCAACTGCTGTCATAAAATAAAAATCTGATAAATAATCAACAACTTGACAACTCCAAATTTGTCCCCATGTGAGCCCTACTTCATCCTTCGATCCATGTGTGAGTGTACCAATGGAAAAATATCCCTTATCCTCATGCCTTATGGCTCTAAAAGCCACAAGAAGACTGCTGAAATAAATTACAGCAGTGTAAATAAAAATATTTGACCTCAAGGTATCCCAACTCACCTTAGGTAAGGCCAACACTACACTCTCACAACCCACAATGCATTGTTCCCATGAAAACAAGTTTTGAAACACATTCACACACATGATGTAGAGTTGATCCAAAGTGAATTTTATGACAAGCTTTGCACCTCTTCCTTCCATAGTTGAATATTCATCATATTTGCCTTTATTTTCCAAAACATAGCATGAAAATTTAACACCATACCTTCCTCTTTGCTGCTCCCAACGCAACAACAATGTTAAGTGGCCTAGAAATGGTCTTGTAACATGTACCAATGATGCTCCAAACTGAAAATTAGCATACCGTGTGATTGAATCCTTTTGTGGGCATGCTAACATGTCTCCAAACAAACTGAAAATGTGCATGACAACAGTGTGAATATCAATGGAAATATTAGGCATACACATACTCTTCTTGGTTGCAAATTCACACATGAATAGACAATGTTTATACTTTCCTTTTATGATCCCAACAACCTTCCTTATGACCCAAAACTGAAATTCACCATGATATAAGAACAATAAAATATTCAACTTGATCATCTCACAAGTACATGGAAGTGTCAATACAAATAATTCGAAGTTGTTGCTCACTTCTTCATACCATGAGGTAGCATGTGCATGATGATACCCCATTGTTTTTACTCCATTCACATAAGAAAAAGAAAATAAAAATATAACTCATGTAAGGAATTTCACACCATTCAAGCAGGTGTGCAATGGATTTCCCTTATGAAAGGAAGCAATACATCTGAAACAACATGATTGGGGCTTCGCATCATACCTTTGTGCCATGGAACACCTTCACACTCCTTAAAATTTTCAACCCAAACATCACCTTCTACCTTGGAATCATGCAACCTTATTTGTGATTGGTGTGGGGCTTCCTTAAACTTCATTTTTGAGTGAATGAAGTCATTTATTTGCCCTCTAATGACTGTTGTTATGCGCAGACCAACGAGCTGAGAATGGTCTAAAGTGTCTCTTCTTGCATGGCACACATCCCCACATCCTTGCATTCATTACCAACCCAAGTAGCATTAGTAACAACCAAATAATGATCATTGATTACCTCTTGGCTGCCCTTGTTTTGTTTGTCCATGCAAACTTGTAAATCAAACTTCTCTTTCCTCTTTGACTCATCTCCCATGATCACTTTATCATCATGCATGCAATCATCAAAAGGCAAAGAAACCTCTTCAATCAACAATGAATCTTTACCTTGCTTATTTTCATCCGGTGACTCTTCTTCCTTTACTTCCTCTTGAATCAAATTTGATTTTTTGTTTCATATGAGACCTTGGAAGTTAAATATGCATTAGAAAATTTATCATCAAACACCAAAGGACTCATACCTTGGAGAGCTGATCCTTTTTGTTTTATAGGAGACCTTGCTAACATATATGCCTTCACCTTGCTTGAACATTGATCCAAAACACCTTTGGCTAAAGTATGAGCAATACATGACTCCTCTTGTCTCAAACCTTCCTCAAGTATAGACAACAAATGTTGAGGAGGGGCCTCATGTTCATTCAAAACCAAAGACATGATAGTTTGCATTGCATCCATTACATTTTCTGAATGACTATCATCTATGACAACAAAGAATACATCGAACATGTGTAGAATGAGATCATCACAATCAAGATCTAACATTGGTATACAAGTTCTTACCTTTGCCATGTTCTCCAAGATCTTAACCCTCTTATCAAAGTAAGGGTTTGTGGTGTCCCAAAGCTTTTGAAAACTTCCTATCGTGAGCTGAAAGGCCTCTTCCATGGTGGTGTCATTGTATGGTAGATTTGAGGCTGTTATCCTTGTCACCTCGCTAATGCAAGTGATGACCATGAGTCTCACATCCACCTCATCATGCCTCAATAGTTTGGATCTAGCCAAATGAGTCACTAATGAATCTATCGCTGAAAACATGAGGCCATAATTTGATTGTTCTATCCTAGCTAAACAATTTACAGCTTCCTTCAAAATGCTAAGCAACACACCTCTCGAAAAGTGTGGAGGATCAAGCCATCTCCCCAATCTGTAAAGCTTGGCCCTCAAATCTCTATCACTTGCTAGTTCCATGTTTCAAAAACTCTGCAAAAAACAACCCCCACAAGAGTAGAGAAAAGTTGTTTTGATACCACTGTGATGTCCCCTTTTTGGGCAATTTAGGAATTAGCATAAATCTGATCACATAGATGAAAACAATTAATAATCAAATCCCAAAACTGCTGCAATTTTCAAAAATTATTTTTTTCGCTTAACCAACCAAGCAAAAATTTCAAACTTTGGATTTTGGGCCACAAAAATATGAAGAATAATATTCTAAAATCAGTTGTCACACAACAAACACAAAACCCTAATTTTTCCCTAAAAAGTAGGTCGCCCAACGCATATTTAGGGCATCAAATCAACTCCAAAAATTATGAAGTTAATTTCTCCTTATTCCTCCTAATTTCTACAACCAAATCCAATGTTAAACTGATCCCAAACTGTAGGTCTGAAATAAATATTAATTAATAACAACAAAATAGCTTGTAGACAACTGAAATCTTCTAAAATTCATAACTCATTCAATACTCCATATTTTTCCATGAAACCAAGTGCATCATAAACTAGAATTTCAGAGCTTTCTAATGCACTATGAATCAGATTTTTCTGAGCATTAAAACCCCACCAAAACAGACCCAGAAATCTCAGTCCAAGTCGCTAGGGTTAGAGAAAAATAAATAAATTATTCCAGCCCTTTTCCAAGCTCCCAAACACTCCAAATAAACCCCTTTTGCTCATAAATAAATGCTATTATAAACCAGATTTCAGATCTAGCTTATTTACCACTCAAGCATGCCAAAATAACCTCCAATCCAAGTCGCTATAGCTAGAATAATGCAGCAGTGAACAATAGTAGCAAAAGTACCTCAAACCCTTCAATGATCACTTCAAAAATGAGCAAGAACATGCAGATTTGTCCCACAAATAAATGCGCTAGGGCAAGGAAACCCTCCTAGTGCAATTTGCCACACACAAATGCAACACAACACACACTAATGGATCAAAATCACATTTACTTCAATTCCACAAATCGAATGAGAGAGAGAGCACAATGAAGAGCTAGGGCATACATCCCTTGGGCATACATCCCATTTCTCCAAGCATGGAGTGATATCAAATGATCAAATCAACATGAGGTGAAATGACCCCTCACATCCCTTAAATAGACTTCCCAAAGGGATCGACCCACTTGGAGGGAAAATACACTTTTTAAATTTGCAATTACAAGTTAGATAGCCAAGTGGCCCCTTTCCCTCCCATTACATAATTAAAACATTTAATATGCTAAGACTATGTGCACTTTATTATTTTCTAATTAAATAATAAAAAGTAACTAACCTATGTGCACATTTTAAAACTAACTAGAGACTCCCACTTGTAGCGCTAGGCATGCCAAGGGGTTACAATGCAAATGAAAGAGATGAACCGATATATTAGTAATGCCCTGGAAAAGGGGACATTACACTTCCCTTTGAAGGAGATGCCCACTTTTGCTCGCTCTCGCATCCTCCCAATCAAAAGTGTCACACCATTCTTGGCAGCTTCTACAATAGTCGAACATGATATTGGTTGGGGATGGTACATATGTAAGGGTTGTTTGTTTGCAGCATAGTTGACAGAGGGAACTCGGAAGAAGATGGAAGGATGAGCATTGAGGAACGCGAGCGGAAGGAATGGAAGCGCGCAGAAGGAATGATGGCAAGGAAATGAAGGTGAGATGGAAGGGAAGAAGATGGAGAAGGGGAATCCTCAATGGGAGCAGAGCGAAAAACTATGAACATGGAAAATAGGCTGAGATGACATAAGTTAGGGAGGAGGAATAGGGCTAGGATCAGTAAGATGGCAAGTCAGGGGTTTCCCCATTGATAGGGTTGCCCAACACTTTGGATTGGTAAGCCTCCATTTCTTTAGCCCACTCTTCAATTCGAGGTGTGATCTCAGCCATAAAACTCAACTTCACATTTGAGGGATAAACCAATTTGGTATAGGGTCGGTCCATGGATAGGGCCTCCTAAAACCAATCTTGGCTGCCTTTAGTGAACCAATAATTCTAACCTGCATCATGCTCATCTCCATTTCTTGAATCTGCCTCTGAAAATCAGCATCTTCCATGGAATTTCCGCCATCACCTGCATAACCTTGTTCTTGGAAAACATTATGGTTAGAAGGATAACCATATAGATTAGTGGGGTTTGGGTTATACATATATTCATGATGATGGGGCTCATAAAACTGATCTGGAGGAGGATTGTGAAAATATGGGGATGGAGGGAACTAGTTTTGTTCTTGAAAGTGGGGATTCCAGTGAGGGAATGAAGCCATGATTGCACAACTTCATGAAAGAGGAAAATGGAAAGATGGAAAGAAAGGAAATGGATGAAAGAATGAAGGGAAAGGTTTGCAAATGAGATAATGGGTTGGTTGAATCAGTGGACTCGCCGGATGTGCTTAGAATAGCCTCCAAAGGCTGAAAATTTACCAAGAATACATCAACTTGGAAAAACCTGATTTTCAGTTATCTATTTTAGCAATTTTGGAGTGTTATTTGGGTCCAAAACCCTTCTTTTCCAGCTGTATCTGCAGGCAAGGGTTTGCAGATTTTTATAAATAAAATCAGTCATTTTGGAGCCTCAAATTGGTACACTTTTTCCTGCTTTTACCTTCTAAAATTTATTGCTCTCATTTGAATAAGGAAAAAGCATTGTTTAGTACATTTGTGGTGGATTTTCTATACTTGGGCAAGTCGCATTTTCTAATTTTTATTCTGATCTGCATTTAAGAAAAGTTTTATGGTATATTTTAAGTTCATATTTTGGAAAAAAACCATTGTGTGCACTTATATGTCCTTAGGGGACATTATAGAATAATCATTTGCAACCATCCAAACATGTGCATGCTGTCCAATAGGATAGAAATATGGCAGCGGTATAGGAGAAATAAAAAAACTCAAAATATGGTAACCACTCTCATACCTTAGGATGCCAAAGTCATGAATGCTCCTTGAATTCAACTCCTCTTCATTAACAACAGATTGCACCTTGTTTCTTTGAGAACTTTGAGGACCAAATGCCCCCACTAACCCTTCCAAGGGTTCCACCATGTAGCCGATATCAAAATCAGTTATGGGCTCTATTAATAAAGTTTTCTCCTCTCTTTATGACTGCTGTTATGCACAGTCCAACAATCTGAAATTGATAAAAATTGTTCTCTTACCCTTTTTAGCAATCAAAAAGTCAGTACCTTGAGAGGTACTCTCCTTTCTTGCACCGGAGTCTCCAACGAAGAAACCATGCTTTCCCACACTTGTAATCCCAAAAGACAATTTTGAATTCCTTCTTTCCCTTATGAAATCAGTCACAAAGTTTTCAAAATCAGAATTGGTAACTTTGGACAAATGCAACATATTACCTGGATCCCATACCTTATAATGCCCATGAAGGTCTTCATCACTCTTTGTCTTCATGATGACTTGACTTTGATGTACCAAATCCTTAGCATTCTTATCCACAACAGGCTGAATACCATCATGATAAAACTGCTGTAATGATATAGGATGAAGATGATGAAATAAATCCTTGCTACTCCTAACCTCCTTATAAAGAAGATCATCAAAAGGTTTACCTTCTATTGCTGATTTAGAAACCTCCAAAACAACACCATCCCTATTGTGACTCATGATTTCAGACACAACACAAGAATCAACATTCTTCACAATTTCATGCCCATCAATACTATGGCTTGGTAAATCCATCCCATATGACAATGACTCATTGTTATGTACCTTTGGAACTGAAACATCTTTTTCAACTTTGCATCCAACAATCAGTGTTTGTTCCTCACTAATACAATTATTTTGCTCATTAGAGTCATACCTTTTTTTCTTGAAGCCTCTTCTTCTTCACTTTGCATGGTGGAATACTCTATGGGCTGATTTCTCTCCAATTTTTGCATGGTAATTTTCTCCTGTTGATATCTTCTATTTTTCCTTGTGCCTTTGCTATCTTTCAACTCACAAAAATCTTTGAAGGTCAACATAGCTCTTACCTTGGAACTGAGTGTTGCATACTCTTTTCCCCATATCTCCATGTCATCATCCTCAACTGGTTGTTCCTCCTTTTGGAGAAACTTGGCTTTGCAAAACTGATGTGGAGGCTTGGCGGATATTCTAGCTGATCTAGTAGAGCTTCCTTCACCCTTGTTGCCTTGATTTCCTTGAGAGTTTGTTATGGCAAAGTTTCAACCCTTGTATAGATATGCTCAAATCAGGAAAGACTCCTATAACATCTTTTTCGGGGCTGCTAAAGATCTAAGATCCTTAGAGTCTTTTAAATCTCTTTGAGCATCCACCCAATAGGTTTGCAACTCTCTGTGGCCTCTGGTGATCACTTCATTCAGATAGCTTATCTTATCTGTAGTAGGATCTCTTTGATAATGCTCTTCCATGGTCTTCTTTTTTGTCTTCAGATCTGATTTGTTTTTCTCTTCATAGGCTGGGAGAATACACTACTTTGATACCACTGTAATGTCCCCAAATGGACATATTCTTACCCTAGATGGATTTCCTGCAATTCCCATGAAATGTCCCTCTTTCCAAAATAACATTGCTGAAGACCCTTGGCCTATTTTGTCTACCCGACGGCTAAGGGGGAACATAAGGGTGACTTAAGTCATTTTAAATTATTATAAAGTGCCATAAAAAGAAAGAAAAAATATAAAGCACTTATATTAATTTTATGACTTAATAAAATAACAAATTTAGAAAAGAGAAAAGGCCCATTACATTTTGTATTCCCTCTAGGGAAAAATGCAACTAGCTTTGGAGAGGAAAATGGGTGAAAAAAGAAATAAATATTCGTTGAATGCTGATTGGTTGTGTTGAGTGGTCATCTTTTTGGGCTGCTTCTTTCCTTAAAGGTGCAAGTCGACTTGTTTGAAGATCATTCTATGACCATCTAAAATTCTGAAAATTGCTTGTGAACTGAGTGTTTGCAGCTGCAATCTTTGAGGACGAAAACCCTCATGAGAAGTTGAAGGAGGAACGAAAACTCTTCCTTTTGGGTTCATCTATTTGTGTGTTGAATATTCAAAGGAGATCTATTGCTGAAGTATCATATATTTCCTAGCTGGAGCGACCCAGTTATAGATTGTTTTTGGCATAAAGAAAGGTTATAAAAATCAGTTTTGATACCTTTTGTTTGAAGCTGATTTCCAGTCATATATTCTACAAGTTTTGGAGTATTTTTCTGGGGTCCAAACCATCATTCTCAGCTGTAACTGTAGATCAGACTCTGTAGATTTATATTAAATAAAAGCTGGTATTTTGGAGCTTAAATCTGTTACATTTCTATTGCTTTGACCTTCAGAAAATTTATTGTTTTCATTGGACCAGAGAAAGGCTTTGTTTGGTATCTTGTATTGCACTTTTCTTCTTGGGTACAAGTCGCACTTTCTCATAATAATTTCAGATCTGCATTGTATTTAATTTTGTGTGTTCTATTTCAAGTTGGGTATTGGGAAAAATCCCTTGTGCATTCATTTGTGTCATTTAGGGGACGTTACAGTGGTTTTCCTCCCAGCTTGTGAGGGAAAGATTCAGATTTCAGATTTGCATGGACAGAGGTGAAGAGAATTTTAGATATCAATACCAGAGAAGAACTCCAAGAAAAGGGATGGATGATGAAGAAAGACCACCTCCAAATGATGAGTTGAGCTACATGAATGAGGTATTTACCCGGGGTAACAAAGAACTGCAGAACCGTTTGATGGAGTCACATAGGGATCTTAGAGACTCCTTTATAGGAGCCATTGCTGATTTGGGAAGAGCTCTACAAGGGGTAAGTAATAACAGGCAAAACCCTCAAGGAAATCATGGCATTCAAGGTGAGGGCAGCTCTTCTACTTTACATGCAGATAAGACTTCAAACAAGAACTCCTCTAAGTTCTTTCGTGCAAGTTTCCTTCAGAGAGAGGAACCACAAGAAGAGAGAGAGCAACCACCCACTCATGGGTTTGCAGAGGAAATAAACCTATATGGGGATGAGTATGCATCCTTGAATCCCCACACAAGGGATCTACTTTCATTCAGAGACTTTTGCCAACTAAGGAGGAACGAAGGGCCAAGGAAGAGGGTGAACCATCAACCAGAACCAAGGAAAGATATCCAACACCGATTGGGTAAGATCACTCTCCCTACATATGATGGGACAGATAAGTGTTCTGCAAGGGCTTGGCTGCAAAAATTAGACACTTACCTATATTTAAATCCAATGTATGAAGAGGAATCTCTCAAATTTGTCACCCTACACTTGGATGGTATTGTTAGAAAATACAGAGAGAAGAATAAAATGCGAGATGGAGACAAGAGAGCAAACTGCACTTTGTCCCAAATGATACGAGGAGAGGTTTATTTATTGAGAGAGTGGTGGTTGAACATTACCACAACCGAACAACTACATAACTGTTTATACATTCTATATAATGTGTTATATTTTCACACCCCCTCTTAATGACTAAACCGGAAACAAGACAAAGTTTGTCCTGAAATTTTACAAATTTCCTAAAGCCCATATGTTTAGTCATTACATTTATAGAACTGTGCCATAAGTTGTACTTTAAAATCAGCAGTCCTTATACGTGATGCGGTTGTCGAATGAAGACGAACCGCAAAACAAAAATCTGGTCCCATGAACAAAAGATATGGCAAATGGTCCACTTTGGTTCTCTGTTCGTGATTCATTGACAGTGATGAATTACCAATGGTTGAGAGTGTCAGCCCCATCTCCAAAGAGTGCTGAAATCAGAACCTCAAAGATGTGGATTGAAAAATCTATTCTAGGCTTGTGTAGCCTGCTAGAGTCTGTACAAAGACTCAATTATCATGCAATTGAAGTCACCTCGATCATGTCCTTGCACCACCATGTAGTGCTCATCCAACTTTTTCAAGAAGAGAAATGTGACCATCTGTGCAGTAGGAGTTAGAACCAACTCCGCAATAGTAGGAGAAATAACCATCTCCGTCTCAGCAGTGGTCTCTGTCTCAACAGTTAAATAACCATCTCCATCACTGCAGTGGTAGGAGTGAGAACCAACTCCTCCGTCTTATCTATTTGCTCATCTATCCCCCTCTGTTGGGAAAGATCGTTCACAACACAATGAGCACATTGGTCATGCTCTCTCTGTCCTTTGAGCGAGGACCTCGAGTGAGTGGTGGGCATGCCATCTCACCATGCACCATCAATGCATCTAGAATAGTGGAGTCTCCATCCACAACAAATTGTTCTTCGAATGAGGAAATCCATCCTCCTAAGGCATGTCGCCTCCAGTACACCTAGTATAGTGGATATTCCCTCCACAATAGGTGCATGTAGGTTGACTGTATCCAAGTCAATAGATTTGTGAGGAATGGCTTCCTCTCGAGGCATTGCGAGCCTCTGCGCACATCCCGAATGGTGGAGCTGTCCTCCAAACGTGCATTCATGTTGATCGCAGCCGGATCAACAAGCTAATACCGACCACTTACCCCAATACCAAGGGCAATTATCCGTCTCTGTTTCACATCGAGACAACACACTTCTTTCCACGAAAATCCACGAAATATTGGGATTTTCACCATCGATTGTGAATAGATAGAAGATTCTTTTGTAAAGAAGGTACATATCTAACATTCCGTACCAAAAATTTATGAGCATTATTCAATCTGATGCATATATCTCCTATCCCTTCTACTGTAGTGATTCTCCATCAGCTAGTACTACGATTCAAAACATATATTTGCATAGATAAATGAAACATACTAGTCCCTATGACATGAAAAATGTGTAGATGCACTAGAGTCATGATCCAAAGAATCGGTACTACTCTTTGTCATTCGAGCATGATGTCGTAAGACAATAAAGAGCATGCCCGTCATCCGAATCCCGTTCTTCTGCAACTGCTGCCACATGTTCCTCATTACATGGCTTTTTGTTCTGCTTCGAAAGATCATACATCCGCTTCCGGCAATCCTTCTTGAGGTGCCCAACCTTGTGATAATAACATGTGACCCGATACCGAGTGGAAGACTCACCCAGGTACGTTTCCACTTTCCCTTTGGTAGTGACAAGATTACTCTCTAAATGGTCACAATTAGATTATGCCTAAAGTTGTCTCTGCTCCTTTTGCAACAAGTAGGAACTCACCTTGTCAAACGTGAGTGTTTGACTTTCAGCCATTAAATGGAATGCCTCCACAAATGACTCATACGAAGAAGGTAAGGTATTTGAAAACCAGAGCCACCATATCATCATCGTCCACCTTTTTGTTGATGGTCTCGGAGGTCTTTCATCCGAAGTAGGTGCTCGACAAGGTGATCCACCTTGTAACTTTACGGAAAAGAGCATATTTTTCGGTATAAAACCCGACTCTTCTCTGATGTCGATATTTATCTCTCAGACTGGCCCATAATGTGCTTGCCACAGTGGCATTCCGCACTTCCGGTATCAAATCATCCGACACCGATAACTTGAGAAGCAATAATGCTTCCTTATGACGTTTGTCATAATCCTCGAAGTTCGTCGTTGGTCGACTTTCATCACCCTTGATTATTTTATCACAATCCCGAAATTCCGCGACCGTTAAAATCTTATGACTCCATACATTAAAATTAGTGCCCGTTAATTTTTGTGTCTCCGGCAACGTCAAGTGTGATATATTTGCCATTTTATTATTCCAAAGTAACGGAAAATAATAAAATAATAATTTTGCCTCACACTTAATAAAATACCTTTTTCTAGCAAATATATTTATTTTAATTTCTCCAGCATATAATATGAGATTAATTTCTCACATGCAAATTACCCTTCCAACTCCCTCCAAAACTATATTTGCATATATTAATTTTAATATTATTACTTATTCCTCCAAATAATATTAAAATTAATTCACCACCAAATCTTATGAAATAAACTATTCACCTTTGTTGAAATTAATTCATCTATTTTTCAGAAGGAAAGAGAAAAACGACTGCCCTGGTTATTTCGAACCACGATTTTGCTGTTTGCAAGATTTTTGCTGGTGCTGCCCTTGCCCACGATTTCCACGATTCAGGCTTGCTGCCCTTGCCCACGATTTCCACGTTTTAGGCTTCACATTCTTTTTTTTTTTTTTTTTTTTAAACGCAGGTGCCCACGATGCCCTCGATTTTGCTTGCTGCTCACGTATTTCGTCTGAATGAAAAACGTTTCCCTTTCTACGAATCTGTCCCACATTTTGCGAATTCTGCCCTTTACCAGCAAATTTTTCCCTTCACGTTTTTGCGAATTTGCCCTTCACGTTTTTTTTTTACCTCTAGCGAATAATTGCCCTAGGTCTTACGTGTATTCCTTCAGCGAACCACGATTGTGAAGGGATTCTATTTTGTCCTCATTTTGGTGCCACGAGTTTGCTTCAGCGACTTCCTCCAGCGATGCCAACTCCTCTCTTCTTTCTGCCCTGCGTCGACCGTACCTTTCGTTGACCTCACCTCTTCACAACGTCAAACTTCTTCTCTACAGTTCATACCCATGTCGAGGCTTCCTCGAACCTCATGCGACACTCCCGTGCTCGTCCAAGAGCTTCCTTGGGCAAGTCGCTCTGATACCAATGTTAGAAAATACAGAGAGAAGAATAAAATGCAGATGGAGACAAGAGAGCAAACTGCACTGTCCAAATGATACAGGCAGAGGTTTATTTATTGAGAGAGAGGTGGTTGAACAGTTACCAACCGAACAACTACATAACTGTTTATACATTCTATATAATGTGTTATATTTTAACAGTATAGTTCATGAATGGTGGTATCATGGCCTTATGACACAAGGACATGGCTCAATTACTACACTTGAAGAATTCAGCTCATGCTTGATTGAAAGGTTTGATAGAGCAGATCTGGATATGCACTTCAGAGAGCTAGCACAACTCAAGCAAGAAGGATCTTTGGAGAGGTATATTTCTAATTTTGAAAGGCTTGCAGTTATGGTACCTGATATCAGTGAAAGGAGGTTAGTATTGCTATTTATTGAGGGGTTGGGTGAGCCACTAAAGGGCCTTGTCAAAGCATTCAGCCCCCATCTTTGCAAGGTGCAATTAAGAAGGCATTGGACTTGGAAAGTTCAGTTCCAAGAGGTAGAAATCTACAGTATGGACAACAGCAAAAATCAGCACCTTTTGGGCAGCCAAAAGGAGTATTTGGACAGCCAAAGGCCTCTTCATCAAGTGGGCCAAAGACACCAAATTATGGGCAGCAAGGTAAGCCTTTTCAAAACAAATATGATGTAAAAGATTGGGGTAAAAACAACAAGGAAATTGAGACTAGGAATGAGCTTAGGAGGAAAAAATTATGTTTTACATGTAGAGATCCTTGGACTCCTAACCACCGTTGTCTTCCAAAAGGGGCAGCACATTATATTGAAGTTATTTCAGATGAAGAAAAGAGTGCTAATCATGAGGAAGGAGAGCAAACAAAAGAAGAAAATGAAGTTCCCACGGATGGTACATTGGTGTTATCAGCCAATTTTGACTGCGCAAAATTGTCAAAAAACAATTGAATAATTAAAAATTAGAAAATTTTGAAAAGTATTACTTTGCGCGGTTCATTGGACTCCTTGCGATCGTCTTATTTTTGTGATCGTTTCGGTCTTCGTTTCGTGATTTTCGGGCAAGAACTCTTCCCGCCAGGCTATAAAACGCATTAAAATAATTAATTAATATTTAATTAATTAATTGCTCCTTGTTTGATTAAATTAATCACTTAAGGAGTATTTAATTAAATAAATATAAATGAAGGTTCATCCGACAAGTTTTAGTGCCGGGGAAGTTAGCTTTTGTTTCCAACTGCCGGGTTGGCATCCCGAACCCGGATTTCCACTTTCCTGGCAATTTCCTTCAAATTTCCCGCACGTGGGTTTTCCTCTGCCAATTGCCAAATCATGGATTGGCAAACGGGCATAAAATTCCCCAATTTCCCACATGGGGAAATTGGACGGGGATTGCCAACCCATTTTGCCATTCCCGTTGGCAATTGCCCGTTACTTTTCCCATTTCCCCCTGGCACTTAAGCCACTACCCGGGATGAGAGGAAGTTGAATTAATCCTCGTAACTTCCTCCATCAAACCCGGTGGAAAAAGTCAGAAGCTTCTTTTTCTTCAGGAAGACATAATATTTTGTTAACATTATGCAAGAGAACTCACGCCATTGTGAACGAAGAAATATCAGTTGTGCATCCAAAAAAGGTTTTTAGTTTTTCAAGCTCCACGCATTCATCAAAAAGGTTTTATCAAAATCTAAAGTTGAATTTCACACACAGCTGTGGGAGAAGGGTTTCCACGTTTTAAAGGAAGGAGGAACAGTTTGAGGATCACCACGTTTTTGAAGAAGAACAGCTGTTCTATCACATTTCCCAAGACCATTGTTCAACGCAGCAAGTGAACAGTCCAAAGGAAAACTTCCTACGCTGGGAGGAGGCGCCCAACATAAGGAAAGAACTAGAACAGTTTTTAAAGGACTCAGAAATTGACAAAAGCCACGCACTGGCCGAAGAAGGATAATCCAAAAAGGGATGTAATCACATGAACAGCTGAGGAAAGGAGACCACTCCACGCATGCAGAAAGGAGCAGCTCAGGCACGCACCAACTAGAGGAAAGAACTTTCCACGCGCCAGGAAGAGAAGGCGCCAGAACACCAGAAGCTTTCCGTGCATGCAAAGGATGAGAACGCAGACAAGCATTCGTGATTTTGGGCGAAGTTTAGGAAGCATACGGAACAGTGCGCGACCCATACTCTCAAGAAACTTCACGCGCCCATTCAAGAAACTTCACGCGCCAGGGACAGGACACACACAGTCTGGGGAATGTTGAATGTTATTCATCTTGTTCAATATCAGCACTATTACGGCGCACTGCTTAAGAAACTTGCTCCTGAAAGCTACAGGCAATCCTACAATAATGACCACAGTCGTCATCAGTTGTTGCAAAATCTTGCAGCTATAGTAGAAGAACGAGATAAAGTTTTAGTTGAGTTGACTCGCCTTTTCATTTTGGAAAGTCGCTTCCAACAAGCAGATCGACCAACTATGTTGTTATCTGCTCAGTATCGAATACATCCTCAAATTCGGGATTTTCCTTCAAAACATTTTTATCAAAATCGATTAAGTGACAGTGAGAGTGTTACCAGGAGACCTGATGAAGGTTATTACGGTGCAGAATGAAACGATTCATATTGTTCAGCATTTTATTTATTCTTTTCCCTAGAAATGAATTGAATGTGAAGGCCAACTCTGAAAATACCTGGTTGGCCGTTTCGTGTACTACATCCTTGTTACCTGTAAATGGTCTCTTTGAGAAACTCTAAGGGCAATAGGCAATATTTATACCCTTCCATTATGTACATCCAATCAGACAATAAAAAAAAGTATTCTTTTACCAAGTTCAGAGAAACTTGTTGATTGGAGCCGGGATTGCAGAATCCACTGCCAAAATACCGAGGGACAGCAAAGCAAGAATCAGTCTTAAGGGTGTCTATCGACATGCTGAGGGCTTGAACCTGGGTCATCATCATGGCAGCATTAGGTCTTTATTGGTAATGGCATTTTCTCATCGTTTGAAAGGGACAATTGTGCTTATTATGGCAAAGCCAAAACATTCTTACTACAAGTGTTATATAATAAGGAAGAACCGTGAGCATTGTGGTAAAACCATTCTTTTCAAAAATGTCGGGTTAAGCTCGGTATTCAAGTGAGTTGAGCCAGAGAAGAACTCAGGGAGTTCGGTTCTGGAAAGAAGGTAAGACGACACGAAGGGCATGGATCGCCATGGGAGTTCGAATTCAAGTTGAAAATGCATGAGCTCGTAATCAAGCTAGGAGCGATATGATTGAAGGCTCATTCGTGAGTTGAGTCGTCTAAACACCTAAGTGAAGAAGGAGCACATCTCGAGAATTTCTCATTCCACTCATCATTCGTCTTTGCATGATTGCCCTAATTCTTCAGGCCTAATCAACAACACAACACTATAATTCAAAGCATTGGTTCATGCGCAAGCACCTGTAATCTATATCACACAATTTCTAGAGGTGGAACTCGTTGATGAAGTACCTCAAAATATACCAGCCCAACTTGTGGAAGTAGTCACAACTTCTCAACCAAAAGTTGATGATCCGGTTCTTTCACTGCCTGCATTTGAAGAATCATCACAAATGGAGAAAATGGCGACAACATCTTTCTCACAACAAGAAGATCCAATTTCAGCAACACCCGAAGGTGATCCCCTTCAGCGTGATGAAGATCAATTCCCAACGAACACGAGAACCATGTACAATGAGGTACTTAGAGAGGTTCCCACCTGGCTACATGATACCCTGAAGAATTGAAAGAGGGTCATCAAGCCAATAGTGATAAACTTGGAAGCGATTGCGTAAATGTTAGAATCCATCACTCCAAAAAAGACCAAATACTACGCTAAGGTGTGTGTCAACGAATTCATAAATCACTTCGATGATTTTTCAACACCACTCGTTCACAATGGGGAAAAGGAGATGGATTTCCAAGACTCTGAAGTCTCACGAATTCTGCTCGGGAGATCAACACTTTGGGATGGTGACAAAGACAAAGGACATAACTCCAGGCAGTGAATTGCAATTTTGGCTATTGAAGATCTTCCCAATGGCGAAAGACCAGAAGCTGGATTCTGATAAACTAAGGTGGCGTAACGACTACGGTCTCGTGACAAATGAATAATTCACCATGGAAAGGTACTTTGAGCATGTGGAGAATTGTGAATATGAATACGAATGAAGACAAATCTTCTCACACCAGGATATTGCTCAGATAGAGGGGTGGATGAATTGCTCAAGTTTCAAACTCAGCACTCTTGTCATTTGGAGGATTGCAGAGCACAGTCAATGAGTTCATTCCCGTACGATCGGGATAGGCGGACTCTTGGCCCAATGGATAAGGCACTGATCTTAGGTGTCTTGATCTAGGTGGCACATTGCTGACTAGGATGTCTACGTGTGCATACAAGTCATTTAAGTGGGGTCCACATGTACCCATTTCTTTTATGACCCTTTAACTTAAGTGGTTTCTATTTTTAGTCACTTTTTAAAGGTTGGTTGAAAAAGTCAAAGTCACTTAAGTGCCCTATTTAATGTGCATTTAAAACCCTAACTACTTTGTAACCAACTTTTGGGTTATAAAAGGAAGTGAGGGGCTCATTTGTAAAGGGTGACTTTGAGAGAGGAGAAGAAGATACTTTTGTGCAAGCTTTGTTTCCAGAAGAAACTTTGTGTTCTTTGTGAAAAACATTTTGGAGTTAATAGAATAAGAACTTTGTGTCTCATTCATTGTCTCTTGTAGCATTTGGTGTTCTTATGTTCATTAGATGTTAGGTGTTTGAATCTTGCATGCGAATATTATCTTTGATCTTATTGTCAACATTAGTAATCAGTTGTTCTAGTTCACAGTGATCAAGCTCTGACTATCTACTTGCTCATGTGTGTTCCCTTTTGCATGTTCTTGTTTGGCTAACTCAAACTCCGTTTTATTTGTGTTGGTTATTCATCTTTTCTCTTCATGCAATATTAGGCTCTGTTTTTACCTAACTCTTGCATGTTCTTTCAGTCCATTCCATTCCACTCCTTTCTTTCATTTCATTCCATTTCCTTCATTCGCTTTTCTTCCATTGATGTTCCAAAACATTGAGGAGGGACTTCGTTCCCACACTGTTGCATGTCATTTGCATGCGTGCAAATCCATATGCTAACAATTGGGCACCTTATCCAGAGCACCAAGGTACTATGCTTTTCGTGTTAAGGGTGTTCTTCATGGACAAAGAATCATAGCCTTGATTGATAGTGGAGCTACTCACAATTTTATTGATGAGAGCTTAGTGACAAGGATGGGGTTGAAAGTAGAAGACTTTCAAGGATTTAATGTAACTGTGGCAAATGGGTATACCGTATACTCTTGCATGCACAAAGAAGATTCCCCAACTTGAGCTCACCTTGGGAAGGCACAAGGTATGTGATGATTTCTATGTCATTGGTATTGGTGAAACAAATATTGTTTTGGGTGTACAATGGCTGCAATCTTTGGGTGAGTTCACCCAAAATTATCAAACCATGGAACTGAAATTTAAGACTCAAGACAAGGAAGTCACTTTGCAAGGTTTGAGGAATGGATCTCCACAAGTTGTGACCGCCAAAAGCATGGAGAGATCTTTCAAAAGAGGGCAGATTGCATGGGCTGCACATTGTTTGGTAAGGGATACATCTTTTTTTCATCTCAGCCATCATATCATGTTGATATTCAGTCTATTTTGGATAAGCATAGTAAAGTATTTTCAGATTTACCTCACAGATTGCCTCCGGATAGAGGATTTCAGCATATTATTGAGTTGGAACCCGGTTCAACTCCAGTTATGTCTTCTCCTTACCGTCACCCAAGGGCTTTTAAGGAAGAAATTGAAAAGGTGATTAAGGAATTGTTAGACATGGGCCACATAAGACCAAGTTCTAGTCCTTTTGCTTCTTCAGTTGTTTTGGTGAAGAAGAAAGATGGGACTATGAGAATGTGTGTGGATTACAGGTTATTGAATAAGAAAACAATCAAGAACAAGTACCCAATACCAAGGATTGATGAGTTGCATGGGGCTATTTTCTTTTCAAAGATTGATCTAAGGTCAGGCTACCATCAAATTAAGGTAAGAGATGAAGATGTCCATAAGACAACTTTTAGATGTCACTTTGGTCATTTTGAATTTTTAGAGATGACTAATGCCCCTGCTACTTTTCAGTCATGCATGAATCATATCTTTAGGGAGCATTTGAGAAAGTTTGTGTTGGTATTTTTGATGATATCTTGGTGTATAACAAATCATGGGAAGAACATTTGATGCACTTGGATACGGTCCTAAGCATTTTGGAGCAGCAATCTCTTTTTGCAAAGTTATCTAAATGTGAGTTTGGCATGGAAGAAATTTTGTATCTAGGACATGTCATCAATGCAAGAGGGGTGCACGTAGATCAACAAAAGATTCAAGCTATCATAGATTGGCCTCCTCCCACCACATTGACTCAACTAAGGGGATTCTTGGGTCTTTGTAGCTATTACCGCAGATTTGTGAAAGGATTTTCACAACTTTCAGCCCCTTAACAAATTTGACAAAGCAAGGAGCTTTCGTTGGTCACCATCAGCCCAACAAGCATTTGATCACCTCAAAAAGGTAATGAGTTCATGCCTAGTACTCGTTGTCCCATATTTTTCAGTACCTTTTGTTGTTGAGTGTGATGCATTAGGGGATTGAATTGGAGTGCATGTTGGCTAGATTTTCGCATAGCTGAAAACCTAGCTACCATGAGATAAATCTCCCTCATTTACTTGGTGAGGCTCCCATGTCAGATTTGTCAATAAAAATATGCTAGTATCTATATGGCGTTTTACTTTAACTATTTAGCTCATGAACCATAGCTATATAGCTATACGCAAAAGTAAGCAGCTATTTAAAGAAAGGAAATATTTATAGAAGAAGGAAATAATAAAACACAGGGAAGAAATGGGGAAGATGTACAACCCAATCAATAAATAACAGAGTTGATTGCATGCACATAGAAGAAACCAATTGATATCAACACACAAAATTATAAGCAAAGGCAACTTCAGATCTAGATCTAAAATAATAAAAAGTTTATTAGAAGATCTAAGATAAAAAGATAGAAACAAAATGCACCGTGACACAGTTCTCTGAAATCTGCTCCTTTATATTCCTTTGCTTCAAGTGGCTATTAGGGGTTTCAGCACAAAGTCTGGAACACAAGAATGCTGCTTACAAATTCTGATCATTAACCCGAAGGTTCTTCTTCTACTTATAGAATGTAGAAGGGAAAGTACAAATGGGAAACTCAACTGAACTGAAACATAAACAAAAGGTAAAGATAACATCTGGCAATCATCCTCCTCTAATTCCTCTTTAAGTGACACAACTGTCACTTAACTAATAGAATTGTTCCACATAACTTAAAGTAATGGTTTCAAAACCAATAACTTTAAAGTTTTACAATTTCATCCGGAACGTGGAAAATAGAAGAAAAAGTAGGAGAAAGACACGCCAGTTGTAACATCTATATCTTCTTTTTGTTCTGATACTGAATATACTTGTCGAACATGTAATTCAACATCTTCCCATCTATCTTAGCCACAACTTCCTTTTCTATCTTGAACTGCAGCAAGCCTTCGTTCAATACCCTGATACATGCTTCCACATCCTCCAAGCTTGGCCCGAACTTTGCAATATCCGACTGCAGTGCCACCAGTCTGCTGATGGAATTCATCGTGAAAGGCTTAGTAGCTCCATCAATTCTCCCTGCACCATCAGAAGAGACCCTTCCAGGGAATTAGGCACTCTGCTAGGAATGATCCGTGTGTATGAAGTAACATTTCCGACCACTTCCTCATGAGTGAAAGCAATGATATTGTCTGGCAAAGACGATGCCATACTCTCAAGTGCCTGCATCCTCTGCAACATAATTCTGTAGATCTCCAAATGGAAAGATACTGCAAACTCCAGTTGCTTCCCCTTCTCAACTGATCCGTTAGGCACAATTTTTTCGCAACCAACACTTCTCCCGGAAGCTTATTGATTTCAGCCAAAGTACTCAGGTTACTCTCAGCAACTGTGTTCATATCTACTATGCTTGTCACCAGTTGCTTCAGCTGATCTGCTGCATCTTTCATAACCTTCAAGCGGGCTGGCACCTCTCCGAGTTGTACAGAAGCTTGACGAATAATCAGACTTTTCCATTCGTCGATAGCTTTCACCTGGTTGCTTGCATCTTCCATTTCCTACATCAGATGATCACTCACCTGCTTCTGTGCTGAAATGGGCTGAGTGGAAGATTTAACAACCTTGGCAATGATCTCGCACAACTGAGATACTTGCTTCTGAAGTTCAATTTTCTCCGTCTTTTCTCTGTCAAGCCTAAGGAATAGAGCATTTATGTTGGCTAGATTTTCTGCATAAGACAAAACCTAGCGCATCATGAGATAAATCTCCCTCATTTACCGGTGAGGCTCCGTGTTAGATTTGTCCATTTAAGTATGCTAATATCTAAATGGGGTTTAACTTTAACTACTCAGTTCATGAACCACAACTGAACAGTTCTGCAGCAAGTAAGCAATTGTTTTAAGAAAGGAAATACTTATAGAAGAAGGAAGTTATGTAATCACAGAGGAGAAATGGGGAAGATGTGCAACCCGATCAATAGATAGCAGAGTTGATTGCATGCACATAGAAGAAACCAATAGATATAAACACATAATTCTAAACAAAGGTAGCTCTAGATCTAGATATGAAATAACATAGTTTATTAAGAGATCTAAGATAAAAGCAAGAAACACAATACACTCGTGACACAAAGTTCTTCGAAATCACAGTATATTCCTTTGCTTTAAGTGGCTCTCAAGGGTTTCAAAGACAAAGTCTAGAACACAAGGTTCTTCTACTTACAAATTCTGATTATTAACCCGGAGGTTCTTCTCCTACTTATAGGATGTAGAAGGGAAAGTACAAGTCGGAAGCTTTTAGTTGAATTGACACATGTGGAAGTGGGAAAGGAAACAATTGGCAATCTCCCTCCTGGAATTCCTCTTTGCATGACATGTATGATTTGCAAATGAAAATAGAACCTTCTATTTTACACGTCTGCCACCTATCTCCAAGTAATTGACTTCTTCAAGTAATTGATTTTAAACCAATCACTTAAGTTATATAATTTAATTGATCTCTCAATTACTTTGTCGAGGAAAGAAGAAGGAAGAGGAAAGCTGCAGCAGTCTTGTCCTTTTTCATGTCTGCATGCAACTGATTCTTTTGCCTTTGATTCTCACCAAACTGGACCTAGGAGTAGCTAGATCTGGAAACAAGCTGGAATTGGAAACGGCTAGAATTGGGCGAGCTGGATCTGGAAACAACAAGCTGGATCTGGAAACAAGTTGGAATTGGAAATGGCTGGAATTTTGCCTTCGCCTTGTCTTCTCTTTTATCCTTGAAGATTTTGCAGTTCTTCTCCTGTACATGCACCAGTGCAGTGCTTGCCGTAAATAACTCATCATCTTTATTTTTAATTGCATATGAGCAATTAAAAATTATGGAAAGCACTCCGGGTGAATGCAAATTCAATGAAGGCTTCAACTGGAAGATGAGAGCACATGCACAAGATCTTGGAAGAAATTTTCCACGCACTGACTTCTTCACGGGCTGCATTCGAAACAAGAGGATGATGCCTATGTGCCCAAGCTTTTGCAATGAGATCTGGATCTGGATATGGATATGGATCTGCATCTGTATCTGCATCTCGGATACGGATTTGCACCTACATAACAAACTCGCAACTAGGATGTGGATGAAAAGCTGCAACTCGAATAATTCCACTGCTTTTAATCTGCACGCATGAGTGAAGTCTTTCCTGCTCTGGATCTGTCTATCAATTCAGCAAGAGGTTCTGAGCCTAGATCCGTGTCTCTAATATCTGCAAATTTAGAAGTGATGCATGACTCCGTTGTGCTTTCTTTTTCATCCTTCTTCGCCATGGCTTTTTCTATCTTAGTCTAACAATTTTTTTTTCTTATTTGACTGGAATTCTTCAAAACTAGTGCAGATCTGGATAATCCTTCAGATTCGGAGGAAATATTCAATGTATTGGACATTGATATAAGTTCCTTTTCTTTATAAAAGCACATGTATCTAACTCCTTGTTGGCTAGATTTTCTGCATAGCATCAAACCTAGGCAGTCATGAGATAAATCTCCCTCATTTAACCAGTGAGGCTCCCGTGTCGATTTGTCAAAAAATGTGTTATTATCTATCAGGGGTTTTACTTTAACCACTTAGTTCATGAACCATAACTAAGAAGTTCTGCAGCAAGTAAGCAGCTGTTCAAGAAAAGAAGTATTTTATAGAAGAAGAAAGTAAAGGAATTACAGAGAAGAAATGAGGAAGATGTGCATCCCAATTAGTAGATAGCAAAGCTAATTGCATGCACATAGAAGAAACTTAATAGATTTGAACACACAGAATTGTAAAGCAAAGGCAGCTCTAGATCCAGATCTACAATAACACAAAGTTTACTTAAAAGATCTAAAGATTTAAAAGCAAGAAACAGAGTATGCCGTGACACAAAGTTCTCCGGAAACCTGCTTCTTTGTATTCCTCTGCAACAAGTGGCTCTCAGGGGTTCAGCACAAAGTCTAGAACACAAGATTGCTTCTTACCAATTCTGATTGATCATTAACCCGAAGGTTCTTCCTCTACTTATAGAATGTAGAGGGGTAATTACAAGTTGGAAGCTTTAGTTGAACTGGCACATGTGGAAGTCGGAAAAGAAACAACTGGCAATCTCCCTCCTGGAATTCCTCTTTGCATGACATGTATGATTTGCAACTGAAAATAGAACCTTCTATTTTGCACGCCTGCCACCTATCTCCAAGTAGTAGTTGACTTCTTGAGTAATGGCTTTTAAACCAATCACTTAAGTTGTATAATTTAATTGATCACTCAATTACTTTGTCGAAGGAAAGAAGAAGGAAGAGGAAAGCTGACTTTGTTGGAGGAAAGAAGAAGGAAGAGGAAAGCTGACTTTGTCCTTTTTCATATCTGCATGCAGCTGATTCAAACTGGATCTGGAAGCAGCTGGAAGCTGGAATTGCAAGTAGTTGGAATTGGAAGCAAGCTGGAATTTTGCCTTCGCATTGTCTTCTCTTTTATCCTTGAAGCTTTTGCAGTTCTTCTGTTGTACATGCATCAGTGCAAGGTTGGCCGTAGATAACTCATCATCCTTATTTTTAATTGCATATGAGCAATTAAAAATTCTAGAAAGCACTCAGGGTGAATGAAAATTCAATGAAGGCTTCAACTGGAAGATGAGAACACATGCACAAGGTCTTGGAAGGAATTTCCCACGCACTGTTTTCTTCATGGGTTGCATTCGAAACAAGAGGATGAAGCCTTTGTGCTAGAAGCTTTTGCAACTATAAGATCTGGATCTGGATCTGCATATGGATTTGCATTTGCATCTGCATCTGGATATGGATCTGCACTGCGCATAAAAATTCGCAAGAATCGGGCTATGGATGGAAAAGCTGCAGCTCGAATAATTCCACTGCTTTTAATCTGCATGCATGAGTGAAGTTTCTCCTGCATGCATGAGTGAAGTCTTTCCTGCTCTGGATCTGTCTATCAATTTAGCAAGAGGTTCCGAGCCTAGATCCGTGTTTCCAATATCTGCAAATTTAGAAGTGATGCATGACTCCGTTGTGCTTTCTTTTTCATCTTTCTTCGCCATAGCTTTGTCTATCTTTGTCTGAATGTCTTTTTCTTCTTATTTGACTGGAATTCTTCAATACTGGTGCAGATCTGGACAATTCTTCAGATTTGGAGGATATATGCAATGTATTGGACATTGATAAAAGCTCCTTTTCCTTTGTAAAGCACCTGTAATGAATTCCTGAGCTCCTGTAACACCTGTGCAAACAATTATGTAGACAAAGATCAACCTCCTTCAAAGCATGCGCCAAATTTGGAAGCTTTTAGCCTTGTTTCCACCTTGCCTGAGCAAAATCCTTCCTTTAATGGGGGCGCACTTTTCCACTTGGCTGCAATTCTTGACCTGTGAATTAAATAATTCACCCATATGGCTGCCCATGCTTATATAACCTTCACAATTCTATAATTAATAATTGCCCTAACAATTAAAGGCAATTAATTAATTAAAAATCATGCTCTTCTCTTTTAAAAATAGCATGTTTAAGGACAGCCATCCAATAAATTAAATTAATCCAATTTAATCATCCACACTTCACTTCACTTAAGCTTCACAGTGTGCTTTGACCATAGCCACTGAAAATAGGAATTAATATAATCATTTAATACTTTAAAAAGTATTAATTCCTTCTCAAAAGGGGCTGCATTAAATAAATTAAATTTATTTAATTTTGGAATTCTATTTCCAATTGATTTATTCCCCTTTGCTTTTGTTGACTTTTCCACAAGCCTAGGTGCCAAAATTGGGTGAATAAATATTAACAAATATTTATTTAATGCATTATTATTCACCCAAGGTGGGTCGCACTTTTTTGCATAATAGAATTCTATTTTTAAGAATTTCTGACAATGGGATTTTTACCTGCAAAAAATAAGTGCAAACCAATAAAATCCCGTGATTTCACTTAAGTCACTTTTCTTTTATTTCACCATGGGAATTTTTACCTGTGCAAGGCAACAATAAATTCCCGCCTCGTAGCCTCTAACTTTCCCACTGCGCTTAAGTGAATTTTATATCACGGGAAAAGTACCTGCAGGCGTCGAGTGCAATAAATTCCCACCTGCTCTTGCTTCTATTTTTCCCACTGCAGCTTAAGTGAATTTTATAACATGGGAAAAAGTACCTGCTTTGGGCGGTATAAAATTTCATCATGCATGCGGCTTCTATTTTTCCCATCGCAGAGACTTAAATCCTTTGTTTTCCAAAAATGCGCCCATCCCAGCAGAGGCTTTTCTCGTGCATGACTTCGCTTTTTCCCAGTGATCCGGACCTCGATGGCGACTTTCTCCGGGCATAATGTGCGTATATGTTTTCCGCTTCCAGGCCAAAAATCGGGCTTACCTTACAAAGTAATTGTTCCAGAGAAATTTCACGTAAAAACAAAACGGACACCACAAAAACACGAAAAATTGCCAAAAGTTACAAATAAAGCCCAAAACTTAAAATAAGTTAAAACCCTTCCAAGCACATAGGAATAATAACATATTCGCTCATAATAGAGTTAAAACGGAGCGCAAATAGCCTCATACGGGGCTCAAAATAATTAAATACAAATTTCCATTGAGACAAATCCCGATGTGAGAATAAAACAATTTTGGGCATCTCTTATTTGGCGAAAAAGACTAATATGGCTCTTTGGGATTATCTTGACGCAATACAAGAACTTTCGTGCAATAAAAATACAAAACGACCCATTATTTTAAAAGTACGAAAATTTTTTTGGATAAGGTAGTCACAGATTTCGGGATGAAATTTGGGTGACACCACTCCTCCAATTAATTGAGACAAAGATGGCAACCGGAGCATGCACAAGAGTGAATTTTAATCACAAAAATCTGCATAATTCAAGCCTGCTGCCCCAAAATTTGACGCTTTTATTTGCATGCAAAACAAACATGAATTTTACCAACATCACCTGAGCACCTGTATCACTTCTACAAACAATTATGCAGACACAAATCAGCCTTCTTCAAAGCATGCGCCAAAATTGGAAGCTTTTAGCCTTGATTTCACCTTCTTTTGAGCAAAAATCCTCTTCAAATGGGGCGCACTTTTCCTCTGGGCTGCACTTCTTTACCTGTGAATTAATTAATTCATCCTTATGGCAGCCCATGCTTATATAACCCTCATAATTCTATAATTAATAATTGCCCTTCCTATTCCTGGCAATTAATTAATTAAAAATCATGTTTTTCTCTTTAACTGGTGTGCTAAAATTGCATGTTTAAGGACAGCCATCCAATAAATTAAATTTAATCAATTTAATCATCCACTCTTCACTCCACTTAAGCTTCACAGTGTGCTTTAACCTTAGCCACTGAAAATAGGAATTAATATAATCATTTAATACTTTAAAAAGTATTATTTCCTTCTCAAAAGGGGCTGCATTAAATAAATTAAATTTATTTAATTTTGGAATTCTATTTTTAAATTCCTTTTGTCCACTTCCCTTTGTTGACTTTTCCATCAATCAATCGGGCGCCTAAATTGGGTGAATAAATATTAACAAATATTTATTTAATGCATTATTATTCACCCAATGTGGATCGCACTTTTTGACATAAAGAATTCTATTTTTAAGAATCACATGACAATGGGATTTTTTACCCTGCAAGGCAGCCCCGGAAATCCCATGATTCACTTAAGTAATTTGAATTTGACAATGGGATTATTTACCCTACATGGCAGGCAATAAAATCCCATGATTTCATTTAAGTCACTTTTCTTTTATTTCACCATGGGAATTTTTATCCTGCAAGGTAGGCAATAAATTCCCGCTTGCTTGCTGCCTCTAATTTTCCCACTACAACTTAAATGACTTTCCTATCATGAGAAAAAGCACCTGCAATGCAGAATATAAAATCCCACCTACCTCCTGCTTTCATGTTTCCCATGATCCACTTAAATCCTTTGTTTTCCAAAAATGCGCTCAATCCCATTGAGGGGCTTTTTAGTGCGTGACTTACCTTTTCCAATGAACCGAATCTCCGATGGCGACTTCCTTCAGTACAATGTGTGTATGTGATCTCTGAAATACTACGAGCCAAGAATCGGACTAACTTGGCAAAGGAATTGATCTAGAAAAATTTCACGAAAACGAAACAGAAAACACAAAAACACGAAAAATACCAAAAGTCACAAATAAAGCCCAAAACTTATTTTTAGTTAAAACCCTTCTAGTATATAGGAATAATGATATGTTCGATCACAACAGGGTTAAAACGGAGCGCAAATTGCCTCAAACGGGCTCAAAATAATTAAATACAAATTTCCCTTCAGACAAATCCTGACATGACTGAGAATATAACAATTTTGAGCATCCGGGTATTTGGCGAAAATGGCTAATATGGCTCTTTGGGAATATCTTGACGCAATACAAGAACTTTCGATGATAAAAACACAAAACGATCCATTATTTTAAAAGTACAATTTTTTTCGGATAGGGTAGTCAAGATTTCAGGATGAAAATTGGGTACACCCATAAGTTGCTCCGTCTCACATCTTTTTCTCTTGTCGAAATGACAAGGAAAATATGAGATCCCAAAGATCTCTGGTTTCGTATCTTGTCTTTTGGGCACGGGGTCGACAAACAAACAAAACACAAAAACAAAAACAAAACAAGGGAAAAACAAAAAGTTTTATTTATGTACATACAGTTTTACCACCGCTTCTCTTATGCGGAATAGCTTCAAGTGTTGCCTATTGAAAGGAAACGACAATTCAACTCCATCCCGTAGGTAAGGAAGAAAGTGTCCATTCCGTTAGCCCTCTTGTTCATGAAGGGCCCTTTCCAAAGTGAATCAGATTTGTCGTGCATTTCTTCTTGTTCATGTCTCTTGTGTCCAAACCAGAGTACCCAATCTCCGGTCTCGAACTTCCTTTCTCTCATAGCCTCTTTGTCAAACACTCAAAAGTCTTTATTGACTTCATTTGGTCGTGGTTCATCTTTTCTTCTCTTTGTGGTGGATAAGTCTGCATCAACTTGCTCCGTTCCCATATTTATTTGCTGCATTTCTGAGGAAGAACTATCACTATATTCTTTGTTCTTCTTCAGGTACCGATCATGCTTGTTGAAAGTCTCCACTAAGGAAACTAAACCCTTGGGAATTTTGTTACCTTTTGGTGGGATCATTCCACTATTGTCATCATAACCTGGATCAGCTTTTCCTTTGACTGTTTGTCGTGGTGGTGATTCACTCCCTTCAACATGTAGACATGCAGATGTTTGTTCAACGACTTTGGGGCTGTTGGCTAGATTTTCTCGCATAGCATCAAACCTAGGCAGTCATGAGATAAATCTCCCTCATTTAACCGGTGAGGCTCCCGTGTCGATTTGTCAATAAAAATGTGTTATTATCTATCGTGGTTTTACTTTAACCACTTAGTTCATGAACCATAACTAAGAAGTTCTCGCAGCAAAGTAAGCAAATCGTTTAAGAAAGGAAAGTTATAGAAAAAGAAGTAAAGGAAATACAGAGAAGAATGGGGAAGATGTGCATCCCAATTAGTAGATAAAGCAGAGCTAATACATGCACATAGAAGAAACTTAATAGATATGAACACACAAAATTATAAAACAAAGGCAGCTCTAGATCTAGATCTAAAATAACACAAAGTTTATCAAGAGATCTAAGATTCAAAGCAAGAAACACAGTACACCGTGACACAAAGTTCTCCGGAAACTTGCTCCCTTGTATTCCTTTGCTCCAAGTTGCTCTCAGGAGTTCAGCACAAAGTCTAGAACTCAAGATTGCTGCTTACAAATTCTGATCGATCCTTAACCCGAGGTTCTTCTCCTACTTATAGAATGTAGGAGGGAAAGTACAAATAGAAGACTCAAACTGAACTAAAGCATGAACAACAAGTAAAGATGACATTTGGCAATCATCCTCAACTAACTTCTTCTTAAGTGACACATGTATCACTTAACTAATAGAATGGTTCCACATGACTTCAAGTAATGGTTGTAAAACCAATAACTTAGAAGTTTTACAATTTCATCCGGGAACATAGAAAAATAAAAGTAATGCCAGTCATGCCACCGTAATCATTTATGTCTTCTTCTTGTTCTATATCGGATATACTTGTCGAACATGTAATTCAAAGATCTTTCCATCTGTTTTAGCCATCGCTTCTTTCTCTGTCCCGAATTGCAAAGAACCCTTCATTCAACACTTTGCTGCACGCCCCACCTCTTCCAAACTCGGCCCAAACCTCGCAATGTCTCGCTCACAGCGCCACCACCATCTGATAGAATTCATCGTGAAAGGCTTGGTAGCTTTATCAATTCTCTTTTGTACCATCAGAAGAGAACCTTCCAGGGAATTAGGCACTTCGTTAGAAACGATCCGCACGTATGAAGTAACACCTCCATCCACTCTTTCCTCAGTGAAAGAAATGATACTGTCTGGTAAATCTGATGTTCTACTCTCAAGTGCCTGCATCCTCTTCAGCAAAACTCTGCAGATTTCCAAGCGGAAAGATACTGCAAACTCTAGCTGCTTCCCCTTCTCGACTGATCCGTCTGGTACAATCTGTTCCGCAATCAATACATCTCTCGGCAGCTTGTTGATCTCGGCCAAAATACTCAGGTTACTCTCTGCAACTGTATTCATGCCTTCTATGCTTTCCATCAGTTGCTTTAGTTGATTCTTGCATCGCTTCATAACCTTTAGGCGGGTGGCACTTCCCAAGTCAGAAGAAGCTTGACGAATAATCAGATCCTTCCATTCGTCAATAGCCTTTACTTGATTGCTTGCGTCCTCCATTTCCTGCATAAGATGATCACTCACCTGCTCTGAAATGGGCTGAATGGAAGGTTTAGCAACCTTGGCTATGATCTCACATAATTGAGATACTTGCTTCTGCAGCTCTTCTTTCTCCGCCTTTTCACTGTCAAGCCTAAGGAATAAAGCATCTATCAATGTCTCGCATGTCCTGCTTCAATCCTTCAATGTGGTGGCTTGACCGAGTGGTACTTTGGTCACTGTCACATCTTCCGCCGTGAGCTCCTCCTCTATCTTTCCTTCTGCCGGAATTGATATCTCAGCAAACTTCTCTCCCGAATTCTCAATGATCAACCTAGAAGTTGCTTTAGCAACTTTAGGCCTTCTGTCTCTTCTGCTCAGATCTCTAGAGTAGCTGCAAGTCGTGCTCCTCTAAGTTCATCTCCATTCTCGCTTCGGAACCAACTCAAAAAGCCAACCATTCTGAGAAATTACTTCTCGGAGAGTGAGAAGTCGCTGAGTGCACTACCATCTCCCGCTCTGCATCCTCTCCGTCAGAAAGTGCCACAGTGTTATGGCTGCCATCCTTTGAATCATCCAAGGACAAAGCTCTTTCAAACTCTGCCATCTACAGCTTCAACATCTCCTCTGGAACGGGTGATGAACGAAGTGGCTAAGGAGAGAAGATGAACGCGTTGCGGATTCAATGAAGGCATGGAAACGCGTCCGCCGCCGCGGTGCAATAGTTGGTGAAGTACTGGGTACTGGAGAAGCCGGAGTCAAAGCTATGGTCGTAGAAGTGATCTTCTCTTTCTCTTGAGATCTTCTATGTACTTTCAACTTCTCGACCTTCTCCGCTTTCTCTTTCATGCTTTCGCTTGGGAATCTCCCGTGCCGGTTGCCCGTGATTTGATTCATCAATGCTTCATCAAGGCAATATCCCTTCACAAGAACTGGGCTTTGAAGTATTCACCAACAAAGCTCTCGACCTTTCTTCAATTGTGTTGCAGCCTCCCATGTTATTCTGCAGTATGGCTTTATCTCCTCCCATTTGATGGTAAGTGTCAAGTACCACATTCCCATCATCTTTAAGATCCGCAGGTATCCGTGCTAGTCCAAAGTCGAACACTTGCTTTGCTGATAGCCTGCTGAAATCTCTCTTTCTAACCTCATACTCACTTCCGCACTTCATCCAGAAATCTTCTAACGAAGGCACATGTGCGTACTCTTGGGAGATTGTCTTCCTGGCTACTCCAAATGGATCGAAGTTCAGCCGCAGGGAAGAACTCTTGCTCATACTCGGATAACATTTGCGCTTCCATCCCTCGAGCTCTGTGAATGCTAATGCAGCTGTAATATCCCACAGTGATTGGGAAGAAGCCCGTAGACTTGTGCCGCTTTGACTGAAGGTCGTGTAACTCCACAAGTTGCCTGCTCAGCTCCATGGCGATCAATCTATCATTCGGATACCTGGGCATCTTTATTGGTTCTCCAGAAAAGCCCGTAACCCTGAGGTATGTGAAATCTGCAAATTGAATGAATAGACTTCCAATCTTGGACACGGCTTCCCACGCTTCCTTGCTTACCCTGTTGGCCTTCAAGTCTTTGTCTAGCCTGCAGATGAAATCATAGAAGAAGTCATCGTTGATCACTTTGAAGTCTTTCTCGCCTATAGGTGCAGTAAGCTGCGGGTAGCACTCGAAAATGGGGTCCTTGGAAAGAACACCACATCTATCCAGCTTGGAAAAGACACCTTGTGAAGCTGCAACATACACCAAGTATGAAGTCATCTTGAAGCTGAAAGTACGCTTCACGTTCCGAAGTTGCTCACCGATGTTGCTGCTAATAATTTTCGACTAATTGATTATAGAATTAACCTTGTTGATTTCAATGGTCCTGATGAAAGCATACATCCATGTACGGAAAGTGTAGGCATTCGCTTCGCCATTCATCCTGCATAGCAATTTGATGACATCATCTACCTCTTGCACCAAATTGGACCGTGGAAGAGTTCTCGGGAACTTTGAAGGGGATCTAGGCTTCTTCATGAACCGGCTATTCATGATGCTCACACAATCAGCTCTATGCTTCTCCCACCTACTGTCAGCATCCTGAATGCTAATAGAAGTCACCACCTTTCGTACTGGAATCTTCAAACAATAATTGATGAACTCTGCGTCCAAACGAATTATTGTCTTTCCCGAAGCATCACGCACTGATCTGGATGAAGGATGATAAGATCTAGCGCACTCCATCACGAACTCTGGCAATTGGGCTGTACATGGAAAAGCTGCAGCTCGGATAATTCCACTACTTTTGACCGCACGCATGAGTGAAGTCTTTCCCGCTCTAGATCTATCAATCAAATCGGCAAGAGGTTCCGGGCCTAGATCTGTGTCTCCTATGTCTGCAAGTTTGGAAGCAATGCATGACTCCATCGTGCTTTCTTTTTCATCTCCCTTCGCCATGGCTTTGTCTATCTTCGTCTGAATAATTCTTTTTCTCCTTACTTGGCCGGATTTCTTCAATACTGGTGCAGATCTGGACAATTCTTCAGATTCGGAGGATATTTGCAATGTATTGGACATTGATAAAAACTCTTTTTCTTTTGTAAAGCACCTGTAATGAATTCCTGCAATTTATTCAGACAAAAATGGCCACCGGAGCATGAATAGTGAATTTAAATTATAAAAATCTGCACTTTTCAAGCCTGCTGCCCCAAAAATTGGTGTTTAATTTGCACATAAAGAGAGCATGAATCCTTTCAATCAACACCTGAGCTCCTGTAACACCTGTGGAAACAACTATGCAGACAAAGATCAACCTCCTCCAAAGCATGCGCCAAATCTGGAAGCTTTTAGCCTTGTTAGCACTTTGTCTGAACAAAATCCTTCCTTTAATGGGGGCGCACTTTTCCACTTGGCTGCAATTCTTCACCTGTGATTTGAATAATTCACCCATATGGCTGCCCATGCTTATATAACCTTCACAATTCTATAATTAATAATTGCCCTAACAATTAAAGGCAATTAATTAATTAAAAATCATGCTTTTCTCTTTTAAAAATAGCATGTTTAAGGACAGCCATCCAATAAATTAAATTAATCCAATTTAATCCTTCACACATCACTTCACTTAAGCTTCACAGTGTGCTTTGACCATAGCCACTGAAAATAGAAATTAATTTAATGTTTTAATGCTTTAAAAAACATTAAATAATACCCAAATGGGGCGCACTTTTTGAGAGGAAGGGGGCAGCCACTAAATAAATTAAATTTAATAAATTTAATTCCTTTCTTTTATTCCAACTTTGACTTGTTGACCTCCTCCAAGCTTGGGCGCACTTTTTGAGAGGAAAGATTAATTAAAATAATCAATTTAATCCTTCCATCATCACTTCAAAGGGGGCGCACTTTTTTGCACATGTAATTCTATTTTTAAGAATTTTTCAACAATGGGATTCTTTACCCTGCAAGGCAGGCACCAAAATCCCGTGATCCACTTAAGTGATTTGACTTTGACAATGGGATTATTTACCCTGCAAGGCAGGCACTAAAATCCCATGATTTCACTTAAGTCACTTTCCTTTTATTATATCATGGGAATTTTTACCCTGCAAGGCAGGCAATAAATTCCCACCTGCCTGCAGCCTCTATTTTTCCCACTGCAGCTTAAGTGACTTTTATAACACGGGAAAAAGTACCCTGCTAGGCAGGTATAAAATTCCCACCCTGCCTGCGGCTTATATTTTTCCCATCGCAGCTTAAATCCTTTGTTTTCCAAAAATGCGCCCATCCCCGCAGGGGCTTTTCCGCGCACGACTTCGCTTTTTCCCAGTGATCCGACTCTCGATGACGACTTCCTCCGGGCATAATGTGCGTATATGTTTTCCAGCTGCTCCAGGCCAAAAATCGGGCTTACCCGGCAAAGGAATTGCTCCAGAGAAATTTCACAGAAAACGAAACGGGACACCACAAAAACACGAAAAATTGCCAAAAGTTGCAAATAAAGCCCAAAACTTAAAATAAGTTAAAACCCTTCTGGCACATAGGAATAATAACATATTTGCTCATAATAGAGTTAAAACAGAGCGCAAATAGCCTCATACGGGGCTCAAAATAATTAAATACAAATTTCTCACAGACAAATCCCGACGACAGAATAAAACAATTTTGGGCATCTGGGTATTTGGCGAAAAAGGCTAATATGGCTCTTTGGGATTATCTTGACACAATACAGGAACTTTCAAGCAATAAAAACACAAAACGACCCATTATTTTAAAAGTACGAAAAAATTTCGGATAGGGTAGTCGCAGATTTCAGGGTGAAATCTGAGTGACACCAGTTGAAGGTAGACCATCTCCACTTTATAGTTTCCTTGTCTCAATATGGACAATGGTCTATCCGGATTTAATAGTGCAGCCGTGATTGCCAAAGAATCTGCGCCTTTGGAGTTCGATTGGTTGGAATGAAGTTGATAGAGAAGGTTGCGAAATCCAATGTGGCGGAAAGCACTTTATCTCTCGTAATGCTCCGCTTATCTCTTTTGACTTGACTTTGCCCTCGAACCTCGCTTTACTAGAAGTTCAACATCTCCTTGGGCTTTGAGGAGTTTTACTCCTTTCTTTTTAGCTTGTTCCATTCCTAACAAAGAAGGCTTTGTACTCGCCGTATTATGGGTGTTCTCAAACATCAACTTGTGGGAGTATAGAAATACCTCATAATCTGGAGATATTAGTAGAGCACCGACTCCCGATCCAAAAGAACAACAGTGCCTTTAAATTCACGAGTCCAAACTTTTTCTTCTTTCTTTGGCTCGACTCGGTCAAAGTTACGCTCAAAATGTCTTTATCCGTTTCCAAGAAATAGACCCCATGGTCGATTCTCGAAAAGAATCTCGAGATCTAGGATCCTCGATTTTGTAAATCCGTGTACTGGACATCTTTTCCGGCCGCACTTATGGTTAAGCCCTTTGATAGGAATATGCGCATAGGACCAATCCATCTTTACTTATCCTCCCGGCTCTTTGCGAGTTTTTCTACTCAATAGCATGCCATAAGAGACTAGGATGTTTGCTACAAGGATAGTCATTTTCAGTCTTTTGTTCTGGGAAAGAAGCAAGTATTGCTGCTCGCGCATCTTTGATTTTCCCCACAAGAGGAACTTGTCTTTCCATTGAATAGCATCTTCCGATGGTTTTTGTCAATGTGAGACCCAAGGCATCAGCAACTTTGGCAGGCATGACATTGTCAGAAGCTCCAGAGTCGAGAATGCAATTGCTCAATTTGTATCCGTTGATAAGCAAAGATACATAAAATGGCTCGATCCTTTCTGATGTATCAGGAGAAGAAGTGGAAGGAGAAGAACTTGCATGCAGCCGCATTATTTGAAGGAGTAATCTTTGGGCTTAGGCAAAAGGCCTTTTGATGTATTGGATTGTCTGGTGATTGTACATATTTGACTAGCCTATTTAATCGCTCAGGGAAAAGCTCTGTGTATTCGGCTTCCGACATTTGAACTTTAGTTTTTTTGGCATGATCAATAATGTCAAAAGAAGAAATACATTCGAGATACTCCGAGCCGCTTTACGTGGTTGAGATGAAGAACTCGCATTCTTATCTCTAGGAGCTAAAAAAGAAGGCAAAGGGATGCCTCTTCTTTGCTCATCTATTAATGCTTCAACTTGGCGAGTTTGTGATCTTGTAGGTACTGCATATGTATGACCATGATCATCTTCATGAAGTTTGTCATCGTCATGTTCAAATTTGTAGTTCGAGATAATTAATGTTGGAGTCGCCAGCAGGTCCTATAAAATCATCATCCTCGAGCTGATCAGCGTCAGCTTCCTGGTCTTCTTCATTCATCTCCACATTGTTTCTGGAGCAGCTTCAATTGCTAATCTTTGGGAACCAGCAATTGGTTCTGGTTGTTGATGTTGTTGAAATTCGAAAGCGAGCGATGTGTTGCCTTGATCCATTTGAGCCATTTGTTTCTTCATCTGCGACATCTCATTTGCTAACTTTTGCAGTAGTGAATCGGAAGTAGTAGCAGAGGATGAACTTTCAGCTCTAGACGTGTTGCCCTTTATCTTTCCAACCATGATGAGGTCGTCTTCAATTTCAACCGCCATGTTTTGAGCTGCTAACAAGTCAGCAAGACGTGCTCTTTGCAGTTGATAGCTTACTTCAGGAAGTAAAGCATTGATGAAGAATACCTTTTGATTCTCATCATTCAGAGAAGCAGAAGTTGAAATTTTGTACAGTAATCTTTGAAATTTTGCAATTAAATCCCGCATGTGCTCATGTGGCTCCTTCAACTGAGTGAGTTGAGTAATCAATGTACTGGAATCTTCGGCTGCCTTGAATCTTTTCAAGAATGCATCTCGCATAGTGGCCCAGTTGGTTATGGTGCCAGGAGCTAGCTAGTAGAACCATTCTCCAACCAAGTCATGCGAGAGTCTCATGAAAAGTTTGACAGACACATCTTCATGTTCGATTTGTAAGAACTCCACAGGATATAAAAACGCAGCCAAGTGATCATCTCGATTCTCGCTTTCCGTCTCCAAAGAATTTTGGAAAGTTCTTTCTTGTCCCTTTAGGTAGATCATGCATAGGAGTCAGATTCAGTGGCCCAAAAGTTGCTCCCCATGGAACATGTACTAACTGATTCTGCATGTTGACTGGGGCACGTCTTCTCCTTGTGTAGACTTGATGGATAATTCCAGCAGCCGGAATGTGCCAAAGGGGATCCAGATCTGGATGCATTTGCACTCGTCTTCCTGGTGAAAGACTGGATCTGCGGCTTCTAACTTGAGGAGGATGATTGAAATTGAATTGCTCCTGCAATCGGTAGAAATGATCAGTCCTTCCTTGCGCCTTCACAGATTAGGTGAATGGACGTTCAGCCAAGTTGAGAGTAAAATGGGAAAACACTCAGATCTGCAACAGATAAGCCTTGATCTGCAAAAAGAGTTGTTCCCCAGTGGAGTCGCCAAAAACTGTTGGCTAGATTTTCTCGCATAAGCACAAAATCTAGGCAGTCATGAGATACTTGCATGACATGCATGATTTCAGAATCAAAATAGAACCTGCTATTTTGCATGTCCGCCACCTATCTCCAAGTAATTGAATTTTTCAAGTAATGGCTTTTAAACCAATCACTTAAGTTGTATAATTTAATTGATCGCTCAATTACTTTGTCGGAGGAAAGAAGAAGGAAGAGAAAAGTTGCAGTCTTGTCCTTTTTCATGTCTCGTACGCACTGATTCTTTTGCCTTTAATTCTCACCAAACCGGACACAGGAGTACTGGATCGGAAACAAGCCGGAATTGGAAACACTGGAATTAGAAGCGAAATGGATTAGAAGCAAGCTGGATCTGGAAACAACAAGCAAGTTGGATTTGGAAACAAGTTGGAATTGAAACGGCCGGAATTTTGCCTTCGCCTTGTCTTCTCGCTTTTATCCTTGAAGATTTTGCAGTTCTTCTCTTGTACATGCACCGGTCAAAAGGTTGCCGTAAATAACTCATCATCTTTATTTTTAATTGCTTATGAGCAACTAAAAATTCTTTGAAAGCAATCCGGTGAATGCAAATTCAATGAAGGCTTAATGGAAGATGGGAGCACATGCACGGATCTTGGAAGAAATTTTCCACTCACCGACTTCTTCACGGGCTGCATTCAAAACAAGAGGATGATGTCTTTGTGCGCTGAAGCTTTTACAACTATGAGATCTGGATCTGGATATGGATCTCGCATCTGCATCTGGATACGGATCTGCACTATATAACAAACTCGCAACCGGGTTGTGGATGAAAAAGCAACTCAAATAATTCCACTTGCTTTTAATCTGCACGCATGAGTGAAGTCTTTCCTACATGCATGAGTGAAGTCTTTCACCGCTCTGGATCTGTCTATCAATCCAGAGAGTTACGAGCCTAGATCCGTGTCTCCAATATCTGCAAATTTAGAAGTGATGCATGACTCCGTTGTGCTTTCTTTTTCATCCTTCTTCGCCATGGCTTTGTCTATTTTTATCTCGAACAATTCTTTTTCTTCTTATTTGACCGGGAATTCTTGAAAACTAGTGCAGATCTGGATAATCCTTCGATTCGGAGGAAAGACAAAGATGGCAACCAGAGCATGCACAGTGAATTTTAATCACAAAAATCTGCATAATTCAAGCTGCTTCCCCAAAATTTGATGTTTCATTTGCATGCAAAGCAAGCATGAATTTTACCAACGTCACTGAGCACTGTATCACTTTTACAAATAATTATGCAAACACCAATCAGCCTTCATCAAAGCATGCGCCAAAATTGTAAGCTTTTAGCCTTGATTTCACCTTCTTTTGAGCAAAAATCCTCTTCAAATGGGGCACACTTTTTCTCTAGGCTGCACTTCTTTACCTGTGAATTAATTAATTCATCCTTATGGCAGCCCATGCTTATATAACCCTCATAATTCTATAATTAATAATTGCCCTTCCTATTCCTAGCAATTAATTAATTAAAAATCATGCTTTTCTCTTTAACTGGTGTGCTAAAATTACATGTTTAAGGACAGCCATCCAATAAATTAAATTTAATCAATTTCATGCACTCTTCACTCCACTTAAGCTTCACAGTGTGCTTTAACCTTAGCCACTGAAAATAAGAATTAATATAATCATTTAATACTTTAAAAAGTATTATTTCCTTCTCAAAAGGGGCTGCATTAAATAAATTAAATTTATTTAATTTTGGAATTCTATTTTTAAATTCCTTTTGTCCACTTCCCTTTGTTGACTTTTCTATAAGCTTCAAGCGCCAAAATTGGGTGAATAAATATTAACAAATATTTATTTAATGCATTATTATTCACCCAAGGTGGGTCGCACTTTTTGACATAAAGAATTCTATTTTTAAGAATCACATGACAATGAGATTATTTACCCTGCATGGCAGGCAATAAAATCCCATGATTTCACTTAAGTCACTTTTCTTTTATTTCACCATGGGAATTTTTATCCTGCAAGGCGCATAATAAATTCCCTCCGGCCTGCTTGCCTCTAATTTTCCCACTGCAACTTAAGTGACTTTTCTATCATGGGAAAAAGTACCCTGCAAGGCAGACAATAAAATCCCACCTTCCTGCTGCTTCTATGTTTCCCATGATCCACTTAAATCCTTTGTTTTCCAAAAATGCGCCCAACCCCACAGGGGCTTTTTAGTGCAAGACTTCGCCTTTTCCCAGTGAACCAGACCTCTGATGGCGACTTCCTTCTGGTACAATGTGCGTATGTGATCTCCAAATACTACAGGCGAAGAATCGAGCTAACCCAGCAAAGGAATTGATCTATAGAAATTTCACAGAAAATGAAATGGGAAACACAAAAATACGAAAAAATGCCAAAAGTCACAAATAAAGCCCAAAACTTATTTTTAGTTAAAACCCTTCTGTATATAGGAATAATGATATGTTCGATCACAACAGTTTTAAAACGGAGCGCAAATTCCCTCAAACGGGGCTCAAAATAATTAAATACAAATTTCCCACGCATAAATGCCGACGGCATGTAATATAACAATTTTGAGCATCTAGGTATTTGACGAAATGGCTAGTATGGCTCTGTGGGAATATCTTGACGCAATACAAGAACTTTCGACATATAAAAACACAAATCGACCAATTATTTTAAAAGTATGAAATTTTTTCGGATAGGGTAGTCAAGATTTCGGGATGAAAACTTGTACACCAATCTATCAATGTCTGTGTATCTTGCTTCAATCCTTCTGTGGTGGCTTGACCTATGGGTACTCTGGTTACTATTATGTCTTCTGCCGTGAGCTCATCCTCTTTCTTCCCTTCCACTGGAACTGACATCTCAACGCAAACTTCGCCCGACTCCTCGATGATCAACCTTGAAGTTACCTTAGCAACTTTAGGTTTTCTATCTTTTCCGCCTAGACTCAGGAGCAACTGCAAGTCGTGTTCCTCCAAGTTCATTTCCACTCTAGCTTCTGGAACCAACTATGAAGTCAACCATTCTGAGAAATTACTTCTCGGAGAATGAGAAGTTGTTGAGTGTACTACTATCTCCCGCTCTGATTCCTCTCCATCAGAAACCGCTACAGTGTTGTGGCTGCCATCCTCTGAATCATCCAAAGACAAAGCTCTTTCAAACTCTGCCATCTGCAGCTTCAACGTTTCTTCAGGAACAGGTGCTGAACGGAGTGGCTGAGGAGAGAAGATGAATGTTGCCGGATTCAGTGGAGGAATGGCAGTGTCATGCTGAGGTGCAACAGTCGGTGAAGTATTGGATGCTGGAGAAGCCGGAACTAATGTCATAGCCGTGGAAGTGATCTTCTCCTTTGATTGAGACCTTCTGTGCACTTTCATCTTCTCGGGCCTTCTGCTGCTTTCTCCTCTCATGCTTCCTCTTGAGGGAATCTCTGTGCCGAAGTTTCCCGTGACTTGATTCATCAATGCTTCATCAAGGCAAGATATCCCTTCGTCAAGACGAGTTTGAAGCATTCACCGAACGGCGAGACCTTTCCTTAATCATATGGCAGCCCCCTACGTTCTCCTGAAGTACAGCTCTATCTCCTCCCATTTGATGGTATGTGTCAAGTAACACAGGTCCATCATCTTTAAGATCCGCAAGTATCCATGCTAATCCAAAGTCCAACACTTGCCGTCTTGATAGCCCGCTGAAATGTTTCTTTCGACCTCGTACTCACTTTTGCACTTCATCCAGAAATCTTCTAATGAAGGCACATGTGCGTACTCTTGGGAGATCGTCTTCTGGCTACTCCAAATGGATCGAAGTTCAGCCGTGCTGGGAAGAACTCTTGCTCGTACTCAGAGAACATTTCCGCTTCCAATCCTCGGGCTTTATGAATGCTCTGACAGCTATAATGTCCTACAGTGATCGGGAAGAAGCCCGTAGACTTGTGCCGTTTCGACTAAAGGTCATGCATCTCCACAAGTTGTCTGCTTAGCTTCATGGTGACCAATCTATCATTCAAATATCTAGGCAGCTTAACCGAGTTCTCCAGAAAATCTGGTGACTATGAGGTATGTGAAATCTGCAAACTGAATGAAGAGACTGCCAATTCTGACACAACTTCCCACGCTTCCTTGCTCACCCTGTTGGCCTTTAGGTCCCTGTCTAGCCTGCAAATGAATTCGTAGAAGAATCCATCATTGACCACTTTGAAATCTTTCTGCAGCTTGTGCAAAGTAAGCTGTGGGTAGCACTCGAAAATGGGGTCCTTGGAAAGAACACCACATCTATCCAGCTTGGAGAAGATGCCTTGTGAGGCTGCTGTGTATACCAAATAGGAAGTCATTTTGAAGCTGAAAGTATGCTTCACGTTCGGAGTTGCTCACCAATGTTGTCGCTAATGATTTCCGACCAATTGATTATTGAATCCACTTTGTTGATTTCAATGGTCCTGATGAAAGCATACATCCATGTGCGGAAGGTGTGAGCGTTTGCTTCGCCATTTATCTTACATAACAATTTGGCAATATCATCTACCTCTTGTACCAGATTGGACCGCGGAAGAGTTCTTGGGAACTTGGAAGGAGATCTGGGCTTCTTCATGTATCTGCTGTTCATTATGTTCACGTAGTCAACTCTATGCTTCTCCCACTTCTTTGCTGACATTTTGTATGCTAATAGAAGTCACCACCTTTCATGCCGGAATCTTCAAACAATAATTGATGAACTGTGCGTCCAACCAGATTATTGTTTTCCCCGTAGCATCTCGGACTGATCTGGATGATGGATGGTAAGACCTAGCACACTCCATAACGAACTTTGGCAACTGGGCTGTGTATGGAAATGCTGCAGCTTGAATAATTCCACTACTTTTAACTGCACGCATGAGGGAAGTCTTTCCTGCTCTGGATCTGTCAATCAATTCGGAAAGAGGTTCCAGACCTAGATCTATGTCTCCAATGTCTGCAAATTTAGAAGTGATGCATGACTCCGTTGTGCTCTCTTTTTCATCCCTCTTTGCCATGGTTGTGTCTATCTTTGTCTGAACAATTCTTTTTCTCCTTATTTGGCCGAATTCTTCAAAACTGGTGCAGATCTGGATAATTCTTCAGATTCAGAGGATATGTTCAATGTATTGGACATTGATTTAAGCTCCTTTTCTCTTATAAAAGCATCTGTAATGAATTCTTGCAATTAATTCAAACAAAGATGGCAACCGGAACATGAACAAGTGGATTTTAATCATAAAAATCTGCATAATTCAAGCTGCTGCCCCAAAATTTGATGTTTTATTTGCATGCAAAGCAAGCATGAATTTTACCAACTTCACTTGAGCACCTGTATCACTTATGCAAACAATTATCCAAACATAAATCAACCTATGCGCCAAATTGGAAGCTTCCAACATTAATTACACCTTCTTCTGAGCAAAATTCCTCTCCAAATGGGGCGCACTTTTTGTCTGGGCTGCACTTCTCTGCTTTTGAATTAATTAATTCATCCTTATGGCAGCCCCTGCTTATATAATCCTCATAATTCTATAATTAATTAATGTCTTTCATATTCCTGGCAATTAATTAATTATTTAATAAGCTTTACTCTTCAAATGGGGCGCCTATTTTGTGCATGCTCATGGCTGCCATTAAATAAATTAAATTTATTTAATTTTAGCCTTCCTTCCAGTTAACTCAAGCCTCACAGTATGCTTTGACCTTAGCCATTGAAATTAGGAATTGATTAAATCATTTAATACTTTAAAAAGTATTATTTCTCTCCCAAATGGGGCACACTTTTTGACATGAAGGGGCTGCATTAAATAAATAATATTTATTTAATTTTAGAACTGTCTAATTCCAACTTCCTTTTGTCCACTTTCCTTTGTTGACTTTTCCACAAGCCTGGGCACCAAAATTGGAGAAGAAATTAATTTAATTAATTAATTTAAGGCTGCCTTTCTTTCCCTAAAGGGGTCGCACTTTTTGTAATAAGGAATTTCTATTTTTAAAAGTCAATTGGCAATGGGATTATTTACCTGCAAGGCAGCTCCGACAATCCCATGATTCACTTAAGTTGTTTGACTTTTATAATGGGATTATTTACCCTGCCAGGTAGGCAATAAAATCCCATCAATGCCTTAAGTGATTTTTCTTTTATTTCACAATGGGAATTTTTACCTTGCAAGGTAGGTAAGAAATTCTCGCCTGCTCTTGCCTCTAATTTTCCCATTGTGACTTAAGTGACGTTGCTTCCATGGGAAAAAGTACCCTACTAGGCAGGTACAAAATTCCCACTTGCCTGTTGCTTCCAAAAATCCCATGATCCACTTCAAACCCTCTTTTTCCAAAAATGCGGCCAGCCCAGAAGAAGCTTTTTGGTGCACGACTTCGTCTTTTCCAAGAGAACCAGACCTCCGATGGCGAATTCCTTCTGGCACAACGTGCATAGGTGATCTCCAGATACTCTAGGCCAAGAATCAGGCCAAACCGGCAAAGGAATTGATCCAGAGAAATTTCACAAAAAACGAAACGGAAAACACAAAAACACAAAACGTTGCCAGAAGTCACAAATAAAGCCCAGGATTCATTCTTGGTTAAAACCCTACTGGTATATGGGAATAATGATATGTACGATCACAACAAGGTTAAACCAGAGCACAAATTGCCTCAAACGGGGCTTAAAATAATTAAATACAAATTTTCGCAGGCAAACCCTGACGATAGAATAAAACAATTTTTGGGCATCCGGGTATTTGGCAAAATGGTTAATATGGCTCCTTGGGAATATCCTCGACACAATACAGAATTTTCCGCAATAAAAACACAAAACAACCCATTATTTGAAAAGTACAATTTTTTTGAATAGGGTAGTCTCGGTTTCGGGATGAAATCGGGATACCGGTCTGTTTTGATGCAAAATAAACACCCCATAGCATTTGAAAGTAGGAAGCTCAAAGATGTTGAAAAGGGATATTCCATTTATGACAAAGAAATGTTGGCAATCATGCATGCATTGGTGAAATTTAGACAATATCTTGTTTGTGGCAGGTTTGTTGTCAAAACAAATCATAACAGTTTGAGGTACTTTCTTAATCAAACTGATTTAAATGATAGGCAACAAAAATGGGTAAGCAAAGTACAATCTTTTGACTTTGAAATTGAGTTTGTGAAGGGAAAAAATAACATAGTTGCAGATGCTTTATCAAGGAAACCATACTGCTGCTCCATGAGTGAAATTACAACAGATTGGAGGGCTGATATAACAGCAGAATACATCAAAAATCAGTTTGCTTGTGATGTCCTTGAGGGGAAAATTGATGATGAAAAGTACCAAGTGGTTGATGGCATCATACTCTATAAAAATAGAGTCTTCTTGGTCCTTGAATCTAAGGTAAAACATAAAATTTTAGAAGCCATGCATGATTCACCTTTGGCTGGTCATCAGGGGTACTTTAAGACATACAAACAAGTGAGAAAAGTTTGTATGGAAGGGACTAAAAAGGGAAGTGTTGCAACACATTAGGGAGTGCCTTACATGCCAACAAAGCAAGGCACAACATGAGTTTCCAGCAGGTCTTTTGCAGCCTCTACCCATTCCAAATAAAAAATGGGAGAGCATTTCTATGGACTTCATCATTGGTCTTCCTACGGTCCAAGGTAAGAGTGTCATTTATGTAGTGGTGGATAGATTGACCAAATATGCTCATTTTTTCCTCTCCCCACTAAGTTTGATGGACCTTTAGTTGCTGGAGTATTTTTTAAAGAAGTTTTCAGACTTCATGGGTTGCCAAAGAATATTGTAAGTGATAGGGACAACAGATTCTTAAGTTCTTTTTGGCAAGAACTCTTCCATCTTGCAGCACAAAGCTAACTCCAAGCACAAGTTACCATCCACAAACGGATGGGCAAACAAAAATTGTAAACAAATGGGTGGAAGGGTACCTAAGAAGCTTTGTTACAAGGCAACAAACAACGTGGATTAAATGGCTTTATTTGGGAGAGTTTTTCTACAACACTTCCTATCATATGTCCATTGGTATGTCTCCATTTAAGGCCTTATATGGTTATGATGCATTTTCCTTTGTTGATGTTATTCCGGATAGTAGAGTGTCGGGTGCTAAAGATTTGGTGCAGCAGAGCCAAGATATCATGAAAGCACTCAAAGACAACCTTGCACATGCTCAAAACCAACAAAAATTGTATGCAGATCAGCGAAGGATTGAGAGGTCTTTTGAGGTTGGGGATATGGTTTTCCTAAGGCTACAACCTTATAGACAATCTTCCCTCAAAGGGAAAGGATTTGAAAAATTAAAACCAAGGTTCTATGGTCCCTACAAGGTCACAAGGAAGGTAGGGAAGGTTGCATACGAGCTTGAGCTTCCAGCTCAAAGTAAAATTCATAATGTGTTCCATGTATCATGCCTCAAAAAGGCATTGGGGCAGCATATAGCTCCCTCCATGGAGCTGCCCCCTCTTGATGATGAGGGAAAATTAGTATTGGAACCGGAAGCTATCATGGAGGTACATGAAAAAGGTTGGGAATAGAGTTATCAGGGAGTACTTGATCCAATGGAAGGGGCTACCTCTTGAAGATGCAACATGGGAGGGTGCAAAAATTTTAGAGCACCCAAATTTGAAATTGCTTGTGGGAAAACAATTTGAGGAAGGGAGGACTGAAATGTCCCTCTTTCTAAAATAACATTGTTGAAGACCCTTGGCCTATTTTGTCTACCCGACGGCTAAAGGGGGAACATAAGGTTGACAATCTCTAAATTTACATAAATAAATTAACCAATAATTAATTGAAATCAACACATGAAATGAAAACTACATAAGATAGAAACCAAATGTAAATAGAATGGAGCAATTTCTATTGAATATGAGAGGGCATTTTATACAATTGCTTTCTCCTAAAATCATGGAGTCAAGTCTTATCATTTTATCCCCATATCTCTCCTTTATTCCCTAGTCTTACTCCCAATCCCAAGATATTCTCACACATTCCTATCTCTATGAGTTGTGCATGACAACTAATTATGCACACTCACATATTATTTAAATATTAAATAATACTAATATTCAAACCATATGTTCACACTATGAACACTAATTTCCTAACATTCACCCCCTTAGTGTGAACATGGGTGAGTTCTGTCTAGTACCTGCTCATGTTCTACAATACGATGGTTTTCAAAGAGTACCATCAACTCCAACAGGTTTTCTAGTGGAACCATTAACCACTCTGTATGTGATTTTCTAAGAGATTCACAAACTCTCAAATTAGTTTTCTAGTGGACCACCAACCACTCCATAGCAGCGTACACGTTTCTCCATCCATATTTTACAAAAGAGAACAAAATATAGGAAAATATGTTCCTAACTATGAACATGAATTATCCATCTGTTCTTATTTACTACCACACATGCTGAAAGAAAACACACAACTAAAAATGAAGTCACCATAGAAAAATGCGGCCCCATCGTTGGTGACTGACGAGAGGTGCTGATCACCCTCCTTCCTCCGTTGCCTCCTGCCTCCATCGTGATACTTGCTAACTCAGTCGAATTTGTCTTTGAGGCTCATTTTACAATTCTATTGGGTGTCGAGTTTCAACCGATAATGCACCCTTACAATAATAATCAACTTTATATTTAACCAAAATAATAAAGCATATCAGATTTTTATTGTTGGAAATCAGTCACTATTTTTTTACAGAATAATTAGAAACGTCAGAATTGTTTCCACGATTTCTCTTAAAATACAAAATGGGTTTCTGTAATTTTTTGACAAAAGTTTTCCATAATACAAATAAACAAACCCAAAAATTTCAGAAAATTCCGAATCTGGGTTTTTGAGAAAACACAAATTACCAGTCGTTTTGTTTTAAGATCAGAATCCAGAAAATGGCGACGGAAGCTTCAAAACTCTCAGATCTGCATCCTAGAGGCTGCGGTTTTGTCCTGCAATCACTCTCATAGCTTGTCCTTTCCTGCTCTGATACCAGATGATGTTAAATCTCTAGATTTGCATAAATAAATTAAGCAATAATTAATTGAAATCAACACATGAAATGAAAACTACAGAAGATAGAAACCAAATGTAAATAGAATGGAGCAATTTCTATTAAATATGAGAGGGCATTTTATACAATTGTTTGCTTGTAAAATCATGGAGTCAAGTCTTATTATTTTATCCCCATATCACTCATTTATTCCCTAGTCTTACTCCCAATCCCAAGATATTTTCACACATTCCTATCTCTATGAATTGTGCATGACAACTAATTGTGCACACTCACATATTATTTAAATATTAAATAATACTAATATTCAAACCATATGTTCACACTATGAACACTAATTTTGTAACAGACTTAAGTCATTTTCAATTATTATAAAGTGCTATAAAAAGAAAGAAAAAAATATAAAGCACTTATATTAATTTTATGAGTTAATAAAATAACAAATTTAGAAAAGAGAAAAGGCCCATTACATTTTGTATTCCCTCTAGGAAAAATGCGACTAGCTTTGAAGGGAAATGGGTGAAAAAAGAATTAAATATTCATTGAATGCTGATTGGTTGTGTTGAGTGGTCACCTTTTGGGTCACTTCTTTCCTTAAAGGAGCAAGTCGACTTGTTTGGGGATCATTCTATGACCATCTAAAATTTTGAAAATTGCTTGTGAGCTGAGTGTTTGCAGCTGCATTCTCTTAGGACGAAAACCCTCATGAGAAGTTGCAAGAGAAACGAAAAACTCTTCCTTTCAGGTTCATCTATTTGTATGTTGAATATTCAAAGGAGATCTATTGTTGAAGTATCATATATTTCCTAGCTGGAGCGACCCAGTTATAGACTGTTTTGGCATAAAGAAAGGTTATAAAAATCAGTTTTGATACCTACTGTTTGAAGCTGATTTCCAGTCATATGTTCTACAAATTTTGGAGTATTTTTCTGGGGTCCAAACCCTCATTCTCAGCTGTAACTGCAGATCAGGTTCTGCAGATTTATATTAAATAAAATCAGATATTTTGGAGCTTAAATCTGGTACATTTCTATTGCTTTGACCTTCAGAAAAATTATTTTTTTCATTGGACCAAAGAAAGGCTTTGTTTGGTATCTTGTATTGCACTTTTCTTCTTGGGTACAAGTTGCACTTTCTCATAATAATTTCAGATCTACATTGTATTTAATTCTGCGTGTTTTATTCCAAGTTGAGTATTGGGAAAATCCCATGTGCATTCATTTGTGTCATTTGGTGGATATTCTAGCCGATCTAGTAGAGCTTCCTTCACCCTTGTTGCCTTGATTTCCTTGAGAGCTTGTTATGGCAGTACTCATCCCCTGTATAGATCTACTCAAATCAGCAAAGGCTCCTATAACGGAGTCTCTTAGATCTCTCTGAGCATCCACCCAACAGGTTTGCAACTCTCTGTGGCCTCTAGTGATCACTTCATTCAGATAGCTTATCTTATCTGTAGTAGGAGCTCTCTGATAATGCTCTTCCATGGTCTTCTTCTTTGTCTTCAGATCTGATTTTTTTTTCTCTTCACAGGTTGGGAGAATACACTGCTCTGATACCACTGTAATGTCCCCAAATGGACATATTCTTACCCTAGATGGATTTCCCGCAATTCCCACTAGGGCCAAATATGATTAATCCAAAAAGCCAAAAATCTCAATTACTATCAAACTAAAATTTAGAATGAAATTAGGCCACAAACTAAATATTTTCCAGAAAACCCTAGTTCATTGCCCTAGGCCAGCGATTTAGCAAAAATAGCTTTTCCACCTCAAAATACCTCCAAAAATTATGAAAATTTGTTTGCAAGTAGATAATGAATAATCGAATAGGATCTCCAATCAGATTCAAAAATATTAATTCTGGAATTTATTAGGGCAAAAACGCAGCAGAACTTGTAAATTCAATAACTTGCAAAATACTCCAAATTTCTGGGCAAATGATAGCTCAAACTGAAGCTTGAAAAATAAGCTTTCCAATGAACCCAAAATCAGAATTTTTCAATGGCGTAAAGGCAATTTCGTCCCACTTAGGAAAGGCCTCAGTAAACACCTCAAAACTGATCGAACACTTCATGATATGATCTCTCCTTGAATTTTGCTTGAAATCGATGCCCTGACAATGGAAAATCTGGAAATGGAAGCTTCAACAACACTCCCAACAAACATGCAATATTCAGCCCTTGTAGGTCTTCAAACAACTCACGAACCAAAAGCAATAAGTCTTGACAACTTCCTCGGGAAACTACTAGAAAACACAACTAACTCCTTGATCCGCAATAGAAACCCCTGAATGGAGAATCCTCACAACATAGAAGAAGAGTTTTCGTTCTCCTTCTAGATCTCTATAGGGTTTTCGTCCTCAAGAGATAATCTCTAAGGGTTTTCGTTCTTAGAAATTATTTTGCAAAGTTCTCAAGCTCAGACAAAAATCAGAATTTTATAAAATGAAAGAGATGCTTTACAAAGCCAAGCACACTTGCTTTTATAAGCAATCTTGGCTTAGTAGCCACCCACAACCACCAATCAAATGCATTTTCCCACATTTAATTCTTTTTGGCATTTATTTCTTCCCAACATGGGTCGCATTTTTCCCCAGGGAAATAAAAACATAAAGTGACTTCTTTTATTTTTCTTTTTTTAATTTCACTTTATCTTTTCTCTTTTATTTTTATTAAGTCATTAATAAATTAATATAAGTGTTTTTATAAAGTTTATTTTTATGCACTTTATAATAATTTATTAAGACTATAGTTTCCCTTTTTAACATCCCTTGACTCGGGAAACAAAATTGGGCTAAGGGTCTTCAACATGTGATTTTGGAGAAAGGGACATTTAAAGAAGTTGCTTTTGCTTTGTTATTCACCTATCACCCAATCAAATCACTCCAAGCCATAATAAATAATCAAATAAATAAGGAAAATACAATCACTTACAATTATGACAATGTTCACCTCCCGCTTTCCTCAAGCCCACGGATGGTGGTATGGGCCCAAGGCCTTCATAGTGACTAGCGTGGAAAGGGGGAAATTATAGAACCACCAATTAAAGAGTTTTTGTTCTTCAATTTGAACAAGGAAGGGTTTCGTCCTCCTTATATGCCACACCAAAGGATTTTTGCCCTCTAGTGGAAAGGAATTGAGCAATCAGCCCAAAAACCAAACAAGTATATTTTTATGACAAGAGAGATGCCCAAAATGAGTCCAAGCACCCTTTTGGTGGCAACAAAACTAATACGGAGTCTTCTTGCATGACCGACCTCATAAGGATGTTTTCTTTTAACTTTATCTTTGGCTTTTCACCTCTTCAACCTAGCTGACTGACTTATGAGAGAAATTATGAAAGAAGAATGCAAATGTTCATGATAAAGACTAAGAAACATAACTAACACTTCCTTCTTCACTTCCTTGTCTCCCACGGGAAGTGAAATGGGCTAAAAGTCTTCAAAACGAACTAGTTTGAAAAAGGGGACATTACAACACCTCAAACAAGGGGGAAACCATCGGATGATATCTCACCCTCACAACTCGAATCAAGAAACAAAATAAAAGGTACAAAATTAGACATTTTAGAGGTTCAAAAATGTATCGAAACAAACCTAGGTTAGAAAACACACAGGGACCAAACCGTGAGAAAAGACCATAACATCTAGATGCTATGGCCTATTCCATACACTTCCATCTTGGGGAAAATTCAATAATTTTCTCAGTTGGTACAGTTTCTTAGGGACATTTACATGTTCTTTGCTCAGTTTCAATGACAGGATGCATGGTATAGTTCAGATTATGGTGGCACCAAGGGTACATGCAAGTTAGCATTGCCACGGTACATTGTGTCATTATTTGCAAATCAATTGGGTTTGTGTTCATCTGTAGTGGCACTTATCCGTGTAATGTCCCCAAATGGACATATTTTGCCCTCAATGGATTTTAGGCAAATCCCACAACCAAATGCAAGCTCACAAAATTAAAATCAGATTTTTACTATGCAGATCTGAATTTTAATGGAAAAATGCGACTAGGGCATAGCAAGAAACTCATACAAATCAACCAATAAATTATACTTTCACCACTCCAATTTGATTTCATCTATTTATAAAGCCAAAATATGCATGAATATGCAGGTTTCTGATGCAAACAAGGCTGAAATAAATTTATTTTGAAACCCCAGTCTGCAGAAAATTATGGCAACTTCAAAAATTCATAACTCCCTCAAAAATGCTCCGATCCACACAAATAAACTATGCACGGATTCAGAAAATTAAGGAGAACGCAATGATGTTACCCATGCATGCAAATGACCACCATAAGTGCCCTAAACAACCAAAACACCAACTCGCCCCTAGGGTTTTGGGCTGGAAAAATACTGAAAACTGGCTGCTTTAATTCATAAAAATCAGATTATGATATAGCAATACAAATCTGGTCTGAAATACCTCAAAACAATTCAGATTTATGCAAGAGATAGGTCGCTCCAGGCTGAAATAATGTAGGAAACACAGCTGCACTCTCTTCCCTTCAAACTCTTGTACCAAATCTGCAAAATCTTCTCTATTCACTGCTGGAAATAACTAAAAATATGTGCAAGCTCAATGGAACTCCTTGTGTAGAAATTCCTCACAATACTCTAAGAGGGTTTTCGTCCTTAGAATATTCTATGCAAAAGCTCCAAGCTTTAGATAAAATTCAGAAATTATGAAATATTCAAGTTGACTTCTCCTTATAAAGGAAGAAGAGACCCAAAACAACCTCCAAAATATCCAATCAGCATACAATGATTTTCTCTATGTATTTTCCACCCTCCATCCTTTCTAGACCAAGTCGCATTTTCTAGAGGGGATACATAGGACTCATGAGCTTTTTACATTCTTAACTATTTTTTATTCCCCCTTGGGCTAGTCGCACTTTTCCTTTAGAAAATACAATTTTTATAAGTGCTTTATCTTTTATGCACTTTTCTATTTTTAAGTTAATAATACTTTATTATAAGTGCATGTGATATTTTATTTTATTTTATTTTGCACTTAATAATAAAATATTAAAACTTAAGTCACCCTTATTTTATTCCCTTAACCGTCGGGTAGACAAAATAGGTTAAAGGTCTTCGATTGGGAAGGGGATATTACACCGTGGGTCTAGGAAGTGTCGATGTGATGTTATCCTCATAGGCTTGAATTCCCATTACTCATATTTTGTGGAGGGATGCGGAGCAACTAGAAAACTCCCATACGGAGTTCTCTTGACATGTGGGGTGCATTTGCACTTCTTTATTCTCCTTGGCACATTCCACTTGGGGACTGATCACCCCAAGTCCTTCCAACCAGCTCCAACACAAAGTTAAGCAAATCTCCACAGAAATGGTAGCGGGAGTACTCTCCCTCTCTCTCATGAAAACAATTAGGTGTACTCCTTTCTTTTGTTTTTCTTTTCTATTTACATGTTGCTATTTTCACACCAGGTTCTAAGTTTTTGAGTTAAGTTTGATTTCCTATATTGTGGACATTGACTACACTTTTCTCTACCGGTACTCATCCCGGCAAAACAAACTCAATTAGAACAAATAAAAAGTCCTAAGACAAAGCACAAGGCGCTCCAAGTGAAGGCAAAGTGTGTCTACACACTCAAATGACTTTTCCTTTAAGCACACAATTTTCAATTCCATACTTAAAGGGGGCAAATGTAGACACTCATTTTGGTAATTCATGACTTAATGACAACACAAATTGTACAACACTCTTGCATTATCCCACACTTGCTCAATTTGGCCAATCATGTTATCCCTTGTTATATCTCACTCATCCTTACTTGCACACACAACCTAGTTGTTCGCATAACGGTCATATTACTCCATTAAATCAGGCTATACCCTCGCACATTGCAATTCCAATTCCCAACTCATTTGGACATGCATCAGAGACCAAAGCGCCTAGAAAGGGCCATAACGTCCATACGCTATGGACCCACCTAGTTGCTTTGGTCCCTTTCCCTCCAACGGTAATTTTCTTGATTTCAATCTCTTTGGTATACTTCTAGTCACCCTTTTCCGAATTTTCTAGATCCAAGACACATATAAGCATGTTATTTATCTCCCATTGAGGAGGGCATTCATTTCCACTTGGCATATAACATTGTAATGAGAAAATACTTAAAGAAAACACAAGCAAAGCCACTCCAAGACTCCTTGAGCGTCATATACCCTACATACTCATTCTAGGGTAGTCATCCACTTAGATCTGCAAGTACAAAAGGCACATTACCAAAGTCAAGTCAAGCTAGGGCAAGTATCAAGTACAATCCCATTATTGCAAGGTCATGGTTATCAATTTGGTTGCATACATTCTAGATATCACATGTTAGGCAAGAACGACGTGCGGTTTGAGCCCTCTTTGGAGTAGTGGTGACATTGACGGTGCACGGGGTGCCCACAACCCACCTAATGTTTGTTTTGCAAGACTCTCTCACCATCTAGGGTTTTGAAGATTGGATCAATTGCACAAGCATCACATAATATCAAAGATCTAGATTCTAAGAAAGAGCAAAACAAGAAGCAACACACAGCACAAAACGTTGCGAGAAGCTAAAAGTACGAGAGGGGCAAGGGTATACAAAAAGGGCCATAACAGGTTACACTTTGGTCCTGGAAGTTCTGCTTGTACAATTTCGAGAGATGAAGTTCGGTCAAATCATTCCCAACCATTTCCAGTCATCGGTCGGCCTAGATCAACACAAGAACCAAAATATTAGCTAAGTCCTCTTCTCCTTCTCATTGTTAGTACTTCATTTCATTTATTTATCATTATCTATCTTGTTTCATGTATTATCCTGATATTGTTGCAATTAGCTTTGGAAACTAGTTGATTAGGATAATATTCAATCAATTACTACCCCCTTAAAGAATTAACCATTTAGGTTAAATCACTAGGGAAGGGAAATTCACCGAGACTATCGAGTCCTAAACAAGTGATATAGGGATTAGTTTTATGTGACAAAAGGAAGTCTCCACACTTAGAGTGAGTGCTCGGAGGTAACGTTTGAAGGAACTCAATACGAAAGAGGTTAGTTAAGATGATGAGAAGTATTTTCTCTCAAACTTTAATGGATATGATAGCAAAGTTTCATGTACCATCTTTGAAACATTATGTTAATGTAAAAACATGATGGAATGAAAGAACAATGTGTATTCAAATTTGTTGGTAGAAATGTTGCCCAAGTTTCAATTATTGTCTTGGGGGAAATATTGAATGATGAAGGCAACAAGCAAGCATTTAGACACATCTTCCCTAGAGGATCAGTGTGCCCAGAATAAATTTAGTACATAAGATTGTTGGGAAGATAAGGTCCACAATGAAGACAAGAAGTTGCATTGCTTGCTAGATAGATGACAAGGAAGCTGAAGGTCACTTGAGAAATGGAAATAACATTAAAATTTTTCAAGTGATGAGAATGTTTTTCAAGAGAAGAAGAAAGCACGATAACCAAGGTGAATCAGTGATAGAGAAATTCACGAGGATGGACCAATCGAGGGAATGAGAAAAAATACCAAGGAGAGCTACTTAAAATTTATAAACTAATTATATTTGAAGTCCCAAGAATGTTATTGATCGGGTTGGAATTGATGGAAGACGAGTAGGATTTCAAAGGCGGAGATGTCGAGATAGCTTGATGAAGGAAATTCAAATTTAAAGGGGCTGACGATTAGAAGTGTTTTGAATAGTTAGCCAATATGCTATTTAATGGGAGAAAGTATGCCTTCCGAGTCACTCCCAAAATTTTGTTGGACAGAAGGAATTTTCGCAGCTGCCGGAAATTCACATCATAAGACTTTAAATTTGACATCCATTTTGAGTTTTATGAGGAAGGGACCTCACCAGATGCTTGTGGGGATTTTCAACCTGCTGTAAATTCCAAAACAACAGTTGAGGGTAAGCCACTTCATTTATTTTATGATCATAGAATGAGTATATTGCATCACACTAGGTTACTACATTGCTTTGGTCATTACAAGGGCTATTCTAACAATGGCGAAGATGAAGGAAAATAAATGGGAAGAAGACCTTCCAAGCATTCCCTAATAGTTGGATTTTCATGGCAGCTAAAGGTATGATGATCATTCTCCATATTCAATGCTCCATACTCGAGCAATTTTATATTTGTATCCAAGGTATGGGTATACTTCAGATTTGTTGCTTTCGTTTATGTCATATCAAGATAGGGGTCATTATGGAAAGCATGCTAGCATGATGGATATAACTTGCAACATAAGGCATGTAGACCTTTTGATGCAAATTCCGATGTATGTGTGTGCATAAGGCTATGGGATCTTGGTAATATTTTGAAGAATAGAGTTTCTAACATTGAAGCTACTCTTGCTAGTTCCTTCGTTGTCTCATACCAATGGGGAGGAAAGAATTCCGAATTGGTACTTGAAGAACATAAGAAAAAGTGGCATGACAAAAGGAATTCCACCCATTGCTATAGCCAACATGATGAGAAGTGATTTTGAAGATGAGGGGACAGCTCATGGTAAGCAAATCACTATTTTTTAGACAGCCATCTCTTCTTGAGTATCTTCATATTTTAAGGCTTGCACATGATCTTGGAGGAGATACTCCAAAAATAGAAGTCAAATTTATGTGCTCTATGTTGAGACTTGAACCAATGGGTTCAATCTTACTCCCCATAGCCAAGAAGGTATGATTGCGAAGGTTGCAAAAATTGATTTTTGGGATTTTGAGCTTGCTGTTATCAACTAGTTCAGTTTTCCCTACAATATGTTTGTTGTCATCAATAAGAGGACAGCCATGAGAGGAGATAGTTTCCAAATTTTTAAAGCATTTTCAACCATCGAGGGATTGGTCCCTTCTCACCTCATTCATCATTGTAAGGGCAACATGATGTTTGGTACAAAAAGATGGTAAGCATAGTAAAAATCATCTTCTTGTTGATCATAATGTTTGGATTCAACATATCATGGTTTTGTTGGAATTGCATTGCAAAAAGATCTACTATTTTTGGTATGTAAAGGAGAAGCCAAGGATGATGTGTTTTTACATTATGGCTTCATTAATTTTTATCATAACACTACTGTCATATGCACTTCCAACTTGCACAATGGCACATTTGTAAGCATATTGTTGGCTAGATTTTCTACATAGCTGAAAACTTCGAAGTCATGAGATAAATCTCCCTCATTTACTGGCGAGGCTCCCGTGTAAGATTTTGTCGATTATATTTCCTAATATCTATTTGTTGGTTTTACTTTAATTGCGTAGCTCATGGACCATAACTAGGCAATTTTGCAGCAAGTAAGCAACTATAAGCAATATGTGCAGGAAAGGGAAATAATTAAATGCGAGAAGAAAGGAAAGGAGATGTGCAACTTAACCAATAGTTGACAGAGTTGATCACATGCACATAGACGAAACAAATAGATCTTAAAATGCAAAATTTGAAGCAAAGGAAAGTTTCAGATCTAGATCTAAGACAACACAAAGTTTATGCAGAGATCTAAAAGAAATAAGAAACGAATGCACTCTTGACACAAAGTTCTCCGAAATCTGCCTCTTCTCTATTCCTCTGCTTGTAGAAAGCTATCAAGGGTTTCAGCTCAAAGTCTGGAACAGAAGAATGTTGATTACAAATTCTTATTCTTTTACCTGTAAGTTCTTCCTCTATTTATAGTGTATAGAGGGCAATTTACAAATAGGAAACTATAATGAATTGACACATGTGGAAGTTGTAAAGGAAACAACTGGCAATCTCCCTCCTGGAATTCCTCTTTGCATGACATGCATAATTTATAACTGAAAATAGAACCTTCTATTTTGCATGTTTGCCACCTATTTCCAAGTAATTGACTTCTTCCAGTAACTTGAAGTAACGACTTTTAAACCAATCACTTAAGTTTTACAATTTAATTGATTACTCAATTACTTTGTCGGAGAAAATAAGAGAAAGAAGAAGAAAGAGAAAATAAATTAGAAGAAAGTTGCAACACTCCCAGTCTTGTTCTTCTTCCATATTTTGCATGTGGTTGACTCTTTTGCCTTTGATTCTCACCAAACTGGATCTAGAAGCAGTGAATGTGATTTTGCTTACGGGTGTTGCCTCTGACATGTCTTCCCTCTTATCCTTGAAGCTTTTGTAGTTCTTCTCCAGTACGTGCACCAGTGCAATGTTTTCCGTAAATAATTCAAAAAAACTCATCATCTTTTATTTTTAATTGTATATGAGCAATTTTAAATTCTGAAAGCACTCGGTGAAGGCAAATACAAGTATATTCAATGAAGGCTTCAACTGGAAGATTGGGAGCACATGTACAAGCTCATGGAAGGAATTTTCCATGCAATGACTTCTACTTGGGCTACATTAGCAACAAGAGGATGAATTTTTGCGGAAGCCTTTGCAATTATGAGATCTGGATCTATTTCTCCCTCTGATTCTGAAGATATATTCAATGTATCAGATATTGACTTCTGCTTTCTTCACCAATATGGGCATCTGTGATGAATACCTGCAATTGATTCAGACAAATATGGAGTCCATGGCATGAATACTCAATTTTCATCACCAAAATCTGCTTATAAAGCCTGTTGCCCTCTATTTTTAGACTTTGCTTGCATGCCAAGCAAGCTAAAAATATTATTTTATTCACTTGTGCACTCACATCAACATGCAGATGCTCTGAATAATAAAAAGAAAGCTTCTCCAACCCTAGGCGCCAAAACTGGATGCTTCCCGACAATTAAAAAAAAAAACAGCTTTTAGACATTTAGCTATGCCAAAATGGGTTGCACTTTTTGGCTAGAAGTCATGTTAAAAATAAGAAGTCAAAGCAATGGGAATTTTCACCTGCAAGGCAGACAAAAATTTCTGCTTTTCACTTAAGTGACTTTACTTTCATAATGAGAATTTTTACCTTGCAAGGCAGGCAAGAAATTCCCGCTGGTATTTAAAGTGATTTTTCTTTTATAATGAGATTTTTACCTGCAAGGCAGGTAAGAAATTCCCCCCTGCCTGCCACCTCTAATATTCCCATTGCAAGCTTAAGTGATTTTGACTTCATGGGAAAAAGTACCTGCTATGCAGGCAAGAAATTCCCGCCTGCCTGCCACTTCTAATATTCTCATTACACTTAAGTGATTTTGACTTCATGGGAAAAAGTAACCTGCTATGCAGGCAAGAAATTCCCGCCTGCCTGCCACTGCCAAAATTCCACCTGGCAGCTTAAACCCTTCCTTCCAAAAAGTGTGACTTGCATGGAAAATAGCTATTTTCCAAAAGTGCGACTTGCATTGTGACTTCTGCATTAAAAATTGCGTGAAAATTTGTCACTTAAGGAAGCATGGAAATTGGACGTGGAAGGCAGCCTTGAAAATTGCGACTGGCATGAAGATATCATTTCTTTCTTTTTTGGATTTTTGGTGAAGAAAACACAAGCATAGAATAAAATTTGCCATTTTTGGAAAGGGTTCGGAAGATGTAGCAACAAAACTTGCATGTGTCATAACTTTCATTTTGTGGCTCCGTTTTAGGTGTCATTTTCTCTAAAAGTGCATATTTTCTCGAGCTCTACGCATTGATGGCAATATTTTTCTTATTTTCATAGAATCCATTTTTGCACCCTTTTGGACCAAGCAACTTCTTGCAATCTTCTGAAAGAATTTTGAGCTTTGATCGCCTGTAGACAGATTAGTAATTAAAAAAACTAGATAGCTTCTTCAAAACCCTAAGCTTGGGGAAATATCTGGCAAGAAGAATGAATAGGCTACGGGAATTGCCGGAGAAAACAAACCAAAACACAGACAAAAAGAAATAAAAACAAAACAAAAGAAGCTGCAAGCAATTGCTCGAACATTTCTCCAATTAGCTGATCTGCAAAAATTCTTCCCCCCGGGTGAATGTTCTGTGGTAATAATGATGGGGTGAAGTGCTTTATATAACCTAAATCCTCCAATTTTAGCTCAATCTATTTTTAAAAGAACTTTATTTATTTAATAAATAAATAAATAAAATTCTCTCAGACAAAACCTGACAAAGGGATAGAGTGAGTTTTAGCATGTGGGTATTTGGGGAATTTGGCTTTTATGACTCTTTGGGGATATCTTAGAGCAATGCAAACAACTGCAAGACAAAACAAACACAAAACGACCCGTTACTTTGAAAAGAACGAATTTTTTTAAAAGGGGTAGTCCCAGATTTCAGGGTGAAATCTTGGGGACACTTGAATACATGTGGATTCAATCATGGAAAGTGTTGGTTTTCATTCTATAGCATTGTTGGTAATCAATATAGGATCATTTCCAGCTCCTATATCACTGCTGTATGGATATTATCATGCATCTCATACTCCAAGGAATGATGAGGTGAGAAGCACATCTTTGATTCAATTTCAAGTTTGTTTCCATATATGAGATATGAGTGTTTTTGTGAGTATTGCAAAAGGAAAACTTCTGATTTCAAGATCAGTATTGCTGATAATTTTTCATTATGAGTACGGGATGAGGGAAAGATCAAATGAACCTTATGGGGAATACAAGCAATATGATCGTCTTCATACGGGAGATTGTTTGCATCATTTTTATGCCATGTAATTGTTATGTTTGGGTCATCAAAGTAAGAATTGTAATTCTGATTTTTCGATCTATCTATTGCTAACCCTTGGATCCATGAAAGAACCAGAAGAAATGTGGAAAAAGGGAAGAAATTATGATGAATTTGCAGCTGTACATATATCAGTCATAGAAGGAATTGAGGATGCATTAAAAGGGAATAAAGATAAGCATGCTCTTAAAGTACTCCACTAAGAGAAGAGGATGAGTTCACAAATTTTGTGTGCTATCTAATAGTTCTGGATATTCAGCTGGAAGTATTTGGTATGAATGGAAGTAGTAAGAATATTGAATTTTGGCATTCAAGCATGCTGTCCTAAGATTCTATGTGACTGTCATGAACATTTCCAGCCCCTTCTTCAAGTTGCTATCAGCTGTAATAAGGTTTCCAGCCCTAACATCGCGATTTCCAAAAGAGAAATGCATGGGTACAGCTGTGTTTGGTACAGCCAGAAGGAAAATATGAGAATTCATCCCTTGGGGGAGTTTGCAAAATTGTTAAAAGGAAAGAAAGAAGACTTGCCATCATATCCATGAGATATGAGGAAGCAAGGATGTTGAAACCCTTGGTTTTCTTTAATGAGTTTGTTTCATGTGTAGGTACAACCAAGTGTTTTTAAAATGGTGAACTTGGAACCGGAACCAGCTGGTTCGACTGGTTCAATGTTTTTGTTTTCAAACCGGTATACAAACCGAACAGCCGAGCTGGAAAGTGCTGTAATACAACACTAATTTTGCAAAAAAAAAAAAAATTTAATTAAAAGTTCAGCTTTTAGCTGACCTAAGCCCTTATTTTTCTATAAACACCTTTCTTACATGTTATATAGTATATACATGAGCAAACTTTGCATATTTTGTGTGTAATTGTTGGAATCATGGTTTCTAATCTTTCAAATATATTGTTTTCATTAATAATGTAATTTTTTATGTGTTTTTTAATAAACCGGTTCATAAAGTTTGAACCAGTCCGGTCCAACACTCGACCGGTTCCGATTTTTAAAACATTGGTACAAACATGAAGCCAACGGAGAAGTTGAGATTTATTTGGGATCAGGCACTTGCATTGCTTGAGGACAAACAATTTTGAATGGGGAGGGATCAGTAATGTTCCCTATATGGGACATAATGAGAATTGCATTCGTATTTCTTCTAGTTCCCAAAATGTCTTTGTTTGAGTCAATATTGGCTCAATGGATGATGAATTCTACTTGATGTAATGACGTAAAAGTATTTTCAAATATTTTTAGTGGCGAGTTGGGCATGAAGGCCTCTTATTTGGCTCAAAGACTTCTAATCCTTATGGGTCGACCTTGATTGGAGATCCTACATAGAGGTTGTGTTCCCGTGAGTTCACCACAAATTTGGGACTACCCCTTTTTAAAATTTTCGTTCTTTTCAAAGTAACGGGTCGTTTTGTGTCTTTATTGCCTGCAGTTGTCTCCATTGCCTTAAGGTGTTCCCGGTGAATCATATAAGCCAATTTCAACAAATACCCACGTGCTAAAATTCATTTTATCTCTTCGTCAAGTTTTGTTTGAGAGAATTTTATTTTATTTATTTAATAAATAAATAAATAAATCATGCCCCAATTGAACCCTGCTGAAGATTTGCACGCCAGTATTTCCGCCTCTCAGTAGAGTATTCACCAGGATGAGTTTTTACTAACCAGTTATTCAAAGAGAGTAGTCTGTAGCTTCGGTAGCATTTTCATTTTTATTTTATTTTGTGTTTGTTTTTTGTTTTTCTCCATAGTCTGTTTGTTAATTCCACTTGATCCATTGGTTTGTTCAGTTTAGCTTGTTTAATTACCTAGAATTTCTGGAAGACATCCATGGCCTCAGACAAAGAAAGAAATTAATCATGGAGTGCTAATTTCTGATGAAGAAGGAAGGATGCAAGATGCACTTTTATGAAATAAGCTTCTAGGATGCAAGTCGTACTTTTATGAAATAAGCTTCTAGGATGCAAGTCGCATTTTTTATAAGGATAGTTTTAAAGTGCCAATGGGAATTTTGGTGGTGAAAGGTGGAAATTTGGAGCCTTCTGGAAGGTTGCTTTTTCCCATCATCAAAGATAAATCACTTAAGTCGTAATGGGAATTTTGATGGTGGAAGGAAGGTGGGAATTTGTAGCCTTCCTGGAAGGTTGTTTTTTCCCATTATGAAAGATAAATCACTTAAAGTACACATGGGAATTTTGGGGCTTCCAAGAAGGGTAAGAATTCCCATCAAAAAGTTCTATTCACCCATGCAAGTCGCACTTTATGAAATAAGCTTCTAGGATGCAAGTTGTTAGGAAATAAGGGATAAAATATGCGGATGAGTCCCTCACAGAATTGCAAAAGAGAAACTAATATGCAGAAAATATTACAAATCTGAAATAAAAGTGCAGAATAAAAATAACACAACACAAAGAGACAAGTATTTAATGTGGTTCACCCAATTTGGGCTACGTCCACCAAGAATCACTTGCTCAGATTTTATTACAAGCCACCGCTCTCTCAATACAATACCTAGATCTGTTTGGAGCTATGCTCAACAAACTCTATAAAATTCACACCAAATTCATACACATCTGCAATGTTACATCATACCTACCATATGCACAAAACCACATAAGTAGACAACTGCTTAAGCAATTTTACAAAACCGTGGGTATCAAAACCATGGGCCAAAACCATCCCATAAACCTATGGGTCAAAAATCTCGCCCATATGAGAAAAAACACATTTCTCGGTATATCGGGCATATTTTGTTTCCACAGGAGCGAGACAACTATGTAAAGTGTACAGTCTTGACACTTTCACACATGAAAACATGCTTCACAACCTAACACAAGTCGCACTTTTTGGAAGGAGAGTTTTAAAGTGCCAATGGGAATTTTGGTGGTGGAAGGAAGATGGGAATTTAGAGCCTTCCTGGAAGGATGTTTTTCCCATCATTAAAGTTAAATCACTTAAGTGCTGATGGGAATTTTGGAGCTGCCTGGAAGGGTAAAAATTCCCACTTCCTTGCCTTCTTATTTTTAACACAACCTCTAGTCAAAAAGTGCGACCCACCTTTGTAAAGCTGCATGCATTTAATGATATTTATTTTTATTATTCCTAGCTAAAGTTGGCGCCAAAAATAGGTGAAAAGTCAAAGCAAATTGGTGGGCCAAAGAGAAGACAAAGAAGCATGCTAAAAATAAAGGAAATAATTGCAAGGAAAAGCAAGCTAAATCAGGCAAACTTGGGCGCCCAAATTGGGAGAAAAAGCACATCCTATTATTAGGAATTGCTAAAAATAAGAAAAGGTAATGGGTAAAATTAGCATGCAGCTGCTTATATAAACAATGGATGTCATAAGGAGAGAGCAATTAATTATTTTTGGTGGAGCATGTTGCCCTGGAGGATTTTGGTGCCCAAGGTTGGAGTTGTGAGCAGTAAATAAATATTTTTTATTGTCGGGAAGCAGCTAGTTTTGGCGCCCAAGATTGGAAGTGCTTTCTTTTTGCTGTTTTAACTATCTGCATGTTGGTATAAGTGCACTGGTGAATTAAATAATATTTTAGCTTGCTTGGCATGCAAACAAAGTCTTAAATTTTAGGGCAGCAAGCTTTATAAGCATATTTTGGTGATAGAAATTAGGCATTCATGCCATGGACTCCATGTTTGTCTGAATCATTTACAAGTATTCATCACAGGTGCTCATATTGGTGAAAAGAAGGCAAAGTCAATGTCAGATACATTGAATATATCTTCTGAATCAGGAGGAATTGCAGGTTCTGCACAAATTGATCCAATTGCAAGGTCTTCTGGCAAAAATAAAAGAAAAAGAGCTTAGACAAAGATTGTTCCAGGCATAATGAAGCGTGATGAAAGAGAAGGGTCAGTAGAATCATGCATTGTTTCCAAGCTTACTGAAATCAATGATACAAACATAGGCCTTGAACCTATCACTGATTTAATTAATAGATCCAAAGCCATCGGAAGATCATCTCTTATGTGGGCAATAAGGAGTAGTGGGATTATTCAAGCTGCAGCGTTTCCGGTCACAGCCCAGTTGCCTGAGTTTGTTATGGAGTGTGCAAGGTCTTATCATCCTCTTTCTAGGACAGTCTGAGATGCTGCAGGAAAGACAATAATCAGGTTGGATGCACAATTCATTAATTATTGCCTCAAGCTTCCAACACGGCTCCTTTGTAGTGATTGCGTGGATTAGCATACATGATGCTTGGTGTCACCCAGATTTCATCCGAAATCTGTGATACCCTATTCGAAAAAATTTCGTACTTTTAAAATAATGGGTCGTTTTGTGTTTTTATTGCACGAAAGTTCTTGTATTGCGTCAGATATTTCCAAAGAGCCATATTAGCCTTTTTTCCAAATACCCAGATGCCCAAAATTGTTATATTCTATCGTCGGGATTTGTCTGGGGAAATTTGTATTTAATTATTTTGAGCCCCGTATGAGGCTATTTGCGCTCCGTTTTAACTCTATTATGATCGAACATATCATTATTCCTTGTATCAAAGTATTTTAACAAGGAATGAGTTTTGGGCTTTATTTGTGACTTTTGGCAATTTTTCGTGTTTTTGTGTTGTCTGTTTCGTTTTTGTGAAATTTATCTCGGACAATTCATTTCACGGTAAGCCCGATTTTTGCTGGAGCAGCTAGAAAACATATATGCACGTTATGCCCGAAGGAAGTCACCATCGGAGGTCGGATCACGGAAAAAGCGAAGTCGTGCACGAAAAAAGCCTGCGGGGATGGACGCATTTTTACAAAACAAAGGATTTAAGCTGTGATGGGAAAAATATAAGCCGCAGGCAGGGTGGGAATTTTATACTTGCCTAGCAGGGTACTTTTTCCCGTGTTATAAAAGTCACTTAAGCTGCAGTGGGAAAAATAGAGGTTGCAGGCAGTGGAATTTATTGCCTGCCTTGCAGGGTAAAAATTCCCATGATAAAATAAAAGGAAAGTGACTTAAGTGAAATCATGGGATTTTAGTGCCTGCCTTGCAGGGTAAATAATCCCATTGTCAAAGTCAAATCACTTAAGTGGATCACGGGATTTTGGTGCCTGCCTTGCAGGGTAAAGAATCCCATTGTGGAAAAATTCTTAAAAATAGAATTACATGTGCAAAAAAGTGCGCCCCCTTTGGTGAGAGAATGGCAGCCTTAAATTGATTATTTTAATTAATCTATTCTCTCAAAAAGTGCGCCCAAGCTTGGAGGAAGTCAACAAGTCAAAGTTGAAATAAAAGAAAGGATTTAAAAGCATTAAATTTAATTTATTTAATGGCTGCCCTCTTCCTCTCAAAAAGTGCGCCCCATTTGGGTATTATTTAATGTTTTTTAAGGCATTAAAACATTAAATTAATTTCTATTTTCAGTGGCTATGGTCAAAGCACACTGTGAAGCTTAAGTGAAGTGATGTGTGAAGGATTAAATTGGATTAATTTAATTTATTGGATGGCTGTCCTTAAACATGCTATTTTTAAAAGAGAAAAACATGATTTTTAATTAATTAATTGCCTTTAATTGTTAGGGCAATTATTAATTATAGAATTGTGAAGGTTATATAAGCATGGGCAGCCATATGGGTGAATTATTTAATTCACAGGTAAAGAATTGCAGCCAAGAGGAAAAGTGCCCCCATTTGAAGAAGGATTTTGCTCAGGCAAGGTGGAAACAAGGCTAAAAGCTTCCAAATTTGGCGCATGCTTTGAAGGAGGTTGATCTTTGTTTGCATAATTGTTTGCATAGGTGTTACAGGAGCTTAGGTGTTGTTGAAAGGATTCATGCTCTCTTTATGTGCAAATTAAACACCATTTTTTGGGGCAGCAGGCTTGAAAAGTGCAGATTTTTACAATTAAAATTCACTATTCATGCTCCGGTGGCCATTTTTGTCTGAATAAATTGCAGGAATTCATTACAGGTGCTTTACAAAGGAAAAGGAGCTTTTATCAATGTCCAATACATTGCATATATCCTCCGAATCTGAAGAATTGTCCAGATCTGCACCAGTATTGAAGAAATCCGGCCAAGTAAGAAGAAAAAGAATTATTCAGACGAAGATAGACAAAGCTATGGCGAAGAAAGATGAAAAAGAAAGCACAACGGAGTCATGCATCACTTCTAAATTTACAGATACTGGAGACACAGATCTAGGCTCGAAACCTCTTGCTGAATTGATAGACAAATCCAGAGCAGGAAAGACTTCACTCATGCGTGCAGGAGAAACTTCACTCATGCGTGCAGATTAAAAGCTGGAATTATTTGATATGCGACTTTTCCATCCATGCCTGATTGCGGTTCTTCCATCCATAGCCTAGTTGCCAAAGTTTGTGATGCGAGATACAAATCCATATGCAAATCTAGATCCAAATCTCATAGTTGCAAAAGCTTCAGGCACAAAGGCTTCATCCTCTTGTTTCGAATGCAGCCCGTGAAGAAGTCAGTGCGTGGAAAATTCCTTCCAAGATCTTGTGCAAATGCTTCCATCTTCCAATTGAAGCCTTCATTGAATTTGCATTCACCGAGTACTTTCGAGAATTTTTAATTGTCATATACGATTAAAAATAAGGAGAGTTACTGACAAACATTGCATTGATGCATGTCTTGGAGAAGAAGCTGCAAAAGCTTCAGGATAAAAGAGAAGACAATCACGAAGGCAAAATTCCAGCTTTCTTCCAATTCCAACTGCTTGCAATTCGACTTGTTTCCAAATCCAATGCTTAGATCGATTTGAATCCGGTTAATGAGACATGAAAAAGGACAAAGTCAGCTTTCCTCTTCCTTCTTTCCTCAAGGACAAAGTCAGCTTTCCTCTTCCTTCTTTCCTCCGAAAAAGTAATTGAGCGATCAATTAAATTATACAACTTAAGTGATTGGTTTAAAAGCCATTACTTGAAGAAGTCAACTACTTGGAGATAGGTGGCACGTGTGCAAAGTAGAAGGTTCTATTTTCAGTTGCAAATCATACATGTCACGCAAAGAGGAATTCCAGGAGGAAGATTGCTAGTTGTTTCTTTCCGACTTCCACATGTGCCAGTTCAACTAAAGCTTTCAACTTGTAATTGCCCCTCTACATTCTATAAGTAGAGGAAGAACCTTCGGGTAATCGATCAGAATTTGTAAGCAGCAATCTTGTGTTCTAGACTTTGTCTGAACCCCTGAGAGCCACTTGGAGCAAAGGAATACAAAGGAGCAGGTTTCCGGAGAACTTTGTGTCACGGTGTACTTTGTTTCTTGCTTTTAATCTTAGATCTCTTAATAAACTTTGTGTTATTTTAGATCTAGATCTAGAGCTGCCTTTGTTTTATAATTCTGTGTGTTCATATCTATTAAGTTTCTTCTATGTGCATGCAATTAACTCTGCTTATCTACTAATTGGGATGCACATCTTCCCCATTTTTCCCTGTATTTCCTTCACTTCCTTCTTCTATAACTTTCCTTTCTTAAACAATTTGCTTTCATGTAAAACTTCTTAGTTATGGTTCATGAACTAAGTAGTTAAAGTAAAACCCACGATAGATAATAACACATTTTATTGACAAAATCGACACGGGAGCCTCACCGGTTAAATGAGGAGATTTATCTCATGATTGCCTAGGTTTGATGCTATGGAGAAAATCTAGCCAATTGATTTTAGCGACTCACTGGGAAAACAACTATCTTTGCGGATCAAAGCTTATCTCTTGAAGATCGAGTGTTTTCCATACAAATCTCAACCTGGTTGAACGTCCATTCACCCGATTTGTGAAGGCGCAAGGAAGGACTGATCATTTCTTCAGACTGCAGGAGCAATTCAATTTCAATCATCCTCCTCAAGTTAGAAGCCACAGATCCAGTCTTTCACCAGGAAGAAGAGTGCAAACACATCCAGATCCGGATCATCTTCAGCATAATCCGGCAGCTGGAATTATTCATCAAGTCTATTCTCAAAGAAGACGTGCTCCTTTCATGATGCAGAATCATCCACTTGCCCCTGCAGCGCCTGTTCCATGGGGTGCAGCCTTTGGACCTCTGAATCTGACTCCTCCTATGCATGATCTACCTAAAGGGACGAGAAAGAATTTTCCAAAATTCTTTGGAGATGGCAAGCAAAATCCAGATGACCACTTGGCTGCGTTTTCATATCCTGTGGAGTGCTTGCAGTCGAACATGAAGATGTATCTATCAGACTCTTCATAGAGACTCTGCATGACTTGGCTAGAGAATGGTTCTACCGGTTAGCTCCTGGTACCATAACCAACTGGGCTACTATGCGGGATGCGTTCCTGAAAAGATTCAAGGCAGCTGAAGATTCCAGCACTTTGATAACCCAACTGACTCAGTTGAAGAAGGAGCCACATGAGCACATGCGGGATTTTATTGTAAAAATTCCAAAGATTATCTCTGAAAAATTCCAACTTCGCTTCTCTAAATGACGAGAATCAAAAGGTGTTCTTCATCAATGCTTTGCTTCCTAAAGTAAGCTATCAATTTGAAGAAAAGCACGTTCTATTGATTTGTTAGCAGCTCAAAACATGGCGGTTGAAATTGAAGACGACCTCATCATGGCTGGAAAGATAAAGAGCAACACTTCTAGAGTTGAAAGTTCATCCTCTGCTACTACTTCCAATTCACTATTGCAAAAGTTAGCAAATGAGATGATGCAGATGAAGAAACAAATGGCTCAAATGGCTCAAGGCAACAATAATTCCCCTGCTCGGAATTTCAACAACCGGAACCGCATTGCTGGTTCCCAAAGATTAGCAATTGAAGTTGCTCCCAGAAACAATGTGGAGATGAATGAAGAAGACCAGGAAGCTGATGCTGATCAGTTCGAGAATGATGATTTTGTAGCTCCTGCTGGCGACTCCAACATTAATTTCTTAAACTACAAATCTGAACATGACAATGAGAAACTTCATGAAGATGATCATAGTCATACATATGTAGTATTTACAAAATCACAAACTCGTCAAGCTGAGGCATTAACTGATGAACAAAGAAGGGGCAGCCCTTTACCTTCTTCCTTAGCTCCTAGAGATAAGAATGTGAGTTCTTCATCTCAACCACAGAAAGCGGCTCAGGTATCTGAATCTATTTCTTCTTTTGACATTATTGATCATGCCAAGAAAACTAGAGTTCAAATGTCAGAAGCTGGATACTTGAAGGCCTTTCCTGAGCAATTAAATATGCTAGTCAAATATGTGCAATCACCAGAACAATCCAGTACATCAAAAGGCCTTTTGCCTAAGCCCAAGGATACTCCTCCCGAAACAACACCTGCAGTTAAAATCCTCACCATCTTTTGACAAAGGTGGAACCTTTCTATGTCTCCTTATTGCTTAATAGTTTCAAGTTAAGCAATTGCATTCTAGATTCAGGTGCTTCTGACAATGTCATGTCAGCTAAAGTTGCAGATGCTCTTGGGCTTACCTTGACGAAGACCATAAAAAGGTGCTATTCCATGGAGAGACAAGTCCCTTTAATCGGACAAATCAAAGATGCGCAAGCTGTTCTGGCAGCTTTTCCTAACAAGAGATTAAAGATGACAATCTTAGTTGCAGATATTCCTGTCTCCTACGGGATGTTGTTGAGCAGAAACTTCTGTAAAGAACTGGGAGGAGAAGTAAAGATGGATTGGTCTTGTGTGCATATTCCTATCAAAGGGCTTAACCATAAGCTGGAGCCGGAAAAGAAGTCCAGGTACACGGTTACAAAATCTGAGGATCCTAGATCTCAAATTCTTTTTCAGGAATCTGACCGTGGGGTCTATTTCTTAGAAACGGATAAAGATGTACCAGAACAAGAATTTCAACCAGAGCCAGAGACAACAAAAGAAGAAGGAAAAGTTTGGACGCTGGAGTTTAAAGGCACATGTTGTTCTTTTGGATCAGGAGCTGGTGCTCTACTAATATCTCCAGATCATGAGGTATTTCCATACTCCCAAGCTGATGTTCGAGAACACCAATCATACGGTGGAGTATGAAGCATTGCTTCTAGGAATGGAGCAAGCTAAGAAGAAAGGAGTAAAACTCCTCAAAGCCCAAGGAGATGCTAAACTTCTAGTAAAAGGCGAGGTTCGAGGGCAAAGTCAAGTCAAAAGAGATAAGGCTGGAGCATTACGAGATAAAGTGCTTTCCGGCACATTCAATTTTGCAGCCTTCTCTATTGACTTCGTTCCAATAAACCAAAACTCCAAGGCAAATTCTTTTGCAGTCACAGCTGCACTATTGAATCCGGATAGACCACCGTCCATATTCAGACAAGGAAACTATAAAGTGGAGATGGTCTACCACCCAAGAGTCCCTGAACAAACATCTGCATGTTTGCATGTTGAAGGGAGTAAATCACCACCATGACAAACAGTCACAAAAAAAGATGATCCATGTTATGGTGATAGCAGTGGAATGATCCAACCAAAAGGTAACAAAATACCCAAGGGTTTGGTTTCCTTAGTGGAAACTTTCAACAAGCATGATCAGTACCTGACGAAGAAGAAGGAATACGGTTCTTCCTCGAAATACAGCCGGTAAATCTGGGAACGGAGCAAGTTGATGCAGACTTACCCATCACGGAGAAAAGAAAGGATGAGCCACCACCAGATGAAGTTGATAAGGACTTGCCTAGAGTATTTGACAAGAAGGCCAAAGAAAGGAAGTTCAAGATCGGAGATTGGGTACTCTGGTGGGACAAGAGACATGAACTGAAGGGCATACACGACAAATTTGATCCACTCTGGAAAGGGCCCTTCATGATCAAAAGAGTTGCAGGAATGGATACCTTCTTCCTTGCCTACCGGGATGGAATTGAGTTACCATTACCTTTCAACGGGCAGCATCTGAAGCTGTTCAGGAACTGAAAAAGCAGGTTAAAACCTGTATGTATATAAATAAAACTTTGTTTGTTTTTCCTTGTTTTGTTTTTGTTTTTATGTTGTGTTGTTTTTGTTTGCCTGACCCCGTGCCCAAAAGACAAGATACGAAACCAGAGATGCTGGGATCTCATCTTTTCCCTTTGTCATTCTGACAGAGAAAAAGATGTCCACAGACGGAGCCAACTGGTGTCACCCAGATTTCATCCTGAAATCTGTGACTACCCTATTCGAAAAAATTTCGTACTTTTAAAATAATGGGTCGTTTTGTGTTTTTATTGCCTGAAAGTTCTTGTATTGCATCAAGATATTCCCAAAGAGCCATATTAGCCTTTTTCGCCAAATACCCGGATGCCCAAAATTGTTATATTCTGTCGTGGGGATTTGTCTGCGGAAATTTGTATTTAATTATTTTGAGCCCCGTATGAGGCTATTTGCGCTCCGTTTAACTCTCTGTTATGATCGAACATATCATTATTCCTTGTATCAGAAGTATTTTAACAAGGAATGAGTTTTGGGCTTTATTTGTGACTTTTGGCAATTTTTCGTGTTTTTGTGTTGTCCCGTTTCGTTTTTTGTGAAATTTCTCTAGAACAATTCATTCGCCGGGTAAGCCTGATTTTTTTCCTGGAGCAGCTAGAAAACATATATGCACGTTATGCCCGGAGGAAGTCACCATCGGAGGTTTGGATCACTGGAAAAAGCGAAGTCGTGCACAGAAAAGCCCTGCGAGGGGATGGACGCATTTTTACAAAACAAAGGATTTAAGCTGCGATGGGAAAAATATAAGCCGCAGCGGGGGGAATTTTATACTTGCTGGCAGGTACTTTTTCCCGTGTTATAAAAGTCACTTAAGCTGCAGTGGGAAAAATAGAGGTTGCAGGTAGGCGGGAATTTATTGCCTGCCTTGCAGGGTAAAAATTCCCATGATAAAATAAAAGGAAAGTGACTTAAGTGAAATCATGGGATTTTAGTGCACTTTGCTTGGGGATAAATAATCCCATTGTCAAAAGTCAAATCACTTAAGTGGATCACGGGATTTTGGTGCCTGCCTTGCAGGGTAAAGAATCCCATTGTGGAAAAAATTCTTAAAAATAGAATTACATGTGCAAAAAAGTGTGCCCCCTTTGGTGAGAGAATGGCAGCCTTAAATTGATTATTTTAATTAATCTATTCTCTCAAAAAGTGCGCCCAAGCTTGGAGGAAGTCGACAAGTCAAAATTGAAATAAAAGAAAGGATTTAAAAGCATTAAATTTAATTTATTTAATGGCTGCCCTCTTCCTCTCAAAAAGTGCGCCCCATTTGGGTATTATTTAATGTTTTTTAAGGCATTAAAACATTAAATTAATTTCTATTTTCAGTGGCTATGGTCAAAGCACACTGTGAAGCTTAAGTGAAGTGATGTGTGAAGGATTAAATTGGATTAATTTAATTTATTGGATGGCTGTCCTTAAACATGCTATTTTTAAAAGAGAAAAACATGATTTTTAATTAATTAATTGCCTTTAATTGTTAGGGCAATTATTAATTATAGAATTGTGAAGGTTATATAAGCATGGGCAGCCATATGGGTGAATTATTTAATTCACAGGTAAAGAATTGCAGCCAAGAGGAAAAGTGCGCCCCCATTTGAAGAAGGATTTTGCTCAGGCAAGGTGGAAACAAGGCTAAAAGCTTCCAAATTTGGCGCATGCTTTGAAGGAGGTTGATCTTTGTCTGCATAATTGTTTGCACAGGTGTTACAGGAGCTCAGGTGTTGTTGAAAGGATTCATGCTCTCTTTATGTGCAAATTAAACACCATTTTTTGGGGCAGCAGGCTTGAAAAGTGCAGATTTTTACAATTAAAATTCACTATTCATGCTCCGGTGGCCATTTTTGTCTGAATAAATTGCAGGAATTCATTACAGGTGCTTTACAAAGGAAAAGGAGCTTTTATCAATGTCCAATACCCTCCGAATCTGAAGAATTGTCCAGATCTGCACCAGTATTGAAGAAATCCGGCCAAGTAAGAAGAAAAAGAATTATTCAGACGAAGATAGACAAAGCTATGGCGAAGAAAGATGAAAAAGAAAGCACAACGGAGTCATGCATCACTTCTAAATTTACAGATATCTGGAGACACGAGATCTAGGCTCGAAACCTCTTGTTGAATTGATAGACAAATCTAGAGCAGGAAAGACTTCACTCATGCGTGCAGGAGAAACTTCACTCATGCGTGCAGATTAAAAGCAGTGGAATTATTCGAGTTGCAGCTTTTCCATCCATAGCCCAGTTGCCATATTTTGTGATGCGATGATGAAATCCATATGCAAATCTAGATCCAAATCTCATAGTTCATAAAAGCTTAGAACCTGCACAAAGGCTTCATCCTCTTGTTTCGAATGCAGCCCGTGAAGAAGTCAGTGCGTGGAAAATTCCTTCCAAGATCTTGTGCAAATGCTTCCATCTTCCAGTTGAAGCCTTCATTGAATTTGCATTCACCCGGAGTACTTTCCAGAATTTTTAATTGTTCATATGCAATTAAAAATAAAGAGTTACGGCAAACATTGCATTGATGCATGTACTGGAGAAGAACTGCAAAAGCTTCAAGGATAAAAGAGAAGACAATGCGAAGGCAAAATTCCAGCTTGCTTCCAATTCCAACTGCTTGCAATTCCAGCTTGTTTCCAGATCCAGCTGCTTCTAGATCCAGTTTGAATCAGCTGCATGCAGACATGAAAAAGGACAAAGTCAGCTTTCCTCTTCCTTCTTTCCTCCGACAAAGTCAGCTTTCCTCTTCCTTCTTCTTTCCTCCGACAAAGTAATTGAGCGATCAATTAAATTATACAACTTAAGTGATTGGTTTAAAAGCCATTACTTGAAGAAGTCAACTACTTGGAGATAGGTGGCACGTGCAAAGTAGAAGGTTCTATTTTCAGTTGCAAATCATACATGTCACGCAAAGAGGAATTCCAGGAGGAAGATTGTCAGTTGTTTCTTTCCGACTTCCACGTGTGCCAGTTCAACTAAAGCTTTCAACTTGTAATTTCCTCTCTACATTCTATAAGTAAAGGAAGAACCTTCGGGTAATCGATCAGAATTTATGTAAGCAACAATCTTGTGTTCTAGACTTTGTGCTGAACCCCTGAGAGCCACTTGGAGCAAAGGAATACAAAGGAGCAGGTTTCCGGAGAACTTTGTGTCACGGTGTACTTTGTTTCTTGCTTTTAATCTTAGATCTCTTAATAAACTTTGTGTTATTTTAGATCTGGATCTAGAGCTGCCTTTGTTTTATAATTTTGTGTGTTCATATCTATTAAGTTTCTTCTATGTGCATGCAATTAGCTCTGCTATCTACTAATTGGGATGCACATCTTCCCCATTTCTTCTCTGTATTTCCTTCACTTCCTTCTTCTATAACTTTCCTTTCTTAAACAACTGTTTACTTGCTGCAAAACTTCTTAGTTATGGTTCATGAACTAAGTAGTTAAAGTAAAAGCCCGATAGATAATAACACGCTTTATTGACAAAAAACGACACGGAGCCTCACCGGTTAAATGAGGAGATTTATCTCATGACCGCCTAGGTTTGATGCTATCATGAGAATATCTAGTCAACAATGCTAGTGATAGATGGGAAAAGCATAAAGCAGATTGCGTGGGTATAATTAATAACAGATACATGAAGAAGCCCAGAGCACCATCGAAATTCCCGAGGACTCTTCCACGATCCAATCTTGTACAGGAAGTTGATGATATCACCAAATTGCTTTACAGGATAAATGGGGAAGCTAATTCCAATAACTTTTGCTCATGGATGTATGCCTTTGTAAGGACCATTGAGATCAACAGAGATGATTCAATAATTAATTGGGCGGAAATCATCAGTGAGAAACTCCGAAGTGTGAGGTGGACATTCAACTTCAAAATGACTTCATACAGTATATGCAATAGAACTTCTCAGGGGATATTTTCCAAACTGGATAGACGGGGCATATTGTCAAAAGATCCTATTTATGAGTGCTTCGACAGTTAACAATTCCTGAGAGTACAAGGATTACAGGGTAGTCAACGATGGCTTCTTCTGATTCATTTGCAAATTAAATAGTGATCTGAGGACCAGCAGAGTGAGCAAAGAAGCCTAGCAAGCTGTCTCCCAAATGGGTCATATCTTCATCCAGGTTCATAGACTTCACATATCTCAGGGTTAGTGGTTTCTCAGGAGAACCAGTTAAGTTGCCAAAGTACCCGAGTGATAAGTGGGTCATCATGGAGTTGTGCAGGTAGCTCGTAGAGTTGCATGACTTACAGTCAAAACGACACAAGTCTACAGGTAGCTTTCCAGTCACAGTGGGTCATTATAGTTGCCAGAGCATTCACCGAGCCAGAGGAATTGAAGCAAAAATGTTTTCTAGGTATGAGCATGAGTTCTTCCTAGCACGAATGAACTTTGACCCATATGGGATAGCAAAGAGGACAGTCTCCCAAGAATACTCACATGTTCCTTCACTTGAAGACTTTTGGATGAAGTGCAGGAGAGCGAATACGAAGTTAGAAAGGGAGATTTCAGCAGGTTATCAGTGCAACAGTTTCGACTATGGTTTAGCACAGATACCTACAAATCTCTCAGATGATGGGCATGTGGTACTTGACACATATCATCAAATGGGAGGAGATAGAGCTGCTCTTCAGGAGAGTGTGGGTGGTTGTCACACAATTGAGGAAAGGTCTTTCATAGTCCTGGTTAACACCTCAAATTGGTTGTTAACAAAGGGGTATTGCTTGGACGAGGCTTTGATGAACTAGATCACAGGGAATTTCAGTGCAGGGGATCCCAACAAGAGAAAACATGAAGGTGAGAGTAGCAAAAGACCAGAGAAGCTCAAAGTGCACAAGAAGTCTCAGGTACCGGAAAAAGGCAAGTCTACATCCATTATACCAGTGCCACTTTCAGACGAAGCTTCTCCAGCGTCAACTCACAGCACTTCGGCAGCTCTAGGACCTCAAACAGATGTTATCATTCCACCGTTGAATCCAACATCATTCGTATTTGTTCCTCAGCCACCCAGATCTTCACCTCTCCCTGCGGAGAGGTTGAAAGCACAAATGGCAGAGTTCGAAAGAGCATTGTCTTTGGACAATTCAGAAGAGGGCAACCATAACACTGTGGTGAATTCGGATGCAGCAGAGTCGAGCATGAGATGGTGGTACATTCGGTGACTTCTCATTCCCCAAAGAGCAATTTCTCATCTTGGTTGGCTTTGCAGACAGTTCCAAAGGCTAGAGAAGAAATCAACTTGGAAGAAGAAGACTTGCAGCTGCTTATGAGCTTGGGAGGTAGAGGCAAAAGGTCTAAAGCTGCTAAAATAACTTCAAGGTTGATTATTGAAGAATCAGGGTAAAAGTTCACTGAATTTTCCGTTCCAACTGAAGGGAAATAGAAGGGAGAGCTAACTGCTGCAGACATATCGATGACCAAAGTACCATTAGGGAAAATCACCACGGAAGGATTAAAGCAAGATACACAGACACTGATAGATGCTTTATTCCTTAAACTTGACAAGGAGAAGGCAGAAAAAGATAGGCTTCAGATGCAGATCTCCCAGTTATGTGAGATCATCACTAAGGTTTCCAAACCTTCTTCTCACCAGTATTAGTGCGAGAGCAGTATGCGCATCGTTTGGTTGAAGAGATTGAAGATGCAGGAACCAGTCAAAGCTATTACTCAATGGAAAGAGCAAATTATTCACCAAGCTTGAGCAGTTCGAGGGAATATCAGCTAGCTTAGAGAATATGCACGGGGCATTATCTCGCTTAAAGGAACTAATGACAGGATAGAAGATGAGAACATAGTTGCTAAAAGTCATCCTGGATACCTTAGCTAAGATCATTCATTGCGAGAGGATGTGCTAATTACGTAGAAAATTGTACCTGACGGATTGTTAGAAAAGGGGAAGTAGTTAGAGATAATAGTTTCCTTCCGCATGGAGATCCTCAAGCTTATGTTGAAAAGGATGCATTCTGAAACGAGATGGGGAAGTACCGAGAGAACATTCCGGATGAGTTACCCTTCCGTGAGGAATTTATTCTGGTTGTGCAGAAGAAGATTGATGAAGCCGTCATGCCTTTCATGTTAGATTCAATTGGCAGACTCGTGAAACTTCATGTAGATATTGAGGGTATGGGCCTAGTTTGGAGAAGGTAAAGGCCAACACTGCTACTTTGTCCAGAGGATTGCTGCGGTTTAAAACTGAGAAAGAAACGGTTGTTAAGGCAGATGGGAAGACATTGAGTCACATGTTTGACAAGTATATTCGATTTGAAACGAGAGAAAGCATAGATTATGACACCCGACATATTTTCTTTCTTCTTCTCTTTCCTCTCTTATTCTTATTTTCTCGAACAAAATTGTAAAACTAAAGTAATTGGTTAAAAGCCATTACTTTTAGTTATCTAAAAAGGTCCTTAATTAAGAATAGGTGGCAGACATGCAAAGCTTTGATTTAGTCTTCAGATGCATGTCATGTAGAGAGAAATTCCAGGGAAATATTGCCAGTTGTTTTCTTTATAGCTTCCGCATGTGTCAATTCAGTTATTGCTTTCCTATTTGTAATTGCCCTCTATACACTATAAATAGAGGAAGAGCCTACGGGTTAAAGGATTAGAATTTGTAATCAGCATTCTTGAGTTCCAGACTTTATGTTGAAACCCTTGATATCTTTTTTGAAAGCTAAGGAATTAAACAGAGGTGGATTTCCGAGAACTTTGTGTCAACGCTGCATTTGCTTCTTACTTCTGTGTAGATCTTTAGATAAACTTTGCCTTGTCTAAGATTTAGATTAGAAACTTTCCTTTCCTTTAATTATGTATTGTGAGATCCATTTGTTTTATCTATGTGTATGAGACCAAATTTGTAAACTATTGGTTGGATTACACATCTTCTTTCCTTTCTTCCCGTATTCAACTATTCCTTCTGCAAATATTTCTTTACAGATTTGCTTACTTGTTGCAGATTTGCTTAGCTATGGTTCATGAGCTTCACAGTTAAAGTAAAACCCACAGATAGTTATTAGAATACATAATTGACAGAAATCTTACACAGGAGCCTCACCGGTAAATGAGGGAGATTTATCTCATGACTGCCTAGGTTTTAGCTATGCATAAAATCTAGCCAACAAGAGGTTAATGAAGAAATAAAATTACTTGAAAATCGGCTCATGCATTGGGCTTCTATTTTGATGTTGGCGCCACTTGAGGATATATAAGGTCATGAAGGTTCATTTGAAGGGTTATGCATGTTTATTCTAGAGATTTATATCTTGGGTTTGAGCATAGCGTGCCCTCCTCTCCACTAAAGACGAAACCTTTAGTGCGGCTCAACTTTGGGGACTAAAACCTCCATTATTGAAAGATTGAGGAACGAAACTACTCAAGCTTGAGGGGAATCCCATGTAGGGGTTTCTAAAGTGCTTCAAAGTGGTTTATTGCTGGCTTCCCCCTTCTTACCCTAGGAAACTTGCATGGGGGAGGTTTTGATATGTTTTAGGGCCGATTTCACTATTTGGGTTTGATATTCTTATTCAACATAATTTATAATGTTGTAATCTGAACTTTGGAGAATTTATGTGAGGATTTGCTATTTTTTCTGGCCCTTGGTTTGGGCTCAACTGCTGCTGTCATAAATATTTAATTCCAGCTGTGTTTATCAGATATTTCTTCAATAATTGATGTATTTGTGATGCATAAATATTGCCATGGCTAAGATAAATTATTTCGTGGCATTCTACATTGATTTACATAGTGAAAAGTGGATTTGAATCTCATAGGCAGTTCAATGCCCTAGGAGACTACAAATTTTGTGTTGGTTGATCATTCTAAGATAGTCTCAGCTATTTTCAGTTTGTTGTGTGTGTTCTTGAAGGTCTTTCAGATCAGATCTTGTGGTGATGGCTGGTAAACCCTTTTTCTCCATTTGCAGCCCAAAAAGGGACATTACACTCAAACTCTATCTCTCGATGAAAAAAAGGAAGGAAAAGAGACTGCAATTGCTGGTTTTGTTATCTTTGTTGTGAAGAAAAGTCATTGTTGGCTAGATTTTTGCACAGCTGAAAAACATAGGCAGTCATGAGATAAATCTCCCTCATTTACCGGTAGGCTCTCGTGTAAGATTTTACCAATTGTATTTCCTAGTATCTATTTGTTGGTATTACTTTAACTATGTAGCTCATGAACCATAACTAGACAGTTTTGCAGCAAGTAAGCAGATGTAAGCAATATGTGCAGGAAAGAGAAATAATTAAATGCGAGAAGAAAAGAAAGGAAATGTGCAACCTAACCATTAGTTGACAGAGTTGATTACATGCACATAAAAGAAACAAATAGATCTTAAAATGCAAAATTTGAAGCAAGGAAATTTCCAGATCTAGATCTAAGACAACACAAAGTTTATGCATAGATCTAAAAAGAAATAAGAGACGAATGCACCGTTGACACAAAGTTCTTCGAAATATATTCTCTATTCCTCTGCATGTAGAAAACAATCAGGGGTTTCAACTCAAAGTCCGCGTAAAAGAATGTTGATTACAAATTCGATCCTTTAACCCATAGGTTCTTCCTCTACTTATAGTGTGTAGAAGGGAAATTACAAATGGGAAACTATAAATCGAACTAGAACATGAAGAAATAGTAAAGGGAACATTTGACAATCATATTCTTATAATTCCTCTCTTAGTGACATGCATCACGAGTTTAAGCCAAAATTGTGCACATGTGTCACATATCTTAAAGAATCTTTCCAAATAATTTAGAGCAATGGTTTTTAAACCAATAACTTTAATCTTACATTTTCATCTAGGAACATAGAAAATAAGAGAAGAAAAAGAGAAGAAAGAAGATCTGCCAGCTATAACATCTATACTTTCTTTTTGTTCTGATATTGAATATACTTGTCAAACATGTAATTCAACATCTTCCCATCTGTTTTAACAATAACATCTCTCTCTGTTTTGAACTGCAACAACCCTTTGGACAAAGCAACAGTGTTAGCCTTTACCTTCTCTAAACCAGGCCCATATCCCTCAACATCTGCCTGAAGCTTTATGAGTCTGCCAATTGAATCCATCGTGAAAGGCATGGTGGCTTCATCAACTTCTTTCCGCACAACTAGAATAAATTCCTCACGGGAAGTAGGTAATTCATCTGGGATGCTCTCTCGGCACTTCTCCCATCTTACTTTCCAGCAATTGCATCCTTTTTAGCATGAGCTTGAGGATCTCTACGCGGAAGGAAACTAAAATTTCTAACTGCTTCCCCTTTTCCACCAATCCACCAGCACAATCTGCTCTGCAATCAACACATCCTCTGGTAATGAGTGTATCTTAGCTAAAGTATCCAGATGACTTTCAACAACTATGTTCTCATCTTCTATCTGTGCCATTAGTTCCTTTAGCTGAGGTATTGCCCTGTGCATGTTCTCCAATTCAGCTGGTATTCGTTTGAATTGCTCTGAAGCTTGGTGAATGATTTGTTCTTTACACTGGGCAATAGCTTTGACCTAGTCCCTCGCATCTTCTAGCTCCTACATCGATGATTACTTACCTTCTCATGTGCTGAATGGGCTGAGAGGAAGGTTTGACGACCTTAAAAATGATCTCACATAGCTGGGACATCTGCTTTTGAGGCTTAGCTCTTTCAGCCTTCTCTTTGTCAAGCTTAAGGAATAAAGCATTCATCGTGTGTCTCAGGTATCTTGCTTTAATCCTTCGATGGTAGCTCGACCTATTGCACTTTGGTCATTGTTATATCAGCCGCCGTGAGCTCTCCCTTGTGCTTTCCTTTTTTGGCACGATAACTCAAATAACTTCTCATGATTCCTCAATAATCAACCTAGAAGTCATTTTGGAAACTTTAGGCCTTCTATCTCTTCCGCCCAAACTCAGGAGCAGCTGAAAGTCGTGTTCCTCCAGGTTGATCTCCTCTCTGGCTTCTGGGATTGTCTGCAAAGCCAACCATGATGAAAATTTGCTTCTCGGGGAATGAGAAGTCACCGAGTGCACCACCATCTCATGCTCTGATTCTGCTCTATCCAAATTTCCCACCGTGTTGTGACTGCCACCCTCTCTGAATTGTCCAAAGACAATGCTTTTTCAAACTCCACCATCTGTGCTTTCAACTTCTCCGCATGGAGAGGTGAAGACCTGAGTGGTTGAGGAGAAAATACAAATGATGCTGGATTCAACGGAGGAACAACAAGATCTCTCTGAGGTTCCGGGGATGTCAAGTGCTATGAGTTGATGCTGGAGAAGCTGGAACTAGCACGATAGGTGTAGATTTGGCCTTCTCCTGCGTGTGAAACTTCTTGTGAACCTTAAGCTTCTCCGGCCTTTTGCCGCCTTCACCCTCGTGCTTCCTTTTGCTGGAGTCTCCTACAGTAAAGTTGCCTATGATCTGATTCATCAAAGATTCATCCAGACAATACCCCTTTGTCAACAACCAGTTTGAAGTGTTAACCGAACTACGGAAGATCTTTCTTCAATCGTTTGGCAGCCACCAATGTTTTCTTGAAGAGTAGCTCTATCCCCTCCCATCTGATGATACAAGTCAAGTATCACATGCCCATCATCTACTAGATCTGCAGGTATCCGTGCCAAACCATAATCAAACACTTGTTGCGCCAACAACCTAGCTAAGTCTTTCTTTCTAACTTCATACTCGTTTCTACACTTCATCCAGAAGTCTTCCAACGAAGACACATGCAAGTATTCCTGGGAGATTGTCTTCCTCGCTACCCCATATGGGTCAAAGCTCATCTGTGCTAGGAAGAACTCAGGGTCATACTCAGAAAACATTTCAGCTTCAATTCCTCTAGCTTTGTGGATGCTCTGGCAGCTGTAATAACCCACTGTGACTGGAAAGAAACCCGTAGAATTTTTCCACTTTGATTGTCAAGTCATGCATCTCCACGAGCTGTCTACACAACTCCATGATGACCCACTTGTCATTTGGATACCTCAGCAACTTTACTGGTTCTCCCAAAAATCCAGTTACCCTGAGATAGGTGAAGTCTGCAAACTGGATGAAAATACAGCCATGCTTTGGGATACAACTTCCCAAGCTTCTTTGCTTACCCTGTTGGTCTTCAAATCACTATTTAATTTGCAGATGAATTCATAGAAGAACCCATCGTTGACCGCTTTGTAATCTTTGTGGCATTCAGGAACTGTCAACTATGGGAAGCACTCAAAAATAGGATCTTTCGCTAGTACGCCCCGTCTATCCAACTTGGAAAATATACCCTACAAGGTCTGCTGCATATACTGTGTATGAAGTTATTTTGAAGTCACGTCCGCTTCACACTCCGAGTTTCTCACCGATGTTGTCACACCGATGATCTCGCCTAATATATTATCAATCAACTCGTTGATCTCAATGGTCCTCACGAAAGCATACATCCATGAGCGGAAGTTGTGAGTATTGGCTTCTCCACTTAACTTGCAAAGAAATTTAGTAATATCATCCACCTTCTGCACCAAGTTGGATCGCGAAAGAGTCCTCGAGAACTTTGTTGGGGACCTAGGCTTCTTCATATATCTTCTATTCATTATGCCCACGCAATCTACTTTGTGCTTCTCCCATCTGTTTTCTTGCATCCAACATGTTAATTGCAATCACTACTGTTTGTGTTGGAATCTTCAGAAAATAATTAATAAATTGTGCATCTAGCCTGATTATTGTCTTTCCCACAACATCCCGGATTGTTCTGGAAAGAGGATGATATGACCTTGCACACTCCATAACAAATTCAGCAACCGAGCCGTGTATCGGGAATGCTTTGAGTCTTGGATAATTCCACTGCTTTTTATTGCCGCATGAGAGATGTCTTTCCGGCCCTGGATCTGTCAATTATTTTGGAGATGGGTTCAGGGCCTATGTCCGTGTCATTGATATCAGCAAATCTGGAAGCTATGCATGATTTTGCTGATCCTTCTCTTTCATCACGCTTCATCATGGCTGGAGCAATCTTTGTTTGTGTTCTTTTTCTTTTAATCTTGCCGGAATTCCTTGCAACTGGATCAATTTGTGCAGATCTAGCAATTTCTTCAGATTCGGAAGATATATTCAATGTACCTGACATTGATTTGAACTCCCTTTCACCTGTATGAACACCTGTAATGAATACCTGCAATTATTTCAGACAAAGATGAAGTCCAAAGCATGAATACTTGATTTCTGTCACCAAAAATCTGCATATGAAGCTTGCTGCCCTAAAATTTGAGGCTTTGCTTGCATGCAAAGCAAGCATAAATATTTTTAAATTCACTTGGGCACTTATAGTAACATGCAGATAATTATCATAGCATAAATCAAGCTATTCCAACCCTAGGTGCCAAACCTTGAAGCTTCCTGGCAATGAAAAACACCTTCTGATGCACAAATCCTCTTTTCCTTGGTGCCAAAACTGTCTGGGCTGCAATCCTTAGCAAAAAGAATTAATTGCTTCTTCATTATGGCAGCCCACGTTTAAATAACCCTCAATATTCTATTTTTAATAATTTTCCTTCCTATTCCTGACAATTTAATTAATAAACAATCATGTTTATTCACCCAAATTTGGCGCCCAATTATGCATGCTGCTGGCTGCCTTTAAATAAATTTATTTTATTTATTTTTAGCATGCATACATGATCTATTTTCAGCTCACCCTCTTGCATTGACTTTCATCCCATTCCTGGCGCCAAAATTAGGCAAAGAAACTATTAATAAATATTATTAAAAGCATTGTTTAGTGCCTAAATGGCCCGCACTTTTTGGCAAGGGTGAATGCTAAAAATAAGAAGTCAACTTTGATGGGATTTTCTACCTTGCACTGCAACTCCAAAAATCCCTTCTTTCACTTAAGTTGTTTGACTTCCATAATGAGGATTTTTACCCTCCAAAGTAGGTAAGAAATTCTGTCCGCACCGCCACTTGCCAAAATTCCCATTATTAAATTAAAAATCTCCTAAAAAGTACGACTTGCATTAAAATAAGTCTCTTTTGATAAAGTGCGACGACTTGCATAGGTGAATAAATCTTTGGTGGGAAAAGTTAGCCTATCGTGCAAGTAGAAAATTCCCATCGATGCTTTAAGTGATTTTTCTTTATTTTATAATGGGAATTTTTACCTCAGTAAGGCGGTAAGAATTTCTCGCTTTGCCGCCACCTCTAAAAATCCCATCGCAACTTAAGTGGCTTTGACTTCATAGGAAAAAGTACCCTGTAAGGCAAGTAAGAAATTCCCACTTGTCTGCCACTACCAAAAATCTCATTGCAGCTTAAATCCATTTATTCCAAAAAGTGCGACTTGCCTAGGAGAGGCTTTCTCGTGCATGACTTCATCTTTTTGATCAACAAATGCTTTCGAGGCTGATTCCTTCTCACAGTGCGGTGGCCATACATGATCTTAAGATGTTCCGTGCAATTAATCGACTATACAGACAAAGAACGTACCCAAGGGAATCAAACAGAAAGACCACGGGAAAACTAGAGAAAAATGCGAAAGAAATAAAGAAAAAGCGAAAAATGTTGTTAGAAGTCACGCATAAAGCTCAATTCATTCCTAGTGAAAACCCTATTGAGATGTGTGAATACGCATGCAAAACATCAACAGATTCAACCAGAGCACAATTTACTTCAACGGGCATTGTTTATTTAATAAATAATTAAATAAAAATTTCTGAGAAAAAACTTGGCGGAGGGATAAAATGAGTTTGGGCATCTAGGTATTTGTCAAAATTGGCTCATATGATTAACTCGGGAATATCTTAACATAATACGTACATCTTCCGCAATAAAAACACACAAAGACCCATTATTTTAAAAAGAACGAAATTTTTTCAAATGGGTAGTCCCAGTTCGGGGTGAAATGCTGGGACACCAATCATCTAGTGAGATTTGGTTCATTCTTAACTCATTGATATGAATCCATGCCACTTCGTTAGAACCGACTCGTCTCTTACGGTGTTGCAGGAAGCTAGATGAAGAATTCAGGGACTGTTCATGGTCTATAGAGTTTTTCTTGCATAAGAAAAGAAAAGAAAATATGATTTGTTTGAACCCCGGTTTTGCATGTAAAAAGGATATTGTTTTATAAGTGTATACTTCTCGTGGAAGCTTTGAGTTTCTTGTTGTGAATGTAAAGGGAAACTATTATCTCGTGTTGGCTAGATTTTCTGCATAGCTGAAAACCTAGGCAGTCATGAGATAAATCTCCCTCATTTACCGGTGAGGCTCCCGTGTAAGATTTTGTCAGTTATATATCCTAATATCTATTTGTGGGTATTACTTTAACCATGTAGCTCATGAACCATAGCTATATGGTTCTGCAGCAAGTAAGCAGTTGTAAAAGAAAGGAAAAATCTGCAGAAGAGGAAAATAATAGGAAACGGGAGAAAGTAGAGAGGATGTGCAACCCAAGCAATAATTTACAGAGTTGATTGCATGCACATAGATTAAAACAAATAGATCATTAAGCACATAATTCAAAGCAAAGGAAACTTTTAGATCTAGATCTAAAATAACACAAAGTTTATGAACAGATCTAGAAAGAAAGTAAGAAGCAAAATGCACCGTTGACACAAATTTCTCCGGAAATCTCTTCTATATTCCTTTGCTTGCAAAAATCAGGGGTTTTAGCTCAAAGTTTGGAACACAAGAATGCTGATTACAAATTTCAATCCTTTAACCCGTAGATTCTTCCTCTACTTATAGCACGTAGAGGGGAAATTACAAATGGGAGACTATAACTGAACTAGATCATAAACAAGAAGTAAAGAGAACATCTGACAATCATCTTCCTTTAATCCCTCTCTTAGTGACATGCATCAGGAGTTCAAGCTAAAATTGTGCACATTTGTCACTTAACTCAAAGAGTCATTCCAAATAACTTAAAGTAATGGTTTTTAAACCAATAACTTTTAAGTTTACAATTACATCCGGGGACATAAGAAATAAGAGAAGAAAGAAAAGAAGGAAGATTTGCCAGCTGTAAGTCTACACTTTCTTTTTGTTTTGATACTGAATATACTTTTCGAACATATAGTTCAGCAATTTCCCATCCGCTTTAGCCACAACTTCTTTCTCTGTCTTGAATTGCAGCAATCCTTCATTCAAAACTTCGATGCTCGCTTCCACCTCCTTCAAACTAGGCCGAACTTCTTAATGTCTGATTGCAGCGTTACCAGCTTACTGATTGAATTCATCGTGAAAGGCCTAATAGCTTCATCAATCCTCTCTTGAATCATCAGAAGAGAGCCTTCCAGGGAATCAGGCACTTTGTTGGGAATGGTCCTTTTGTATGAAGAAACGTTCCCAACCACTTCCTCATTGGTGAAAGCAATTACATTGCTTGACAGTGACGATGCCATACCCTCGAGCACCCGCATTCTTTTCAGCATAATTCTGAAGATCTCCAAGCGGAAAGAGACTGTGAATTCAAGTTGCTTCCCCTTTTCAACCGATCCATCAGGCACAATTCGTTCTGCAATCAAAACCTCCTTTGGCAGCTTATTTATCTCGACCAAAGTGCCCAGGTTACTTTCAGCCACTGTATTCATATCTACTGTGCTTGTCACTAGTTGCTTCAGCTGAACTAATGCATCCTTCATAACCTTTAGACGAATTGGCACCTCCCTGAGTTATAGAAGCTTGGCGAATGATTAGGCTCTTCCATTCGTCGATAGCTCTAACTTGGTTACCTGCATTTTCCACTTCCTGCATCAGATGATCACTCACCTGCTCATGTGCTGAAATTGGCTGAGAGAAAGGTTTGGCAACCTTAGCAATGATCTCGCACAACTGGGAAACCTGCTTTTGAAGTTCAGCTTTTTCTGCCTTCTCTTTGTCAAGCTTAAGGAATAAAGCATTTATTAGTGTCTGCGTGTCTTGCTTTAATCCTTCGGTGGTAGTTTGACCTATTGGCACCTTGGTTACTGATATATCTGTTGCCGTAAGCTTGCCTTTCTGCTTTCCCTCTGCTGGAACTGATACCTCAACGAACTTTTGCCCCGATTCTTCAATAATCAACCTAGAAGTCACCTTAGCAACTTTAGGTTTTCTATCTTTTCCGCCCAAACTCAGGAGTAGCTGCAAGTCATGTTCCTCCAGGTTGATCTCCTCTCTAGCTTCGGGATTGATTGCAAGAAGCCAACTACTTTAATAAATTGTTTCTCGAGAATGAGAAGTCATTGAATGCACCACCATCTCGTGTTCTGGTTCCTCTCCATCCGAGTTTGCTACAGTGTCGTGACTGCCATCTTCTGAATTGTCCAAAGACAATGCCCTTTCAAACTCTGCCATCTGCAACTTTAGCTTTTCTTCATGAAGAGGTGAAGATCGGAGTGGCTGAGGAGAAAACACAAATGTTGCTGGATTCAACGGAGGAACGACAAGATCTCCCTGAGGTTCAAAGGCAGGTGAAGTGTTGTGAGTTGTTATTTGGAGAAGTTGGAACTAGCACCATAGCCGTAGAAGTGTCCTTTTCCTATGTCTGAGACTTCTTGTGCACTTTAAGCTTTTCAGGCCTTCTACTGCTTTCACCTTCGTGCTTTCTTTTGATGGAGTCTCTTGCGCTAAGGTTGCATGTGATCTGATTCATCAAAGCTTCATCAAGGCAATACCCCTTTGTCAGCAACCAGTTCGAGGTGTTGACTAGAACCGCGGCAGATCTTTCCTCGATCGTGTGGCAGCCACCAATGTTTTCCTGAAGAGTAGCTCTATCCCCTCCCATCTGATGATAAGTGTCAAGTAACACAGGCCCATCATCTGTGAGATCTGCAGGTATCCGAGCTAATCCATAATCAAACACTTGTTACGCCGATAACCTGCTGAAGTCTTTTTTTCTGACTTCGTACTCATTTCTGCACTTCATCCAGAAGTCTTCTAATGAAGGCACATGTGAGTACTCCTGGGAGATTGTCTTCTTTGCTACCCCATATGGATCGAAGTTCAGCCGTGCTGGGAAGAACTCATGCTCATACTCAGAAAACATTTCAGCTTCGATTCCTCTAGCCTTGTGGATGCTCTGGCAGCTGTAATAGCCTACTTGTGATCGGAAAGGAACTTGTAGACTTGTGCCGCTTTGATTGTAGGTCATGCATCTCCACGAGCTGCTTGCACAACTCCATGATGACCCACTTGTTGCTTGGATATCTTGGCAACTTGACTGGTTCTCCCGAAAAGTGGTTACCTTGAGGTATGTGAAGTCTGCAAACTGGATGAAAATACAGCCATGCTGGGATACAACTTCCCAAGCTTCTTTTCTCACCTTGTTGGTCTTCAGATCACTGTTCAATTTGCAAATGAATCCGTAGAAGAATCCATCGTTGACCACCTTGTAATCTTTATGGCATTCAGGAACTGTCAACTACGGGTAGCACTCAAAAATGGGATCCTTCGAGAGTATGCCCCGTCTATCCAACTTGGAAAATATACCTTGAAAGTTGTGCGTATATACCAAGTATGAAGTCATCTTGAAGTTGTATGTCCGCCTCACACTTCGGAGCTGCTCACCAATGTTATCACTGATGATCTCCGCCCAATTGATTATTGAATCAACTTTGTTGATCTCAATGGTTCTAATGAAGGCATACATCCATGAGTGGAAGTTGTGAGTGTTGGCTTCTCCATTTATCCTGCATAACAATTTGGTAATATCATCCACTTCCTGCACCAAATTGGATCGTGGAAGAGTCCTCGAACTTTGATGGAGCTCGGGTTCATATATCTGATTCATTATGCCCACGACGTGCATTCTCTCTTCTCAACAAAATTGAAACACCTCCAAGGTTGTGGGTAATATGAGAGGTGAACCTCGTGAGTGGGCTGGTTCTTGGGAATCACACATAAAAATGAAAATTGACAAGGAAAAGGGAGAAGAAATGCGGGAAATGTAGGAAATAAGGTGATACACCAATGATTTGCCACACACATGTACTACTGCATACAGAGAATGTAGGGATCCACACACATGCACAACTCTAGGCTAATCTGTAAAAATAATCCAAAGGTTTAGGTAAGGGACAGTAGTGTAGGGAAGAAATTCCACAACAAAGCAATACAATACCCTGATAAACACAATGAATACTTGAAAAACCAACGATATGAGAAGGCAAAAATGGAGCTTTCTATTCAGAGATGCAAGTACAAGCTAGGATTGCCAGCAAAACAACTGGAAGTGTGTATAAATAATTCAAAGGTTTAGCCCATATATATAGGCTTCCCTTTGAAACATGCAAGTGTACAAAACAAAGACAAACTCTTTTTGTCTTTTGTTGACTTTGAAACATGAAGTGTTCAAAACAAAGACAAACTCTTTTTGTCTCTTTCTATTCCTGTCTTTTGCATGCTTTGTCTTTTGCATGCTAGAGGGTTGAAATCACTCACAAGCTGCCCTTTAAAACCTTCAACCTTGACACCAAACTTTGTGTGCACAACATACAATTAATTGTGCCCATTGTTTACTATTTTAGTGTCCCCCTTTGGCTATTTTTAGCAGCTAACAACAACATGCTTTTCTCTCTAACTTGGCGCCATAACCATGCTTGAGCATGCTGCTTTTAAATTGAAAAGGTAACTAAATTGCTGTTGTTATTTCTGGTATGTTTATGCATGTTTCTTGCGCCATAACTCTATCTGAAAAGCTGCTGCTATTTCTGTGTTAAAACAATACCCAGTTGGCTGTTTTAGCAGCTTTAAACATGCTTTCTTTGTGCCAGATATAGCTGCTAATTGCAGCCTTAAACACTGCCAGTATAGACTGAGTTTTGCTGATTTGTATGGACTGTGTAATGCTGATTTGTATGGAGACTTGGGCTTCTTCATATATCTGCTATTCATTATGCCCACACAGTCTGCTTTGTGCTTCTCCCATCTATTGCCAACGTCCATCATGCTAATTGTAGTCACCACCGGTCGCGTTGGAATCTTCAGACAATAATTGATAAATTGTGCATCCAGCCTGATTATCGTCTTTCCCGCAACATCCCGAATTGTTTTGGATAGGAGATGGTATGACCTTGCACACTCCATGAAAAATTCAGGCAATTGAGCTGTGACTTGGAATGTTGAAGCTCAAATAATTCCACTGCTTTTTATTGCCCGCATAAGAGACGCGTCTTTTGTGCTTCTGGATCTATCAATCAATTCGGAGAGGGTTTGGGGCCTAAATCCGTGTCATTGATATCAGCAAATCTGGAAGTAATGCATGATTCCGCTGATCCTTCTCTTTCATCCCGCTTCATCATGGCCAAAGCAATCTTTATCTGAGAACCTTTGTCTGAACTCTTTTCCTTTTAATCTTGCCGAATTCTTTCTTTGCAATTGGTGCAGATCTAGTAATTTCTTCAGATTCGGAAGATATATTCAATGTACCTAACATTGATTTGAACTTCCTTTCACTTATATAAGCACCTGTAATGAATACCTACAATTAATTCAGACAAAGACGGAATCCAGAGCATGAACACTTGATTTTTATCACAAAAATCTGCATATAAAGCCCGCTGCCCTAAAATTTGAGGCTTTGCTTGCATGCAAAACAAGCATAAATATTTTTAACTTCACCTGGGCACTTATACCAACATGCAGATAATTAACAAGGCTTAAATCAAGCTCCTCCAACCCTAGGCGCCAAACTTTGAAGCTTTCCGGCAATGAAAAACACTTTTTGATGCAAAAATCCTCCTTCCTTGGGCGCCAAAACTGTCCGGGCTGCAATCCTTTGCAAAAAGAATTAATTACATCTTCACTATGGCAGCCCATGCTTATATAACCCTCAGCATTCTATTTCTAATAATTGTCCATTCTATTCTTGGCAATTAATTAATAAACAAACATGTTTATTCACCCAAATTGGGCGCCTATTTTTGCATGTTGCTGGCTGCCATTAAATAAATTTAATTTATTTATTTTTAGCATGCTACCTTCAGTTCACTTTGGCTTATCCTCATGCATTGACTTTCTATTCATCCTAGGCGCCAAAATTAGGCAAAGTAGCTATTAATAAATACCATTAATATCATTGTTTAATCACCAAATGGGTCGCACTTTTTGACATGGTGAATTCTAAATTTAAAAAGTCAACTTCTGGTGGGAATTTTCACCCTGCACCGCAGCTCTAAAAACCCTTCTTCCACTTAAGTGATTTACCTTTCATCATGAGAATTTTTACCCTGCAAGGCAGGTAATAAATTCCCACCTGCCTACTTCCTTCTAATTTTCCCATTGCAGCTTAAGTGACTTTCCAAAAAGTGCGACTTGCATTAAAATTAGCCTCCTTTGAAAAAGTGCGACTTGTTTGGGTGAATAAAACCTTCTGATGGGAAAAGTTAGCCTGCTAGGCAGGCGGAAAATTCCCATCGGTGCTTTAAGTGATTTTTCTTTATTTTATAATGGAAATTTTTACCTGCAGGCGGTAAGAAATTCTCGCCTATCTAGCGCCTCTAATTTTCTCATTGTAGCTTAAGTGACTTTGAATTCATGGGAAAAAGTACCCTGCAAGGCAGGTAAAAAATTTCTGCCTGTCTGCCACTACCAAAAATCCCATTGCAACTTAAATCCATTTATTCCAAAAAGTGCGACTTGCCTAGGAGAGGCTTTTTGTGCATGACTTCATCATTTTTGGTTAGAAGCTTGCATTTTGAGGCTGATTCCTTCCAGCGCTGTGTTGGTAGATGATCTCCAAATGCTTCAGGCAATTAAACAGACTATACTGTTGAAAGAATTGACCTAGAGGAATTTTGTAGAGAAAACCGAGGAGAAAACCAAAGAAAAACGCAAAAGAAATAAATAAAAGCAAAAAAAGTTGCCGAAGTTGCGACATAAAGCTCAGGATTCATTTCTGATGAAAACCCTATTGATATATGTGAATACTGGCATGCGAAACTTCAACAGGGTTCAACTAGAGCACAATTTACTTCAAACGGGGCACTATTTATTTAATAAATAATTAAATAAAAATTTCTCGCAGACAAAACTTGGTGGAGGGATAAAATGAGTCTGGGCATCTGGGTATTTGTTGAAATTGGCTCAAATGATACATTGGGAATTTCCTAACATAATACAGAAATCTTCGGGCAATAAAGACCCGTTATTTTAAAAAAGAACGATTTTTTTTTAAATGGGCAGTCCCATTTTCAGGGGTGAAATCTGGAGACACTAGTCCGGAATAGTAAATGCTCATTTTTGAACTCCCAAAGATAACTGGTTAGAGTTTAGAAAGGAATGCTTAATTCCTTATGTCTGATATCTTTTGTAGAGATGAGAAAATATCACTTTTCCCTCCTTTGGCTGTAGCCTAACAAAAGCAATAAAATTTATAACACACTGGAAATATCTTGATTTTTGTTTACCTTCTGAAATGGGAATTTAAACCTAGGACCAAATGCTTGAAATATAATGTCTCATCTACTAGAAAGGCATACATTTGCATTACTTTACAATGAGGCCATGGTAGGAAGTTATGCTCTAAAGGTGTGCCCACAAATGTCTTGCAATTTGTTATATTTCTTTAGGAAATGGACTGCATACAGATCTGCAAATGTCAATGCAAGCTGTCACACCTTGTGAGCATACTTTCAAAACTTCCTGTCATTGTTGTGAAGACTAGATTTACCTTGATTCGTATATGCTTCTAAGAGAAAGACCCGATAGGGTTAGTACTAAGTAGTATAAATAATCAATACTTTAAATTAGCAATACAGATGCGATTGGAAGATCATATACCTTTGTTTGAGTTATAAGTTTGATTGTAGATTCATAAAGCCATGTCACTTTACATGGCTAAGAACCTTCTTTTTCCTGTCAAATGAACCATGAATGTTAGAGAAGAGAAGTGATTTTAAGTGCAAAATCTCTATAATCATTTATTGGGGTGAATAACTCTGAATTAAATTAGCGCATTGTCACATGGATGTCAATAGGATAGGATGGGTTTCATTAGAATCATTAAGGTAACTCCAAGATGCATTGAAGAGGCATGTTTGATTTGGGACAGTAAGGTATGTATTTAGAGGCGATTCAATTAGAGAAATTGGGTTGGTCCGTTTATCATTTTTTTATCTTAAGGAAGATCCAAAGTGATAGCTAAGTGGTTTCAACTCCTTATCCATGAGTGAGTCATATATGTATCCGGCTTTCTTAAAAGACTTAAGGATTAGTAGACAGAATTAAATCTGTGGTAGACACCTTGAATAGTTGTAAAAATATGCTTGTTGGTTAAAACCTTTTTGGCATAGGAATAGACATTTTAAAGGTGCATTATAATGTGTAAAGTGTAAACCCATCAGGTGCAATACTAAGTTAATTCCGTATATTTTATCAAAGCGGGCACCTAGATTTGAAATGGGAAGAGTTATTGTCCATGGTATTGGTGCTTGGGTTTTACAACCATACCATTTAACATAGCCGGGAATCACCTAAAATATGCCTATGTTGTTTAGGAAAAAAACAATGAGTCTCTCTTGTCCTTAGTTAAACAAGCTATGCCCTTTCTCGAGTTTTGTTGGTAAAACAAGACTATTCACATCTAATCTGATTCCACAAACAGTCCATGATAGAGGATTGGACTGAGCCTATGGGGCCATGGATAGATGAGATACTCTTGAATAATATGAGGGTGCAATATAGTCACTTTTACCTATGCGTCGGGGCATTATAATATCCGCTGCCATAACATTACTAATCTAAACCTTGGATGAAGAGAGATTTAAACCATAGTAGGAAAACTTGCCAAATCCAAAAACTCGCTAGACCCCCCAAAAAAAAACTTGGCAAAAACTCACCAATATTCGGCCAATACTCGGTAACTTAAAAACTACTCGATTTTTTTAAAAACATAAATTTTAAGCAACACATAGCTACAAAATGTATCAAATGAGCCCATAAAATGTTGGAGAAGTGTTTTCTATTAGATTTGAATACAAATACAATACAAAATCGCATCATCATGCGAATACGACAACCGGCTGATAAGTAATATGAATTTATGATGATTGACATTGAAAAATATCATCATAAATTTCATATCTATGCAAGTTACAATATACAATAAATTACATTTTCCTCTTCCCCAATCTAGAGAAAAATTGGGGAGAGGGTCTAGTGCCTCTACTAGTCCCCACACTCGGCTGCGTCTCCACGCTCCTCCTAGAAGGCTGCGAATCTGGCTCGATCATGGAACTAGATGGTGGTGCTGGTGGCTCCTCTGCTGCATGTTGGAGATCACCTCCAAAGATGTCATCCAGTCCAATATCTCCTCGGAGTCTTGCTAGTGCTTCTCCCTCCATAGCCTCCCTCTCAAAAGAAGCAATCTCGTCCGCTGTGAATGCAGGGTTTTCCTCTTCTTGCCCAGTCCACTCACTGTATGGATCTATCTCATCCAAATCAATGAGCTCCTCTGATGTGGCCTCAACTTTTTTTGTGCGAAGCCGGAGATTGTATTGCACAAAAACCAAGTCGTTGAGCCTTTTTGAGTCAACTTGTTGCGCTTCTTCGTGTGAATGGCCTCAAACAAACTCCAGTTGCGTTCACATCCAGAAGCGCTACAAGGTTGAGATAGAATTCTGAGGGCTAACTTTTGAAGATTTGGGGTATTCCCTCCCCAATCCTCCCACCAAGAACCTACAAACAAGATAATCAAAAATTTATAATTAATTAATAAAATCAAATATGTAACTAATAAGTAACTTGGTAAACATTCTAATTTTTATTACTGGTGATTGTGTGGTTCTCCCTCGAATAGCTAGCACCGAAGAAAAGAGTCTCCCCCTAGCATGTTTGTAACTCTGCAGCTCTAAAATGACGAGGTCCCTCGTCTCAACATCCGGTATCATCCTCTCAATACATGTTGAAAGGCCCTCCATAACCTCTCCGTTCACATCTGTGAAGCTGTCGAGTAGAAATACTTGGGGTTGAGGTAGTACCCCGTTGCATGAATAGGTTGGTGGAGTTGATTGTTCCACCTCCGATCAATAATCTCCCAAAAGGGACCATATCTGACGATATCCCCCCTGTAATAGTTTTGGATAGACTCTTTGGCCCTATCCATGGCCTCATATACAAACCCCATGGGGTTTTGCTCCCCATCAACCAAACGCAAAACTCTCACCAACGGCTCTGACACCTACACACAAATTAAAATGTAAGATTGCAAACTTACAATACATATTAGAAATGAAATAAAAAAGTGAAAAGTAGAACAATATATTTATAATTTAACAAATTAAAATAAAGGAATGAAATATAAATCGAAGTTTGAAATTACCTTGATGATCTCTATAGCTCTCTTTGCAAAGATATCATCAAAAACTATCTTTACAACCCTCTCTCCGTCAGCTTTCTTTGAATATTGTGAGTCTAGCCATGCTTGACTCACAAACATTTGTTTCAAAGGTGTCAACAAACTAGAAATACTTTGCAACGTCAAGAAGTTAGTTGCAAACCTTGTGACACCGGCTCGAACAAGTTCTTTCCCCTTTGTGTGTACTCTCATCAAGCTCAGAACCCAAGGGTGATTGTATATGTACTTCGTTATAGATCTTGCATCTTCTACAACCGGCCTCACCCAATCAATTTTGCCTATGTCCTCCAAAAGAAGGTCAATGCAATGAGCTGCACAAGGAGTCCAAAAGAGTGATGGATGTCTCTCCTGCAATAGTCTCCCAGCCGCCACATATGCTGCTGCATTGTCTGTGACAACTTGCACAACATTCTGTACACCAACCTCTAATACAACTGTCTCTAACATAACACTCAAATTCTCTGCATTTTTTATTATGTTAGAGGCATCAATAGATTTTAAAAACACCATCTCACCGTTTGAAGCTGCTAAAAAATTAACAAGGGTGCGGTTCCTTCCATCCGTCCACCCATCTGAAAGAATGGTGCATCCGAATTTTTTCCATTGTTTCTTGTGCTCTTCTAGCATGGTAGTGGCATCTGCAATTGCACCCTCAAGTAATTTCCCACTCAAATCTTTTGGAGAGGGTGCCTTGTACCCTTTCCCTGCAACTGTCAACGCTGTCACCAAGTACTCCCAGTATGGGCTCTTTGCCACATTGAATGGCAGGTTGTTGTAGTACCAAAAATTTGCACAAGCTTTATCCACTTCCTCGTGCATATCTTTGTTCCAGACTGTACCTTCCAATGAAGGTTGTGCTCCAGGTGTGTTCCTTGCCACAAAAAAACTCGGTATGCCTTTGCTCGAACTCGATGAAGATGTGCCTCTTCCGGCTCTTCCTCTTCGTATGCGTGGACCACGAGTAGAGCCCACAATTGTTGCTGCATCATCGTCTAAATCCTCTTCCATTGCAGCCCCAGGTCTAATAGCTTGTGCTATGGCTGCCTTCAGCCTTGCGTTCTCTAGTTTCTTCTCCTCTAACTCTGCCAGCTCTGCTCTAATCTCTCGCTTTGCCTCTTCCGACACGTTGGGGCAAACTGTAACATCTCGGCAAACAATAGTTGAAAGGTGATATTTCAAACGATTGATGCCTCCATTCATTTTCTTGTTACAGAAAGTGCATAAAAATTTCACCCGCACAAGTTCCACGTACAACATACTTCCATGCTATGGAACGGGCATTCGGAGGAACGTCCTGCGCTAGTGATTCAGATGCCGAACTTGATGCCGAGCCTGATGCCATTGTTAAGCTCTAATCTGCAACACAATGCACATTTAAAAAATTAGAAAACGTAAACTTAATTTAATTTTAAAAACAAAATGTGCTTGAATAACAAATTTGCGTAAATAAAAAAAATACATTACAAGCATTCAATTTTACATTACATGTATTTAGAATTACACAACGAATCGATTACAATACACATACATAAAATTTAACTAATTTACAATGAATTTGCGTTAAAAAAAAAAAATACATACCTCTGGCTGCAAATGAGTATAAAAAAATTACAAGCATTCGATTTTACATTACATGTATTTAGAATTACACAACGAATCGATTACAATACACATACATAAAATTTAACTAATTTACAATGAATTTGCGTTAAAAAAAAAATACATACCTCTGGCTGCAAATGAGTATAAAAAAATTACAAGCATTCGATTTTACATTACATGTATTTAGAATCACAATAGGAATCTATAAAACCTAAATAATATACACAAAATTTGGAAAAACTTCAAAGAATAAAAAAAAAAACTACCTCCAAATGCAAATCTCCAAATTCTCTCCTCGAATTCGCTCCAAAATCCACTCAACACAAGCAATGCAAGCTCAAATGGTTGTGTGAGTGACAATGAGGGAGTAGAGGGCCTTTTAAAGAGCCAAAACCGTGTAAAAACAATGTTTTTGCGTGTGAAAAGCGTGTATACGCGTGAAAGCAGCGTATGGCGAGTATTTAGCACGAACTCGCCGAGTTAACTCGGCGAGTACTCGCCAAAACTCGGCGAGTTTTCTTTTTCCATTTTGGCGAGTTTTTAGGCGATTAAACCGTTTTGCAGGTTTTTTGGCGAGTTTTTTAAAACTCGGCGAGTTTTTGGCGAGTTTTCCATCTATGATTTAAACATTATGAGAATGTCCAACATTATGATGACTTGAAATACAACATTTGAAAGGAAAAAGGCTTCTAGAGATAAACTGACATGTAAATTGGAGTTGTCAAGCAGCAGAGAAGAGCTGCGCAGCTGTGTGAAGTGGGTTCAACTCACAAGACACTAAGTGAACGCGAAACCAATAGACAATGGTCAGTGTAAATAAGGAACAAGAAGTTAAGAATTTTTATGAACGCAAACCTGAAAAGAAGTTATTAGGTGAAGTCAACTGTGAATTAAACAAAGTAGAACTTCTCTTCCGGTGGATGATTACGGAACAAGGATTAAATAAAAAAATTGGATGTATTTCTGGAGATTGGAAGAGGGGTTGCTACAAAATTATAATCGAAAGGGAATTTTGTTAGATGCTGTAGTTGCAAATACTCTGATAGATATGTATGTAAAATGTGCATGCATACACACTGTATGCGAACTGTTTGACGAAATACCTCCAAACAACACATGGTTTCACGGACTGTTATGATTGCAGGATATGTACAAATTGGTGTTCTCGACGAGGCTTTTAAGACTTTTCACAGCAATGCCTCAGAAAAACATGGTCTCATGGACTGCTATGATGGCAGAGTATGCCCAAAATGGGTCTGTTGAAAAGGCCTTGCAAACTTTGAAGCAAGTGCAATTGGAAGGATTGAAGCCATACTCCATGCCTGTGCCAAAATGAGAGCTTTATAGCAGGGTGTGTACATACAAAAAATTATAAGGGAAAGGGGATTTTTGTGAGATGCCATATTTGCAAATCCCCTGATTGATATGTATGTAAAATGTGTACGCATACACACCGTACATGAACTGTTTGAAAAATACCTCCAAAAATGTGGTTTCACGGACTGTTATGATTGCAGGATATGTACAAAATGGTGTTCTTGACGAGGCTTTAAGACTTTTCAAAGCAATGCCTCAAAGAAATGTGGTCTCATGGATTTTTATGCTGGTAGGGTATGCACAAAATGGTTTTGTTGAAAAGGCGTTGGAAAATTTGAAGCAAATGCAATTGGAAGGTGTGAAGCCATACTCCACAACCTTTTCCAGCATGCTCCAGGCCTTTGCCAAAATGGCAACTTTGATAGAAAGGGGATTCTTGTCAAATGTTGTCATTGTGAATGCCCTTCTATATATGTATGCAAAATGTGGAAGCATATACAAGGCACTGGGACTGTTTGACAAAATGCCTCAAAAAAGTAGCCTCATGGGCTGCAATGATTGCAAGATATGTACAAAATGGATTTTTGTAATGTCCCATACAAGACAGATCTAAGAAATTCTGGAATTTCCCTGAAACCCTTATACAAAATATAACAACAATCTGATTTTTATGCAAACCTGTAAGACAAAAAATACAGCAATCTGAAATCTTCCTTTATTTATCAAATAATCACAATACAAAAATACCCAGAAGGCCCAAAGCATCTAAAAATCCTCTTGCTACAAGTAGATGATGAAAAATAATTTTTCCAACCAAAGTCTGAATTTATTTTTATTTATTTTCACACCATAAAACAAGAAAAATACCTGCATAAGATTACAACAATTTTCTCACAAAAGACGCTCCAAATGACAAGAGGAGACCAAAAGGAGACGTTGCAAACTGAAACCAACCAATTCCATCTGTTGTTGATGCCTAAACATTGATTTGAAATCCAAAGGGGTGTAGATAGCCCTAGAAATGGCTGCAAATCATGCCCTAGCTGTCCCTAACTGAAGTTTGGTGGATTGTCTCTCCATTGGCTGAATTTCTTTGCTTGAAACGCAGATCTGAAGCAAAAAAATAGAAAACTTTCCTAGTTGAACTACAAACTGACACAAATTGAAAAATAGACATGCGTCAACTTTGATGATCCAAAATTATGCTCAAATGTGACCCCTGAGTGAAGCCACCAAGAAGATATTGAGGGTTTTCGTCCTCAAATTTGATCACAATGAGGGTTTTTGTCCTCAAGTGATGATGAAGTTTTTCTGCAATGGAGGGTTTTCGTCCTTAATGCACAAACAAGCAAAATGCTCAACACTTCCCAAAAGGAGAGATTACGAGACAAAATACATCTCCCAAATGACCCCAACACTTCCATTTATAACCTTTTCGTTGATTTTCCCAAGTGGAGTGCTACATACGAGACTTTAACTTTATTTAATAACTAGACTTGTATATAATCATTGAGTTCACTTAAAATAGAAAAGTCACCTTTATTTAATAATAATAACATAAGTGTCTTTTATAATGTCACTTTTTGACACTTAAGTTATATTATGAATTTTCAGACTTTATTTAAAAAGGGGACATGACAGTGGTATCATAGCAGTTTGCTTCCATATTCAACTATTGAGGACAAAATTCCTCATTGGCAAGTTGTTGAAGACGAAAATCCTTTTTAGCATTCAAATCTTGAGGACAAAAACCCTCAATTTATCCTTGGTGGTCTCATATGGAGGTCACACTTGAGCTTTAAATCAGATTTTCAGAGATTTAGATCAGATTTATAGAACTAGGTTTCAGATAAGAATTTGCAACAATTTCAGCTAGGGCATCATTCAAAAATTCAGAAAACACAGAATTTCTGTCATGGGCGGTTAAATCTACATTGAAGGATCAGCTAGGGCATCATTTCCCATCATTCCAGCTGAGGCACCACACTTTGGGAGGTCATTTCAGGCCTATCCTAGGGCTGATGTCACCCTTTGAGGGTTTGGGTTAGTTTTTGCGGTCAGTTTTGTATTCAGAAAAATAAATTATAATTTGCAGCTGTCTTTTGTAATTTTTCCCTACATTTCCAACCAATAAAATTAGCAATTTTCAGTCATTCAGAGAAAATTCAGAATTATTATTTTCAGACCTTAGGGTTTGAAGAAAATAATTATTTTCATAATTCTGTAATTATTTTCAAGGGTCTCTTTAGATAAATCAGAATTTGAATTTTCTTTATATTTCAAAAAAAAGTTGCTGCTAGGGCTTGTAGAATTGTCAGACTGCTGTCATAAATAAAAAGAAAAAAAAGGGGGTTTTGGGAAATCCCAATTTCCCGGTTTTTTTCCTTAAAGGGGACATTACATTTTTCTAGGATGTTCTCAAACTTTTTGAGCAAATAGAGCACTCTAGAACACGCCTTGATCATGTATGTTTTGGTTGTGTTTTATTAGCAAGTACCCATGAAGGTTTAGTGAAGGAGGGTTGTAAATACTTCTATAGCATGACTAACTCTTATTGCATCATGCCTACAATTGATCATATGTAAAGTTGGTCAAAATTATAAAATTAAAACTACAAAAATAAGATTTAAAGATGGGAAAAATAAGAAATGACACTCCACCTCTATTATTTTGTGGGGTACTCACTCCTAATAAAGAAATTGATTCCCCTTGAAGCAAGATAAAGAAAAATAATATTAAATTAAAACTATTTATTTGTAAAGAGTTGCTTTGGGAAAACAAAAAAACAGGTTGTAGATCTCCCTTCAATATAAATACTCTATGTTGTGTTGCACTATGTAATGTCCCCTTTTTCGAGACATTATTAATATTTATTTTTAATTTGCATTGTAACCCCTTGGCATGCCTAGCACTACAAGTGGGAGTCTTTTTAGTTAGTTTAATGTGCACATAGGTTAGTTACTTTTATTTATTTAATTAAAAAATAAATAAAATGCACATAGTCTTAGTATTAAATATTTTAATGAGAGTTTATGTTTTCCCTCCAAAAGGGAAAGGTCAGTCTTTATTGAACCCTTAGTTCTATAAAAGGGAGGTCGCATTTCCTTAGAGGGTATGTTGATTGATCATTTGATTTCCCTCCATGCTTGGTGTATTGGGATGTATGCCCTAGTTCTTGCATTGTGCTCTCTATCATTTGTTGAAGACTCTCAAGTGAATTTTAGATCTTCCATTATTGCTTGAGTTATTTCAGTTTTGGTGCCAAGTTTAGAGTGTGAAAAGCATTTGATATTGCTCCTTTAATTTCTTCTATTATTGTTGCAAATATTCTTACCATAGCGACTTGGGTTGTGTTGGCTAGATTTTCTGCATAGCTGAAAACCTAGGCAGTCATGAGATAAATCTCCCTCATTTACCGGTGAGGCTCCCATGTAAGATTTGTCAATTAAATATGCTAGTATCTATTTGGGGTATTACTTTAACCATGCAACTCATGAACCATAGTTGTATAGTTTTGCAACAAGTAAGCAGTTGTTTAAAGAAAGGAAATATCTGATGAAGAAGAAAATAATATAAACACAGGAAAGAAAGAGGGAAGATGTGCAACCCAATCAATAGATTACAGAGTTGATTGCATGCACATAGACAGAACCAATAGATATTAACACACAAAATTATGAGCAAAAGAAGCTTTTAGATCTAGATCTAAAATAACACGAAGTTCATAAGTAGATCTAAGAATAAAAGGTTAGAAACAAAATGCACCGTGACACAAAGTTCTCCGGAAATCTGCTCCTTTCTATTCCTTTGCTTCAAATAGCTATCAGGGGTTTCAGCACAAATTTTGGAACACAAGAATGTTGCTTACAAATTGTGATAATCATTTAACCCATAGGTTTTTTCTCTACTTATAGCCTGTGTTGCCGCATTCGGCAAACTTCAAGGAAAAAAATTGAAATTCGCTGAATTTTAACAGTGCGTTGAAAATCGCGATTTAATTCGCGCTTTTTTTTCTTTTTTTGGCAATTTTTTCCGTTTTCATTTTTTTCCTTTTTTGGCAATTTTTTCCGTTTTTGGATTTTCGGTGAAAAAAACACAAGTGAAGAAATTTTTTTCCCATTTTTGGAAAGCGTTCGGAAGATGTAGTAACGAAAACTTGCATGTGCCATAACTTTCATTCTGTGGCTCCGTTTCAGGTGTCGTTTTCTCTAAAAGTGCATATTTTCTCGAGCTCTACGCATTGATGGCAATATTTTTCTTATTTTCATAAAATCCATTTTTGCACCTTTTTGGACCAAGCAACTTCTTAATCTTCTCAAAGAATCATGAGCTTTGATCGCTGTAGAGAGATTAGTAATTAAAAATCTTGGATAGCTTTCCAAAACTTGCTAAGTATTCTCCCATGCTCGGACTAATCGTCCCACATGCCACTTTTAGTCACAACCTACGAGCACATGTTTTTGAAGTTTTTGCTTTTAATCACATTATTGTAATAGCTACTTATGAAATCAATGAAATGTGATATTATCTCTCTTTTGAAATGTGAATTTATCTTTTGTTTTTATATATTTAATAAAAATATATATTTCTCATAATCGAATTTAATCACGAATTTAATCGCTGATTTTTACCAGTAATTTTTCATGAATTTAATCATCGGCATATTCGAACATGAATTCGAATGTGGCAACTTAGCATATAGCATGTAGAGGGGAAATTACAAATAGGAAGCTTTTAGTGAATCGACACATGTGGAAGTTGTAAAAGGAAACAACCGGCAATTTCCTTCTTGAATTCCTCTTTGCATGACATGCATGATTTTCAACCTGAAAATAGAACCTTCTATTTTGCATGTCTACCACCTATTTCCAAGTAGTTGACTTCTTCAAGTAATGGCTTTTAAACCAATCACTTAAGTTTTATAATTTAATTGATCGCTCAATTACTTTGTCGAAAAAGAAGAAAGAGGAAAATGAATTAGAAGAAAGCTGCAACACTTTTGTTCTTTTTCCATATTCTGCATGCAGTTGATTCTTTTGCCCTTGATTCTCACCAAACTGGATCTGGAAGCAGTTGGATCTGGAAGCGGCTGGATCTAGAATTTTTCTTACGGGTGTTGCCTTTGCCTTGTCTTCCCTCTTATCCTTGAAGCTTTTGCAGTTCTTCTCCAATACATGCAGCAGTGCAATGTTTTCCGTAAATAACTCATCTTTTTTATTTTTAATTGCATATGAGCAATTAAAAATTCTGGAAAGCACTCCGGGTGAATGCAACTTCAATGAAGGCTTCAACTAGAAGATTGGGAGCACATGCACAAGATCCTGGAAGGAATTTTCCACGCACTGACTTCTACACGGCTACGTCAGAAACAAGAGGATGAATTTTTGCCGGAAGCTTTTGCAATTATGAGATCTAGATCTGGATCTAGGCCTGGATCTGTGTCTCTGATGTCAACAAATCTGGAAGTAATGCATGATTCTGCTGAGCTTTCTCATTCATCCCGCTTTGCCATGGCTGGAGCAATCTTTGTCTGAGCAATTCTTTTTCTTTTTATTCACCGAAATTCTTTACAATTGGTGCAGATCTAGGATCTTCTTCAAATTCGGAGGATATATTCAATGTGTCTGACATTGATTTAAGCTCCCTTTCAATTAAATAAGCAACTGTAATGAATACCTGTAATAATATGCAGACAATTAATCAGACTTAAATCAAGCTCTTCCAACCCTAGGAGCCAAACTTTGAAGCTTTCCGGTAGTGAAAAACACCTTTTCAGAGAGCAAAATTCCTCCTCCTTTGGGCGCCAAAACTGTTTGGGCTGCACTCCTTTGCTAAAGAATTAATAACTCCATTAATATGGCAGCCCATGCTTATATAACCTTCATCATTCTATAATTAATAATTGCCCTTCCTATTTCCAGCAATTAATTAATTAAAAATCATGCTTTTCTCTTTAAACTTGGGTGCCAAAATTTGCATGCTTTGGGGCTGCATTAAATAAATTAAATTAATTTATTTTTAGCCTCCTTCCTTCAGTTCTCCTTGACTTCACACCATGCTTTGACCTCATGCACCAAAATTAGGAATTAAATCCATCAATTAATACTTCAAAAAGTATTATTTCTCCTCTAGATGGGTCACACTTTTTTGCATGTTATAGGGCTGCATTAAATAAATTAAATTTATTTAATTTTAGCCTTCTATTTCCAATCTCCTTTATCCTCTCATCCTGCGTTGACTTTTTCTCATGCTTGGGTGCCAAAATTAGGAATAGAAACAATTAATAAATGCAATTAAAGTTATTCTTCTATTCCAAAAGGGGTCGCACTTTTTTGACATGGCTGATTTCTATTTTTAAAAGTCAATTTCTAATGGGATTATTCACCCTACACCGCAGCTCCAAAAATTCCATGATCCATTTAAGTTGTTTTGACTTCCATAATAGGATTTTTACCCCATGAGCGTAAGAAATTCCATCAATGCCTTAAAGTGATTTTCTTTTATTTTATAATGGGAATTTTCACCCTCTGAGGCGGGTAAGAAATTCCCGCCACATTCCTCCCTCTCTAATTTTCCCATCATGACTTAAGTGACTTTGCTTTCATGGGAAAAAGTACCTGCTTTAGGAAGGTACAAATTCCCCCCCTACTCTTCTTTACCAAAAATCTCGCTGCAACTTAAAACCTTCCATTCCCAAAAATGCGACTTGCCCAGAAGAGGCCTTTTGGTGCATGACTTCGTCTTTTTAGAGAGAACCTGACTTCCTGTGGCAAATTCCTTCTGGCATGGCAGCCGTAGATGATTTCCAAATACTCCATGCAAGAAAACGACTGAACTGGCGAAGGAATTGACCTAGAGAAATTTCACGAGAGAAAAACACGCAAAAATAATAAAAACAAAAACGTTGCCAAAAGTCACGTCTAAAGCCCAGGATCCATTCCCGGTGAAGACCCTAATGGTATATGTAAAATTGACATGCAAAATTTCAAGAGGGCTAAACCGGAGCACAATTTACTTCAAACAGGGCTCAAAATAATTAAATAAAATTTTCCCGCAGACAAAACTTGACAAAGGGATAAAACAATTTTTGGCATCTGGGTATTTGTCAAAATTGGCTCCTATGATTCACTGGGAATATCTAAACACAATACATGCATCTTCTGGCAATAAAAACACAAAACAACCCGTTATTTTAAAAGAACGAAAATTTTAAACATGGGGTAGTCCCAGATTTCAGGGTAAAATCTAGAGACACCAAGTTGGTGATGATTTGATCATGTTTTGATGCCATAAATGCTAGATCTACAATCTGCCATGTGTTGTTGATTATTTCAGAGCAAGGGGCTAATATTTTGGTGTATTTGGAGGCTAGGAAAGAGCTGGAATTATTTTATATAATTTTATCTAACCCTAGCTGACTAGAAATCAATTTTTGGGGGTGTTTTGGCTAGATTTTAATGCTCAAAAAATCCAGATCCTTAATGCAATGGAAAGCTCTAAATTTCTAGTTTATTTTGCATCTTGTTTTATGGAAAAACTCTAAGTATTGAAGGAGTTATGAATTTTATAAGATTTCAATTGTCTGTGAAGCTTTATGGTTATAAATTAGTATTTATTTTAGATCTGTAGTTTTGGGGTCAGATTAATATTGGTTTTGGTTGTAGAAATTAGGAGAGACAAGGAGAAAGCAATTTCATAATTTTTGGACTAGATTTGGTGCCCTAAATGTGTTGGGCGACCTATTTTTAGGGAAAAATTAGGGTTTCATGTTGGCTGTGAAAAAAATGGTTTTGGGACATTGTTCTTCATATTTTTGTGGCCCAAGATCCAAAGTTTGAAGATTTTTGCTTAAACGGTTAAGCGGGAATTAATTTTTGAAAATTGCAGCAGTTCAGGGTTTGAATATTAATTGTTTTCAGCTGTGTGATCAGATTTGTGTTAATTCCTAATTTGTCCTAAAAGGGGACATTACACACTACAAGATTTGCAACAATGGGGAAAAAATAGAAATGGATGAGGTTCTTTAGATGTTATTTGAATGATTGGTTTTGTTTGTTTTTATTTTAATTTATGTGGTTTTTTCCCTTCATACTAGTTCCTTTGCAAGTTCAACTACAACATTTTCATAGCTCTTTTTCTTCCTTGGGTACTTGCCACAAAAAAACACACATGGTCTTAAACCTAGACGTGGTTGGGGGTTCGAGCCCTAATTCCATCGCTCTCAAAACCATCATTTTCTCTCTGACTTCTCGGTAGAGACCGAACAAAGGATCAAGCTCCTCGTTCAAAAGTGATTCATGCTTACTTAGAATACAAGACCGGAGTGTGAGCTTTGTCATGTTTTCTTGATCTGCTACTAAACACTTATTAGATATAATGCTCAATTTTCTCCACAACTTCTTAGCAGAGACCAAAAGAAAGGATGCAAGACTTCTCATTCAAAAGTGATTCATGCTTACTTAGAATACAAGACTAGGAGTGGGAGCTTTGTCAAGTTTTCTTGACTACTATTAAACACTTACTAGATATAATGCTCAAAGTACCACTACCATCGCCTCTACAATATCACTACCATTGATAGGGTGTATCTGATGGGCATGGTTGTACCCTAATGGCGGGCACACTTCCCGAATATGCACAACTTAGAACCCTAAAATAACACTCCACCTCTAATTTTTTTGGTTACTCTCTCCTATCAAATCAATCAATTCCCAACAAAAGGCTCGGTTATGCCTCTTGAACACATCTTGGAATTGCTTCTACGACTCTTAAAATTTGTGTTCAATAAAAATATAGAATCCACATTGGTTGGTAGGCCGGGCCATGGTAACATGTAAACCCCAATATATCGTGCTTCTCATGCCACCGGGGTGAAGCCATAATGAAAGTGGCCCTCTCATCATCCTCTATAATTGCCTCTTGATACATGCCTTATTACCCAAGTTGGATATGCCTCTTTAGTGCATCTTGGAATTGCAACGACGCCTTTTAAAATCCGCTTACGTTGTAATCGTGTAACCATTACACCTTTCAATGCAGTGCTAGTAAAATTAAGTATCATGAATTTTGTTGTACCCAAATGGAGAGGGAATATGTAACATTTTTCACAAATATTGGATCTAAGTGTTGTCGGATGAGGAGATATCAAAACAATTAAATTTATTCAAAGATCCAAAGGAAGCAAATAAATATTATAAAAATTGCCTTGGAGATGTTCTAGATAACAAGATTTTTTTCTTAATATTAATGGAGAAGCCAAAGTTTATTGAAAGCCTCAAAGAAAAGAACAATTAAATTAAACATAATTTTATTGGAAGTATTATGGACATGTAGAGTTGAGAGATCAATATATTGAAGATTTTAAAGAGCTTGCGATTAGGCATGGATACATAAATAGTTTTTTTTGAAGGTGAATGTAGGGCGAGCTTGTTGTTAGATGTTTTGGTGTCCCCGAGATTTGACCACAAATCTCGGACTACCCCTTTTAAAAAAATCGTTCTTTTCAATGTAACAGTTCGTTTTGTGTTTGTTTTTCCTGCAATTGTTTGCATTGCTCTAAGGTATCCCCAGAGAGTCATAAAAGCCAAATTCGACAAATATCCACATGCCAAAGCTCACTCAATCCCTTCGCCAAACCTTGTCTGCAAGCGTTTTATTTATTTATTTATTAAATAAATAAAGTTCTTTTAAAAATAGATTGAGCTAAAATTGGAGAATTTAGGTTATATAAAGCACTTCACCCCATCATTATTACCACAAAACATTCACTCGGGGGAAGAATTTTCGTAGATCATCTAATTGGAGAAAGTTTTCAAGCAATTGCCAACAACTTCTTTTGTTTTGTTTTATTTCTTTTTGTCTTGTGTTTTGGTTTGTTTTCTCCGGCAATTCCCGTAGCCTATTCATTCTTCCTACCAGACCTTTCCCAGGCCTAGGGTTTTGAAAAGTTATCCAGTATTTTTAATTACTAATCTGTCTAAAGGTGATCAGAGCTCATGATTCTTTCAGGAGATTGCAAGAAGTTGCTTGGTCCAAAAAGGTGCAAAAATGGATTTTATGAAAATAAGGAAAATATTGCCATCAATGCGTAGAGCTCGAGAAAATATGCACTTTTAGAGAAAATGACACCTAAAACGGAGCCACAGAGTGAAAGTTATGGCATTTGCAAGTTTTTGCTGCTACATCTTCCCGGACCTTTCCAAAAATGGAAAATTTTATTCTATACTTGTGTTTTCTTCAAAAAAATCAAAAATGGAAATAAAATGTTGTTGATGAGTTTTCATGCAACTTTAAAAGCAGAAATCAGCATCGCAAGTCTCACTTTTTGGAAAGAGCAATTTCTTAATGCAAGTTGCACTTTTTGGGAAGAAGCTTTCTTCCATGCAAGTCACATTTTTTTGGAAGGATGGTTCTTAAGTGCCAATGAGAATTTTGGTGGTGGAAGGAAGGTGGGAATTTGGAGCCTTCCTGGAAGGTTGTTTTTCCCATCATTAAAGTTAAATCACTTAAGTGCCAATGGAAATTTTGGTGGTGGAAGGAAGGTGGGAATTTGGAGCCTTCCTGGAGGTTGTTTTTCCCATCATTAAAGTTAATCACTTAAGTGCCAATGAGAATTTTGGTGGTGGAAGGAAGGTGGGAATTTGGAGCCTTCTGGAAGGTTTTTTTTTCCCATAATTAAAGTTAAATCACTTAAGTGCCAATGGGAATTTTGGTGGTGGAAGGAAGGTGGGAATTTGGAGCCTTTCTGGAAGGTTGTTTTCCCATCATTAAAGTTAAATCACTTAAGTGCCAATGAGAATTTTGGTGGTGGAAGGAAGGTGGGAATTTGGAGCCTTCCTGGAAGGTTGTTTTTTCCCATCATTAAAGTTAAATCACTTAAGTGAAAGATGAGAATTTTGGAGCTGCTGGAAGGGTAAAAATTCCCACTTCCTTGCCTTCTTATTTTTAACATGACTTCTAGCCAAAAAGTGCGACCCATTCTGGCATAGCTAAATGCCTAAAAGCTGACTTTTTTTAATTGTTAGGAAGCATCCAGTTTTGGCGCCTAGGGTTGGAAAGGCTTCCTTTTTATTATTTTGGCTATCTCGCATGTTGATGTGAGTGCACAGGTGAATAAAATAATATTTTTAACTTGCTTGGCATGCAAGCAAAGTCTAAAAATAGAGGGCAGCAGGCTTTATAATCAGATCTCGGTGAAGAAATTAGATATTCATGTTATGGACTGCATACTTGTTTGAATTATTTGCAGGAATACTTCACTTTATGCTCATATTGGTGAAAAGAAGACGAAGTCAATGTCTGATACATTGAATATATCTTCAAAATCAGAGGAAGAAATAGATCCAACTCTCATAATATCAAAGGCTTCGAGAAAATTCATCTTCTTGTTTCTAATGCAGCCCAAGTGGAAGTCATTGCATGAAAAATTCCTTCCAGGAGCTTGTGCATGTGCTCTCAATCTTCCAGTTGAAGCCTTCATTGAATTTACTTGTATTTGTCTTCACCCGAAGTGCTTTCCAGAATTTAAAATTGCTCATATACAATTAAAAATAAAAGATGATGAGTTTTGTCTGAATTTTTTATGGCAAACATTTTATTGGTGCACGTACTGGAGAAGAACGGCAAAAGCTTCAAGGATAAGAAGAAAGATAGGTCGAGGCAAACACCCATGCAAAATCACATCAATTTGCTTCCAGAGATCCAGTTTGGTGAGAATCAAAGGAAATGATTCAACAACATATGGGAGAAAAAGGCATCTCAGATTCAAGGCAGAGATATTATTCAGATCATTCATTGCTAAAGTGAATGAAGCAAAAGTGCAATACAGGTTGGATTAGCATGTAGAGTATGGAAGAAGAACAAGACTAAGAGTGTTGCAACTTTCTTCTAATTTCTTCTCCTCTTTCTTCTTCTTTCTCTTATTTTCTCCGACAAAACAATTGAGCAATCAATTAAAATTGTAAAACTTAGGTAATTGGCTATAAAAGCCGTTACTTCAAGTTACTGGAAGAAGTCAATTACTTGGAAATAGGTGGCAGACATGCAAAATAGAAGGTTCTATTTTCAGTTATAAATCATGCATGTCATGCAAAGAGGAATTCCAAGAGGAAGATTGCCAACTACTCCCTTTTTCATAGCTTCCACATGTGGCAATTCATTAAAAAAGCTTCCTATTTGTAATTTCCCTCTATACACTATAAATAGAGGAAGAGCCTATGGGTTAAAGGATCACAATTTGTTAATCAACATTCTTGAGTTCCAGACTTTGTGCTTTACACCCTTGATGTCATTTTTGTGAAAGCTGAGGAATTGAATAAAGATAGATTTCAGAGAACTTTGTGTCCACGGTGCATTTGCTTCTTACTTCTGTGTGGATCTTTAGATAAACTTTGTGTTATCTGAGATTTAGATTAAAAGTTTTTCTTTTCTTTTACTTCTAAATATTGTGAGATCTACTTTTTTATTTAATCTATATGTATGAGACCAACTCTGTAAACTATTGTATTGGTCGAATTACATATCTTCCTTTCTTCTTTCCCAAATTTCATTATTTCCCCTTCTATAATACTTCATAAACAATTGCGTACTTACTTGCGAAATTGCTTTGCTATGGTTCATGAGCTTTGTAATTAAATTAAAACCCCTCACAAATAGTTATTAGAATTTATTCTTACCAAATTGATAAACATCTTACACTGGAGCCTCACCGTTAAATGAGGGAGATTTATCTCATGACTGCCTAGGTTTTTAGCTATGCAGAAAATCTACATGGAAATTTCTTACAAAACAAAAGGGATCATCTGTCGGGGATGACCCATGCAATAAGAAAATATGGGATATCCCAAGAGGAAGCCTATACATGAAGGAGTATTTGATGTTGTCCAAGTTTGGACTGGCCTGTCCCCAACATGGGACAGATTGTCGACACATGGATCACCTTCCTAAGGAAAGGGAAATACCATCGGGGCCCAATAAGGCTCGATGGAGGATGAAGCGGAAAGACAAAAAGAGAGAGGTTGTCCATCCGACAAGGTAACTTGTCCATGATCAACTCATCCACACTTGGCAGGCTGTCAAGACCACACAATAGACCATTAACAGATTTATGGAATAGTTTATATGGATTCATTCACCTTTAGATGTTGTTTTAGACATTACCACTGTTGTGGTGAAGGGTTATATTCTGTTGAGTTTCATAAAATTAAATGAATTCCAAGAGATGGAAATGGGAAAAATCGGACAGGAAACGTCTTAAATTTTATCCTGCTTGAGTGAGTGGAAATTTGGACATATTTTTCTCAACCCTAATGTATATGCTTGAAATTGTGGTTGTGGTTTTCGTCACAACCAAATCAACGAGTGGTGGAGAATTCATTACTGAGTTTGGAGTAGTGCCCATAAGGAAGGGCACCACTATTGTCAAATTCAAATGTGAGGTAAAAAAGAGATGGTTACTCCTAAAAGGGTACTTCAAAAATTTGGCAAAGGTCCAAATAAATAAGACAATCGTTCTAGAGAAGTCCAAATAAATAATGACTAGGACAAAAAGATAGATTCAAGCATTCCAAAAGAAGTTTATCAATTCTTCTTCTGCCTTTTCAAGCTCTTTGGCAATTGGGATCTATGAGTCATTTTCTCATTTATTTTTCTAAGTGTACCCCTTTGGGTCATATGTATGGGGTCTTTTTGGTGATGTTTGGAGTTGTAGCATGTGTGTGCAATCGAGTAGAGTAGTGAAGCAAGTTGTATAGGCAAATTTTTAGAGCAAGGTAAGCATAGGGGTGCATTGTAGTAGTGTTGTAAAAGTTCTATAGTGTTCTTGGAGGAAACAATCTTAGAAGAAAACAAGCATAATTCATAATTTCAGATTTTTACATGTTAAGATTGTGTTGGTGAAATAGCTATGGAATATATCTAATTACGGATCACATCTTCCAAGATGAAAACTCCAAATCTAGCGAGCAATCCCTGAATAAGGTTGCAAAATTCATAATATAGTAAATCAAAATCCAATCCAAATGCTGTAGGTCAAAATTTGATCTCTATCTTCATCACTGATGAGGACTCGGAAAGCACCCAATATAAGATGAACCATGCAACGTGACAATAACAATCCTACATAAAGATGAAAAAAGGGATAGAAAACTAATTCCCATACAAATCAGTAATTTTTCTTGAGTGGATTAGCATGGTACTCAATCTTCCACCTAAGCAACAAATACCCAAATCAACAATAAGTCTAAAAACAATTCCATATCCCTATGAAAGACCTAAATAGAACCTCTAGCACTAAAGATGGCAAAACATAATTACTGACTCTGTGATAGTGGCCTCAAAAATTCTGGTCTCTAATCGCTATTGTAAATACTCATCCAACCAAAATGCATTTGTTGATTGGGTTGTCTTGGAACTTTCCCTTTATGGCATCTGTCTGACATGTGATCCATATTCCTGTAGTGAAGACATAGATGAGAGTCGAAACACTGACTAGCTACAAAAGGTAACTTTTAGGTGTTAGCCTTGCCATTCTTTCAATTTTCCTCACACACACACATGCACACAATATCAAATTTGTACCTTCTTGGGTTTTCGCCTTGTCAAATAGCTTGGGAGTAAACCTGGCCTTGCTAATTCACCTGCACCTTGTATGAGTTCTTCATCTACAATGACTACACTTATCAACAACTAATATAGTGACAATTTCTTCCTTTGAATGAATGCAACCTCCTCAGAAAAACTCAATGCACTTGCTATACTTAGGAATGTAAAAAGGCTGATCACTTTCTGATCCTAAATCAGTTATTAAATGATAGCAGGAGATATCTGACAAACTGTCATCTGTCCAGACAGAGAATGTAATACATCTTGTATCTTGCTTTCTCAATGATAAAATCTTATTATTCTTATCACCTTCCAGTGTGCATATATTTCTACAGCCCATGTGATGTTCCTACAGGCTAAGCTTGAGCTCCAGATAGAGTAACACCTGTACCTAGGTAACCCCTAAATAGGCTGGGCTAAGATGAATGCAAGGGTAAAGTATCTGGATTGACCTATTAGAAATGTTGTTTGAGATGTATGTCTTTAATGGATAGATTTTAATTGAAGGAGATGACCAAAGGTGGGGTGGAAGACAAGCTAGATCTCTATAACGAACCTTAAGAATTGACCTATGGATCCTTCGTGCAAGTAAAGACTAAAATTGAAGTTGTTTGTGCACAAGCACCTAATTTGTTTGTGTGGCATCTTTATAGAAACATTAAACTCAGACTAATTCCTAATTTTATGTGTGTGTGTGTGTGTGTGTGTGTGTGTGTGTGTGTGTGTGTGTGTGTGTGTGTGTGTACATATATTATATCTGTATACACACACACATCAGATTTTGCTAATAATAAAATAGTTATGGTAGTGAAGCTGACTTGATATTAAATAATTTAGTTCAAATTGTTATGAAGCACCTATTTTCAGTGGCTTTGGTCTAGCGCACACACACACACATATATCTATATATACATATATTATATTTGTATACACGCACACATCAGATATTTGCTAGTAAAAAAATAGTTATGGTAGTGAAGCTGACTTGATATTAAGTAATTTAGTTGAAATTGTTATGAAGCACCTATTTTCAGTGGCTTTGGTCTAGTTATAGGGTAATGTTGATCGATGGAGAAGAGCTCAAATGGATTTCAAAATTCCTATGCTTAATCATAATTTTCAGATATAGTTTCAACTTTTCAGAATATGTAATAGATTGCTGTGTGCTCGAACTGAGCCATTTTTCTCCATTTAATTTGTGGATCTTAATATTGTCTTGCTTATTGCAGGCTCCAGATAAATTTCCGAGGTTGGCCATGGATGAAAAATTTGATTGGATAGTTGGAAGTGACTTACTTTACGAACAAGCGTGCTCACTTGCATTAGCTGTATGTACAACTCTCTTCATCTGCTTTTTCATGTTCCCTCCATGCATGATGTTGTCCAAAACTATGTGGTGCACCACTGAATAGAGTAGGGCTTGCAGTGAACCTAATTTAGATTTTACGATTAGGGCTATAAACAACAGGTGCACAAAAATTCACCTTGCTAGTATTGGTAATAATATTCCATTCAAACAGCAGTAGGAGCATTTTAGAAATCACCTTTGCCCATTTCTCAATGTCAAGTCACCTTGTACTTACTGTGTTGTTTAGGAAGAAATGCAAGCCAAGATTTCTCTATACTAAAGCATCCGCTCTTGCTTTTTACAATGATGTCTGCAAGATGTTAAGATATATATTCTAAATGATAACTTGCAACGTGCTTTCTTAACCAGTCTATAACATCTAAAACATTCTTAAATTTCTATAGAAAGCACAAAATTGGATGCTTAAAAATCAAATTGAGAGAAAAGTTTACTTTATTCTTTCAATGAATCTTAACTCCCAAACCTTTTAGAATTCAAGCATTATTTAACCTGACAAGAAAAAGGTAAGCAGAGAAATCGCATTAAAAAATAGAAATCTTTCCACGTCCGCCAACTTAGCTGGATTGCATGCAAGCCATAAGAAAATTAAAAGAAAATGCCTCAATGCAATTCAGGTACATGAACAATTACTGAAGTTCTTAATTTTGTTTTCCATCTACTAGGAGTTGGATAGAAAAGGTATATTGTGATTGTAAGCTAAAAAGACAATTGTTGATCTGAAATAAAAGAGAGGAAAACAAAACGTCTGAAAGGAGACCCTGCTAATTTAGTGTCATCAACAGTAGAGTTTATTAGTACATACCTTGTAGTTTAAGGCAATCATTTCAATAATTTCTTCTTACTCGAGTCATTATTGTGATAACTATTTATTTCTCCAATGTTTTGGTCCAATTTTTATTGATCCTACTGTTCGATATTTCTCCTCATCTTGGTCTTTTGATGGATGAATCACATGATGAATCTTGGTGTGGGTATTAATTCTGGCTAGTAATTGCTTGAGGAAATTGCTTTTTGTTTGGTGAGGGTATTAATTTTATTTTTTGGCCAGTAATTATTTGGGGCAATTGTCTATTTTTGGTGAGGATCACATAACAACATTTTGTTGTTTTTTCTGAAAATTCTGTGGATATGTAAAAGTTTGATTTTCATGAACATGCAATTATTTACCCAAACAATATATACTATGATAATTTTAATTAACAAAATGGATGATGGTACTTGTCAATTTCTGCACAGTGCAAAGTTTTTTTATGATTTCGGAACTGTGGCAGTGCCCTTAATAGTAATGCAGTGTTATAGTCGACATGGAAGTATAAGGCTCAGGGTAGGGAATTTGACCGAGAAGGAAAGGATTAACATTGTGTGAGGAAATGTGCATGAGATGTCATCCTCCAAATTCACTCGGTAGAGTATGACCTGCCAAGCATTTATAGGTGATCATTGTAAACAGGAATGATCTGCTGCATGGGTGTGGAAGATCTAAAACAACTTAAAAGTGAAAGAAAATAGAGAAAGAGAGAAACAACTATATTAATATGCACAGAACTCAAAAGTATATTCTCTTATGATAGAAATGTGCTAGGGTGACAAAAATGCTAGGTTTTGAAAAGTAACTAAATACTAAAAACGTGACTACCTGATGAAAACCTAAAGTGGTAAACCCCAAGTCATATGATCTAAATACAAATACAAATAATGGGGGAAGGAACCTTCAGTGAAATGGAACAAAAAGCTGAAGAAGAGCAAAGCCAGAGACTAGCTCTGTCACACGTCTGGATTGAGCCCAGGGGACTAGTAGGTCTTTGATTTTGAAACATATCAGATCCACAGCATCTGAAATGAGAGTGAGGGAATTGAGGCACTCTAGTGGTAGTAAGTGAAGGAGAAAGCTTCCGAATCAACCAGCCCCCATCTGTGCGTGAATTGACAGTTTCCAAAGGACACATAATGCCCCTATTTCTTGATATTCACAAGTAAATTATCATAATATGCAAACCTTAGCCAACTAGATTATATGTTTGATTTTGTCCTTTTCTGTTTTGTAATTTCACTTTTGTCTATAACACAGTTACATGAATGCGTACAGAAGCTAATAATGAAAATCCATCATTAAACTTATTCAATCCCTAAATATAAATATCAGCGTACAAACTCAAATGATGATCCTGAATGACCATTGTTACTAGGAACAATTATATGACTCATTTCATTATGGAAGTGCATTTTTCAAATTAAAAAAAAACCTAAATACTGATTTAACAAAGGTTGTGACTCGGGCAACCTCTAGGTCTAAAATTGAACACGGATTTAAGGACATGCAATTGTTAGAGTGATTATCAATTATATGTCCCAAAGGTCCCTTTGGCTGTCCTCCACTTGAAAATACCCTTGGCTGTCCGTTGATTGCTGTTGTTTTTGGGGCAGCACCTTCAAGATCCAAGGATTTCTTAATTGTCTCTTGGAGAGACAATGGGTCAAAGGTTCTTACCAAACCCTTGAGTGGTTCGGTCAAACCCTCAATGAATAGAACAAGTCTCCTCTCCGTGACATCCATAATCATTACGAGAAAGCCTCTGAAACTCAGCCACATATTCTTCCACCATGCCTTGTTGCCTCAATTGTGCAAGTTCCGAAAGTGAACTTCCGGGTCAACTCTATCAAACCTTCCAATGAGTCTTCTACAAAACTCATCATATGAGTGGATAAGATTATGCCCTTGTGTAACCAATCCATGAAACCACCACTCATGAGCAATCCCCTCTAGATGAAGGGTTGCAAATTTGATGGCATCATCCTCCGTCATAGGCCTCAAAGATAGATATGTATCCAATTTTTGAATCCATGCCCAGCTGTCCCCTTATTAGAACCATCAAAAGTAGAGAAAGACATCTTACCCAATGCATTTTGAACCTCCTTTTGTGGCACATTTGGTCTTGGCTCCGGTCTAGACCTTCCTTTGCTCACACCAATGAATTCGGCAAGTGAAATTGCTTCCCGGATCTCTCTTGGAAGGGCCATATATTCCTCATAACTTGCCACAATGCTTTGCCCCATAGAGTGCCTTGTTCCCACCTCCGAATGGTTTCTTCCCTTGGAAGGAAGGTAGGCCTAGTGGCTGATCCATGAGTTGATCCTTGGGGCTGCCGTGAAGTATTAGCTCGGATGAGCTGCCCTCACCATTATGAACCCTTGGTTCATGAAATCTTTGTAGGGTTAGGGCCAACAAGTCCATAGTGTCCACCAATCTCACTTTCCCTTCAATGAGCTTGTCGATTTTGGCTTCCTGTGAATCTTGGTGAGCCATACTACCCTCTTCTATTGGCTGATCTGATTTCTCTCTCTCCTTTGATAGAAAATGTAACCCTTATTACCCTCTTGCATGAAACCCTTAGGCTGGGAAGACCAAAGCTCTGATACCACTGTAATGTCCCTTTCTAGGTTGATTATGAAAATAAGGGTTTTGCCACAAACCCAAATGCAAGAATTCAGATTTTTGGAACAACAATGATCAAACCCTAACAGCCAACTGAAATCACACCTTTAGGGTATCAAAATCAACTTAGAAAATTAATAAATATTCCTCTAGGGCAGCGAACTGTACCAACACTTAGGAGCAACCATTCACATGCAAAATCTAGCCAAAAATGATATAGAATGATCCCAAATAATTTAATCAACCATGTAGAAATTATTCCAGCCAATATACTTCACAAATTAAGGAGAAATAAGTGCCAACACACAACTGTAATTATTAAAATAATCAGCAGAAGTACAGTCCATAAAGTTAGCTGAAAATGAGGTCTCCAAAACCCTAATAAATACCAAAGAAGTGATAAATTAGGAGAAATCTGAATATCAACTTGAAACACCAAAATGTGCCCTAGAAGGCACTGAAATACTCTTCTACCCAAGTCACCACCCTAGGAGAGGGTGCCAAAATGATAAACCCTTGATTTCTCCTTCAATGCCCTAGCTGCCCAACCAACAAGATAGTCTTCTTGAAAGCCTTGGAACCACCAAATTGGAGAGTTTTTCGTTCTCCAACCTTCAACAAGGGTTTTGTCTTCCTTGCTTGCCACACCAAAGGATTTTTGCCCCTTAGTGGAATGGAATAGAGCAACCAGCCCTAAAACCAAATAGATAAATTATAATAGCCAAAAACATGCCCAAAATGAGCCTATGTGACCCCTTATATATCCATATGGTGGCGCCAAAAGTCTCTAGGGAAGAATTCCCCAAGACCGACCTCAATAAGAAGCTTTATTTTATCATTAAGCTTTCCAACCCAACCAGCCTGCTTCATAGGGAAAATACAAAAGAAAAAAATATAATTATTAATTAAAGAAAGACTAAAATATAACCCAAGGGCTTCCCTTGTTCATCTACTCCTTGCCCACGGGAAGAAGAATAGGCAAGAAGCCTTTAATTGGATTAATTTGAAAAAGGGGACATTACAGACGCTTGAGAAAAAATAGCTCTTCCAAGGCTTCCTCTAGATTACAAAGGCATTGATAGAGGCACGAGTACATCTCAAAGCTGAATGTGAGTGCAATGGAAAGCTCAAAATCACCCACAATGTGTGCATACGATTGTGAGAAGCCTCTACGAGATCATAAAACATGCAAAAGAGACATGAAAGTATGTTAAAACAAGAGAAAACAAGGTTGTGTAATGTCCCCTTTTTCAAATTAATCCATTTAGAAGCATTTAGCTCATTCCATGCAATTTCCCCTTTTAGAATATCATTCAAATCTGTAATTTAATTTATTAAATTGACTCTAAAAGGATTAAACCCTCCTAGTTCGACCTCAAATAACCCAATGTCGGCACTAATACAACCCAAATGGGGTTGGAGTAGGCCAAGGTAGTGGGTTTAGATGGGAGAACTAGTTAGCAAAATCAATCTTATCCAAAACTGAAATTAATTGCAGCAGTGAATTAATTAAAAATGCACCATAACAGCTGAAACTTAGAAAATTCATAACTTGCTCAATATTCCATATTTTGCCCTCAAATAAAATGCAGAATTTTCTATAAATCAAGGGTTTTCCAACGAGCTACCAATCTGAATTTTTGAACCACTATAACCCTTCCAAAACAGACCTCAAAATCAAAAATCCAGTGGCTAGGGTTAGAATAAAATCAATAAAAATATTTCAGCCCTTCTCCAAGCTTCCATACACTCCAAATCAACTCCCTTTGCTCATAAATAATTAATACTCAAATCATATTTTTATTATGATCGTACACAGCTGAAAACACTTGCCAATCAATCTCCAGTCTACTACAATTTTTAAAAATTCATATCTTCCTTAAAACTACTCCGATTTGGGCAAATGAGATATGCACGGACTCGGAAAAATACAAGGAATAAGATGAACCCAACCAAATTAGAACAGCAGTTGCTAAACTCCCAAAATAGCCAAAATAGCAAGTTGCCTAGGGTAAAATAAATTGCTGTTCGCACATAAATTAATTTCAGCACTTGTATTACTCTCAAAACCCTCAAATCTGATCACACACGCTAACAAAATTATGCTAAATCAGATCTGCAACATAAATATATTTTTGGGGCCTCAAAACATGCTTAAACAAATCCCAATCCAAGTCGCTATAGCTCTATTAATTGCAGCAATAACAGCAGATCATATAATATTATTAAATCCTTCAACAATGATCAATAACATGCATATTTTATATAGTCCCTTCAAAACTATTTACCAATAATTAAAAAAACATACATATTTTACTCTAAATAAATACGCCAATCCTTTGAGCCCAATCACCAATATTTAGAATGGATAAACCTTGCAAGAACAAACTCAACACAAGAGAGCACAATGGAGAGAACAATGGAATCTTCAATATCTTCAACAATGGCTTCCAATGAAGCTTACAATGAAAGAGAGAGAGCTAGGGCATACATCCCATGGGCATACATCCCATTACTCCAAGCATGGAGTGAAATCAATAGATTCATCAACATAACCCTTCCCTCAATGTCAAAACATATATTTATAGATTTCTCCTAGGGTGGAGTGACTCCCTTTTGGAGGGAAAACCATAATTTGAAATTATAAGGCATGCTTATAATTTCCCTTTTTATTTTATTTTCCCCCTCTATGTGTGGCATCCCCTTTCTAAGGGTCTTTTTGACATTAAAAACCACTTAATATTATTTAATTAATTCCCTTTTAATTTTGTATTTTTGGGGAATTAAATTAAATAATAAATTACATTAATTGCTCAAAAACTATTCTTTTGTGAGCAATAACACAAATAAGTGGAAAAACCACCTAACATCCATAATTAAATGAGAACTAATAATTAAATGAATATTGTTTTATAATGACAAATGATTAAAATCACTCTCTAGGCAATATCATTCAATTACTAGCATAGTTTTCCCCTTGCAACATCCCAAAAGCCCATGGGGAAAGATAGGCTAAGGGTCTTAAAAAAGGGACATTACAGTCCTCCCTTCCCAAGATTGCTTGCCCTCAAGCAATAACAAGCTCATGTGTCCGGTCCAAATATGTAGCACTCCCAAAACCGAGCTCCCATGCCACTCAAGTGGTGAAGCATTTGTAATAACTTGTGATGCTTCTTTCTCCTAAAAGTTAGGAGTGTCTTCTGCTGCAATTTCTTTTTCAAATCTGCACATGAAACAAACAAGTTAGAAAAATAAGTGTTGAAGAACACTCTTTCAAGGTGTCTCCATGGTGTGTAAGTCTCCTCCATGTATGGGCTGCCCCCAAACTCTGCTATGTGGCTCCAAATACTGCTGTAATCATGTATTTTCTCTTCAAAAATCAGAATTAGAGTGGCTGGTTTCCACCCCCAAATAATCACCCATGAGCCAAAATCAAGCACCAACACCCATATCATCAAATGTATGTAAAAAATCTGAATTTTGGAAGTGATAGTGGAGCTGGTTATAATGATATCATCCATAAAAATGAGAGGACAACAGCTAGCATAATTCAAATTTTTTTCCCAACATGAATGAACATCAATCTAGTGAATGAAATAGGCCCCTATGTAACTAAAATTTCATCCCCAACAACAACAAACTGAAAATTATCCATATGTATAGTTGGAAATGAAATGCCTTGAGAAGAATGCATACCATGTTCATTCATTCTTTCCAAACTTTTCATTGAAGCCCAAAAGATTGTGGCCATGCAAGCAACATCAACCAAACATTCCCAATACCTATCCTTTGTTGATTTTACCCTTGGAAGCATATCAATCAAACATCCAAGTGGAAGACATAATTGTTTCTCAAAATCTGAAAATGAACTTCTTACCATGCAAGGTGTAGTCCATGTGATCCATCCTTCCTTCAAGGCTTCCAAAGAGATAGGAGTTAGCATCATTTGACAAAGGAAATGAAATGATATCCTTGTATCCAAACCAAACTTGCAAAACTCAAATCCTTTTATCCCCATACCACATGAAGCAATATGTGCAAGATGACACCCCAAATTTCCTCTTTTTCTATGCTCATAAGAAGAGGAGAAAACTGAAATATAGTGCATGCATTTATGAATATTATCATAGAGAGACCAAGGAACCTTGTACCTTTCTTTGTGCCAATGACTTTCCCTTATGAGAGAATAAAACATAGGAATCCATCATACCTTTGTGTCCTCTAATGATGATTTCTTCATATGGACCAGCAAGCTTATTATTATGGCTTCCTTCATTGGGAAGAGTGATAATCACTCTTTCTTTTCTTCCATCATGTTCCTTATGCACCCAAGTATTAAGGGCAAAAGTACCAACAAGAGTATGATCTATGTACCTCATATCCATCTCTCTATCATGCTCATAAACATACCCATCAAAGCTCAACATATAAGGAGAAATAAAATATGAAAAACCATACCTTGGGCTGCTCCCAACATCTACAAAACTCAGAATTTCTGAGTTTGGAACAACGCTCTTTTCTTCACCATTTTCTTCATCCAAAGCCCCTTTTTCTTCCTTACCAATGCTCATGCTAGGTGGGAAATGACTTGGAGCAACCATGAGACTCATGCTCCCTTCTTGTTCTTCAAATGGCTCATGGTGAAGGTGAATGATGTCCCTCAAATCTGATTTGTCCCCCATGAGTTCTTTAGCCATCATTTCTTCTTCATCATGCATATGCTTGTTGCCAATGTCCTCTTTATGCCCATCAACCAAATCTGATTTTTCCTTGCATTCATTATCAACCCAAGTAGCATTAGTAACAACTAAATAATGATCATTGGTTACCTCTTGGCTGCCCTCATTTTGTTTGTCCATGCAAACTTGCAAATCAATTTATTGTCCCCTTCTTGACTCATCTCCCATGCTCACTTTATCATTATGCATGCAATCATACGAAGGCAAAGAAACCTCTTCAATCAACAATGAATCTTTACCTTGCTTATTTTCATCTAGTGGCTCTTCTTCCTTCACTTCCTTTGAATTAAATCTGATTTTTCTGTGCAAGTACCAAGTCCCATGCAAGCATTAGATATCAAAATTTTATCATCAAACACCAAAGGACTCATACCTTGAAGAATCATAGTCTTGGCTGCCATATGTGCCTTCACCTTGCTTGAACATTGCTCTAGAACACCTTTGGCTAGTGTATGAGCAACACATGATGCCTCTTGACTCAATCCTTCTTCAAGCATGGATAGCAATTGTGGTGGGGACTCTCATATTCATTTAACACCAAAGACATAATGGTTTGCATGGGAACCATTATCTCTTGAGTATGATCATTATGTATAACATCAAAGAACACTTCAAACATGTGAGAAATAAGATCATTACATTCTAAGATCCATCATTACCACACAAGATCTTACTTTTGCCATAGTGTTCAAAATGCTAACCCTCTTACCAAAACAAGGGCTTGTGAGGTCCCAAAGGCCTTGGAAACTTCCCACCATGACCTCGAAAATGTCTTCCATGATGGCATCACTATATGGCAATTTTGGGGCTGTAATCCGCATAACCTCACTAATGCAGATGATGACCATAATTCTTACTTCCCCATCTTCATGATCCAAAAGTTCGTGCCTAGCCAACTACATCACCAAGGAATCCCTTGCAAGAAGCATGGATCCATAATCATCTTGTTCCATTATTGCTAAGCAACTTGCCGCTTCTTCCAGAATATTGAGCAACCCATCCTTTGATTGAGGTAGGTGCTTGAGTGCTCTACCCAGTCTCCAGAACTTTGCTTTCATGTTACCTGCACTAGATAAATCCATGATTCATAGGAAATTTCAAACCTCATAGGTGCAGAAGAACATGCTCTGATACCACTGTAATATCCCCTTTTGGGATATTATTCAAATCTGCAATTTAATTTATTAAATCGACTCTAGAAGGATTAAACCCTCCTAGTTTGACCTCAAATAACCCAATGTCGGCACTAATACAACCCAAATGGGGTTGGAGTAGGCCAAGGTAGTGGGTTTAGATGGGAGAACTAGTTAGGAAAATCAATCTTATCCAAAACTGAAATTAATTGCAGCAGTGAATTAATTAAAAATGCACCATAACAGCTGAAACTTAGAAAATTCATAACTTGCTCAATATTCCATATTTTGCCCTCAAATAAAATGCAGAATTTTCTATAAATCAAGAGTTTTCCAACGAGCTACCAATTTGGATTTTGAACCACTATAACCCTTCCAAAACAGACCTCAAAATCAAAAATCTAGTGGCTAGGGTTAGAATAAAATCAATAAAAAGATTTCAGCCCTTCTCCAAGCTTCCATACACTCCAAAGCAACTCCTTTGCTCATAAATAATTAATACTCAAATCATATTTTAATTATGATTTGAAATGTCCCCAAATGGATCCTTGGAGCAAATATAATTTTTTCCCACTCAACACAATAGCAAAATACAATGGCAAAATATAAACTTCGAAAGCTAGGGCAAACGAGATTGATTTTAGCCAAATCGACTAGGGTTTTATGTGTAAACACCCAAAATCAGCATACAATAATTATTTTTACTCCCAAACCCTTGGAACAACCCTGGAGAATTTATGGTGAAAATCAAATTCTACAACAGCTGAAAAATAATTTAAATGTAAAACCTTAAATGCTGCAATCTTCAAGATAGCATAACTTTCTCTGCACAACTCCGATCTAGGAAAATGACATATGCCCGAACTTGAAAAAATACAAGGAACAAGATGATGTAAACCAAATTAAAACAACAATTACCAAACATGCAGATCTGGCCCTCCTACTATTTCGGCCCACATTTAGGGCATCAAATGAGCTCCAAAAATTATTTACTCTATCCTAGATGCTTGCCTATATTTTTAGGAACTCATTCATATAAGAATCAAAATTTTTGGATGCCAAATCAACTCAGAAATCAGATATGAAATCTGATTATAAAACTGGTAAATAACCCTCAGAAGAATTATGAAACTTGGGTATTTTCATTCACAAAAATTATGAGATATTAGACAATGATTTTCAGATCTAAATACCTCAATAATAATGCCCAAACAGTCCCAAGGTGAGTCGATCCAATAGAGAAAACACTGCTGCAATTTTATTCACCAAAATACTTCGAAAAGTCTTCAATAACACTGCTTGGAAAAAGCCTGAAATAGATTGAAAATATGATTACAACCAATGGGAAATTTTGAGTGAAAATCCCTCTCAAACTCTTGGGGTTTTCATCCACAAGAGGTTTAATTCACAAGGGGTTTCGTCCTTGGAATTTTTAATGCAAAAGCTGAAGCTCTATGCAAGAGAAAATATCATATAAAAATCTGGATGATGGAAGAGGCAAGTCGACTTCCCTTTTAAAGGAAAAGGGCCAACAACCAACCTCCAAACCAGCCAATGAGCTCACATGATTTTCCCTATGCAAAGCATTTAATATTTTCCATATTAAATGCTTTTTCCAACCACTTTTTCCCTCTAATGCAAGTCACATTTTCCTAGGGGAAATACATTAATTAATTATATTTTTATCCTTCCTAAATGTCATTATTCACTTTTGGCCCAAGTCGCCATTATCCCCTCTAGGAAGAATAAAATACAATAAATCCCTTTACAATGATATTTGCCCCCTCAAGGCAAATCGTATTTACCATAGGGATTATAATTTATTTCTATTAAGCCAAATAAATTAATATAAGTGCTTTAGTGTCCCAGATTTCACCACAAATCTGGGACTACCCTATGTAAAAAAATTGTACTTTTAAAATAATGGGTCGTTTTGTTTTTTATTGCCGAAAAGTTTTGTATTGTGTCGATATATTCCAAAGAGCCATATAAGCCAATTTCAACAAATACCCAGATGCCCGAAATTGTTATATTTTGTCACTGGGGTTTGCCTGCGGGAAATTTGTATTTAATTATTTTGAGCCCTGTTTGAGGCAATTTGTGCTCCGGTTTAACCCTGTTGTGATCATACATGTCAATATTCCCATATACCAGTAGGGTTTTAACCAGGAATGAATTTGGGCTTTATTTGTGACTTCTGGCAACGTTTTGTGTTTTGGTGTTTTCCGTTTCGTTTTCTGTGAAATTTCTCTAGATCAATTCCTTTGCCGGTTTGGTCTGATTCTTTGCCTGGAGTATCTGGAGATCACCTATGGACGTTATGCTAGAAAAGAATTTGCCACCGGAGGTCTGGTTCTCTCTGAAAAGACGAAGTCACGCACCAAAAAAAGCTTCTTCTAGGCAGGCCGCATTTTTGGAAAAAGAGGGTTTTAAGTGGATCATGGGATTTTTGGAAGCAATAGGCAGGTGGGAATTTTGTACTTGCGGTACTTTTTCCCATGGAAAAGCACTCCACTTAAGTCACAATGGGAAAATCAGAGGCGTAGGCGGCGGAAATTTCTTACCTTGCAGGGTAAAAATTCCATTGTGAAATAAAAGAAAAATCACTTAAGGCATTGATGGGATTTTATTACCTGCCTTGCAGGGTAAATAATCCCATTATGAAAGTCAAACAACTTAAGTGGATCATGGGATTTTTGGAGCTGCGGTGCAGGGTGAATAATCCCATTGTTAATTGGCTTTTAAAAATAGAAATTGCTTATGCCAAAAAGTGCGACCCCTTTTGGGAAGGAAGGGCAGCTTTAAATGCATTAAATTAATTAATTTCTTCTCCAAATTTGGCGCCCAAGTTTGTGGAAAAGTCAACAAAGGGAAAGTGGATAAAGGGAATTAGAATTAGAAGTTCTAAAATTAAATAAATATTATTTATTTAATGCAGCCCCTTCATGTCAAAAAGTGCGCCCCTTTTGGGAGAGGAATAATATTTTTAAGTATTAATTGATTTAATTAATTCCTATTTTCAGTGGATGAGGTCAAAGCATACTGTGAGGCTTAAGTTAACTGGAAGTAGAGAGCTAAAATTAAATAAATTTAATTTATTTAATGGCAGCCATGAACATGCACAAAATAGGCGCCCCATTTGAAGAGAAAAGCTTATTAATTAATTAATTAATTGCCAGGAATAGGAGGGGCAATAATTAATTATAGAATGATGAGGGTTATATAAGCAAGGGCTGCCATAAGGATGAATTAATTAATTCAATAGCAAAGAAGTGCAGCCCAGACAAAAAGTGCGCCCCATTTGAAGAGGAATTTTGCTCAAAAGGTGTAATTATTGCTGGAAGCTTCAAATTTTGGTGCCTAGGTTTGAAGGAGCTTGATTTGTGTCTGAATAATTGTCTGCATAGTGATACAGGTGCTCAGGTGAAGTTGGTAAAATTCATGCTTGCTTTGCATGCAAATAAAACATCAAATTTTGGGGCAGCAGGCTTGATATATGCAGATTTTTATGATTAAAATCCACTGTTCATGTTCCGGTTGCCATCTTTGTCTGAATTAATTGCAGGAATTCATTACAGGTGCTTTTATAAGAGAAAGGGAGCTTAAATCAATGTCCAATACATTGAATATATCCTCCGAATCTGAAGAATTATCCAGATCTGCACTGTTGTGAAGAATTCCGGCCGAATAAAGAGGAAAAGAATTGTTCAGACAAAGATAGATACCATCGCCATGGCAAAAGGGATGAAAAGAGAAACCTGTGAGTCATGCATCACTTCTAAGTTTGCAGACATTGGAGACAAAGATCTAGGTCGGAACCTCTTTCTGAATTGATTGACAGATCCAGAGCAGGAAAGACTTCCCTCATGCGTGCAGTCAAAAGCAGTGGAATCATTCGAGCTGCAGCATTTCCATTCACGACCCGATTGCGAGTTCATCATGGAGTGTGCTTTGGTCTTATCATCCATTATCCAGATCATCGATCGAGATCTTTGCGGAAAACAATAATCCGGTTGGACGCTCAGTTCATCAATTATTGTTTGAAGATTCCGGCACGAAAGGTGGTGACTACTATTAGCATACAGGATGCGGCAATAGATGGGAAAAGCATAAAGTTGACTGCATAGGCATAATGAACAGCAAATACATGAAGAAGCCCAAATCTCCTTCCAAGTTCCCGAGAACTCTTCCACGATCCAATTTGGTACAAGAGGTGGATGATATTGCCAAATTGTTATGCAGGGTAAATGGCGAAGCGAATGCTCACAACTTCCGCACATGGATGTATGCTTTCATCAGGACCATTGAAATCAACAAAGCAGATTCAATAATCAATTGGTCGGAAATCATTAGCGACAACATTGGTGAGCAACTCGGAATGTGAGGCGTACTTATAGCTTCAAAATGACTTCCTATTTGGTATATGCAGCAGCTTCACAAGGCATCTTCTCCAAGTTGGATAGATGTGGTGTTCTTTCCAGGACCCTATTTTTGAGTGCTACCCACACTTATTTATGTACTGCTGCGTGCGAAAGATTTCAAAGTGGTCAACGATGGATTCTTCTACGAATTCATTTGCAAGTTGGACAGCGATCTAAAGGCCAACAGGGTGAGCAAGGAAGCGTGGGAAGCTGTGTCCAAGATTGGCAATATCTTCATTCAGTTTGTAGATTTCACATACCTCAGGGTCACCAACTTTTCTGGAGAACCAGTTAAGTTGCCCAGATATCCGAATGATAGATTGGTCACCATGGAGTTAAGCAGACAACTTGTGGAGATGCATGACCTACAGTCGAAATGGCACAAGTCTACAAGCTTCTTCCCGATCACTGTGGGCCATTATAGCTGCCAGAGCATTCATAAGGCCCGAGGAATTGAAGCGGAGATGTTCTCTGAGTACGAGCAAGAGTTCTTCCCAGCACGGCTGAACTTCGATCCATTTGGAGTGGCAAGGAAGACAATCTCCCAGGAGTATGTGCACGTGCCTTCATTGGAAGATTTCTGGATGAAGTGCAGAAGCGAGTACGAGGTTAGAAAGAAAGATTTCAGCAGGTTATCAGCGCGGCAAGTGTTTGACTTTGGATTAGCACGGATACCTGCGGATCTTAAAGATGATGGGCCTATGTTACTTGACACATACCATCGGATGGGAGGAGATAGAGTGTACTTCAGGAGAGCGTAGGGGTTGCCATATGATCGAAGAAAGGTCTGCACCATTGTATTCTAGTCAATACTTCAAACTGGTTGCTGACGAAGGGATATTGCCTTGATGAAGCATTGATGAATCAAATCACGGGCAACTTCGGCACAGGAGATTCCCTCAAGAGGAAGCACGGAGGAGAAAGCAGCAGAAGGCCTGAGAAGATTAAAGTGCACAGAAGGTCTCATTCGAAGGAGAAGATCACTTCTACGGCTATGATGTTAGTTCGGCTTCTCCAGCACCAAGTACTTCACCGACTGTTGCACCTCAGCAGGACACTGCCATTCCTCCATTGAATCCGGCAACATTCATCTTCTCTCCTCAGCCACTCCGTTTAGCACCTCTTCTGAAGAAACGTTGAAGCTGCAGATGGCGAATTTGAAAGAGCTTTGTCTTTGGATGACTCAGAGGATGGCAGCCACAACACTGTAGTGGTTTTAGATGGAGAGGAATCAGAGCGCGAGATAGTGGTACACTCGGCAACTTCTCATTCTCAGAAGTAATTTCTCAGAATGGTTGACTTCACAGTTGGTTCTAGAGGCTAGAGAAGAAATCAACTTGGAGGAACACGACTTGCAGCTGCTCCACGAGTCTAAGTAGGAAAGACAGAAAACCTAAAGTTCTTAAGGTAACTTGAGGTTGATCATTGAGGAGTCGGGCGAGAAGTTTGTTGAGATGTCGATTCCAGCGAAGGGAAGAGAGGATGAGCTCACGGCGAAAGACATAACGATAACCGGAGTACCCATAGGTCAAGCCACCACGGAAAAGGATTGAAGCGAGGACACACACGAGACATTGATAGATGCTCTATTCCTTAGGCTTGACAAAAAAGGGGAGAAAGTTGAACTTGAAAAGCAAGTATCTCGGTTGTGTGCGAGATCATTGCCAAGGTTGCTAAATCTTCCACTCGGCCCATTTCAGCAAAGCCGCAAAAGCGGTGAGTGATCATCGATGAAGGAAATGGAAGATGCAAGCAACCAAGTTAAAGCTATCGATGAATAGAAAAGTCTGATCATTCATTAAGCTTCTGTACAACTCGGAGAGGTGTCAGCCCACCTAAAGGTTATGAAAGATGCATCATATCAGCTGAAGCAACTAGGTGACAAGCACGATAGATATGAATACAGTTGTTGAGAGTAACCTGGAGTACTTTGGCGAAATAAATAAGTTGCCGAGAGAGGTGTTGATTGTGGAACAAATTGTGCCCGACGGATCAGTTGAGAAGGGGAAGCAACTTGAGTTTGCAGTATCTTTCCGTTTGGAGATCTATAGAATTATGTTGAAAAGGATGCAGGCACTTGAGAGTATGGCATCATCTTTACCAGACAATGTCATCGCTTTCACTAATGAGGAAGTGGTCGGGAACGTTACTTCATACACACGGATCATTCCTAGCAAAGTGCCTAATTCCTGGAAGGATCTCTTCTGATGGTGCAAGGGAGAATTGATGGAGCTGTAAAGCCTTTCACGATGAATTCCATCAGTAAACTGGTGGCACTGCAGTCAGATATTGAGAAGTTCGGGCCTAGCTTGGAGGATGTGGAAGCATGTATCAGGGTATTGAACGAAGGATTGCTTTGCAATTCAGGACAAAAAAAGGAAGTTGTGGCTAAGACAGATGGGAAGATGTTGAATTACATGTTCGACAAGTATATTCAGTATCAGAACAAAAAGAAGATATAGATGTTACAGCTGGCGTGTCTTTCTTCTTCTACTTTTTCTTCTTCTATTTTCCATGTTCCCGGATGTAATTGTAAAACTTTAAAGTTATTGGTTTTGAAACCATTACTTTAAGTTATGTGGAACAATTCTATTAGTTAAGTGACAGATGTGTCACTTGAAGAGGAATTAGAGGGGATGATTGCCGATGTTATCTTTACCTTTTGTTTATGTTTCATTCCGATTGAGTTTCCCATTTGTACTTTCCCTTCTACATTCTATAAGTAGGAGAAGAACCTTCGGGTTAATGATCAGAATTTGTAAGCAACATTCTTGTGTTTCAGACTTTGTGCTGAAACCCCTGATAGCTATTTGAAGCAAAGGAATACAAAGGAGTAGATTTTCGGAGAACTTTGTGTCACGGTGCATTTTGTTTCTAGCTTTTGTCTTAGATCTTCTTATAAACTTTGTGTTATTTTAGATCTAGATTTGAAGCTTCCTTTGCTTATAATTATGTGTGTTGATATTTATTGGTTTCTTCTATGTGCATGCAATCAACTCTATTATCTATTGATTGGGTTGCACATCTTCCTATTTTTTCCCTATGTTTTATTATTCCCTTCTTTAAATATTTCCTTTCTTTAAATATTTCCTTTCTGGTTCATGAGCTGCATGGTTAAAGTAAAACCCTCATATAGATACTAGCATATTTTAATTGATCTGGGAGCCTCACCGGTAAATGAGGGAGATTTATCTCATGATTTGTTTTTAGCTATGCGTTCTAGCCAACATGCTTTAATAATTTTATTTTATTTTTTTATAGCACTTTATAATAATTTATTGTGACTTAAGTCACCCTTATATTTTCCTTTGGCCATCGGGTTGACAAAATGGGCCAAAGGTCTTAAAATGGGAAAAGGGGACATTACATAATCGTACCACTGAAAACACTTGACAATCAAACCCCGATCTGCTGCTGCAATTTTTAAAAATTCATCTCTTCCTTAAAACTACTCTAATTTGGGCAAATGAGATATGCATGGACTTGGAAAAATACAAAGAATAAGACGAACCCAATCAAATAAGAACAACAGTTGTTAAACTCCCAAAATAGCCAAAATAACAAATCACCTAGGGAAAAATAAATTGTAACAGATCATATAATATTAATTAATCTTTCAACAATGATCAATAACATACTTATTTTACTCTAAATAAATACGCCAATCCTTTGAGCCCAATCACCAATATTTAGAATGGATAAACCTTGCAAGAACAAACTCAACACAAGAGAGCACAATGGAGAGAACAATGAAATCTTCAATATCTTCAACAATGGCTTCCAATGAAGCTTACAATGAAAGAGAGAGAGCTAGGGCATACATCCCATTACTCCAAGCATGGAGTGAAATCAATAGATTCATGATTTCATTAACATAACTCTTCCCTCAATGCCAAAACATATATTTATAGATTTCTCCTAGGGTGGAGCAACTCCCTTTTGGAGGGAAAACCATAATTTGAAATTATAAGGCATGCTTATAATTTCCCCTTTTAATTTTATTTTCCCCCTCTATGTGTGGCGTCCCTTTCTAAGGGTCTTTTTGTCATTAAAAGCCACTTAATATTATTTAATTAATTCCCTTTTAATTTTGTATTTTTGGGGAATTAAATTAAATAATAAATTACATTAATTGCTCAATAAATATTCTTTTGTGAGCAATAATACAAATAAGTGGAAAAACCACTTAACATCCATAATTAAATGAGAACTAATAATTAAATGAATATTGTTTTATAATGACAAATGATTAAAATCACTCTCTAAGCAATATCATTCAATTACTAGCGTAGTTTTCCCTTGCAACATCCCAAAAGCCCACAAGGGAAAATAGGCTAAGGGTCTTCAAAAAGGGGACATTACATTCCACTTCTTGTGGGTTAGAAGAAGGTGAACAAGGGAATTATTTGTTGATGTTTTTAGTCCTTTTCCATGAGCATTTACATTTTCTTTTAGTGTTTTCCTTTATGAGGCAAGTCGGTTGGGTTGGAGGAATTAAAAGGAAAATTAAAAGATAAAGCAAACTTCTTTATGAGGTCGGTCATGGGGGAAACTCCCTCATGGGGTTTGGCACCACCTAAAGGATATAAAAGGGGTCACTTAGGCTCATTTTGGGCATGCATCTTTATTATAATTTTACACTTGTTGGTTTTGGGGTTGATTGCTCTATTCCATTCCACTAGAGGGCGAAAATCCTTTGGTGTGGCACACAACGTAGACAAACCCCTTCCTTGTTAGAAGTTGGAGAACGAAAACTCGACAAGTGGTGGTTCCAAGGGCTTCAAAGAAGGTGATCTTGCTAGTTGGCAGCTAGGGTTTGGAGGAGAGAGATTTGTCAAGGTCTTCTACATCAACTTTGCACCCTCTCCTAGGGTGGTGACTTGGGTGAAGGAGGGTTTGAGTGCCTTCTAGGGCACAACTTGGCATTTGGTGTTGATATTCAGATTCCTCATAATTTATAAGGTTGATTTCTCACTTCATTGGTATTTTTGGGGTTTGGAATCATCATTTCCAGCCCTTAATGTGTGTTGAACCTCTGCTGTCATTTATTTAATTACCAGCTTGTGTTTAGAAGTTGATTTATTGGGTGATAATTGTTCTAAAATATTCCTTAAGTGCCTCTACATGTTTTAGATGATGGGAATGGTAATATTTTGACGAGTTATTGCTTTTTAATTTTTATTGTCCTAAAAATCAGACTATTGTGCATTGTTCTATTTTTCAGTTGGCTGATATAAAAATCAGAATATATTTTAGTTTGGGTTTGTGTTATTTCATTGTTTTTCAGTTCAGCCCTAGAAAGGGACATTACAGTGGTATCAGAGCTTCGGTCTTCCTATCCTAGAGGGTTTCATTCAAAAGGAATAGATAGATGGCGAACATACATGAGAGGTTTGCCCTAGGGCAAGAAAGATTGGCGAATAGGATGACACAATTGATCCAGACCATGCAAAACCACAATGGAGAAGGAAGTTCTTCGGAAATTCATAGTGTGAAGCAACCCTTAGGGTAAGCTTTGAGTTCTTGCACAGCCATTTGTAATGTCCCCTTTTCTAAATTGAAAATAATTAATAATATTTTAAGTTGGGCTCAGTCAATTTTTATTTTGGGACAACTTCCTATTATTATTATTATTAAAATATAAGTATTTTTAATTACTAAAATAAAAGAAAAAGGAGAGGTCATCCCTCTTTAGGAGGGAAAAACAAATATTAAAAAATAAATAAAGAGGCCTACATGGAGCACTCCACAAAGAAAGAAAAGTAAAGGCTATAAAAGCAAATGATGGGGGCTCATTTGTGGACATCATCTTATGAATTATATACTTCTCTTTTGGAAATTAGAGCATTGAGCTCTCATTTTCACCCCTTTGAGAAAAAAACCCTCAATAGTCACAACACTTAGGATAGAAACCCTCATTTGTTGCATTGGTGACTTCATCCGAGAGTCACATTGGAGCTTCAAAATTTAGAATTTCAGAATGGCAAGGGTTTCTATCAGTGCTAGGGCACACATTCTAGCTAAGACATGCTTTTGGGGGCTGCCACATTCATTTCCAGCTTGATCTACCCATTTGGAGATTTTAGAATCACTTTGCAGTGGGTTTTCATGTTTGGAAAATTGTGATTTCACTGTCATTGGATAGTTGGTCTCTTCAAGATCATTTTGAGCATTGGTTTGTGTTGAAACTCCAAGTATTGACAGAGTTATGAATTTTAGAAGTTTCAGTTGTATTCGCACATGAAATAAATTGATAAAATACAAATTTTCTCCAGATTTTATCTTGCTGGATTTATTGAGTATTTGGGATATTTCTATGTTAATTTCCAGCCCATATTGCATGAGAATGGATGCCATTAAGTGCTGCTACAGTTTGCTGCATTAGGAAGACTTGTTTATTTACTTTCAACTATTTTTAATGATGTATGATGCCCTAAAAGTGTAATTTCTTGTTCACTGCTAGGGTTTCTAATATTGTTGGATCTGTTATAAAAATTAGATTATTTTCAGCTGGGGTTTGTGTAAATTCCTTGTTGGTGTGGTTTAGCCCTCAAAGGGACATTACAAAGTGGTACCAACGGTCTTCCCAACCCGAGGGTTTTCTTGCAAGAAGATAAATGGTGGACATTTTTTTGTTATGCCGTTCGAAAGGCTTTTCCTAGGGAAAGAAAGATTGGCCAATAAAATGGCTCAACTGATCCATACCCTTCAAGATTTGAATGGTGGATGGAGCTCTTTAAAGGGAGTCAATAATAGTCAACCATCCAAAGTGGACAACATTGCTACATGGTATGAGGATTATAGGGCTCTTACGAAGAAGATTCGTGATGCCATGTCATTTTTTGAGTTCATGGGAGTAAGCTAAGGAAGATCAAGGCTCAAGCCTAGGTCGCAAGTTGCACAAGAAGAAAAATTAGGGCTGCAAGTAATGGAGAAGAAACAACCCATAGAGGAATCCATGGTGCAAGTTGAAGAGGGAGAAATCGTGGAACTTAAGCCAAAGAAGAAAGAAAAATTAGATTCACACGGTGTTAAAGAAAAATTGAAAGGTTAAATCTCAATTGCCAAAGGACAAGGAACATATTCATGATTCCGGAAAAACTCACAAGGTGGTTCCTTACATGTCTCAACAAAGTGCTTCAACAAATTCTCATAAAGGCAACCGAAAGTGTGAAGATAATTCAGATTTGTTGCTTCCTATTCTGCCATTTAAAAATTAGATTCACATGGCATTGAAGAAAAATTGAAGGTTAAAGCTCAATTGCCAAAGGACAAGGAAGATGTTCATGATTCTCGACAAGACTCACGAGGTGGTTCCTTACATGTCTCAACAAAGTGCTTCAACAAATTCTCATAAAGACAACCGAAGGTATGAAGATAATTTAGATGTGTTGCTTCTTATCATTCCATTTCAGATTTGTTGCTTCCTATCATGCCATTTCAAATTTATAGTCATGGACAATTTGTTAAAAAGGATGACCTTGTGGCGAGTTTGATGCTCCACAATAAGTCACATCAAATGGGTGATCGTCATGGTACTAAAAAGGGAGAAAAATCAAAATTACAAGGGGATAATGGGGCAAAAATGTCAGGTGACCTTGTTAAGAGGCATGCCCATGAAATGAGGGTCTCTCTAGATGCCCATGATAATTTTCAGCTGGCTGGACTGTTCCAAACAACAGTCACCAAGGAGCAAATCGATGGGGGTATCCACAAAGAACAATCCCAATTTCATCATCATCTAAAGAAAGGTAAAAATCCTTTGATGTTCTATGATAGTTTATTGAATTCTAATGGTCACTCAGGGCAATCACATAATGAAGTCAAATCAGATTTACAAAGGACCTATGAGGATGACATCATGCGTGAAAGAAGGGCACCATTAGAGTATTTTTTGAGGGCTGTTCCTAACTCAGAAATTTTGAGTCATAAGAGTGTTGTAGGCAGCCCCTGGTATAAGATTATCTCAGTTTTGTTGCTTGCTGATATGTCATTGTTGGTATGTTGCCCTCACACATAGTTGGTTGGGGAAGGTGATCAGATTTCATGCTTGTTATGTCCTCCTATGTCACCGCTGATTGGACATCATTATGCACCTCATATTCCACAAAATAATGAGATAAGAAGTAACTTTTGTTGTCTGCATTTTTGGGCTCAATGTCAAAATTGTTTCCACACGTGGAATATAGGTGCAATGTTGGGAGTATATCTATGTTTGAGGCATCAAGGGCATGTTGGTATGTCTGATTTTCCATTCTATGAATCCATGAATATGGAAGATCTAGAGAGAATATGGTGGAAGGGCATCACCCTTACTCTAAAGTGTGACACACATACTTATCATCCATTCCAGGTGAAGGGACTTCTTCATAACCAAGGGGTCACTATGCTTGTAGAGAATGGCACCACCATACCTTGCGCAAAAAAAATAGTACAACTGTCAATTGTCTTGGGAGATCATTAGGTATGCGATTAATTTTTTGTGATTGGATTAGCTAATGAGGAAATTGTTCTTGGGGTTCAATGGTTGCAAACATTGGGGGAGTTCACCCTCGAATATCATAATAAAGAGGTGAAATTTTGTGACAAAGTTGAGAAATCAAAATTCATGGCATGAGGAAAGAAGTGAATTTTGAAGCAAATCTTTGGGAATCACATTGTGGGCTGCTCTCATGCATAACAATTGACTGGAAAATTATTATCACTGCTGGATATGTCAAAAATCAGTTTGCTAATGACATCATGGAAGGAGTTTGCAAGAAGGAACAACATAGGACAGCTGTTTTGGGGCAGCAAGGCACTTGCAATCAAAAAATTTGTCACAACAAAGGTTGCTCACACTTGGTAAGAATGTTTATTATTATAAAGTGAATTCGAAGAGCATATTGGGGTGAAAAACACCACTTTCAACCATAGATATAGAGCTGGTTTGAGTCAATTCCAAGTTGACTATGGCATGGAGATTTCAAATGAACTTATGGAAAACAAGGTAAAAGTTTCTCCTTCTATTGTTTTTTATGATTCTTGCATTTTATATATAAGGAAACTTATGTGGAGGCATATGAAGTTTATTGTATTTTTCTAGCCCATAGTAAGATGAGTTGCTTTGTTGAGGTGCAAAATCACAAACCCCTGGATGCGAGATCAGGCTTCTAGGTTGATCATTCGTGCATCCAAAGTGTGATTGCACAACATGGAAACCTTTCTCCGTGTGGGACCCAGAAATGAGAAAGGAATCTCCAGAGAAGGCTGGTTCCTGCTCCTAAACTACCTGCCACAAGCTATTCCAGTGCAAGCAAGCTAATCTAATCCTAATCTAACCATGCCAAGGAGACAGAGAGAGAGAGAGAAGGGAAAAACAGCAAAAGCCTACACTAAAACGGTGATACACCAGAGAAGGAGAATGTTGAACATCTATCAAAACTGCCATGGGACAAAGAGAGGTGAGCAATGGGAAGGATGGACAGATGATGCATCACAGCCCAAGGATAGATTTCACACGTAAAATGTCCCAAAACTCCATGAACACAGCCTCAGCACTGCAATGAACATTCAAACATGCACAAATACCTGCAATGAAGAGAGGCAAGAAGAGAACAAGCAAAAACGAGCAAGGATGGACAGATGCATCACAAAACACGTTTTGTTGCTTCAGAAGTTTGCACAAAACATCATTCCATTAATAAGAGGCAAAAACGCCATTACAGAAAGCAGGGAGGAGGTTCGAACTCCATTTTCAACCCTAGAGAGGAAAAGAAGGAGGGCCGAGCGAGAAAAATGAACAACCCTCATTTCGAGCCAAATCTAGCTTTTTTTTTTTTTTTTTTTGCATGGGTCGAGCCCAGGGGACAGAAATGTGGGAAAACGTGCCAGCCCATTCCTCATTGATTGCATATGCATTAAAACGGCATGGGATACCTTACCAACCCATACCCTGCCATCTTTTCACCGATTTGGAGGAGAATGCGACCCATTTGCATTAATTTGGCCGCTGAAATGTCACTTCTGGCCGTGCTGAAGAAGAATGCGACCCATTAGCATTAAAACAGGTTGTTGAAACGTCGCCTCTGGCCATTATCACGCGTCAGCGTTCTCGATTTTCTCTCTCCAGACTGCACCAAAACTCAAGATTGATCCCAGAATCATGTAGAGCATCTCACAAGCTTTCCGTTGATATAAAGAACGTGCAAATCCGAGCTCTGGATCAAAAGATATGGCGATCTGAAGATTTAGGGCACGGAACAGACCAAAACGGATTTTGAAATATTTCCCGCGCTTCGCCACCTGGATGACACGTGGCACGCATTGATTGGTCGCGTGATTCTCTCTCCTCTACCTTTCGAGCGGGCTTTCTTTTGAAATTTCCTTGTGGGCCCTAGCTGGGACACGTGGCACTATCCCATTGGTTCGGTTCAGTGCTCGAAAACTCGCCCCTTTGACCTTTTGACTTTTTCTCCTTGTGACACGTGTCGTGATCTGGTTGGTTCTCGGCCCTTTCGGTGATCCGCGTCCCGCGCGTCCCTATGTCCCATTTTTCCTTGTGCTCCTTGTGCTGATTTCGGCCGAACCGGCCGGTTCGCGTACCTTTGTCCCACTTGTCCCACTTTGTTTCGGACTGTTTGTGCTCATTTCGGCCGATCCGGCCGGTTCGGGTCTTTTTGTCCCAGATGTCCCGAATGCTTAGCTGGATCGACTTGACTCTTTTCGCCCGGTTCGGCCGGTTCGCGCCTTTTTGTCCCGAACGTCCCGAGCAACACTTAGTCGTTTTTCTTCCTCTTTCGGCCGGATCGGCTTCTCGTGCCCGCCGCCAGCACTTCTCGGTCCGATTGTCCCAAATGCTTAGCGGGCCTGAGGCTTTTCGCCGATCCGCGTCCTTTCCGTCCCACACGTCCCAAAGGCGACCTTGAGCAGACTTAGCCAATTTTCACGAATTTTCCTGGATTAACCTACTTGCCTTTCTCGCAACTTTTTCGCATTTTCTCGAGCTTGCTCCTCCTTCTTCGGCCAGGGAGTTAGAAAATATCCGAGAGAACCTCAAACATGATGTTTGCTCGAATCAATCAATTTGCCCTGGGACTTGAATATTTCGATGTATGTTATCAAAATTACCCTGGGGGTGAATTTTGGATAACAGTTTTGCGACTCAAATGGGGTCATCTCGCTCGCTAGATGAAAAGACCAGTTGCTGAAAGCAATCCATCGGGCATGGAGTCATAAGCAAGCCTCGAAAACTGATCCGAACTTTGAAAACTTCCTCTCGAGCCACTTGAATCCCACCGACATGGAGTTGTTCTCACCAAAAGGCCACCGAAATGAACTGCAAGAGCAAAACCAGCAACACCAAAACTATGTACAAAATCAAAATCATACATGCCCCAAATGGAACATGCAGAGTATGTGCACAAGCACTTTTCTCGCTGAAAGCAAACCTAGCTACTTACTTCTAACGAAGCAAAGGCAAGCTAAACAAACCCCGCAATCGTTGTGAGAAATAGCTTCCTTTCTTCAAAATTGCAGCCATGCAATTGATTTGCACCGATCATGGCTGCTTTGATGGATGGAAAATCAACAAGAAGCTGGTCTTCTATCCAAATCATCAAGGTATCAATCAAAACAAATCCAATACCTCTTTTAGTTGTTCTCGCATTTGATCGGAGAGGTATGGCAGCTGATCCTTGGTACTTCAGAGCTCATCCTCATGCTCAAGCAAGCATGACTGGTCAGGCTTCTCCTTTGCTCCAATGAAGCCAAATACCTGATTGGGCAAGGTCTGATCCGTTGAGTATGCCCATAGCTCTGATTTTCAATTCCAAAAATGGAGTCTTCTTGTAGACCCACCTGAATGGATGATGTGGAAGAAATGGTGGAATCCTTCTGTCCTTTCTCTTCCTCCAATGAAGAACATGGAAGATTAAAATCTTCCAATCTTGATTCCAAAGAGCTGCTATAAGATGCAGGCTGCTGCAAATGAAAGCTCTCCTTCATGACAGCAGGCTCTTGTGTTTGGAATGTGGATGATGAAAGAGAGAATGGTGAAAACTCAACCGGATCTTCTCCATCAAAACAGTCCTCCAAATCGATGTGTAAACCGCCTCATTGCTGTCCTCGCGCTTGTTTTCAACTTCCTCCATGGTGTCCTCTTGATCTCAAATTTGACCACCATGGTTTCCTTCACTTCTTCAATATTGAGTTTGAGAGATCAAACTCCTCTTCGCAGACTAGAACTTGAGAGAGATGGAGTAGAAAAGAAGAACCAAGGTTCTCCTGTAGCCTGCTTTGTGCTCAAAGCCCTTGGATCTGCACTTTTCTCCTCCACAACTGGGATGTGCTCCTCTTCTTTTGGATTTGGAGCAGCTTCTCCTTCCTCCAATGTTTGAAGGCAATCTTGCTCTTGATTGAACTCTTCCTCCAGCATGAAGTTTGTCGAGTCAAACTCTTCAATCTGCTGCTCTAGAGGACAAGTTGGGGCTGCAAGATCTTCTTCTTCAACAAAATCAGTCCTCACCACCATTTGTTCAACCTTAGCCTCTTCTGTAGGTTTAACCATCAAGGGGATCTTTGTCATCCCAAACTTGGCAGCCCAAACCTTCAAGTCGTCTGTTATTTCTTTTCTGTTGGGCTCCTCTTCTTGCTGTCCTTGATGACTGATTTTTGCAAGTTTTGTGGTGGTGGAGGTAGTGAAACCTCTTGTTTCTTTGGAGGAGGGGTGAAACCTCTGTTTCTTAGCTCTTGTGGAGGGGATGACTGTCTAGAAGGAAAAAGGAAAGAAGAATTGAGATGAGGTGGAAGACTAGGAGATGGAGGGATGGATTCAACACTTGGGACAGCAGATGGAGGGTTTAAAGCTTGACACTGCTGAGATGAAACAGATTGGGAAAGAGGAAAAGAAAAGGTATGAGATGGTGTGCTTACCCGTTGACAAGGTTGCTGAATACTCCTCTCATACACCTCTATTTCTTCAATCCACTTAGCAAGCAAAGGCAGCGTTGCAATCATGAAGTCAAGCTTCTCCTGAGGGCTGTAATGCCTTGGAAAAGGTCCCACCCATGGACAGGGTGCTCCACAACCGATTCCAAGTGCTCTCATCTGTGCCTGAGCCCTGGACTGCACTATGTTTACCTCCATCTTTTGGATTTTCTCCAACAGACCAGCATCTTGGATCTGATGGTCTTCATTGTATGCATACTCTTGCTCTTGGAAAGCTCCATAGCCAAACTGACTTTGGCACTGCTGCTCATATGGGTATGCATACTGATCTTGAATCTGCTCAAAATGCTGATTTGGAGGATTTGTAAAACATGTTGGAGGTGGAATATACTACTGTTGTTGATGTGAATTCCATGATGGAAATGAAGTCATGATTGCACAACTTCATGGAATGGAAAAGAATGAAAGGGATGGAAAGAAAGATGGATGAAAATGGATGGAAACGGTCTCGCAAGCTCGAGAAATGGGTCATGATCGATGGAGTCGCCAGATGTGTTTCGCAAGTGCCTCCAAAGGCTGAAATCTTCACAGAACACACCAACCTGCAAAGATGAAGTGAAAGACCTCTAAGGTCCCACCAAGGCATGCCAAAACCGTTGGTGCAAAATCACAAAGACTCTCGGATGCGATCGCTTCTAGGTTGATCATTCAGCATCCAAGCAGGATTGCATCCAAAGGTGAGACAACATGGAAACCTTTCTCCGTGTGGGACTTGTGAAATGAGAAAGGAATCTCCAGAGAAGGCTGGTTCCCGCTCCTAAACTACCCGCCACAAGCTATTCCAAAGGCAGGTGTGCAAGCTAATCTAATCCTAATCTAACCATGCCAAGGAGACAGAGAGAGAGAGAGAGAGGGGAAAAAAGCAAAGCCTACACTAAAACGGTGATACACCGTAGAAGGAGAATGTTGAACATCTATCAAAACCGCCATGGACAAAGAGAGGTGAGCAATGGGAAGGATGGACAGATGCATCACAAAGCCCAAGGATAGATTTCACACGTAAAATGTCCCAAAACTCCATGAACACAGCTGCACCTGCAATGAACATTCAAACATGCACAAATACCTGCAATGAAGAGAGGCAAGAAGAGAACAAGCAAAAACGAGCAAGGATGGACAGATGCATCACAAAACACGCTTTGTTGCTTCCAAGTTTGCACAAACATCATTCCATTAAGTAAGAGGCAAAAACGCCATTACAGAAAGGTGGGGAGGAGGTTCGAACTCCATTTTCAACCCTAGAGAAGAAAAGAAGGAGGGCCGAGCGTAAAAATGAACAACCCTCATTTCGAGCCAAATCTTTTTTTTTTTTTTTGCATGGGTCGAGCCTGGGGACAAATGTGGGAAACGTGCAAGCCCATTCCTCATCGACAAGCATATGCATTAAAACGGCATGGGATACCTTACCAACCCATACCCCGCCATCTTTTCACCGATTTGGAGGAGAATGCGACCCATTTGCATTAATTTGGCCATCGAAATGTCACTTCCGCCGTGTCAAGAAGAAGAATGCGACCCATTAGCATTAAAACAAGTTGTTGAAGCGCCGCTCGCCATTATCACGTCAGCGCTTTCTCGATTTTCTCTCTCGCAGACTACACCAAAACTCGAGATTGATCCCGAATCATGTGAGAGCATCTCACAAGCTTTCCGCTGATATAAAGAACGTGCAAATCCGAGCTCGATCAAAAGATATGGCGATCCAAGATTTAGGGCACTTTTAATGCACCAAAACGGATTTTGAAATATTTCCCGCGCGCTTCGCCACTGGATGACACGTGGCACGCATTGATTGGTCGCGTGATTCTCTCTCTCTTCCTTTCGGCGGGCTTTCTTTGAAATTTCCTCAGGCACTAATGCCGGGACACGTGGCACTATCCCATTGGTTCGGCTGCCGGCTGCTCAAAACTCGCCTTTGACCTTTGACTTTTTCTCCTCGTGACACGTGTCGTGATCTCGGTCTGGTTCTCGCCCTTTCGGCGATCCGCGCCCGCGCGTCCCTATGTCCCATTTTTCCTTGTGCTCTCAGGTGCTGATTTCGGCCGAACCGCCGGTTCGCGTACTTTGTCCCACTTGTCCCACTTTGTTTGACCGCTTGTGCTCATTTCGCCAATCCAAATGGGTTCGGTCTTTTTGTCCCAGCATGTCCCGAATGCTTAATGATCGACTTGACTCTTTTCGCCTGGTTCGGCCGGTTCGCGCCTTTTGTCCCGAACGTCCCGAGCAACACTTAGTCGTTTTCTTCCTCTTCGGCCGGATCGGCTTCGCGCCCGCCGCTGCGTTTCTCGCCCGATTGTCCCAAATGCTTAGCGGGCCGCTGGAGGCTTTTCGGCCAATCCGCGTCCTTCCGTCCCCACACGTCCCAAAGGCGACCTTGAGCAGGACTTAGCCAATTTTCACGAATTTTCCTGGATCAACCTACTTGCCTTTCTGCAACTTTTTCGCATTTTCTCGGAGCTTGCTCCCTCCTTCGGCCAGGGGAGTTAGAAAAATATCTGAGAGAACCTCGAAACATGATGTTTGCTCTGAATCAATCAATTTGCCTGGGACTTGAATATTCTGATGTATGTTATCAAAATTACCCCGGGGTGAATTTTGGATAACAGATTGCTACAAAAAGGCCACATCTCTAAAGTACAACAGTTAGGAGAGTTGTCTTGGGTTGACAGAATGAGAAAATCTTTGTATCCCATGGATGCAATTATATGGACAGCTGCCCAAGGTATTGAAAAGAATTACCATGTCATTAAGGTACTTTCAGCTATTGATTCAAAAGAAAGTTTTTGGGCTACGTTGGTTATGTAGCTGATCACAATTGTCTCAATCTTTTACCGGCTGTCATGACATGCTCAATGGTGCTCCTAAGCAACCAGTTCAAAGATGAGGTATGTACAGCCATTACAAGATTATTTTCAGTCATTACCAATCAGTTTCTAAGCAAGAAAACACCTTTTTACAGCCACAACATGGGTGAAAACATTTGCATTAGAGTGGGGTATGAAGAGCTTCATCATAGAAGGTCACTAGGTACAAAGGAATTGCTGTTTGGGAAGGAATTCCAAGCATTTCATGACTGTTATAGTCACTATACAGCCCCCATACAATCAGTTTGGTGCATTTCCAACTTGTTCTTTTCACTTTTTTGGGTCATAAAAGGACACCTAGGCAATTGGAAGTTGTGTTTCCTACATCTAGACCATCTTGTGATATTTTGTGCAAGTAAAAGTGGAATTCCAGACACCTTCATTCTGATTTTTGAAAGAGAAAAACAAGATTACATTGGTATTTGGGACAACATGAGGGAAATTGTGGACAACCAATGCTTGGATGGTAATTGTAAGGCCTTGGCAAGCAAAGAAGAAGCGTTGGCCATCGTATCCACAAAGCATGAGTGGAGGAAGAAGGGAACACATTTTTTCTTTAATGAGTTTGCTTCATGTGCAGTACATCAAAGAAGGAGCCACATAGATTTATTTGGGATCCAGGGGCTCGCATTTTTCTTGAGGACAAACAAATTTGGGGAGGGAGGACTGTAATGTCCCCTTTTCTAAATTAAAAATAATTAATAATATTTTAAGTTGGGCCCAGCCAATTCTTATTTTGGGACAACTTCATATTATTATTATTAAAATAAAAAGTATTTTTAAATACTAAAATAAAAGAAAAAGGAGAGGTCATCCCTCTTTAGGAGGGAAAAACAAATATTAAAAAAGAAATAAAGAGGCCTACATGGAGCGCTCCACAAAGAAAGAAAAGTAAAGGCTATAAAAGCAAATGATGGGGGCTCATTTGTGGGCATCATCTTATGAATTATATACTTCTCTTTTGGAAATTGGAGCATTGAGCTCTCATTTTCACCCCTTTGAGGACGAAAACCCTCATTGGATCCTATTGGGGACGAAAACCCTCAATAGTCACAACACTTGGGACGGAAACCCTCATTTGTTGCATTGGTGACTTCATCCGAGAGTCACATTGGAGCTTCAAAATTAAGAATTTCATAACAACAAGGGTTTCTATTAGTGCTAGGGCACGCTTTTGGGGCTGCCACATTCATTTCCAGCTTGATCTACCCATTTGGAGATTTCGGGATCACTTTTCAATGGGTTTTCATGGTTGGAAAATTGTGATTTCACTTTCATTGGATAACTGGTCTTTTCAAGATCATTTTGAGCATTAGTTTGTGTTGAAACTCCAAGTATTGGTGGAGTTATGAATTTTAGAAGTTTCAGTTGTATTTGCACTTGAAATAAATTTATAACATACAAATTTTCTCCAGATTTCATCTTGCTGGATTTATTGAGTATTTGGGATATTTCTATGTTAATTTCCAACCCATATTGCATGAGAATGGATGCCATTAAGTGCTGCTACAGTTTGTTGCATTAGGAAGACTTGTTTATTTACTTTCAACTGCTTTTAATGATGTATGATGCCCTAAAAGTGTAATTTCTTGTTCATTGCTAGGGTTTCTAATATTGTTGGATATGCTGTTATAAAAATTAGATTATTTTCAGTTGGGGTTTGTGTAAATTCCTTGGTGTGGTTCAGCCCTAAAAAGGGACATTACACCATTTAAGCCTATCTTCCTCCCTAGGGAAGAACCCATTCGGAGATTGAGACACGATTTGGTGGGCCACAACATTGCTACCATCTATGAGGAGTAAAAGGCTCTTCCGAATGAGATTCATGATGCCATGTCACTCACCGAGTTCATAGGGTTGAAGAATGGTAGAATGGGAATTGGACCAAGGTCCAAACCCCGAGTTATACCCAAGGAAAATGGGAAAGATGTTCCAACCCTAGAGGGAAATAATCCCTCCATCATGATCAAGGACAAAGAAGAACAATCAAAGTTGTTGGGCATTGAGAGGGAGCAGCCCATTGAAGCCCTAGAAGCACCCATCACTCTTCCCAAGGACGAGCCATTGACTGATTTTCAGAACAGCAGTATGAAGGGTCAAGGGTTTGATGAAATCTTGAAGCACGAGCCTAGGAAAGAGAAGGAAATCATGAAGCACAAGTTGGAAGGTAAAAATCCTTTGATATTTAATGATGATTCATTGATTTCTAATGATGGCATGTTGCAGAAAAATGAAGAAGAAAAATCAGATTTACAAGGTGTTGAAGAGAAGTTGAAGGTTGAAGCTCAATTGCCAAAGGACAAGGAGGATGATCAGCTCGCTAGGACTTTCTAGACAGCAAGCAATGAAAAACAAATTGGTGATGTTCATGATTCCGACAAGATTCATGATGTGGTTCCTTACATGTATCAACAAAATGAGAATGCTTCAACAAATTCTCATAAGGTGAAGAAAGATGAACACTATGAAGACAACCGAAGGTATGAAGGTAATTCAGATTTGTTGCTTTCTACCATGCCATTTCAGATTTATGGTCATGGGCAATTTGTTGAAAAGGATGACCATGGGGCAAGTTTGATGCTCCATAGTAAATCACAGAAAATGGGTAATCATCATGGTGCTAAGAATGAAGAAAATCAGAATTGCAAGGAGTTAATGGGGAAAAATTCTAGGTGACCTTGTTGGGAGGCATGCCCATGGAATAAGGGCCTCTCTTGATGCTCATGTTAATCTTCAGCTCACTGGAAATTTCATGACAACAACCTATGGTAAGCAATTTCAACATCTTCTTAGCAAGGATTTGCTACATCACCTTCATGCTATGTCTTTGCAATATTTTGGTCGTCATAAGAAATGTTCTAACAACTTTGTGAAGATGAAGGGTACCAAATGGGAAGAGGATTCTACTTCAGCCCTAAGAAGTGAACTCTTTGTTGGCAGCCCTAGACATGACCATCATATTCCAGATTTATTGATTCCTCCTATGTTGCTACCATATTTGTATCATGGAGGGAAGCATGATCAATTTGATAAGAGGAAGAACATGTTGAAGGACAAAGGGCACATAGATTCTTCCTTGCAAATTCCAGATTGCTTGTACATAGAAGTTTGGGATCCGGGAGATCTTTTGAAGAGTGTTGCTACAAACTTGAGGACTGCTGTTACCTACATCCTTATGGTAGCTATAAGAGAATTGGTAACCACAAGGAAAAGGCATTTCTCACCCACAGTGAGGGATGAAGTGTTTACATCAAGTGCAAAATGGGAAAATACAATACTTCAGCCATGGTAAGATATTCTTTCTGAATTCATATTTTGGATGGATAGTACTCTCCTTGGACAGCTGTAGGTTGACATTTATGATGAAGTTCTTTGGGTTGAACATGATGTGTGAAAGGGATTTCAAGTATTGCAGTTGTTGCACCTTTCTTATGTTATTAATATCCAAGGATTTTGAGTTGGGAATGTTGCTAACAAATACATACAACCACAAGTTGACTAATTTGAAGAATTCCAAAGTTATATATGGCTGTTACACTCATCTGCCAACTCTCATAGGATCTGATCCGAGCCAATTTTTGAAGAAAATTCAGTGGGGCAGCTTGGAGGCAACATTTGGAATCCAAAATCAGCAAGGTAACTACAGTCAAAAAGAGGTGAGCGTAAGTATTGGTATGCATTGTTCACACCTTATGTTGGAATTCAAGAAGAAGGCAATACTTCAAGGTAGAGTGGATGGAGTTCCAAACATGGCTACCACGAAGGAGGAAGAGGTATATTCTTAGAGCACTCAATGCATAGAGTCAAGCAAGGGTCTTGAGTTAAGGGCCAATATGTCTGCTGATTTCAATTGTAGACCTGTTGTTCTTAATTTTTCAGCTTATGTAAGACAATTTTCAGTCCCTACATTACTCATGAATTTGCCTTTTTCCATAAGATTTCAGTTTGGTAGTTGTTATGCCATTTTCATATGGCTGAACATGCAAAAATCAGATTTGGGACTGCCATTAGCAGTCATGAACAGCTGTGAACTTACATTTTCGAAGGGAATTCCATCATGGGTTGATGTGGGAAGAAGGTTACAGCTGAAAGAAACAAACAAATCAGATTTGATAGCCCCAATTTGGATAAGATTCCATGTGATTTATGGCTGTGGTGAATTGTTTCTAGCCCCTCCACAATCTGATTTGCATCTTGTAATAAGAGAGATAGCTGGTCAAACTGATTATTCATCCATTTCTTGCTTTATGATGGAAACTACAGCAATTTGCAGGGATTTTGGTACAGCTGAGTATGCAAACGAAGGAGATGTCACTGTTGTTTTTGAAGTGGAAGATGAAGAAGGGGGCAAGAAAGGAAGTATGAGTTTGTTTGGGTTGAAGCTTCTTTATTTAACAAGCATGAGATCCAAATTATGGGAGCACTACAACATGTTCCTCCACCTTGATATGATGATACTTGGGCATATGAGTTTGCAATTGCTTGAGGGAAAGCAATTTTGGGAAGGGAGGACTGTAATGTCCCCTTTTTTGAATTAATCCATTTAGAAGACTTCTAGCTCATTCCACTTCTTGTGGGTTAGAAGAAGGTGAACAAGGGAAGTATTTGTTGATGTTTTTAGTCCTTTTCCGTGAGCATTTACATTTTCTTTTAGTGTTTTCCTTTATGAGGTAGGTTGGTTGGGTTGGAGGAATTAAAAGGCAAATTAAAATATAAAGCAAGCTCACGAGAGAGTCGTTCATGGGGAACTCCTCATGGGGTTTGGCGCCACCTAAAGGATATAAAAGGGTTCGCTTAGGCTCATTTTAGGAATGCATCTTTATTATAATTTTATACTACTTGGTTTTGGGGCTGGTTGCTCTATTCCATTCCACTAGAGGGCGAAAATCCTTTCGTGTGGCACACAAGGAAGACAAAACCCTTGTTCAAAGTTGGAGAACAAAAACTCTCCAATTGGTGGTTCCAAGGGCTTCAAAGAAGGTGATCTTGCTGGTTTGTAACTAGGGTTTGAAGGAGAGAGATTTGTCAAGGTCTTCTACATCAACTTTGCACCCTCTCCTAGGGTGGCGACTTGGGTGAAGGAGGGTTTGAGTGTCTTCTAGGGCACAACTTGGCATTTGGTGTTGATATTCAGATTCCTCATAATTTATAAGGCTGATTTCTCACTTCATTGGTATTTTTGGGGTTTGGAATCATCATTTCCAGCCCTTAATGTGGGTTGAACCTCAGCTGTCATTTATTTAATTTCCAACTGTTTTTAGAGGTTGATTTCTTGGGTGAAAATTGTTCTAAGATATACCTAAAGTGCCTCTACATGTTTTAGATGATGGGAATGGTGATATTTTGATGAGTTATTTCTTCTTCCTTGCTGCTGTCCTAAAAATCAGACTGCTGTTCTAATTTTTAGTTGGCTGATATAAAAGTCAGAATATATTTCAGTTTGGGTTTGTGTTATTCATTGTCTCATTTCAGCCTTAAAAAGGGCATTACAGGCTGAGTGTGATCTAGTTGATCAAAATGATCCTTTTTCAAGCGACTGTAGCTCGACACTCGAGGCAAAATAGCTCTTCCAAGACTTCCTCCAAATTCCAAAGGCACAAGTACATCCCAAAGCCAACCGTGAATGCAATGCAAAGCTCAAAATCACCCACAATGTGTGCGTATCTTTGCATAGAAGTGGTGTCCCCAAATTTCACCCTGAAATTTGAGACTACCCCATGTAAAAAAATTCGTTCTTTTAAAATAATAGGTCGTTTTGTGTTTTTATTGCCAGAAAATGTCAGTATTACATCAAGATATTTGCAGAGAGTCATATAAGCCAATTTCGATAAATACCCAGATGCCCAAAATCGTTATATTCTGTCGTTGGGGTTTGCCTGCGGGAATTTTTTATTTAATTATTCTGAGCCCCATTTGAGGCAAATTGTGCTCCGGTTTAACCCTGTTGTGGTCTTACATGTCAATATTCCCATATACCAGTAGGGTTTTAACCAGGAATGAATCCTGGGCTTTATCTGTGACTTCTAGCAACGTTTTTTGTTTTTGGTGTTTTCCCGTTTTGTTTTCTATGAAATTTCTCTAGGTCAATTCCTTTGTCGGTTCAGTTTGTTTTCTTGCTTGGAGTATCTGGAGATCATCTACGGACGTCATGCCAGAAGGAATTTGTCACAGGGGGTCTGGTTCTCTCTAAAAAGATGAAGTCGTGCACAAAAAAAGCCTCTCCTAGGCAAGTCGCATTTTTTGGAATAAATGGATTTTATGGAAATAAGAAAAATATTGCCATCAATGCGTAGAGCTCGAGAAGATATGCACTTTTAGAGAAAACGACACCTAAAACGGAGCCACAGAATGAAAGTTACGGCACATGCAAGTTTTTGTTGCTACATCTTCCCGGACCCTTTCCAAAAATGGCAAATTTTATTCCATTCTTGTGTTTTCTTCACCAAAAATCCAAAAAAGGAAAGAAATGTTGTTTTTATGCCAGTCGCAATTTTCAAGGCTGCCTTCCGCGTCCAATTTCCACGCTGCCCTAAGTGACGAATTCTCACGCAATTTTAAAGGCAGAAGTCACAATGCAAGTCACACTTTTGGAAAAGAGCTATCTTTCATGCAAGTCGCACTTTTTTTAAGGAAGACTTTAAGCTGCCAGTGGGAATTTTGGCAGTGGCAGGAAGGCGGGAATTTCTTACCTGCCTTACAGGGTAATTTTTCCCATGAAGTCAAAGTCACTTAAGTTGCAATGGGAATATTAGATGTGGTAGGCAAGCGGGAATTTCTTACCTGCCTTGCAAGGTAAAAATTCCCATTATAAAAGAAAATCACTTAAAGCACCATCGGGAATTTCTTACCTACCTTGCAGGGTAAAAATTCTCATGATGAAAGTCAAATCACTTAAGTGGAAGAAGGGATTTTTAGAGCTGCAATGCAGGGTGAAAATTCCCATCAGAAGTTGACTTCTTATTTTTAGAATTCACCCTTGCCAAAAAGTGTGACCCACCTTGGGTGAATAATGAATGCATTTAATAATATTTATTAATGTTTATTCACCAAATTTTGGCACCATAAATAGAAGGAAAGTCAAAACACACTATGAAGCTTAAGTGAACTCGAAGTAGAGAGCTAAAATTAAATAAATTTAATTTATTTAATGGCAGCCATGAGCATGCACAAAATAGGCGCCCAAATTGAAGAGAAAAGCATGATTTTTAATTAATTAATTGCCGGAAATAGGAAGGGCAATTATTAATTATAGAATGATGAAGGTTATATAAGCATGGGCTGCCATATTAATGGAGTTATTAATTCTTTAGCAAGGAAGTGCAGCCCAGACAATTTTGGTGCCCAAAGAAGGAGGATTTTTTCTCAAAAGAAGGTTTATTTACTGCTGGAAGCTTCAAAATTTGGCGCCTAGGTTTGAAGGAGCTTGATTTGTGTCTAAATAATTGTTTGCATAGTGGTACAGGTGCTCAAGTGAAGTTGGTAAAATTCATGCTTGTTTTGCATGCAAACAAAACATCAAATTTTGGGGCAGCAGGCTTGATTTATGCAGATTTTTATGATTAAAATCCACTGTTCATGTTCCAGTTGCCATCTTTGTCTGAATTAATTGCAGGAATTCATTACAGGTGCTTTTATAAGAGAAAAGGAGCTTAAATCAATGTCCAATACATTGAACATATCCTTCAAATCTGAAGAAATCTCTAGATCTGCACCGGTTGTCGGTTGTAAAGAATTCCGGCCGAATAAAGAGAAAAAGAATTGCTTAGACAAAGGTAGATACAGCCATGGAAAAGCGGGATGAACGAGAAAGCTCAGCGGCATCATGCATTACTTCTAGATTTGCTGACATCGGAGACACAGATCCAAATCTAGATCTAGATCTCATAATTGTAAAAGCTTCCGGCACAAATTCATCCTCTTGTTTCGAATGCAGCCCGTGAAGAAGTCAGTACATGGAAAATTCCTTCCAAGACCTTGTGCATGTTCTCCCAATCTTTCAGTTGAAGCCTTCATTGAATTTGCATTCACCCGAAGTGCTTTCCAGAATTTTTAATTGCTGATATGCAATTAAAAATAAAAATGATGAGTTATTTACAGCAAACATTACACATTTGATGAATGTACTGGAAAAAACTACAAAAGCTTCAAGGATAAGAGGGAAGACATGTCAGCAGCAACACCCGCAAGCAAATCACAGTCACTTGCTTCCAGATCCAGCCACTTCCAGATCCAGTTGCTTCCCGTGATCCAGTTTGGTAAGAATCAAAGGCAAAAGAATCAACTGCATGCGAGAATATGAAAAAGGACAAGACTGACTTTCCTCTTTCTTCTTCTTTCTTTTTATTTCCTCCAACAAAGTAATTGAGCGATCAATTAAATTATAAAACTTAAGTGATTGGTTTAAAAGCCATTACTTGAAGAAGTCAACTACTTGAAATAAGTGGCGAGACATGCAAAATAGAAGGCTCTATCTTGATTCTGCAAATCATGCATGTCATGCAAAGAGGAATTCCAGGAGGGAGATTGCCAGTTGTTTCTTTTACAACTTCCACATGTGTCAGTTCACTAAGGGCTTCCTATTTGTAATTTCCCCTCTACATGCTATAAGTAGAGGAAGAACCTATGGGTTAAAAGACATCGGAATTTGTAAGCAACATTCTTGTGTTCCAGACTTTGTGCTGAAGCCCCTGATAGCTATTTGAAGCAAAGGAATAGAAAGGAGCAGATTTCCGGAGAACTTTGTGTCACGGTGCATTTTGTTTCTAGCTTATTGTCTTAGATCTATTTATAAACTTTGTGTTATCTTAGATCTAGATTTGAAAGCTGCCTTTGCTTAAAATTTTGAGTGTTAATATCTATTGGTCCTGTCTATGTGCATGCAATCAACTCTGTAATCTATTGATTGGGTTGCACATCTTCCCTCTTTCTTTCCTATGTTTTTATTACTTCCTTCTTCTTTAGATATTTCACTTTCTTTAAACAACTGCTTACTTGCTGCAAAACTATACAACTATGGTTCATGAGCTGCATGGTTAAAGTAAAACCCCTAAATAGATACTAACATATTTTATTGACAAATCTTACACGGGAGCCTCACCGGTAAATGAGGGAGATTTATCTCATGACTGCCTAGGTTTTCAGCTATGCAGAAAATCTAGCCAACAAGAAGCCTCTACGACCATGAAACATGCAAAAGAGACATGAAAGTATTTTAAAATTAGAGAAAACAGGGTTGAGTGTGATCTAGTTGATCAAAATGAAGCAAGATGCTCATTTTGATAACACTATCAAACAAAATACATGAAGCATTGGATAAGATCAAGATGGGAGATGCATTCAAATTCATGCATTATTCACATCTTTTCCTCATGTGTGTATCAGAAAAAGTCGAGGAAGCTTCATGTAAACGTTTACTTCTAGGATATCCAACCAAGTAATGGCCTTGAGAAGCCAATCCAGTCTTCAGCTCCTTTTTGGATAAACATCGCACATGGGATTTATATGCCTTGTACTAAGAGCATTTCATGACTTCTTTGTATAATCCTTTGTTTGGTAAAACCATAGAAAGGTTGACTGGAAGTTCAACAAGTATTGAGACCAATGGGCTTCAATGCAGGACACTCAAAGTACAATTGGGCAGACAGCTACATCCAGTCTAACATGGTTTATGGTTCTAAGGTTTCACCATATAAGCTTCCTAAGTATCTTCCAAATAGATTATTGATACTCGAGTTCATGACACAGTTAGTCTCTGTTGAAGCCTCCAAAGAACCCCTCATAAATTGTGCTGCAAAGTAGGAGAATTTACGTTTGAGAATAGATTGGCATTGAAGGTGCCCCAATTGATTATGAACACATATGGGTTTCTGCCTGTAGAATATAGAGCATATGACCCTGAACATGTCATTGATCTGAAGAATAAGAACACTGGAGACTCTCATAAACATCCATTCAATATAAGGGAAGAAATAACCAAGAATTAAACATAATTGGACATCTATCTTCTCAAGTATGATTACAGAAATTTGAATTACAGTATGAGGCAAGGAAAATGAATGACCCTAGATACAAAGGGGCCCATGTCACATTAAGGATTCAACAATTAGGTTTAAAATAATCATTGAGGACATCTAGAGAAGCAAGCAACCTTCAAAGGATCAAAAGAAATTTGAACAAAGATATGGAGCAGGGGAAGAGTCATCATTGATTGCAGAGCCATCTAGACATGACATAGATAGGCCCCTACAAACAGATCAACCTGAGGTGCAACTTCATGGGCCAATTCAGGAACAAATTGTAGGAAAATCGGAATCAAGTTTCGTTCCTAATGTTTTTCAGAGTCAAACTGATGATGAGGGGTATTTTCAATATGTTGTTGAGCCTGGTCCCGCGGAAGAGAAAAATATAATAGAAAATATCAATGATGATGACTTAGATGATCACTGAATTATAGAACACAAACAACTTCTTACTGATCTAAATTATTCCACACGAAAGAGTTTCAGCAAACATGGCAAGTGGCAAAGATACAAAAGGAAAACAAAACTACAAGAAGAAAAACAAAGGCAACCATTGGTTGGCTATTCTTCAATTGAGGGAGAACATGAGGATATTGCAAAATCTGTTTGTGCCCCACCTCCCAAGAGAAAAAGGAGTAGGCTACAGGCATTATTAAGGAGTGTGGACTCTTGGTATTGATTGGGCGGGACCTTGAGAGGGCCCATTGTGCATGAAATCATGAGAGATGAGGATGACAAGATATTTGATGCCCAAGCTACTTCTCATGATATTGAACAAATTTTCCATGGGGCTAAATTTAACAAACCTTGGAATATTGACAGAGCGGGCAGTGGCACCAAAGATTAAGAAACTGTGCCATATGAAGTTGGAAGACTTCGAAGGATCTCTCCCACTTGTCAAGGTTGGTGATATGACTGCTGGAGACTCAAAAAAGAAGGCTTACAAGGTTTCGACATGCAATGGTGTTGAAATTGACTTGTTTGAGCAAAGATATAAGTAGGAGAAAGATTACAAGAGACTGAAAATCGCATTCCTCCTTGTACAACAAACCTTAGAAGCAAAATCAAGATTGTGAAACAACTACAACATCAGGTTCAGGTATTACAACAACAGGGCAGCATATCTATTCCTACTCCAACCGCACTAGAAATTTCCCGTTCCTGTAGATGTGTTTGAGTAATAGGAGAAATTGAAAAGAGCACATAACACTATCATAGATATGGATAGAGAGAGTGTCTGTAGACACTTACTATAGAATCTAGAAATACTACGATGCAATTGCTCAGAGCTAGGATTGATGATATCCATAGTTTATCCAAAAATATGTGGAAATTATGAAAACCATCAAGATGGTTCCTGCTCTGGTCAATGATGCACACAGGAGAATGGGAGCACAATCAAACACATGGGCTGATGGGGATCAGATGGATGTGGACATAAAATACAATGTGGAGCTTCTTGATGATGTCCGGGTTGAAAAGTCTGGATGGCATAGTGCTTGTACATTGAGAAAGAATATCAAAGAAATGGTAGAAGCTACCACCATGTACAGAAGATTGCATGACCATCTGAGTCAGGGAAGTCAAAAAGTAATAGAAGCCCAAGAAGATTGAAGGTGGTCAACCGTGGGTCACCCACCACTTTTAATGCCAACAAAGATTTGAAAAGCAAAGGTGAGTGGCAAGACGTTATCAAGGCCGTCATAGACAAATTTGGAGTGGCCATAAAGGTTATAAACTCCCCAATGAAAAGGACTATGCATATGAGGGAATTGTCAAGCTAGAGATAAGGGTTCAATCATTCAACATGTTATATGGATCCTTCAGGGATTGTGATCGGGACTTGGCCAATACGGAAGCAGAAGATGCTGCTGCTATCCATATCCCAGTTGAAAACACAGGAGTGGTTGTTGACTTAGTTTGCAAAGAGAAAGTGTCTTCCAAAGGTCTTTTGTAAATAGTCTATTCTACATTATTTTTCTTAAGTTCAATAAGTGTTCCTTGCATAGGCACAATAGATAATATATGCTGGAATGAATGTTGTATGTCGAATGGCGGTTTTGCATAACAAGGGGCACATGGGCACACTTGTGATGCCCGTGCATTTTGGTTGGAAATAACATCCTCCGAATGAGGATGACATATGCTTCTAACAGAAATATAGATAAGCGCAAAGAAGGTTCTAGAAAGATCTGAAGAAGACAAAAGGAGAGGCCACACATGGTTGGAATATGCTGCGTACCTTTATTGTGTATCAGAATCTTTGAGGCATGTGCTATGGGGTGGGAAAAGGAGATACAAAAATAAGAAATTCGAAGTAGCAACTGTCATCAACAACTTTCCTCTTCCAGGCAGCAACCAACTTGTATATGAAAGGAAACTCCTCCTTTTCTCTCTCCAGGTAAGCTTTGTGTCTAGGTGTTGTATTGTCTTCTTTCAGTTGTATTATTGTGGGAATCATGTGTAACCCAAGGTCTGTGTGTGATTTCAGGTTGTAGGACTGCTGGAGTTCATCGGAGCTCATGGAGATCGTGAATCTGAGAAAATGTCACTTCTAGATTTAGTTCCAGGCCTATTAGAGTTAGTGTTTCATAACGGAGTTCAAGCATGATGTGCAATCCTGCCTAATGCAAAATTGTAAAGATCCTTGTACTAGCTCTATACTATGTTCTCTGGGATATTACAGTGATATGATGATTTCTGTAATAATCATTCACATCTTTATATAATTCTTGAGTCTGTACAGATTAACGACGAATATAATAATCATTCACATCTTTATATAATTCTTGAGTCTGTACAGAGTTACGACGAATAAATTATGTGAAAAGATATTATTTTTCATGGGTGTTATAGGAATGATTCATATTGTTTGTGTAAGATTGTATAGGTTTTGAGTCTTGACATGATTATCTGCGGTTTTACAATTGATATGATACATATTTACCCAATGGATGAAGGCATCAATGTTAGCTGAATCGATCATCTTTATATAAGATTTACAATTTTCTTTTACAAGAATTCCATTCATTAGAATATTTTAGGGAATTTTCTTGGAGCCTGAATTAGTGTAAGGGTCTGAGCAATCTATTGGTCTTTATGCCATTAATTGGCTGGAAAGTAGTAAGCAGATCATGAATATTATCTTTATATCTGTTGAATATGTAATCCTTGTTTGAGCTGTGCAAGTAAATGTGTGCCCACAACATTAGTGACAAATAAAAGGATGTATAGTCATGATGGTTACAGTACCGTTCAGACTTGCATATATTTAGTTGAATACATGTTTAATAGCCTTTAGGATTGTAAGAGATACCCCTTTGGTCCCGCAGAATGGAAACTGAGGAGAGATGACCCCCTCTTGTGCAATTGTCTTCCCCTGTGAAACCTTTTTTTCTGAAAAGGAGTGAGATCTAGAGTGATATCTTGTTACTGCCAAACCAAGGGTAAAGTCTAGGAACCAACGCCCTCTTTTCTACAACATCTGCATATGGTTTCTTTGTTCAGGGATTTACATGAGTGCTATTGGAGTCCTCAACAATGTAAGGATGAGGTGTATAGTTATGCTCCTATGCAATATGTTGCATCATAGCAAAAACAAATCTCTGGTGATAGATATTCCTATATTGTTAGCATTAGACTCAGTACCTTCATCCTTCGATATTGCTACGTCTAGACTCGTCTGTTTCCTTGTTTACAATTTGAGTGATTTGCGAAACAATAGGCTCAATGGCTAGGTTAAACCTGGGAGACTGGTCAAGCAGTATAGAGCTTATAGACCTTAACCAATTGTCAGTATGAATCTTGTCAACAAAATTTCCTTTGCTTGGATTTAAAGAGAGCTACAAGTTGACTCTATATTTAAAAATTCTTTGTTGGACATTTTTCTCTCAAGAATTTTTTCTTGGTAACCTCCTTTTAGTTTTCATACTTCTTTACTCATTTGTCAATTGGTGATCATGCAATCAGTGGCGGACTGTGGTGATCATACAATAAGCAAAGGACTATGGATAGTCACAGGGATCAGCGAAAGATTTCTATTATAGCCTGCTTTTTATATCTCTTATATACATCTATGGTTTTACTCTTCAGACTTGCATATAGCTCTTCCATTGTACCCTCTATGTTTTATGTTTTGCAGTCCCGTTGGTCATCTTTGGCCATAGTGTACATTACTAAGTAAATTTCTTCGATTAACCTTTGCATCATGCATTATACTAGTTGTGACCCAAATTAAGAAATGGAGTTAAATCAATGAAACATTGTGCCTTCTCTAAGGCTAATAAGATATACAATCTTCAAAGTTTGTATTTTTGCCATATAGGTATTATAGTTTATGTTTGTTAAATAAAAAATTAAACGAAGTAAGTTTATTCTTCCTATAGTTGTTTTTATGAAAATATTTTTATCTTTTCTATGGTTTCCTTTATAATTTATTCATCTTTGAATGGCCCATTTGTTTACGGAATGTTTTTTCTCTTTTAAACCAGAATTTAGTTTATGTTTGTTAAATCAAAAAGTGAACAAAGTTTATTCTTCCCATAGTTGCTTTTTATGAAAATATTTCTATCTTTTCTATGATTTCCTTTATAACTTATTCATCTTTGGATGGTCCATATGTTTGCGGAATGTTTTTTCTCTTTTAAACCAGAAAGTGATCTGTCGCTGCCTATCGACGATTGATAGTAAAGCTCTTCTTGTAACTCCAGTTCGAGAAAAAGAGACACTGAAGCAGTTTTTGAAAGACGTGGATCAATTAGGCATGTTAGTAAACATAGAAGAAGTGGATCGGCAAGAGTGGAGCAACTGCAAGTTTGCATCATGCACACTAGATGAAGATGGTACAATGTATGATATGGAGCACTATGAAGGGGGAATCGTGGCTTTATACATAACCCTTAAGACTAATGGTTGAGAATAAATTTATTGTAAGCTATTTTAAATATTTATATTTACGCTCCATCCATATTCAAGGTATCTAAAGTATCTTTCATATGTAATGTTTGATTGAGATTAGTAAGCGGTGATTCTTCTATTTGGAGAAATGCTATCAAATGTTAAAAACTATATCTGTCAACCAAATGTTAAGCAACAATGCAACATTATTCAAAATAAAATACTCCAAAACTGCATAAATATTTTTCATTTTACATGAATGACCATTTGTCAATTTCTTTATACGAAAAGATTCATTGCAGCTTATCAATATTTTTGTTTGCAAAATTAGAAGGGAATTGTCAAACATATTATCATATCCTAAAATTATTTGCATTTTTGGGCCATTATAATTGTTTTGGTGATTATTAGATCCAACTTATTTACCTCCATAGCATCTTGAAATATGTTGTTATCATTTATTATGTTGTGCATATGGCCATATTAATTGAAACAATTAATATTGATCAGCACAAAATAGTTACAATGTCATTCCTTTAATAACAAAAAGTAAAAAAAAAGACCAACATGTTTTCACAAAATATACAAATAATACAAGAATGAAACATCATGGATTGATTTGTGTCTAGAGATTGCTTCCTATGCTTGTAGATAGTCACTTGTTCCTCTAGCAAGCTTTAATCAATTTCCTACTCTATATTGCTTGAGTTTCCTTGATGGTGAAGGCATGTGGTCTTCATAGAGGAGGCAGAAGTTTGAATGTAGAGTCATATAGGGTATGTACACCTCTTTGAACAATAAATAAGGTCAATGGAAAAATAATCCCCTAAGAGCTTCCACATGGGGGTCTCGGACACCAAATTGGTCTCTTAAAGGTGACCTAAAAACTAACTTGGTTTGAGATAAGTCTTGCCGGTGTCACACTAGTTCCTATGATCTTCTACTTATACCAAGTCTAAGAGAAATCAAAGAAAATAAAAGATGTGGCAAAGATAATAATAAGGTTGTAAAGGTCATCCAACGTAAAAAACAAATATCGCATCTTGTAAACAAAGAATGTGACCAAGGTAAAAATAACTTGTAATGAAATCTAAGAAAGATCAAAGAAAACAAAAATGTGATAAAATGTGAGAATAGGGAAGCAAGAAATAAGTAAGACCGAAATCAATGCTTGCATTGGATTTTCTCGAGAGGTAAAGCACTATCATCTAATATCATGACTAGGGTGAATGGAGATGCTAAGGATGCAAAATAATTGTTTTTGAGGAAGGCTCAAATATCTTATAGTCCAAATTCACAAATCCTTGTCCTAAGCCAACATTGAGGGAGGTAACATTTGTAGTAAGATAGAGAAATAAAATGTGAAAAGTCTTTGATGGGATGCACAATCAGGTTGAGGTCGATCAACAAGAAAGGCCAACTTTGGTCTTTGATCTCTACGAATGGATTTTGATCAGGATGGATCTACAAAGAGAGTGTTGAACATGCAAGGATCTTAAACTATTTTAATCTACGACACATAGATCGACATGACTCTCATTGGACTTTATCTGCTCTGATACCAAATCAAATGGTAGCAGGAGGTTTACACATTAATTAGCAACTTTATTAATTATTACAGAAAAATACATAACACATATATAGGATTAAAAATCCTATTTTGAAGATCCTAAAACTCTCCACAAACTCCTATATATGTGAGTTGTTAAAACAATTCACACAACTCACTAATATTACATTTAGAGTTTACTCGTACCAACAATACTAACTATGTAAACTTATTATAATCCATGAAGTACTAATTAATATTCCTAACATTCCCCCTTAGTGCGAACATGGGGAAAAGCACATCTCAAGAACTGGAAACAGAATCGTATGTCTCCGCATAGTTTTAGGTTTGCATACTTTGCTGGCTTGGATCTTGTTGTCTGGATCTTCTTTGCACATGACCAATCCGCTTCACCATAGTGAATCCCATACCGGATGATCACACTTCCACCGATTCACCTACATACGCGAACTCAACAGTTCCCGCTTTCACTTCCAGTGAATGTTCTTTCACCGGCCAATCGATGTTAGAAGTACGACAGTCGAAGAATCTCAGCGCCGATCGAGAGATCACTCCAGTTCAGCTACCCTCCTATACAACTATTCTCAACATCCACAATACACATTCTCCTCATTTCAATCATAACAGGGGAAGGAAACCACACACCATTTTATTTTGCACACACCACACAACTGAAAAATAGATGCCACCATACCAAAATGTGGCCCCGTCATTGGTGATTGACGAGAGGCGTTGATCGCCCTCCATCCTCCGTTGCCTCCAACCTCCAATAACAAGTTGCTAACTCAGTCGGATGTGATCATGAAGCTCAAAAAATAACCTCCACAATTTGGACGTAGTATACAAACGAAAATGTGTCCAATTATTGAAAAGTGAGGCAATTTTTTTTATTATTTTCACAATTTTTAATTTTCTGATTTTTGACAATGACATAAGCCATTTAACCTTACTAACAACATAAAATATTGACTGGATGGACTATCGAAACAATTTTCTTCTAGACCCCAAACCTGAATAAATAAATAATTTTGGACTAAATGCTAAACACAAGGTCTTTATAATAACTTGCCGAGACCGAATATCAATACTTTTAAAAAAAAAAAGAACACGTGACATCTAAACACGAACTATTGACTATATAATTCAATCCCCTTTTAAATGAACATGTACACCACATGATAACATGGACAAAGTATGAATAGGAACTGTTGTCAAAATTTCACCCCCCCAGGGTAAATTTCGATAACATGTATCAGAGTTTTGCAGTTCCAAGCATGTAGATTGATCCAGGAAAAATCGTGAAAATTGGCTAAGTCCTGCTCAAGGTCGCCTTTGGGACAATTGGAATAGAGGGACGCGAAGGGCGCGAATCGGCGGTTTGCCGAAACAGAGAATTTTCGCAAAGGAACAATCGGGCCGCGAGGGCGCGAAGGGCGCGAAAAGGCGAAGCGGTGAAGCAAGGGAAGCCCATTTCGGGCGGTTCGGAAGAATTTGTCCCAAGCAGCAAAGGGACATCTGGGACAAATGGACGTGAAAGATGCGAACCGGCCGGTTCGGCCGAACGGAAACTTTCGCACTGGGACATCTGGGCCGCAGGACGCGAGGGACGCGGATAGCCGAAAAAGCCGAGAGCCAATCAGATTGCGCCACGTCGTCATCGGCAGATAAGGGACAAGGAAGCCCATTTCGGGCGGATCGGAGGTTTCTGTCCCAAACACCACTGGGACATCCAGGACAAAAAGACGCGAAGGGCGCGAAAGAAGAGCCAAGAGCCCGCAGACCAATCAAATCATGACACGTGTCACAAGGGAAAAGGTCAAAAAGTCAAAGGCGAGTTTTGAAGGGTTTCAGGGTCACCAACCAATGGGATAGTGCCACGTGTCCCGGCTAGGGCCCACAAGGAAATTTCAAAGGAAAGCCCGCGGAAAGGTGGAGGAGAGAGAATTATTCAGCGAATCAGAGCCTGCCACGTGTCGTCCAGGTGGCGAAGCGTGGGAAAATATTTCAAAATCTGTTTTGGTCTGTTCCGTGCCCTAAATCTTCAGATCGTCATATCTTTTGATCCAGAGCTCGGATTTGCACGTTCTTTATATCAACGAAAAGCTATTGAAATTCTCTACATGATTATGGGATCAATCTTCCATTTTGGTGTAGTTTGGAGAGAGAAAGTTAAGAAACGGCTCTGACGCATGGTAATGCCAGAAGTGACGCTTCAACAACCAGCTTTAATGCAGCAGACAGCCCACCGTTTTGCCAGGATCCGCCGCTTCTACCATAATGAGATGATTTAAAATGCGACCTAGAAGTGGTTGTGGTAGTTTCAAATTTCCTCTCTTCCCTCTCTCTTTCTTCCTATATATTGTACAAAGGGGCTTCTTTCAAAAGGGGGACATAACAAGTTGTTCATCTTTTCTGCTCTGCCCTCCCTTCTTTTCTATTCTAGGGTTGAAAATGGAGCTCGAACCTCCTCCCCGCTCCGTAATGGTGTTTTTACCTTTTACTAATGAAATGATGTTCTGTGCAAACTTCTGGAGCAACAAAAAACGTGTTTTGTGATGCATCTGTCCATCCTTGCTCGTTCTTCGCTTGTTTTCCTCTTGCCTCTCTTCATTGCAGGTATTTGTGCATGTTTGAATGTTCATTGCAGGTCTGGAGCTGTGTTCATGGAGTTTTGGGACATTTTCTGTGTGAAATCTATCCTTGGGCCTGTGATGCATCTGTCCATCCTTCCCATTGCTCACCTCTCTTTGTCCCATGGCAGTTTTGATAGAGGTTCAACATTCTCCTTCTCTGGTGTATCACCGTTTTAGTGTAGACTTTTGTTGTTTTTCCCTTCTCTCTCTCTCTCTGTCTCCTTGGCATGGTTAGATTAGGATTAGATTAGCTTTCCTGCACTGGAATAGCTTGTGGCAGGTAGTTTAGGAGCAGAACCAGCCTTCTCTGGAGATTCCTTTCTCATTTTACAAGTCCCACACTGGAGAAAGGATTCAATTGTGTGAATCACACTGGATGCCCGAGTGATCAACCTAGAAGCCTGATCTGCATCCAGGGGTGCTGTGATTTTGCATCAATAGTTTTGGCACGCTCGGTGGGACCTTAGAGGTCTTCCACTTCATCTTTTGTAGGTTGGTGTGTTCCCGTGAAGATTTCAGCCTTTGGGGCACTTGCAAAACACATCCGCGACTCCATCCGATCAACTGAACCCATTTACGAAGTTGCGAGACCCATTTTCCATCCATTCCCATTCATCCTTCTTTCCATCTCTTTCATTCTTTCCCATTCCATGAGGTTGTGCAATCATGACTTCATTTCCATCATGGAATTCACATCAACAACAGCAGTATATTCCACCTCCAACATGTTTTACAAATCCTCCAAATCAACATTTTGAGCAGATTCAAGATCAGTATGCATACCCATATGAGCAGCAGTGCCAAAGTCAGTTTGGCTATGGAGCCTTCCAAGAGCAAGAGTATGCATACAATGAAGACCATCAGATGCAAGATGTTGGTCTGTTGGAGAAGATCCAAAAGATGGAGGTAAACATAGTGCAGTCCAGAGCAACAGCTCAAATGAAAGCATTTGGAATCGGTTGCAGAGCACCTTGTCCATGGGTGGGACCTTTTCCAAGGCATTACAGCCCTCAGGAGAAGCTTGACTTCATGATTGCAATGCTGCCTTTGCTTGCAAAGTGGATTGAAGAAATAGAGGTGTATGAGAGGAGTATTCAACAACCTTGTCAACGGGTAAGCACACCTTCTCATGCCTTTTCTTTTCCTCTTTCCCAATCTGTTTCATCTCAGCAGTGTCAAGCTTTAAACTCTCCATCTGCTGTCCCAAATGTCGATCCCATGTCTCCACCTCTCAGTCTTCCACCACACCTCAATTCTTCTTTCCTTTTTCCTTCCAAACAGTCATCCTCTCCACAAGAGCTAAATGAAATACCTCCCACTCCAAAGAAACAAGAGGTTTCACCTCCTCCGCCACCACAAAAAAATGTCAAATCAGTTGAGTTACAACCCATCCCTCCTCTTGCATTCCCAAATCCATGTTGGGAGGATGAAAATCAGAATGCCAGTCAAGGAAAACAACAACAAAAAGAGAAGCCAAACAAAGATGAAGAAATTCAAAGTCTGAAGAGTTGGGCTCTTAGATTTGGGATGACAAAGATCCCCTTGATGGTTAAACCTACAGAAGAGGCTAAGGTTGAACAAATGGTGGCCAGGGCTGATTTTGTTGCAGCAGAAGAAGAAGATCTTGCAGTCCCAACTTGTCCTCTAGAGCAGCAGATTGAAGAGTTTGACTTGACAAACTTCATGCTGGAGGAAGAGTTCAATCAAGAGCAAGATTGTCTTCAAACATTGGAGGAAGGAGAAGCTGCTCCAAATCCAAAAGAAGAGGAGCACATTCCAGCTGTGGGGGAGAAAATTGCAGATCCAAGAGCTCTGAGCACAAAGCAGGCTACAGGAGAACCTTCAGTTCTTCTTTCTACTTCACCTCTCTCAAGTTCCAGTGCTGAAGAGGAGTTTGACCTCTCAAACTCAATGTTGAAGGGAGAAAGAAACCATGGTGGTCAAGTTACAGATCAAGAAGACACCATGGAGGAAGTTGAATATTTGCAGCAGGACAGCAATAAGGCAGTTTATCTGTCAGATTTGGAGAACTGTTTTGATGGAGAAGAGCCGGTTGAGTTTCCACCTTTCTCTCTTTCATCATCCACACTCCAAACACTTGAGTCTGCTGTCATGAAGGAGGGCATTCATTTACAACAGCCAGCATCTTATAATAGCTCTTCGGAATCAAGATTGGAAGATTTTAATCTTTCACGTTCTTCATTGGAGGAAGAGAAAGGACAGAGGAATTTCACCATTTCTTCCACACCATCCATTCAAGAAGGTCTACAAGAAGACTCCATTCTTGGGGTTGAAAATCACAGCAATGGGCATACTCAAAGGACCATACCTTGCCCAATCAGGTATTTGGCTTCATTGGAGCCAAAGGAGAAGTCACAACTAGTCATGCTTTCTTCTGAGCATGAGGGTGAGCTACAAAGTACCAAGGATCAGCTGTCATACCTCTTCAACCCAAATGCAGAGCAACTAAAAGAGGTATTGAATTTGCCTTCAGCTGATACCTTGATGATTTGTGTGGAATACCAGCTTTTGTTGATTTTCCACTCATCCTAACAACCATGATCAGCTCCAAATCAATTGCATGGCTGCCAATTTTGAAGAAAGGAAGTTATTTCTCACAACCAGTTGCAGGGTTTGTTTAGCTTGCCTTTGCTTCCAGTTAGAGTAGAGTAGCTAGGTTTGCTTTCAGTAGAAGAAGTGCTTGTGCACACTCTGCATGTTCCATTTGGAGCATGTATGATTTTTAGTTCTGTACATAGTTTTGGTGTTGCAGTTCTACTCTTGCGCTTCGTTTGGGTGGCATTTTGGTGAGAACAACTCCATGTCCGGTGGGATTCAAGTGGCTCGAGGAAGTTTTCAAAGTTCGAGATCAGTTTTCAGGCTTGCTTATGACTCCATGCCCAATGGATTGCTTCAGGCTACTGATCATTCACCTAGCAGGCAGGTGACCCCGCTGAGTCGTCAAAACTGTTGTCAAAATTTCACCCCCGGTAAATTTCGATAACATGTATCAGAGTTTTGCAGTTCCAAGCATGTAGATTGATCCAGGAAAAATCGTGAAAATTGGCTAAGTCCTGCTCAAGGTCGCCTTTGGGACAATTGGAACAGAGGGACGCGAAGGGCGCGAATCGGCCGGTTCGCCCGAAACAGAGAATTTTCGCAAAGGAACAATCGGGCCGCGAGGGCGCGAAGGGCGCGAAAAGGCGAAGCGGTGAAGCAAGGGAAGCCCATTTCGGGCGGTTCGGAAGAATTTGTCCCAAGCAGCAAAGGGACATCTGGGACAAATGGACGCGAAAGATGCGAACCGGCCGGTTCGGCCGGAACGGGAAACTTTCGCACTGGGACATCTGGGCCGCAGGGACGTGAGGGACGCGGATAGCCGAAAAAAGCCGAGAGCCAATCGGTTGCGCCACGTCATCGGCAGATAAGGGACAAGGAAGCCCATTTCGGGCGGATCGGAGGTTTCTGTCCCAAACACCACCGGGACATCCGGGACAAAAAGACGAAGGGCGTGAAAGAGCGCCGAGCCCGCAGACCCGATCAAATCATGACACGTGTCACAAGAGGAAAAGGTCAAAAAGTCAAAGGGCGAGTTTTGAAGGGTCAGCCCGAACCAATGGGATAGTGCCACGTGTCCCGGCTAGGGCCCACAAGGAAATTTCAAAGGAAAGCCCGCGAAAGGTGGAGGAGAGAGAATTATTCAGCGAATCAGAGCCTGCCACGTGTCGTCCAGGTGGCGAAGCGTGGGAAAATATTTCAAAATCCGTTTTGGTCTGTTCCGTGCCCTAAATCTTCAGATCGTCATATCTTTTGATCCAGAGCTCGGATTTGCACGTTCTTTATATCAACGGAAAGCTGTTGAAATTCTCTACATGATTCTAGGATCAATCTTCCATTTTGGTGTAGTCTGGAGAGAGAAAGTTAAGAAACGGCTCTGACGCATGGTAATGCCAGAAGTGACGCTTCAACAACCAGCTTTAATGCAGCAGACAGCCCGCCGTTTTGCCAGGATCCGCCGCTTCTACCATAATGAGATGATTTAAAATGCGACCTAGAAGTGGTTGTGGTAGTTTCGAATTTCCTCTCTTCCCTCTCTCTTTCTTCCTATATATTGTACAGAGGGGCTTCTTTCAAAAGGGGGACATAACAAGTTGTTCATCTTTTCTGCTCTGCCCTCCCTTCTTTTCTTCTCTAGGGTTGAAAATGGAGCTCGAACCTCCTCCCTGCTCTGTAATGGCGTTTTTGCCTTTTACTAATGAAATGATGTTCTGTGCAAACTTCTGGAGCAACAAAAAACGTGTTTTGTGATGCATCTGTCCATCCTTGCTCGTTCTTCGCTTGTTTTCCTCTTGCCTCTCTTCATTGCAAGTATTTGTGCATGTTTGAATGCTCATTGCAGGTCTGGAGCTGTGTTCATGGAGTTTTGGGACATTTTCTGTGTGAAATCTATCCTTGGGCTTGTGATGCATCTGTCCATCCTTCCCATTGCTCACCTCTCTTTGTCCCATGGCAGTTTTGATAGAGGTTCAACATTCTCCTTCTCTGGTGTATCACCGTTTTAGTGTAGATTTTTGTTGTTTTTCCCTTCTCTCTCTCTCTCTCTCTGTCTCCTTGGCATGGTTAGATTAGGATTAGATTAGCTTTCCTGCACTGGAATAGCTTGTGGCAGGTAGTTTAGGAGCAGGAACCAGCCTTCTCTGGAGATTCCTTTCTCATTTTACAGGTCCCACACCTGGAGAAAGGATTCAATGTTGTGCAATCACACTGGATGCCTGAGTGATCAACCTAGAAGCCTGATCTGCATCCAGGGGTGCTGTGATTTTGCATCAACAGAACTTCTAAAATGACTTTAATTTAGTAATGGGATTAAGCACTTCAAACATAAAATATATAATGGCTGTATTAAAAACCTCTCCTATTATAATGTGAAATATCTAAAACAACCAAAAACAAAAATAAAAACAAACCCTGATCACATAAATTGGGCACAAGTAACGACGTTGTAGCAGAGCATGCATGAGTTTTGGCGGGCAGATGGGAGCATACTAGTGGCACCTACACTGTTGTTGTTACTATCAAACTGCTGCGAGGAAGGGATACCAAAAATGTATGATACCAACAGGGGCATTAATGCGTGCCGAGGCCGTGTCCAAACTCATCATTTACAACAACGAGTTAGATCACACAAATGCAAACGCCATTGCAATGAGAGGACTGAACGGATTAAAAAACCGTTCCGGAAGAGTTGATGGTCTGAAGAAGAAGTGTGCGCACCCGTGGCTGACAGCCAAACACCTCCTACACCCCAGCACCAACGTTGATCTCGATATGCCACTAAACACAGCACGAACTTATCTGAATGCAACGGTATGGAACCTCCAAATCGACAGGATGAATAAAACTGTGGATGTAAAGGAATTTCGAATGAGCAAACCGAACTTGGATTCTTTTACAGGATGCACAATCAGTTAATGACGATCAACAAGAAAGGCCAGAACTTTGGTCTTTGATCTCTACGAATGGATTTTGATCAGGATGGATCTACAAAGAGAGCGTTGAACATGCAATGATCTACTACACATAGATCACACGACTCTCATTGACTTTATCTGCTCTGATACCAAATCAAATGGTAGCAGGAGGTTTACACACAGAATTAGCAACTTAATTATTACAGAAGAATACATAACACAAATATAGGATTAGAAATCCTAGTTTGAAGGTCCTAAAAACTCTCCACAAACTCCTATATATGTGAGTTGTTAAAACAACTCACTAATATTACATTCATAGATTACCCGTATCAACAATACTAACTATGTAAACTTATTATAATCCATGAAGCACTAATTAATATTCCTAACAAAAAGAGTAGGGGCATGGTCAACTACTAGTGATGTCCATCAAAAAGATAAAAGGACTCATCATGGAAAAATGACGTATGTCTACATGATGGCACTATAAGATCTTTAGCAAGAATGACACTCTAATCAATAGGATATGACTAAAGTTCTTTGTCATTAAAGTATGAAGGAACTCAAGTATGCAAGTTTTGCTTAGGCAAAATTGTGAGGTGTAAAACTATCCCATGTTAGTCTATAAGATACAAGAAAAGTAAAGACTCCTACCTTCCCATGATGGGTGCCATGTTCCTCATGACCTCACTTAAGGGGCCATAGGTCTATTATGATGATCAAGTACTTGCGTGAAAAATCAAGGGAGCTAAATGATATATGTATAGCCTCCTACCTCACCCTAAAAGACCTCAAACTCTATGAAGAGACCAATTGTATAGTTCAAGATGTAAACTAAGATAGGGGTGTGTCAATGATATCGTGTCTATTTGGTGTCCCCAAATTTCACTCTAAAATTTAAGACTACCCCATATTAAAAAAATTCGTACTTTTAAAATAATGGGTCATTTTGTGTTTTTATTGCCATAAAGTTTTTGTATTTTGTCAAGATATTCCAAGAGAGTCATATTAGCCAATTTCGCCAAATACCCAGATGCCCGAAATCATTATATTCTGTCGTTGGGGTTTGCCTGTGAGAAATTTGTATTTAATTATTCGACTCTTGTTTGAGGTAAATTGTGCTCCGGTTTAACCTTGTTGTGGTCTTACATGTCAACATTCCCATATACCAGTAGGGTTTTAACTAGGAATGAATCCTAGGCTTTATCTGTGACTTCTGGCAACATTTTGTGTTTTTGGTGTTTTCCCGTTTTGTTTTCTATGAAATTTCTCTAGGTCAATTCCTTTGTCGGTTTAATCTGATTTCTTGCTTGGAGTATCTAGAGATCACCTATGGATGTTATGCCAGAAGGAATTTGTCACAGGAGGTCTGGTTCTCTTTGAAAAGACGAAGTCATGCACGAAAAAGCTTCTTCTGGGTAGGCCGCATTTTTGGAAAAAGAAGGTTTTAAGCTACAATGGGATTTTTGGTAGCAACAGGCAAGTGAGAATTTTGTACTTTTTTCCATGGAAGCAACGCCACTTAAGTCACAATGGGAAAATTAGAGGCAGCAGGCAAGCGGGAATTTCTTACTTGCCTTGCAGGGTAAAAATTCCCATTATGAAATAAAAGAAAAATTACTTAAGGCATTGATGGGATTTTATTACCTGCCTTGCAGGGTACATAATCTCATTATGAAAGTTAAACAGCTTAAGTGAATCATGGGATTTTCGGAGTTGCCTTGCAGGGTAAATAATCCCATTGTCAATTGACTTTTAAAAATAGAAATTACTCATGTCAAAAAGTGCGACCCCTTTAGGGAAAGAAAGGCAGCCTTAAATGCATTAATTTAATTAATTTTTTCTCCAATTTTGGCGCCCAGGCTTGTGGAAAAGTCAACAAAGGGAAAGTGGACAAAGGAAATTAGAATTAGAAGTTCTAAAATTAAATAAATATTATTTATTTAATGCAGCCCCTTCATGTTAAAAAGTGCACCCTATTTGGGAGAGGAATAATACTTTTTTAAGTATTAATTGATTTAATTAATTCCTATTTTCAGTGGCTAAGGTCAAAGCATACTGTGAGACTTAAGTTAACTAGAAGTAGAAGGCTAAAATTAAATAAATTTAATTTATTTAATGGCAGCCATGAGCATGCACAAAATAGGCGCCCCATTTGAAGAGTAAAACTTATTAAATAATTAATTAATTGCCAGGAATAGGAGAGGCATTAATTAATTATAGAATTATGAGGATTATATAAGCAGGGGTTGCCATAAGGATGAATTAATTAATTCAAAAGCAGAGAAGTGTGCCCCATTTGAAGAGGAATTTTGCTTAGAGGAAGGTGTAATTAATGTTGGAAGCTTCCAAATTTGGCGCCTAGGTTTGAAGGAGCTTGATTTGTGTCTAAATAATTGTCTGCATAGTGGTACAGGTGCCCACGTGAAGTTGGTGAAATTCATGTTTGCTTTTCATACAAATAAAACATCAAATTTTGGGGCAGCAGACTTGATATATGCAGATTTTTATAATTAAAATCCAGTGTTCATGTTTTGGTTGCCATCTTTGTCTGAATTAATTGCAGGAATTCATTACGGGTGTTTTATAAGAGAAAGGGAGCTTAAATCAATGTCCAATACATTGAACATATCCTCCGAATTTGAAGAAATATCCAGATCTACACCGGTTGTGAAGAATTCTGGCCGAACAAGAGAAAAAGAATTATTTAGACAAATATAGATACGGCTATGGCAAAGTAGGATGAAAAAGAAAGCTTGGCGGAATCATGCGTTATTTCTAGGTTTCTTGACACTTTGAGACACGAGATCCAGATCCGAGATCTCATAATATCAAAAGCTTTTCCACAAATTCATCCTCTTATTTCGACGCAACCAATGTAGAAGTCGACGTAGAAAATTCCTTCCATGATCTTGTGCATGTGCTCCCAATCTTCCAGTTGAAGCCTTCATTGAAGTTGCATTCACCCGAAGTGCTTTCCAGAATTTTTAATTTCTCGTATGCACGATTAAAAATAAAAAAGATGAGTTATTTACTGGCAAACATTGCACTAGAGAAGAACTACAAAAGCTTCATGGATAAGAAGGAAGACCAATCAAAGGTAACACCCATAAGCAAAATTCTAGATCCACTAAGCTTCCAGGATCCAAGATGGTGAGAATCAAGGGCAAAAGAATCAGTTGCATGCAAAATATGAAAAGGACAAGACTCGTAGCTTTCCTCTTTCTTCTTCTTTCTCTTATTTCCTCCGACAAAGTAATTGGGAAATCAATTAAATTATACAACTTAAGTGATTGGTTTAAAATTCATTACTTGAAGAAGTCAACTACTTGGAGACAAAGTGGCGGACATGTCAAAATAGAATGTTCTATTTTCAGATTGCGAATCACGCATGTCATGCAAAGAGGAATTCCGGAGGGAGATTGCGGGACTTTCACATGTGTGGTTCAACTAAAAGCTTCGAATTTTAATTGCCCTTCTACATTTTATAAGTAGAAGAAGAACCTTTGGGTTAATGATCAAAATTTGTAAGTAGACATTCTTGTGTTCCAGACTTTGTGTTGAAACCCCTGATAGCCACTTGAAGCAAAGGAATATAAAGGAGCAAATTTCTGGAGAACTTTGTGTCATGGTGCATTTTGTTTCTAGCTTTCTATCTTAGATCTTCTAATAAACTTTGTGTTATTTTAGATCTAGATCTGGAGTTTCCTTTGCTTATAATTATGTGTGTTGATATCTATTGGTTTCTTCTATGTGCATGCAATCAACTCTGTTATCTATTGATTGGGTTGCACATCTTCCCTATTTCTTCCATGTGTTTTCTTATTTCCTTCTTCTATAAATATTTTCTTTCTTAAAAAGTTGCTTACTTGCTGCAGAACTAACTATACAGCTATGGTTCATGAGCTAAATAGTTAAAGTAAAACCCCCATATAGATACTAGCATATTTTAATTGACAAATATGACACGGGAGCCTCACCGGTAAATGAGGGAGATTTATCTCATGACTGCCTAGGTTTTCAGCTATGCAAAAAATCTAGCCAACACTATTTTTATTTGTGATTGACTTTTGATTGTAATAAATGATTTTTTTTTCCTTTGGCTCAATTTCCTTGTGTGCTCTTATGGATTTTAACTTTTTGGATTTTTGTTCCTCCATACAAAATTGAAAGGATTATCAAACTAGTATGAAAGATGACAATGCAAGAGAGCTTACACTTAATCGAGATGTAGAGGAAAACCTACAACCGTGATGCTTATGAACTTTTAGACTTACCTAAATAATAGAGTGTGATCTCATCTCTTACCTAAGTGTGCCTTAAGTGAGTGAGGGACTGAGAAAAGTGACAACAACAAAGAAGAGTGATACAATAAAGGATAAAGCTAGCAACTTACCATGAAGAAATTTTTGCTTATGTAATGAAATTATTTGGATAGATCGAGAATATCATTAGTAATATAACACCAAAATGTAGAGAAATGATCACAAGATGCAAGTAGAATAACTTAGCCACTTCGAGGGGGCAACCTCCAAACCATACAATAAGACTCAATTCGTTAATATAATCCTCAAATGCTACCTACTAACTTCTATATATATTATTCCTATGTTATGGCCATCACCAAGGCCGACCCACTAATGATATTATAACATATATGAAAGAGATACATCATGATAAGAAGTTATGATAGCCACAAGTCAACCATACACATCCAATGTAAGATATAGGATTAAGGGCGTAGCATGCCCTTCCCCTTCGAGCAACATTTTCCCCAATGTTGAGAAGCTTTGGATGTTGTTGTAAGAATGTTGCATCCTCCCATGTTGCATCTTCACTATCTAGATTCTTCCACTTGATCAGATACTCGGTAATGACCCTTGTCCTCAATCGTTTAGTGCATGTCTAAAGGATGCATTTTGGTTCCAAGATGATTCTTCCCTCCTCATCTGCTCAGTAACATTGTTTGGGCTAATACCTTATGTCCAATTACCTTCTTCAAGTAAGAAACATGGAAGATTGGATGTATTCTGTTTTCTGAGGGAGTTCCAGTTTGTATGCTACAATACCAATCTTCTACAACACTTGATAAGGGCCATAATACTTAGGTGAAAGCTTGTTATCCTTCTTTTGTTGTTTCAAAGACATTTTCTTATATGGTTGTAAACACACAAAAACCCAATCACCAACTTCAAAATGTCTTTCACTATGATGTTGATCAACTTGTTGCTTCATGCGGTTTTGTGTCATGGCCAAGTTTCCCTGAGACTAGAAAGTACCTCTTGTTGGTGTTGAATGTGCTCTTCAACTGCTCTAACCCTTGGTTGGCCTCTCAAGGATGAGGTGATGGATGGTGGATGGTACCCATATAATGCCAAAAGGAGACATTTTAGATGAAGTATGGAAGGAAGTGTTATACCACCATTCTGCAAGTGGCAACCATTGGACCCATCTCACTTGCTTATCTAAGGTAAAGCAACGAAGATATCCTTCCAAGCACTTGTTTACCACCTCAATTTTCCCATCAAATTGGGGATGATAAGAAGAGCTACAAGCTAGCTAAGTACCCAAACATGAAAACAAATTAGTCCAAAAATTACTAGTAAATATAGGGTCTTGATCACTTACTATAATCTTTGGTGTCCCATGTAGCTTCTGAACTGTATCCATGAAGGTTGTTGCTATTGTACTTACGACAAATGGGTGTGACAAGGCACAAAAATGGGCATATTTGGTGAGTCTATCCACCACAATCATGATTACATTTTCCCTTTTGATTTAGGCAATCCTGTGATGAAGTCCATGGAAACATCTTCCCACCTCTGGCTAGGAATAGATAGAGGCTATAAAATACCTGGGGACTCAATTGTTTCACCCTTATTTTGTTGAAAAACCATGCATTATGCAAAAAAATTGGGCATCCCCTTTTATCCCTTCCCAAAAGAAATCTTTCTTGATTTGATGATAAGTCTTCAAGAAGCTAGAATACCCCTACTGAGAGAAGCATGAAGCTTAGATATAAACCTATTTTTAAGGGTTAAGTTCTTATATAGGTATAATTTATCCTTGTACCACAGAGCATCCCCTTTCCATACAAATTTTTCTGATATGTTTGGATCATGTTAGAGATTGTTAATGAGATTTTGTGTACTTGGGTCATCTTGTCATTCGGATGTAATGTCCCTATTTGGGGACCTCTCGAAGTAGCTAGTGCTAAAAGTGAAATGACTGAAATTAATTTTTAGATGGTTGTAATCGAGATTCCATAGGGTTGGATATGACTTAAAATGCACACTGAAACCTACAATGTGTCCCTTCCAAGGGAAACAACCTATTTTGGGACTCCCCCTCACTTTTGAATGCCCTAAACTTGATGAAAATATGCCCAATCAAGCTCAAAATTTTTGATGAATTACTAACAATCAAAATATGAAAGAAAACTGATTTTTAGTGCCCTAGAATTGAAGATATGAATTTTTATAAACCCTTGTCTAGAGAGTTACTTTAAATATTCATAACTTTACCTAAGAATCTCTAAAATTCATGAAACTTGGGATCTTGGGGTTTAAAAATATGAAGAATGCAAATATTAACTCAACTTGCCCAAACATTCACTCAAACATGCCAAATCTGACCTACAAGCAATTCACCCCTCTTAGAAATAATGAATTAGTGGCTCAAACATGCAAGGAAATGATTGCTTTCACCTTTAATAATTAGTATAAATCCATCTATGCAAGAATCATACCATACATCCATCAAAACATATCCAACATGCTCATGATACAAGTCGTTTAGGGCTAAATTGAAAGAATTTACCTCCAAATTCCTTGAGATATTTAAAAGTTCCAAATATCCTTGCTTGAGGGTTTTCATCCCCAAGACAAGTTCCAATATCAAGGGTTTTCATCCTTGAAGTGGTCTCAAACAAGGGTTTTTGTCCTTGATGAGATAAAGGAAAGGTACAAAATTTACCCAAAAGAAATAATAAGATCCAACATATGGCATACTGGCCAAGCATCCTCCTTTTATAACATAAGGGGTGCCACATCATAACTTATGGCCGACCTTATAATATTAAATTCTATTTCTAATTTGAGAATATATGGTCACCAAACAACTAAATAATTAAGTAATTTATTTCATCTATTGGAGTGCTAGGCATCCAATAGGAATACAACATCAAAAGTGCAATATTTCCTAAAACTAATCCAAATATCTTTAGACAACTTTCCTCTAGCTCCAAACCCTTAGTCCCATGAGGAAGGAATGGGATAAGGTCTTTCGTTTCCGCTTGTCACCAAAAAGGGACATGACAATTTGCTCCTCTACCCAATCTTCATGTAATATAGATATGGCACACAACAATGCCTCAGCTAACTCATCCTTCTGAGATAGAGCATCAACGACTACATTCTCCTTCCCTTTCTTGTAGATTATCTCAAAATCATACCCCAACATTTTTGAGACCCATTTTTGTTGTTCTTCAGATGATAAATGTTGCTCTAAGAAGTATTTCAAACTATCATGATTTGTCTTTACTTTGAAGTGTCTGCCCATTAGATATGGTCTCCATTGCTTTATTGCATGAAGTATGGCTAGCATTTCCTTCTCATAAATTGGTTTTGACATATTCTTACCTTTGAATTGACACTCTCAAAGGCAATGGGATGACCCTCTTGCATGAGTACTACCCCCATACCATACCCTGAAGCATCACATTCAACAATGAATGTTTTGGAAAAATTTGGGGTAGCTAGAACTAGAGTGGTGCACATGGCCTCCTTCAACTTCTCAAATGCTTTGGTAGCTTCCTCATTCCAATGGAAATAGTCCTTTAATAAAGTTTTTAGTGGTTTTTCTATGCTACCATAATTCCTTACAAATCTACGATAATAACCTATAAGCCCCAAAAATCCTCTAAGATTCTTTAGGTTTTTTTGGAACCTTCCACTCAAGCATGGCCTTTATCTTGTTATGATCCACTTTAACACCTTCATAAGAGACAATGTGACCCAAATATTCAACCTCCTTGACTCTAAAAGAACACTTAGAGGACTTTGCATAAATTTAATGCTTTGTTTCAAGAGTTTCCAACATCTTATTTACATGATGCAAGTGTTCCTCCCATATTTTAACCATAATTTCATTAAATTTGGACATATTCCAGTCTGATTAAAAACTGAAATTGTTTGTATTGGTTTTATTTGTATCAAATACTTGGAATTCAAATATACTATTATTGGATTCCAAATTAGAGATTTTTGGAATTATATATCATCTTTTTGGATTTCAATTTTAGGGTTTATGGTTTTTAGCTTGAATAAAAATAGTAAATACTACTTGTTATATTAGAACATTTATTGAATGTTATTTATTTACAAGTTGTCCTACATCTATGAAATTTTTATGCATAGCAAAAAAGTTAATATATTAAAGGAAAAATAGAGGTTACATTAATACTTTGCATATATTATTCAGATTCTACTCATTCCAAATATTCTTAAAATGGGAAGATGCCCATTTTGGTACAAACAATATTCTTAGAATGGACATATGCTCATTCTCTTATTATAAAATGTATAATATTTACAATTAGTTAATGGTCCGTATCTAGAAATATGGATGTTCCGGATTAGAAGTATGGATGGTCCGGAGTTGGAAGTATAAATGGTCTAGAGATGGAAGTATGGATGGTTTGGAGCCGGGAAGTAAAAATGATATGGAACTAGAAGTATGGATGGTCCGAAGTTGGAAGTATGAATGGTTCGGAGATGGAAGTATGAATGGTCCGAGTGCCTTTAAGGCAAAATATACACAACCCAAAGCTCATTCTGGAGCCCATGAATAATGTTAAAGTAACATAATCATAAAATGTGAATTTATTTTACAGATGTATTTCCAATTGACTATTCAAATAATCAACTTCTAACTAAAAATAGAAAGTTAAATTGAATTTTAATTGACTATAAAACTTAAACAATTTAATTGTATTTGTTAAACATTGTAATGGTATCGAGTAAACTCAATCAAGCTCACTAATTGTTTTTGTATGTTTCCAAATAACGACACATATTGGTGTGGCCCCACATGATTTAACCATGTACATAAGTGTGTAAATATTTTTCTATTAGAATGCATTGTGTCGTCAAATGTCTAGCTGTGAGCAATCCGAAGAAAATAAATTTGTCTGTCATGAAAAAAGTATGTTTTTCACCTATGAACAATATGTTATATGCTCCATACGTCTGAATGTACTTGTCTAGAACCTTTTGCATGTTTTTTTATGTAAACCGACACAATGTTCCCCTTCTTTGATCTTAAAAAATTATTGTTGATTTCACATTGCATTATGCCCCAACAAAAAATGAATTCTATATTTCGTAGCCAATCAAATTTTTGAATGAAGACACATTGTTCTCTTGAGCGCAAGTATGTAAACCACAATCCAATATCAAAATGTTTTCGTGTTATCCTTAACAATGTAGGGCTAAATGTTCGATAGAAGTATTGGTAACATGAATATGTAAAATTTGGTTGGATGTTCGCGATCTAAATTCAGTAATCCTTGGAACTCCAAATAGAAGTCCTTTTACCCCCAAAACTAATAACTTCCTTCCATGTGGAACGAGATCTGAAAAATCAACCAATACACAACAATTATTTTTCAAAATCAAATAATAGTTTATAGTATACATTTATTTTCTATATAAATTTATTTTCCATAGTTGTGATATTTTTTGGCTATACTCTAACAATAAACTTTTAATAAGAAAATATTATTGCTGAGAAATTTGCACACTTCTATTTTATATTATTTAAAGTATAAAGTCAATTTTATATGTAATTTCCTCGTGCAACATTTTTACAAGTTTTAGGGCATGAATGTCAAAATTGTATGTATTTAAATACAAATTTTAATCTAATGTAAGTTAAACTATCAATAACATTCTACGTATTACATAGTAATCAAATCTCTTACGCCCTCGCTTGCGCCTCACCTACCGCGCCGTGCCCGTGCCCTAGCCGCGCCCTAGCCGTGCCTACCGCGCCGCCTGCCCTAGCTGCGCAGCCATGGTAGCTATGCATTCGCGCAGGTCTGCGAGCTCTCTACCATGCTTGGATCGGCCTGCACATGGGATTGGAGACACGAACAACAAATCTAAACAGGATGCCCTTCTCCTTGGCGGCGGCTTTGGGAATCCGTCCCTTGAGTGCAAAACTGATGGCGGCGCCTGTAAAATTGGCATGGAAAATACAACACCAATCTCTTGGATTGACATGGCTTTTGATGCAAATCAAGACCCCCCTTCAAAGAAAATCCGGGATAGAGTTTCTCCGACCTGTCAAAAAGCAGAGGGTCTCTCCATTGAGACAGGTAAAGGTGGCTCGGTCTCCCCTACAAATCTCAACAATGACAATGAATCATTTAAAAATGACGGATCTTCTTTCAAGAGCATGGATAGATCCAACTCGCTTCAGAAAAGCGGTCGCACAGGAACCTCTGGTGGAGATAAGTCCACTTCTTATGCTTCAGTGGTCTCCAAACAAAAGGAGAGTACCAGAAATGAGCTCTTGAAACCCTCTCAGGAGGTCCCGACGCTGAAAATCGGGGAGGATCTACTTATAAAAATTCTTAAGGAAGAGGAAAATCTCTCTCAGCTGGGTCTCATATGCAGATTCCATAAATTTTGGCCTAAGCTTTCTCAGCTCCATGAATGGATAGCCCAGAGATGGAGAGAAAAAATACAAGGTAAGATTGAGCTTTATCCCTATGCTAAAGCTTACTTCATTGCAGTCTTTGAAACCCCTGCTGATAGGGATTTAATCTTTAGCCAACATTGGGTTTGGGGGGAACATGGGCTGATGTCCAAACCATGGTATCCGTCCTTCGACCCGTTAAAGGAGTCTTTTGATACCTACCCGATTTGGGTTTGTTTACCAGACTTCATTACAACTTTGGAACAAATCTTGTCTCATTGCTATAGGCGATACTCTTGGATCATGTGTGGCAGTTGATGGTAAGACCTCCATTCAAACACATACTACGTTTGCTCGTATCCTGGTTGATATTGATACCTCCAAACCCTTACCAGCAGAAATCAATCTTCAGATTGGAGAAAGGCTCTGGGTACAAAGGATTGACTATGAGAGACTTGCCTTCAGATGTCGGCGTTGCTTCCAAACTGGTCATGTTACAAACGATTGTGAACATTCCAAACGAAAGACCAAAACTGCTTGGTGGAAGGATTCACTTCCTGAACATCTCACAATTGACTCAGATCCGGCTGAGGATTCTAGTGCCCCCTTGCATGTTGACTCACCCGTAATGGCTGATTCACAGGCCAACATAGCGAAACTACCTACAGACTATGCTCCGCAGATTGTTGATTCAGTGTTTAAGGAAGTTTCGGCCCCCCTTCCTATGGGTCACATACACATCAAGTCCATTGCAGATGCTTCATTTGCATTGGATGCAGGAAATCTTGAATGGACAGTGGTAGATCGGAAGAAGAAGGGAAATGTCAAATCTAAACCCCCCACCACTCCGGACAAGGTTTGATTCTGGTCGTTGTTAGTGCTATTATTGTTACATCTGGGCAAATGGCCAACTGCACATTCTTCTGGGCAGCTGTGTTGCTTTGTTAAGTTGTTGTTTTTTAGCTGTTTTTGAAGCAGCTACTTTGTTTTTGCTGGTTCTTGGCTGTTTTCTTTTGTTGGGCTTTCTGGGGTTAAATTTTGCTTTTGAGCACTGTTGTAAAAGGGTATAGTCCCTTTCAAAAAACTATTTACCAATAATTTTTAAAAAAATCATATAGAAAATGGTCAAAGAAACATTATGATTTTTACAAACATAATTTTTATATATTGATTTGTTCAACTGTTGTCTGAGATAGACTACATTTCTTTAAGGCTTCTCTTACATCATGTATATCACCTATTAAGGCTAGTTGTGTAAACAATGTTGGCATAAGACATTTACCAATTTTAAATTCTATATCCAAGTCACCTTTAGAAACACTACAAAATTTTCCTCAGGATCTCCTTTGCTTATTACATTGCCTACATCGTTGTTTCACAATTGTAATGAATATTTGGATCTCTCCAAATTGTATCCAATTTTTTGATAAATATTTCTTTATTTTTTTCGCAAATGATCTGCGAACCCCAAAAAAACAATGGATTAGCCTCCACTTTACATGTCTGTAGTAGTTTTGTTGCAATTTTTTCTACATTGACATCTATATCAAGTGCAAACCAAAATGCTATTTGAAACTGTGTAGATGCAGCTAATAGAAATTGACCAACAAAGCCTCTTGGTTGAATGTGCTCGTTGTTCAATTGGAAAGTATTTTTCCTTTTAGAAGTTTTCTTTTGAACTAACAATTTGTCTAATTCAAGAACAAGCAAATGTTTCTTTGGAGGCACTGTAAAAAATAATATTGAGATACATTATTACATTATATTTATTTAGAATACAATAAGAGTATTTCACTAAGAATATATTTTTACCTATATCCTTACATATTTCCATTGTTTGAATATTGTCTCAAGTCAGATTATGCACAATGTAAGAATTGTAATTAATAAAAGTTTAACAAATTGATTCCAACCAATGTTAAAAAGTATTGAATTTTATAAAAATAAAAATAGTATTTGATACCTTTCTATGAATCAGTTGTCATAATTGGTGGTGTAGGGTTTGATGTAACTTTTGTATTCACCACCGTCAGTTGTAGGTCTTGTTGTGGAATGTCTTACCATGGAATGTCTTTCTGGTTGGAATTGTGAATGTCACCCTCAAGAATAATTTTTCCTCAAATTGATTTACTTCATTATTTACACTTGTTGAAGAACCACTCACATATGTTTGTAGCGGTTCAATATTCTTTGCCATGAAATATATAAGCCCGATTGAAAATAAAACATTGTTAAGAATGGATAAGTGTCCATTCTCAAATACATATTAAAGGAAGCTTCAAAATTGTTTATAATTGGTATCTCTCCTTTCGAGAAATTTTGGAATGGGCAGAATCTGCACTTTGTATGAAAAGTAAAAATGTAACCTCTATTCTTCCTCCATATTTTTTAGAACAAGCATGTGCCCATTCTAACCAGTCCCATTAGAAAATATAGAGAACGTATAGATGTTACAACTTTACTTATATAGAATGGGCATCTACCCATTTTAAATATTCTCAATTAGTGAGGATATGCCCTTTCCTCTATGTTTTTCTTTATGACAATATTTAGGCAATGGGCAACAAAAAAGTAAATGCATAATGATAAAGTTTTGTAAATACACTCACAATTCCAACACAAATATTATTACCATCTTGTACACCACATGTCCCCTCAATTTATGGCTCCATTTTCCAACCGTAATCAGTAGCAAGAACCTTTATGGTGCTTTGTAGATCATTCCATGCCACTTTTTATATCTAATGCAACTTGTAACCCCATTTTTAATATTGAGCATGTTTTTTCTTTGTTGTATATATTTTCAACTCTAACGTATACAACAATGTTTGATATGCACTTTATCCTCAATAGAATATTGATCTCTTGATGTTTTCCAGACAAAGAATCAAACAACCATGTGGCACCCGCATTTTAATGCCACGTCACCCCACATCAAACCACAACACATAACTATAAAATTACAACCAATTATTTTTTGATTGATTAAACACATTAAACCAATCTTGATACATTAATCACGATTAATAACTCATTTATCTAACACATCTCCTTCTAAAATAATTTCATTTATTTAATCTGAACTATTATTTTATTGCAAATATTTTGACTTAATTACTTCCTAATTTAATTTAATTTAATTAAATAATTAATCCTTAAATAATTTCCATTAAATATTCCTTTCTTAGGTTAATAATAATTTAATCTAATCTTATTTATGATATATATACTGATTTGATTTCATCTAATCTTACCCACTAAGGTTCATTTGAATTAAATAATAAAATCCCTTAAATATACTTAATTTAATTCGTAGACATGATAATCCTACATCACCCCTTTTAATAATTTAATACCCACTTACCCATTAATCTTTTAATTTCCCATTGAGTAAATTATAACATCCCATGCACAATTATTAAATAAAAACCTATAATTAAAATATCCCCAAAATGATTTAACTTCCCACACCCTTGAACAAAATTCCTAGGGCTTTATTAGTTTAATTTACTCAAACTTTATTAAATTTTATTCACCCATCACTTAAAGGGATGAGGATTAAATCAGAGCCATAGGATTGATTTAATCCTCACCCTTAGATTTTAGGTTTCCCCTTTTGTGCCCTAACTTTCCTTATGATCTCTTTTATTCTCATTCTAACCCTAATGTGCCTCCATTTGCACAGGTAGAGTTGCAGGGAAGACAAGAAAGCTTGGGAAGAAACTATGGTGGATATGGTAGCTCTGGGACTACAATGGGAGGATTTTCTCTCCCATATCTCATGTTCATTTTTTTAAAAATATCCCATAGTTTTAATGGTCTATATTTTATTTTCCTGGGTATTTGCATCTACCCGGATGATATGTATATTTTCTTTTCTCCAGTCAATATATATATATATATATATATATATATATATATATATATATATATATATATATATATATATATATATATATGCATTGAGCAATGTATTCGGGCCCAAAAGGGTTGTGAGTGGTTATGTTCATGATAACCTGATCACATTCTTTGTAATTTTGAGGTTTATGGGGTGGGCGGCATGGCCGACCCACCCCCTTTAGTAAGAATGGGGTGGGTCGGCCATGTCGCCCACCCCTGTTGCATATTTTAGGGTGGGCGCATGGCCAACCCACCCCCTTTACAAAGGGTGGGTTAGGTCACCATGCCGCCACCCCAATTTTTTTAAAAGTTTCTCTATAAACCTAAATCGATTTCACATTTCAATAATACACACACACACACACACACACATATTTTAAGTATATAAATTATATACATGTATATGAATTTAAATTTGATTTCCATAACCAAATTTGCATGGAAAACATATTTCAATAAGAAAGGACATTAACATTTTTTGGTTTATGTTTTCACAAATATTTACATATAATAACAAATTTGTAATCAAAGTTTATACATACATAGAAGTTGATTCAATTCTACGAGAAAGAATACATGAAGTAATGAATGGAAATCCATGATACTATACAGATAAAACAGAGATACTAATCCTTCAGTTTACCAACTTATACATCATGTAGTGATATAAATTCCATAACTTGTTCTAGAAATTACAAGACATAGATATAATATTTTCTTTTAACAACACTGCAACCTCTAGTACACTTCCAAATTTAAGGATGACAAAATTCAGACTTAAGCCAACAATAATGTAGATTTCAATGATTTACATAATTTCCAAACAGATTACGTACTTGCCTTATAAGGAAAATTTTACAATAACTTACAAGAATACAATCCTTTCAATATTCAAACTTCAAATTACATACAAACCCATTTCAACCCCATTACAAAATATGTCAAAAGAATTAAAATGCAAGTATTTTACAATCCCTCCACCCAAAGGTGGAGACAACATGTCCAATTTTTCACTTAATTCCTGTAGCTCTTATTTCTTCATATACACTTGTAACTCTTCCCCTTCCATCTTCAACACATAAAACAAGGGCGGGAGCTAGGCAACACTCTCCTCCCATCCTAATTCCAATGAGGAGGTGAATCCAACCCCCTCATTGGCCCCCGATCCCCAACCAAGTAAAGCAATGCAACATGTTCACAACCAAGGAAGATACAACAATGGCTTCCACATACAAAACATACAATCAAGACTGCAACACATAGCCAACAAATACAAAAAGAAATCTGCAACTTACAATAATCACATAGGCTCAACTTAGAGCCAAAGGAGAGAAGAAATATGGGGCACCCCTTATACCTCCCAAGTGGGTTAAGGGTCCACCTTGAAACCTCCAAATGCTCCATCACACACACAAATATCTTATCCCTCCCTCAAAACTCTTATCACTCCCTCATGTAAAATATACAAAGTTAAAGCAAGAAATTTCCCTTATACCTCCACAAGGTGGAACATCCTACCCACACTCCCTCCATAAACCTCACATACTCCCTTATTCCTCCACCATGGCCCCCATTTTCTTTCTCCCTACACCTTCCTTAAGGTCAACACTACCCAACCCAAAACAAACACACATACATTCATACAATTTGACATTCCATACACAACAAGAACAAGAAAGCAAATAGGTTAAGATCCTACCTTGCCATTGGTGGCACCTTATCCTTTCAAGAAATTCCACTTCAATTCCTCTCCACAAAGCAAGCACACCAACAAGCTCTTCCCAATCCAAAAGCCAAGTGATCAAGCAAGTAACCCCAAAATCATCAAAGGAATGCACATAAATAGACTTGGTGGAGGAAGAGGTGATGTGGCTCCATGTAGGATGCCACCTCATCCCCTCAAATCCACCTCACATACTCCCCACAAAAACCAAAGTCTCATAAAGAGGTAGGTGAGGATATGACACTACTAATCTTGCACACAATCTCCCTTTTGCACAATTCAAAATTGAATTTAGAGGATCAAGAATATGAGGGAAATAATTGCCTCTTTTCCATCAAATTTTCATAATTAGAGGCTAGATATGACCCCTTAAGTCATAGGTTAGGTTGGGAGGAATTGTAAGAGTGTGGGACAAGTAAAACTTGTCCCACAAGCCTTCAAAATTGGGCTCAAAGCCCAAATCCGAGATTTGAGGTAAGGGGATGGCACACAAACCAATGCCACCTAAAAATTCAATAAACCAAAGTAAAATACTAAGGTATAACCACATACACATCCCCCATTCACCACATTAATACACTAGCTCATACTAACAAATTACATAGTTAATTAGGGGCACATTGACAACATAGGAACATAAGGGTACAAGGGTACATTAGAACTTTAAATAAAATCACAACATCCACAATTAAATAAAGAACACAACCAAAATTACACCCATGGTCACATTGTGAGGTGTTCCCCATGGAGACTATACGTACCCAAAATTGTAAGGTACTGTACTGCGGAACGATGTAATAAATGCCCCAATGATGATACAGGTCTCCTCGCAAGGTGTTCGGGATCCAGAAAGAGCTCTTCGGATATGCGTTAACATCCCGCATACCCCACTTAGCCCCCGCGTCCTTTGTTTTCCTTTTTCCCCTCTTTCTTTGGCTTCTTGACCTTGATGAAACCGCCGCCCCGCCAGGCGGCGGCGGTCTATGCTTGCGCGTTTTCCAGAACGCTCTTTTGACGCGACCCGCGTGAAATATCACGATTTACCAGCTTTTCTTTGTTGACTTGAGCATGCATTAATGTTTTTGGTCCCCAGAAGTGTTTTCCTTTGTTTATTGTTTAGGAGTTCAATTTGGTTTTGGTTTTTGAGTGTTGGAATTCCTATAAATGCATGGTTTGTGTACATGCAAATGGTCTGAATTTGGGCTGAGTTTGTGTGAAGAAATTGAGCTGGAGTTTTGGCCACCATTTTTTGTTAGAGTCTTCTGATTTTCAGTGGTTTGGTCTGTCAGCTTGCTTAGGATTGATAGCATAGTTCATTTCTTACTTGGTTAGTATTGCTCAGCTGTTGGTAAGCCACAGACCCATCTTGTGCAGGCAGTGCTGTTGTTCCATCCAATCCGGTTAGAAGCTTGCCTCTGAATTCCTCTTTGCTGTAGATTTTTTTTTACTGTGACTTAGAGTTCTTAGTTCAATTCATTATATACCTGGTTAGCTTTATTCAGCTGTTGGTAAGCCACATATCCAACTTGTGCAAGCAATGTCTTTTTTTTGGAACGGAATAGCTTAGGAAGCCATTAAAGTTGCAGGTTTTGCTCTTCGTATAGGATAGTTACAAGTTCTGGTCACTTCATGTTGCATGACTTGCAGTAAAATCCCGCTAGGAATCGCATAAGCCAAGCTCTGTACTCTTGCGCTATCCCTCTCCTACTCGCATTCTCGGTCTGCATTCTGAGCTGTCCTTATCCCAAAATCTACTCCTATCGGTGCTAGCATCACACGCTTTTCTGGATCCACGTGAACATGAAAGAACGAAGAGACCATACTGAGGGGACGAGATCACATACACACCATCGGATTCGCCACTGTTCTGCGGAATCCAGGTTTTAAATTTCAAAGTTCTAGTCAGAATCATATTAAATAGAGTAGTTAATCGCTTTATTTCATTTCATTCTATTCTCGATATTGCCAGGGAAGTCAGGGGGATTGATAGTTTCGAGAAACTATGATTCACTCCTCACTTCGAGGTAGGATCGAGAATCTTGCAGATAGATTAGACCTATTTAGAATTCTATCAATTCGCATGAGCAAATAACTACACTCGGTTATCTTGTCTGTTTTAATTACTGTTTAGTTATTATTTCTAGATACATTTAAAATAGTTTGCTTCCCTTAAAATTGTTAAATATTTCATAGAAGAATAAAGGTTATATGCAGTTAGATTTACTTCACGTAGTTAGAATTTGTTTCATTACAGTTAGATCGCATTTTGTTTCGTATGACAATCACGGGACCTCAAGAGCCCAGGGAATATATATTTGAGCCAATCGTGCCTCAACCAAACCTCGTCACAACAATAGTTGACATAGACCAAAATCTCAGGATACAAGTATTCCAAACAACCACGCATTTACAATCGATCGCCTCACGCTTAAGAGGATTAAACATAGAAGACGACCAAGCACATGCGTTTTGGTCAAGTCAGCCAAACTACAGATTACCCTAGAAAACATCCACATGACTGTAGAAGGGCTCGAAAGAGAACAAATATTCGGGTGTGATCCTTTAGTTCCACAGCCAGACGCTGGAGACACCCTCGTAGATATAGATACCAACTTAAGAATCCAGGTTGCGAGAACACCTGTAAGGTATTCTGAGAAGATTGCACAACTGTTGGTTCTAAATATAGAAGCTGAGAAAGCATACGATTATTGGATACTAGGGATTAGAACTTGATCTCGCGTATGACCATAACAGGACCACAACAACCGAGAGTTTATGGTTGTGATCCACAGATCCCACAGCCTAACGAATCCATAAGAGAATTGGATATAGACACTGGTCTACGCACACTAGTATTTCAGTCTACTCCAATTCCACCTATCATCATCCAACAGTTATCCCTACTGGACATAACAGCTAATGAAGCTAGAGAATTATGGATTAGGCGAGAATCATCCATAGAGTTAACTATATTCACCATATGACCCTATCAGGAGAAATACACGAAACCATCCCGGGTCATTTCCCACGCATTCCACAACCCATAGATCGAATCACGCCAGAGCTCGATATTGATTGGAGCCTTCGAGTAGTCATCCTTGCTGATCGATCTATCACACCGGTCCAGGTTAGAAGGGCCTTCTTTGCCTTAGATTCGCAGATTCCATTAGTGCGTGTCGAAGATATTAGATTTCCTAACTAGTCTATCCGTATACTACCTGTATTCCATCTCCACCGGCTGTCTCGGCACGACCTCGGGAGGTCGGGTACGCGGAAGAGTCACTTGTAGATTCTCACGCTCGCTTGTCGCTTTTCCGACGTACAAAATTGGTGAACCCGACGTGAACTTACAATTGCTTCACCTTCTCTCTGAGAAGTTTCATCTTATCCAAATCACCTTCGCTCCTTCCCATTATTCTGCGGGTATTCATATACCCCCCGAATATGTCGGGATTCGATGCATATGGCAGACCCCTCCTGGGTCTTGAGGCATATTATGCCCAACAAAATAGACAGTCATCACCCTCACTCTCAATGTGGGGCGACAACTATTCAACTAGTCAGTTGTCAACGCAAACTCCAAGGACTAGATATAACTCGTCCTTCCAAGCAGAGGGGTTGGAACAACTCGCTCAAACACAAACAGAGCCTTCAGGCTCAAACAATATGACATTCTCTGGAGAATCTGTTTCATCTCCTCAGATGCTACTTAGACCACATATTAGTAGACAATCAGACCCATACTCGGTTCTAGATGACGAGTACTCAATACGTTATCCTAGGAGTGAACAACGCTCCCCGGGTATATACCCACCTGTAGGAGGTTTGCAAATACAGCCCGAGTTCTCCTCAAGAAAATACCTCTATGCCATCACGTATAGAAAATACTCTCAGAGATGCTTGGCAAGATAATGATCAGTTCATAGCAGGATATCACATACCTCCGCAAAACCATAGCATACAACAAATGCCACCAAGGCACGATATCGTGACTTCACCAAACGAAGTCATTTCAACTCTAATAGAGAAGGTTAGAGGATTAGAACTTGCCCAAGCAAGTCAAAATTCAAGATTCATACAAACAGGGAGTTCCAATCCTCCGCACCATCCTAGCCAGCCAGTAGATCCCTCACGGGAGCGGGCACATTAAGTATGACTCCTCGGTATTCACAACAAGTGCCAACTAGACCCACTATCGCTAGCATTGTTCCTCCCGGTCCAAGATACAAGCAATCCATTCCTGGATAGTACCCCTTCGTACTTAAACATGTACTCCAAATCGCCACAAGGGGATATGTTCTCCTCTCCCGGCATGTTTGCCCAAATACAGGGGTTGCCTTATGCCCCTGCCAACGCGTACGTTACGCCATATCAACAACCCGTTCCGCCACCGCCTCCTCAACAGACACCATCAATGGTTGAAACATATGCGATAGGGACTTATTCAGAATATTTGAAAGAGCCCTTAGATTTCACCATACGAAGCGTTATGCTTCCAAGGCCTCTTCCCGATTTGCCCAAGTTCAAGGGTGAGGGAGATCCAAACGCGCATATCAAAGCTTACGCTACAGCCATTCGAGAATTACTCCCATGGGATGGGGTTGTTGCTAAAATATTCCCCAAAACACTGGAAGGCATTGCTCTCGATTGGTATTACAGAATACCCGAAGCTTCCATACATTCATTCAAACAACTCGTGTCTGAGTTCATCAAAGCCTTCGACATGAACAAGCTATTAAGGACAGGAATCAGGGAGTTCTTACACATCAAGCAAGAACATAACGAATCTGTCGCCCATTTCATCCAAAGGTGGCGCACAGTCCTTTATTCCTCGGCAAGCGCTCCAAACATGGATCAGATGGAACTATGCGATTTATTCCTTCATTCTCTCAGCAGAGAAGTGAAGGAAGAAGTCCAGAAGTTCCCACTAAGGACTTATGATGAAGTACTTGAGAGCGCTCTACGAATAGACCAGGCAGCAATAGATAGTGGTCGTAAGACGTATGGAGCAAACGGGAGGTTAATCACCTCTACTCAAAATACTACAACTACCACAAACGTCAATCAAGGACCCAAAATCCTTAACAAAAATCGTGGGGTAACAACGGATGGGGTAACCGACCAGCCCAAGAGGGTAAATGTTGTTAATACTCCGTCACAAACAAACAATCAACGAAACAACAATTTTACCCCAACGGTCAATACAGTGGATTTTAATCATCCACAACAACAACAACAACGGCGAAATCCCATGCAAGGACCGAGCCAAAACTCATTTGGTTATCAAAACCAAAATCAAAACCAGAAACAACAAAACTTTAGTCCTAATAGGCAACAGTTTGATCGAATTTTAGGCCACAATACACACCAAACCAACAAAACACGAATTACAATCCCAATTCTTATTGTGGTTTCCATAAAATTCGGGGTCATGACACTAGAACGTGTCGTGACTACAACAAGTTCATGCAACGTTTACCGGAAGAACAAAGACAATTCTTCACAGATTTGTTTTTGGCAGATCCTGCGCCATCGCCACCCAATACGTTCGCAGGGGCAGTTTCCCCTCAAAATGCTCCTCTCAAGATCTTTAACGATCCACTCCCAAATCACGATAATAATCGACTAAATTCAACGGGAGTAAACAAGGGTGCAATAATAGGAAACAATGACCATGAAGCCTCGACTTCGCTAAATCCATTAGTTGCGCCCCAACTAGGGAGTCAACCACGACCTAAGGTGGTTGGATTGGTAGAATTAGACTCGGAATTACCTATTGAAGCTGTAACAAGGACACGAGAATATTTTTCTCAACCAAGTCCAAGCCACTCGCCAGACACGGATAACATCCAGCAACTTACAACAAAACCTGTGGGTGCTTACGATTTAATTAATGATCTAACGAAAACCTTCTCGCATATTTCATTCCTTGACTTGCTAAAGAACTCCCCTGCCCACAGGGCCGCTCTTTTAGAGGCACTAGGCTTAGGTCATTTAATTAATATCACTCCACCACCCGAAACACAGGTAAATCATATAGACTTTGATGTTCATCCTCCGGGACAGGCAGATACAGATGTCGAATTCATATTCGACATAAGTAAAATGCCTACAGATGCTGAGATCACATGCCGAGGTGATCCAGCCTTACACTTGCAAGTGTGGGTTTACAATAATTACGTAAAACGGGCGATGGTTGACGATGGGGCTGCGGTTAACATAGTCCCTTTCTCTTTCCTCCAAAAACTAGGATATGGAGAAACGAACTGTTCTACTACACGAAATACCTTGAGAGGCTATGATAGCCTTAAAGCCACTTCGATAGGAACTATAATATTGCCGGTCACCTTGGGACCTAAAACAATCCTGACTGAGTTTTATATTATAGATCGGGAAACCAATTATAATATGATTCTCGGCCGACCATGGATACACCGCATGAAGGCAATCCCTTCTACATTATTTCAAGAAGTAAGATTCTTGCATCTAGGAAAGGTATTTGTAGCCAAAGGTGATCCAAAGCCATTTGACGTGCACCTAGCTGATTTAAAGAAAAGACCAGGTGTACACTCGAATTTGAACTTCCAACAAACCAACTTAACAAACCCACTGACTCAAAGCCAGAGGAAAAGTTGGTACCTACGACGGATCTCGAAACAACCAGCATAGCCAAAACAATTCCAACCCCTAAAAGTAAAACTAAAGAAACAGTATCATTAGGGACTACTGCGAAAATCGTTGAGTTGATAGAACAAGATTCACCAATGTTCTTACCATTCGATTCAGTAGGCATGGGATTTTCCCTAGGTGTTGGTTCCTTGCCAGCAGAGGATCTCTGTATGGTAGAAATAGAGTGCGCAAGCGCAACTGATGCCCCAACATCTATGCTCCCGGCTAAGTATTGGACTCTCCATTTCGATGGAGCTAAATGTCGCTATGGAGCGGGGGCAGGTATAATTCTTACTTCGCCTGAGGAGAAAATCCTCCCATTCGCTTTTAAGTTAAACTTTGAATGCACAAACAACGGCGCTGAGTACGAAGCCCTCCTCCTTGGTCTCACTTTAGCCAAAAGAATTGGTGTTGATAATATCAGAGTTTTAGGAGACTCGCAATTAGTGACAAACCAAGTTTCTGAAATATATGAAACTAAAGCCGAACATTTACAACTCTACAAAGACTGCTGTGTTAGATTTAAGCAAAGCGTTTAACTTCATATCCATTGAAGCGAGTCCGCGAGAGAAAAATCTCCTCGCTGACTCGATAGCAACTTCAGCGTCACGTTTTACTCCAAGCAATGAACTAGAAGATACTCACTTCACAGTATCCATTCGTGACGAACCATTAATAAAAACAATGACAAATCCTCTTTTTAGTGGAAGTGAATCTACCGTCCTAGACCATGTTGGAAATGATGCGGCTACTTTGGATTATTTAAATGCCTATGCAGCATTACATCTCTCTTATCACATGCTAGATTTATCCCTGATTCCACATTCGTCTTCCTACTTTGGAAATCCCGTAACAAATCTTCCCTCACAAAGGGAACCTAGCATATACGCAATAGAAAATGGGGATGACTTGGATTTACCTCCGGCACCACCTGAGTTCGAAGAGGGTAACGCCTCCTTAATCGAAGAAACGATCGATGTCAACATCGGAACGGAAGACGAGCCGAGAATCTTGAAACTAGGATCTTCGTTAACCCCAGAAGAAGTGGAAATACATACTCAAGTTCTCAAAGAACATCAGAAGGCGTTTGCATTTAGTTACAAGGAGATGACGGGAGTCGCACCCCACATTGCGGTGCACAACCTCGTCACTAGATCAGATGCAAAGCCAATTAAGCAAAAATCAAGACCTATGAAGCCCAAGGTAGCCCTCATGGTAAAAGAGGAGGTAATAAAACTCCTTCAGGTAGGATTCATCAAGCCAGTTGACTACTCCCAATGGGTATCTAACATCGTTCCCGTTCTCAAAAAAAATGGAAAGATACGCATTTGCATAGATTTCCGAGACATCAACAAAGCATGTCCTAAGGATGACTTCCCATTACCATCTATCGACGTCATTGTTGATGCAACAGCTGGGTTTGAGCTTTTGTCTCTCATGGATGGATTCTCGGGATACAACCAAATCAGAATATCCGAGCAAGATCAAGCTAAAACCACGTTTATAACTCCTTGGGGAACCTATTGCTACGTTGTTATGCCATTCGGTCTTAAGAACGCTGGTGCTACTTACCAACGGGCTATGACATACATATTTCACGATCTAATTCATAAAATCGTGGAATCTTACGTGGATGACTTATTGGCTAAGGCCAAAAAGCGTTGTGACCACCCTGAAGTACTCCGCATCATTCTTTCACGCCTAATAGAATACGGAGTCACGCTAAACCCAGAGAAATGCGTCTTTGGTGTAACAGGAGGAAAGCTCCTAGGTTACATCATATCGTCACGAGGGATCGATGTTGATCCAACCAAAATTCGGGCTGTCCTCGAAATGGTCCCACCTTCTAGTGAATCTGGAATCAGATCATTTCTCGGAAAGCTGGGTGCAATCCGGAGATTTATCCTGGACCTAAGCTTCGCCGTTCATCCAATCAACAATTTACTCAAGAAGGATTATAGCATCGATTGGACTGAAGATTGCAATGAAGCTTTTGATGCAGTTAAGCGTTTTTGTTATCACCACCTACGCTAATGCCACCTAAGCTGGATCGCCCGTTAATCCTATATTCACGAGCTACCAATGTCTCCCTGGCCTGTATGTTGGCCCAAGAAGATGATGACAAGAGAGAACGTGTGATTTATTTCATTAGCCGAACATTGCTCGACTATGAAACACGCTATACAGGGTAGAGCAGAATGCCTTGCCATAGTCTTTGCTACTAAACGTCTAAGACATTACATGCTGAATCAAGAAACGAAGGTCATGGTAAAGACAGACCATTTACGGACTTTTCTCACACAAGGGTCCTTGTCCAAAAAAGCTGGACGTTTTATAACCTTAATGGGAGAGTTCGAATTAACATTTGTAAATCAGAAGTCGATAAAAGGACAAATCATTGCGGATTGGTTAGCTGATAATCCGTTGGACGGGGGAGATCTAGTAGATCTAGATTTTCCCAATGAATGCGTATACTACGTCGAAACCCGACCTGCTATATCTGAGTGCCCTTGGTACGCTGATATCATTAGCTATATCATGGACCATAGGTATCCAGAAGGAGCTACACCACAACAAAAAAGGCGGTTACGCATTATCATAGCTAAGTACGTTATTATAGAGCAAGTTCTCTATCGAAAGGCGTTCGATGGAATGCTTCTAAGGTGTGTCGACACAGAAGAATCCAAGAAGATTCTCTATGAATCTCACAGCGGTATATGTGGAGGCCACTTCGGTGGCCATGCCACCACTCGAAAAATACATCGAATGGGCTATTTCTGGCCCACTCTAGAACATGACGCGATAGAGTTTGCCTTGCAAGTGTCATAAGTGCCAAGAATTCTCTCATGAGATCCACATGCCGGCCTGACAAGCTCTGCACCAATCGCTACTCCGTGGCCCTTTTCTACATGGGGCCTGGACTTGATAGGGAAGTTCTCTCCCTCATCTACAGACGGCCACAATTTTATAATTACGGCCCCTGAATATTTCACCAAATGGGTAGAGGCCATGCCTCTTACCACTTGTACTGGTTTCGAATCGCCAAATTCATTTTGAACCAAATCATTTGCGAGTACGGTATCCATGAAATCATTATCTCAGATAATGGAACTTCTTTCAAGAGTGAAGAAGTTCGTGAATTGTGTAGTAAATTCAAAATAAGCCACCATACGGCTTCCTTGTATTATCCCCAAGCCAATGGGCAGGCTGAAGCAACAAACAAAACATTGAAAGCCATTCTCCTTAAAACGGTAAAAGAAAACAAACGGGATTGGCACTTAAAGTTATATCCGGCCTTGTGGGCCCACCGAACCTCAATAAGAACACCAACGGGAGCAACTCCTTTCTCGCTAGTATTTGGGGCAGAAGCAGTTCTCCCACTTGAGGTCGAAATACCCGATCTCTCGCATTTCACTACTAGGATTACGGATGAAGACGCTTACAGAGAAGCACGTCTTTCCCAACTAGAAAGCCTAGATGAAATTAGGTTAGATGCTGAACAACGACATAGAGTCTATGCCGACCGGATGTGCCGGCAGTATAACAAAAAAGTCTATGAACGTGATATATACGAAGGTGATCTAGTTCTAAGACTAGACAGCCGGATCGACAAGAAGACCGGCGAAGGAAGGAAATTCCGGCCCAAATGGTTGGGCCCATACCGAGTCACGAAGGACTACGGAAATGGTGCATACCTCTTATGCACGCTAGAAGGTGAGGAGTTTGGCGAAACAGTCAATTCCCTCCACCTCAAACGTTTCTATGCATAAGCAGCAAGCGCTGCCTATATAACTATCTACATTGCATTTCCATATAGATTAGGATCATTTTGTCCACTTGTTCTTACACAAATTGTGATCAAGGAATCTATTCTCAAAGCAATTTATTACAAACTCATGATGTTTCTGGCATAAAGTTCTTTAATCATACCTCTCCATCTTCGATATCATCAAGTCATCTTGGAATCTTTTATCAAATAAAATCAAACATGACGAAGTCCTAACGGTAACCATACCAAGATCTGCAAGTTTGTTCTCGCTTTGATTTCTTCTTAGGATAAGTGTCTTGCCTATGGTCTGTTCTAGAAGCTTCATGGTGTCACATCTATCCCATATACACATCTCTTTGGAAACAAGCATATACTGACATTTTACTCAAAAAGACAAGTCAAAAAGTGATTAAACAAAAAAATTTATTTTTACACATTTCCTTGCCCCACCAACCTTCGGTGATGAGCTTGCGTCTCTTACTAGTGACGTAGGGTTGGGAAAGGATGGAAATGCCCTTACTCACCTACGCCTTGCCCACGGTGATAAACCCACGCTTCTTACTAGTAGCATGGGGCAAAGTGTAGGGGGTCCTCCAGACAATGCAAACGTTAAAAGGTCATAAACAAACTATTCAAACTTTGAGTCAAAAACGAATGAATCAGGTGTTCAAAATTCCAAGAGAGTTAAAAATCCTAAAAACCAGATTTTGTCTACTATGTGGCCATCTACGGGTCTAAGTCTGGATAAACCGCAAAGCAAGTTGCACCCAAAACTATGAAGTCATTCAGGTAGAGTAAGCTTGTAGCTTCCAATTTGGTTCCACCAAAGCTTCGTCTGTCTTTCATCACTATCATTTCACCATTCTTCATAACTTGCGCCCTTCTTGGCTCTTGGTGATGAGCCCTCGCATCTTACTGGTTGCGTGGAGTTAGGAGCGGGGCAAGTTAATCTATTCATCATACTGGTTATTTTCATCACTTTGCCAAAACAAATATAAGTTATCCAAATTGCTAACAAAAGTTAAGATTCAAGATCACAATATATCTACAATATCATGTATCAGCATCATGAAACACAAAAAGAAAGCAAACATTTGCATCATCTGTTTTCCATTGCATACATTCTAGAAAGCATATAAAACATACATCGTAGTATACACAAAGCAGTTGGAAATAGAAAGGACACACATGAGTGACAAGCTTTTGATCCAAAAATCGATGCATATATATAAATAATCAATGTTTGTATACAATGCCATCATGCACTAGGCATGGTCAAAACGCTCAAAGAGCCCGTGATACACAAAAGAATCTATAATACAAAAAGTGCATAGGAGCCAGTGGCCTCTCGGCCCCTACGCGATCCCGGCTGAAGGTGCGCGCCCTCGCTAGGACTCGGCTATGCCGGCGCTCACGAATGGACGGAGGCTCGGGGTCCCGAGGAGCAGCCGTGGTCTCGCCATGAGTGGCTCCTCATAAGGCGCTCGGCTTTCCTATAGCACTGCCACTCTCTGTACGGAGAGTCGACACCATCTTGGCCACATGCCAAATGGGAGCGAAGACGTCGGTGTGCCTGCCAGCTGCTGAGGGCTCCCGGCATCTACAGATAGCTCCGCACGGGTCTTATCCATAGGGATCATCAGAGAATCAGTGCATACCCTACGGATTAGATCCACCACTCGTCGACAGTCTCTGCAAAACAAAGAAGAAAGACGAATTAGAAACTAGGCAAGAGGCTAAAATATACAAGATACAAATATAAGGAGAGATAGCAGTTAAAACAAGTCCTAAATCAAACTAACACTGAAAGGGAAAGAGGATAACTTACTCGGATCACCGGGCCTCCAAGATGGGTCACTAGGGCCAGCACCTGCCGCTGATGCCGCTGCTGACTGAGGGGCTGCTCCTGTGGTAGGGGCAACATGACGCCCCGCAACGGACTCGTCCTCTCCACCACGGCCCTGAGAGAGTGGCTCCTCTGAAACTAGAGTCTCTCTCTCTGCACTCTGCTCCTCCCTCTCTGCCTGCATGATATCCTGGGTGTCATGCCACTCAGGATCGCTATCATCCGTCTGCTCCTCCGACCCTCCCTCTGTGGACTCCTCAGAATCAGAGTCAATATCTATAGGGTCATCGCTGCTATGAGCAGGACCCGCAGTAATCCGAAGTAAAGGTGCCCGAGGCGCACCCGCTCTCCCTCTGGCCCGAACAATCCCCACAGCTGCAATAGGAATACCGGGGGTGACCAGCTGTCCACCACGGCCTCTAGGCCCCCTCTAGCCTCCGGGTGATCTATAGGCGGTGCCACTTTGAGGAAGCATGCCCACATATGGGAGGCCAAGCTGGCTTTGAGGACCTGCTGAAAGGATGTACCTCCACCCGTCCCACACGGTCGATAAGCTGCCTGTGGTGGAGCAAGAGATCAATGTGAGAGTCTCCTCTCCCCAAATGCCGGCCATGAGCTGGTACGGTGTGGCCTCCATATCTACTGTGGTGAGGGAAGCTACTGGCTGGTGAGGTGCTCTAAGCACCGACATATCTGACCACCTGGCTGCCCTCACAGCCCCAGGATCTGCCACCTCCACGCCTCTGCCATAAGGAATAAAATGCTCATACACCCAACTCATGACTAGAGTTGGGTGGCTCAATGACTGTCCCTGTAAACGGACCACCCTATATAAGTCGTGATAGGTGGTCCCCAAAATGTCTGCCCCCCAGGCGTATATCCGGCCATGCCCCTCTATCTGTGCAATGATGGGGGCCCAGCAGTATAACAATGTATCCCCTCCCTTGTCCCCGATCAGTCTCGAGGCAAGGATCCCCATGATGGCCTGTCGAAATACGGGGATGGGCAAAGAAGGAATGGATCTAACTCTCACTCCCTTCTTCGGCCCCGTGGAAATAGCTGCATCCCCCATATAACCTGCCCACTGTGCAATCTGTGCTCTGGACCCAGCTGTCTCCAGTGTGAGTCTCCTCCCGATGATCGGGACCCCCAAGATACGGTAGACATCCTCCAGAGTAATAGTCCACTCACCGCGGACACCTGGCAGTCGGAAAGTGTTCCGATCTGCATCCCAATAAGAAAATAAGTCACAAAGGATGTGACTCGATGGCGTAACATGGGGCACACGCGATATACGCAATATGCCGGCCCTCTGCAACGTGTCCTCCTCGTCTGGCGAAAGGGCATCCAATACCCCGGGCAACCAATCACACTCTCTCTCCCGGCTCCATCTAATGTACTCCTCCCTCGCCTGCATACACCCAAAAACACACAAAAGCAGCAAGTTAGTATCTAATCAATGCGGGAGAGTCATAAAAACGTACAGAAATGCAAGAAAATATAAGTATAAGTCTCCAAAACAAGCTCTTTTGCATTCTGTGCAAAACCGCCGCCCTGAGCAGGGAGGCGGTTTTGTAACCGCCGCCTTAAAGGCGGCGGTCTCGTAACCCCCCGCCACGATCGGGGGCGGTCGGTCTGTAACCGCCACAGGCTAGGGCGGCGGTCATGATCCCAAAAACCCACGCGGGTTTTTAACCCTAAAAAGTCCAAAAAACGCAAAAATAGACCATTTTAGCTAAAAAAAGAGCCTACCCAGTAGGCGCCCCCCCTAGATGGACCTTTTGAACCAAACATTTTCAAAAATAACCCCCCCATTACAAATAATTTGCCATTTCAAATTTGAAGGGGGAAAAATGCAAAATTGAAGAAAACCAACCTGTGATCTCGCGGGGTGGCGTTCCGCACGTGGAGGCATGATCACGATCTCACTGCGGACGTTTCGACTATACTCACGCGAGAAACCGTCACCGTGGGTCCCAGAGCTCAAAATCGATCAAATCAACTCGCGCAAATGAATAGGAAAATGGGCCCACTTTCATATATATATTGTTCTATTTCGTCTTAAAATGACTTTTTCGCAGGTTCGGAGCGCTGACGGAGGTAAGTTCCTATCCCCGCACAAATGGTACGTCCTCTTTCCCTGTTATTTTAGCGTTTATTTTTCAAATTATTGTATCTATCTGCACTTGAGATCTCTTTTCATTTTGCAGGTAGCGGGAATTTCGGATGGCGCCATTTCGACACACGGACGTGTAAGGTATAACTTCTAAACCCCCCATTTCGGGACTGCCATACTCGGACCCACCGTTTTATGCCCTTTCATGGCTAAAACGCTTCTCCGAGGGGGCAATATGTATGTACCCAAAATTGTAAGGTCTTGTCTTTGCGAAACGATGTAATAAATGCCCCAATGATGATACAGGTCTCCTCGCAAGGTGTTCGGGATCCAGAAAGAGCTCTTCGGATATGCGTTAACATCCCGCATACCCCACTTAGCCCCCACGTCCTTTGTTTTCCCCTTTTTCCCTCTTTCTTTGGCTTCTTGACCTTCAGTGACGAAACCGCCGCCCTGCAGGGCGGCGGTCTCGTGACCGCCGCCCTGAACAGGGCGGCGGTCCTGTAACCGCCGCCCTGCTCAGAGCGGCGGTCCTGTGCGCGTTTTCCAGAACACTCTTTTGACGCGACCCGCGTGAAATATCATGATTTACCAGCTTTTCTTTGCCGACTTGAGCATGCATTTATGTTTTTGGTCCCCTGGAATAGTGTTTTTCCTTTGTTTATTGTTTAGGAGTTCAATTTGGTTTTGGTTCTTGGGTGTTTGAATTCCTATAAATGCATGGTTTGTGTACATGCAAATGGCCACCATTTTTGTTAGAGTCTTCTGATTTTCAGTGGTTTGGTCTGTCAGCTTGCTTAGGATTGATAGCATAGTTCATTTCTTACTTGGTTAGTATTGCTCAGCTGTTGGTAAGCCACAGACCCATCTTGTGCAGGCAGTGTTGTTGTTCCATCCAATCCGGTTAGAAGCTTGCCTCTGAATTCCTCTTTGCTGTAGATTTATTTTTTTACTGTGACTTAGAGTTCTTAGTTCAATTCATTATATACCTGGTTAGCTTTATTCAGCTGTTGGTAAGCCACATATCCAACTTGTGCAAGCAGTGTCTTTATTTTGGAACGGAATAGCTTAGGAAGCCATTAAAGTTGCAGGTTTTGCTCTTCGTATAGGATAGTTACAAGTTCTGGTCGCTTCATGTTGCATGACTTGCAGTAAAATCCCGCTAGGAATCGCATAAGCCAAGCTCTGTACTCTTGCGCTATCCCTCTCCTACTCGCATTCTCGGTGCATTACAGCCGTCCTTATCCCAAAATCTACTCTATCGGTGCTAGCATCACACGCTTTTACGGATCCACGTGAACACGAAAGAACGAAGAGACCATCTTGAGGGGACGAGATCACATACACACCATCGGATTCGCCAGCATTACTGCGGAATCCAGGTTTTAAATTTCAAAGTTCTAGTCAGAATCATATTAAATAGAGTAGTTAATCGCTTTATTTCATTTCATTCTATTCTCGATATTGCCAGGGAAGCTGTGGGGATTGATAGTTTCCGAGAAACTATGATTCACTCCTCACTTCTGAGGTAGGATCGAGAATCTTGCAGATAGATTAGACCTATTTAGAATTCTATCAATTCACACAAACAAATAACTACACTCGGTTATCTTGTCTGTTTTAATTACTGTTTAGTTATTATTTCTAGATACGTTTAAAATAGTTTGCTTCCCTTAAAATTGTTAAATATTTCATAGAAGAATAAAGGTTATATGCAGTTAGATTTACTTCACGTAGTTAGAATTTGTTTCATTACAGTTAGATCGCATTTTGTTTCGTATGACAATCACGGGACCTCAAGAGCCCAGGGAATATATATTTGAGCCAATCGTGCCTCAACCAAACCTCGTCACACAAAGATAGTTGACATAGACCAAAATCTCGGGATACAAGTATTCCAAAAACAACCACGCAGATTTGATCAGTTCACAGTTAAGAGGATTAAACATAGAAGACGACCAAGCACATGCATTTTGGTCAAGTCAGCCAAACTACAGATTACCCTAGAAAACATCCACATGACTGTAGAAGGGCTCGAAAGAGAACAAATATTCGGGTGTGATCCTTTAGTTCCACAGCCAGACGCTGGAGACACCCTCGTAGATATAGATACCAGCTTAAGAATCCAAGTTGCGAGAACGCCTGTAAGGTATTCTGAGAAGATTGCACAACTGTTGGTTCTAAATATAGAAGCTGAGAAAGCATACGATTATTGGATACTAGGGATTAGAACTTGATCTCGCGTATGACCATAACAGGACCACAACAACCGAGAGTTTATGGTTGTGATCCACAGATCCCACAGCCTAACGAATCCATAAGAGAATTGGATATAGACACTGGTCTACGCACACTAGTATTTCAGTCTACTCCAATTCCACCTATCATCATCCAACAGTTATCCCTACTGGACATAACAGCTAACGAAGCTAGAGAATTCTGGACTAGGCCAGAGAATCGTCCATAGAGTTACCTATATTCACCATATGACCCTATCAGGAGAAATACACGAAACCATCTCGGGTCATTTCCCACGCATTCCACAACCCATAGATCGAATCACGCCGAGGCTCGATATTGATTGGAGCCTTGAGTAGTCATCCTCGCGATCGATCTATCACACAGGTCCCGAGGTTAGAAGGGCCTTCTTTGCTTAGATTCACATTCCATTAGTGCGTGTCGAAGATATTAGATTGCCTAACTAGTCTATCCGTATACTACCTGTATTCCATCTCCATTGGCTGTCTCGGCACGACCTCGGGAGGTCGGGTGCGCGGAAGAGTCACTTGTAGATTCTCACGCCGCTTGTCGCTTCTTCCGACGTCACGAGACCCCATAATAGATGATATGCGACATACATGACACACACACACACACACACACAATCGCCAAGGTGACCATGTTGTGAACACGTGGCATTCCTTCATGGTTGGCCTTCCTAGTCCCTCCTCATTTTGTGTGATTTCATTTCCTACAACCACAAAATAATACCACCTTCGGCCTCAAGGCCACATCAATACATCAAGGAAATAAAAACATATATAAATCATCCATCATATAATCATCATCATACATCATAGTTATATCATTGTCAAGGTTACGTAATTCTAACATAAATTAATCATTTACAATTATCAATAATCACCATTCCTATTTTACGACAACCATGAAATTCACATACTCGTTGATCACCTAATATCATCACAAAATTAATAAACCATAATATCAAAGTACACATGGTTAGATGGTGCATCTAAACATAGTCGCAACTACTATGAATCCAAGATGTTAGTATATAAGTAAGAAACGCTAAATCAACATGTGTTGCAATATCTAACAATGTCAACTAGGCATCCATATAATCCATGATGAGGGTCAAATCACAATAATCATCAAATTTCCATATAGTCTATCAACATGCTAACTAGAATACTATATCAATATCCATGTCTCTAAGCAACTAGTAAGCATGATCATAATAGAAATAAGTGTCGAAGAAGAGTGGGCACTACAAACCACTAATCATTGTGGTAATTTTCTGGATTATGAAGTTCCACAAACCATTCCTCATCCCTCCTTTCCAAATCAGTGGCACCATCTATAAATGTAACTTTTTTATGGGTAAAGATGAATAAGCGCCATTTTTCTTGTTATAAAATTTGTTAATTAATAAAATCATGTATTTTAAAAAATACCAATTCTAACCATTCTTATAAAATCAAATGTATAGAAAAAATAAATATTTTCATATATTTTAGTTTGGTATAGAATGGGAAAATTTAATATCTCGATACAAGCAATGAGAATTAACATCTCGCTTAATCCGAACATTCTCATAAATACAACATATAGAATCAAGATTTGTCCATTCATTCATTCTTTCTTCTCATTTTTTTCTTTTTTCTATTCATTCTCATACAATCATCTTTGTCATTCCTTCTATATGACCTTTATGAGAAGGGACATCTACCCATTCTATTCATTCTCATACAATCAAATTTCCCATTCATTCTATATTACCTGAATGAGAATGGACATTTGTCCTTTCTATTCATTCTAATACAATCTATCTTTGATATTGTCATTCCTTCTAAATTCTCATTCCTTCTATATTGTTTGAATGTTCAGAATGGACATATTCCTGATTATAATTATGAAATTTAGTTCAACTTTATTTTATTTTTAAAATAATTTAATATGATGCAAACTATACTTCCATCTCTGGACCATTTATACTTCCATCTCCAAATCATTCATACTTTTATCTCTTGACCATTTCTACTATTTCTCCAATATAATTAATTTACTTGAGAAATAGTATAAATGGTCTAGAGCTTGAAGTATGAGAATGGACATATTCCCATTCTAATCATAATTTCTCATACAATATTCTTTCTCATTGGTTCTATATTACCTGAAATTTGAGAAAGGGCATATGCCCATTGTAAAAATTCCTGTAATATATCCTAATTGCAATTAGGTTATATCATTAAAACAATTTCTCATGAAGGTAATATAGAAGGAATGAAAAAGAATGATTATATGATAATGAATAGAATGAGAAGATGTCCATTCTAATATTATATGAAGTTATTGGAATGAGTATATGTCTATTTTGAACATTCATGCAATATATAGAAGGATTGAGAAAGATGATTGTATGACAATGAATAGAATGTGCATATGTTAGTTCTCGTAAAGGCAATATAGAAATAATGATAAAGATGATTGTATGAGAATTAATAGAATGAGAAGTTGTCCATTTCGAACATTCAAGAAATATAGAATGAATGGGAAATGCAGCCAATGCTCTCAAACTTGTTATATTTTCTTCAATTCCATCTCAAAGAGAAACAACGAGTTGAAGGCTTAAAGGTGCCAATACCTATAGGCTAGTTAAGGGTTTCTATTGTTTCTTAATAATATATTTTTTTGTTCCAAACTCTTTAGGTTTTATAAAAAAATTTGACTTTCTTCTCGCCATGTGAATACAAATTTGGCTCAATATCACAAACCCCAAACAGTTCAATACCACAAAACCTAGGAAAGTCAATATCACAAACCCTAAGTGGTTGAATGTCATAAGCCTTGACTAATTGAATATCATAAACCTCAAGCAATTGAATAACAAAAACCTAAGCTACTCAATATTTTGAACGCTATACGGGCATTGTGTTATTGTTTTTCTTTGAATTTTGATAAATAATAGGGTAAATGGAACGTTTTGGGGATGTGCAAAGCCCCATGCTCGTTTCAAGTGGTATGATTACGGAAAGTTCCAATTTAGTTTTAACTACAAATTTGAGGCCCCGTGATACTTACAAGCCTACGGAAGGGTAAATACGAGCCAATCTGGTTCAAGAACTTGTTATATTTTCTTTGACTCCATCTCAAAATGTAGCAGCGAGTTGAAGGATCAAAGGTACTGATACCTATAGGCTAGTTGAGTGTTTCTTAATCTATATATTTTTCCAAACTCTAAAATATTAGGGTTTACAATTTGTTTTCAAATTTCTTCTGCCAGTGAAAATTCAAACATGGATCAGTATCAGAAACCCTAAATAGTTCAATACCACAAACCTTAGGTAGGTCAATCATTGTGGTGCTGAAGAGGGACACCAAAATAGTTTGGTGTTCTCATCTTTCCAGGGAAAAAGTCATAAATAAAGGAAAGTGATTGAAATGATTTGAAAATGGGAGATCCCACCCTTACTATTTTCCTTTAACAACTATTCGCTACAATGACCACCGACAAGGAACGCCATAATAATCTTCATCTTAGTGTCGGGAGGAAGCTAGGAAATTAAGAGATGAGGGATGTGATGGAGAGAGGGGGGAGGTAGTGGCACGGAGATAGAGAAATGGAAAATAGTTGGTTAAAAAGACTCACGGATGTATGATTTGGATAAAGTTTCATTCCACCACGATGAATTAGTAAAATAGTTCATGTCCTTGCTTTGAAGTTAATACCCTCTCTAAAACTTATTTGATAGAGGAACCATAAATAATTGTAATCACTCCTGAAAAATGGGATATCATTACCTAAAATTGGGATAGAAGTTACACTCAACTCGTGATACTTTTGATTATTGATTGGTGTTGGAACTCATTATTACCAAGAAAGTTAGGAAAATTAACAATGCCCAAGAAATTAAATTTGATTATATTCAACATTGCCAAATTTTGAGGATGTTTCAATGCATGTCAAAAATTCTATTATAAGCTATAAACAAATTATGGTTCCCCATTTTTGTCATGATAAACCTTTGTAATTATGTTTAAGCCATGCCAGAACCTATTCTACTTTTAATATTATTATGCATGATGGAAAATACATACTTTATATTTACTACTTTACTATGTTTATGGGAAATTGTTGTGTGTACTTATGATGTTTCACCTTGTTAATTCTTGTGCATAAAAGGCTTGAATATGATATGGATAAATATTAATTATGTGTGCAAAAAGTGCATATGTTGAATTGTTATATGGAGCACGTAGGACTTAGTATATATGCTGGTGCGGACTCTGTTTTGTGTGATAGTCATAGGACTTTGGTTTGTGTGTTGGTGCAGGACTCTCATCCTCATCGATCAAGCATCCATCTCATCAAAACATCAATCCCTCAAAGCTCGAGTGACACAAGCACACATGAAGATAACTTAGATTTTGGAATTCCAGTTGAAAACATCATTTGCTACCAAGAATCATCATGTCATTTATCAATCAACATTCAAGCCACAAGAAGAGTGAAACAATAATGACTAAAGACTCACCATCACTTCAGTTTCTTCAATCAATTATGATTTGGAGAATCTTCTAGGGGTGATTGACTCCTTCAAGGAGTCAATCACGGATCCCCTCTTCAGTTATTGTAAACACTTCAAGATCAAACACCTACGAATTGTTCCCACCATTAATGTATTACCAAGAATCAAGGGAATTGTTTAGTTCAAATAGTTAGTTAGATTTAGAATTAGTCATTCAAAATAACTATGTCTCATGGAGAGACTAGGACTCTTTTTGTATAAAAGAGAGAATGTAATTAGAGTTAGGGTTCCATATTTTCTAGTTGTAGCAGCATATTTTGAATTCAATAAAGATCAAATTTAGGAGTAAGTTTATTTGTCTAGAAGTTCAATACAAACCTGATCGAGGGGTAAGGAGCAAGGGCCACTCCTACCCAATGAGAGGGAGATTCATTCTTACTTTCTTGCTTTTTTCTTTAACAATTGTTGTTACTAGTTTACTATTTCTTTCCAAATGCAATGCAATCTTTAATGTTAATGTTTTAGTTAACTTTTGTCTTTACTTTCAATTCTAGTACTTTAATTTCATGCATTTCATTTGTAATCACGATCAATTCAATAAATTCTTAGTTTTAAGATAGAAACCATGTTGAGACTTGTGTTCCTACTATTCCCTTTGTTGCAAACAACCATTGGATGCCACCTGGATTGACAGATTAAATTGATTAAAGTATGAGCCCCAATGACACTCGTCACTTTTTGGCATCATTGCGAGGAACAAGGTGTCATCAAGGGTTAAGGTGCTAACTAGAAGATATTGTGAGGGTGTTACGGTAAGTTTCCATTTAGAAAGTTCATTTCCATAACTCTTTCTTTTTTTTTTAAAAAATAATCGGAGACTTTATAGTGACAACAAGGATCCCCTAGAATGAGTATGTGGAACACACACAACCAAGTTCAGTATCAATAGTTAGGGAACCACTTTCAGTATGTTAGGATTGCATGTTTAGACCTAGAGACCATAGAGGAAGATTTATTAGGATAAACCTTCAAAACCCCCTCCAAACCGACCTGTGGAACAACCTGTTGCTCAAGACAAGATGGTTGACCCCAATGGTGGGGATAATGGTGTAGAAAATCCACCAAGAAGAACATTTACCTATCCTATCCAGTTGGATCCTAATGATCAAGCTCCTATGAAAAACATATCCCCTTCAATTTTTCCAAACTTTTGGGGCTAGTTTTAGAGGACCCTGATCAATTCCTTTTTGAATTTAAGGTTTTGTGTCAAACTTATGACTACACTGTTGATGGCCAAAAACTTAAAATTTTTCCCTCTACCTTAAAAGATGCAGCTATGAGATGGTTTATGGGGTTGACCCCATATTCCATCAATACGTGGGAAGAAATGGAATGATTTTTCCTAGATAAATACCAGGATTATTGTCGAGTAAGGGATAGGAAAGAAGAACTCTTCAAATTCAACAAAAAGAGGATGAAAGTGCAGAAGACTACCTAGACCGGTTCCTTTTTCTTCATAGAAGGTGTGGAGATGGCCTAGACATTAACCTACTCAAAACCTTATTTCTCAAAGGATTAGATGATGACACATAAGAATTATTCAACCTAATGGGGAAGGGAGACATGAACAAGTTAGAGTTCATGATATCATTGACCTTTGCGGAATTACTCGAGAACTCACCCCAATCTTAGGAAACAAAAAGGAAAAATGGCTAATGGGGATCTATCCAAGCTAAGGGAAGAAATTACAAATTTAAAGATGACCTCTTAATTCAACTCAACACTACTATGGATAGAGAAAAGGCTAGAAATATAGAACCCTTGTTCATCTACTACCCAAGGTGTAGAAAAACATGGATCTAAAGGACTATCCATTAGACAAGATAGAAATTTGTCTTATCTGTGAACTTAAGCATGCCACTGATCAGTGTGGTCTGCTTCCCCTACTAAAAAATCATCTAAAAAAAAACAATCAAGAAGAATCTGAACTTAACTACATGGGTCAGAGACAGGGAGGAAATTTTCAGTCCAACCAAAATCAAAACTACAACCAAAAAGCACAATGGGTCCTAAACCAATGGAATGGACCATGGTCATATCCACCCCCTTGGGCCCAAAAAGTTCCACAGGAGTGGAGCCCACAATATGCACAACCAAATTTTTATCAACAACCATGGGCTCCACATCCAAACATTCCACAATACTCATAGTATAATCCTCAGTACCAACAATAGTGGAATGCACCACAAGGGTCTAGAAAACAATATTATAATCAACAAAGATCACAAGGTCAACAAGCCCTGTTGGCTGGACCAAGTAATGTTGCCCAACCTGAACAACCTTCCCAACCACAAATACCTTCTCAGACCATGGAAAACCTAAAAATATAAGGCAGGGAAATCAACATATATGGTAGAAATAGAGAAAAACCCTACAGTAAACTCTCTGGATTACAAGAACATAATGTTGTGAGGAAGGTTACATCTAAACCTTCTTCTCCATCATTGAGGAGATCCTTGAAGACAACGAAGAACTAGAGAAAAATGCAACCTAAGAATGTTGAAGAAACTCAACAATCAGACATTGACATTCCTTTTCCATCTAGACTAGCTGAGAAACAAACTGCCACAGTTCCTGAGAAGCCAGAGTCAAAATTAATTCAAGGATTGAGGAAGTTAAGTATTGGCATTCCTTTGCTACTATAGGATCTTAAGGACATTCCTAAATTAAACAAAACCATTAAAGATCTATGTTTCAAGACTCCAGGAGAAGGAAGAATCAACCAAAAACCATTCATGTTGATGGGAAACTTGCTAGCATCTTAGAAGGAACTAATCCTCCTCCTAAGTATGGGGATCTTGGTAGTCCTATTGTAATTGTTTGCATAGGAAATGTCCAAATCCCTAATGTCCTCATTGATTTAGGAGCTTCCATAAATGTCATGACTACAGATACTTTGTCCACATTGGCACTCCTTGAACCTCAATCAACACATATCATCTTGCAAATGGCAGATCAGTCAGTGAATAAACCCAAGGGAATAATAGAAGATGTTACTATTACAATTGAGTCCTGGGACTATGCGGTAGATTTCATTATAATAAAAACAAAGAATAGAAATATTGGTTACCCCATAATCCTAGGACGTCTGTGGTTAGCTATGGTTGCTTCCCTCATTGACTACAGGACAAGAAATATGGTCATTACCAATGGTCAAGATTCCAAGAAATTGTCACTATACCCTATAGCTAAACCATTTTCCACAAACAAAAAACATTGGTCTAATGATGACTCTGATGGTTCCGAGGATATCATCTCCTCTCTTTCCATGGTAGTAATTCAAGAACACTCATATCAGATTCAATGTGACTACCATGACATTGATTACTATACATAGCTTGAGTCATGCGCTAGGTTCATTCTAGTTCATTCTAAGTCATTTCTCAACTCAACTCATTGATTCTTGTGCTAGTCCAACGCTGCAACTTACTAAAATCAAAAATGACTTCATGGATGAGAATAACTAGCCCATTATTTGTCCATTTGTGAGGAACATAGATTTAACAAAATGCTTATTTCAAAACATAACCTCGGTGCACAGACTTCTACCACATAAATGTCCATTAAATGCACTTCTAAGAAGATATCCAGAGGTCAATTCAATTCAACTTGATACAAAACAATTTCATGTTCTTCTTGAAAAACTCTGACAATAAACAATTGGTTGAAGGATGAAGAGGAAAACACATTGTTCAACTCCTCTTACTCATCCCCAAGATTTTTCTTGGGAATACAAAATGATATGAAAGGTATACATCCTAGCATCTGTACACATCACATTTACACCACTGAGGCCAAACCAGTCAGGAAACCTCAAAGAAGGATAAACCCAACACTTAGAGACATTGTTAAGACTAAAATTGAAAAGCTCTTGAATGTAGGTTTTATTTATCCAATTTCAGATAGTCAGTGGGTTTCTCCTTTGGTCATAGTACCTAAAAATAATGGGAAATGGAGAGTGTGTGTGGACTATAGAGAGTTGAACAAGGCCACTCACCAGGACTATTTCCCATTACCATTTATTGATCAGGTCCTAGATAGCTTATCAGGTAAAAGATACTTCTCATTTCTAGATGGATTTAGTGGATACAATTAGATCACAATAGCTCTTGAAGACCAAGACAAGACAATGTTCACCTATCCTTGGGGGACCTTTTCTTATAGGGTGCTACCTTTTGGGTTATGCAATGCCCCAACCACTTTCCAAAGAGCCATGTTAGCTATCTTCTCAGACCTCACTCATGATTGTGTAGAAATTTACATGGACAATTTTACAGTTTATGGGGAAACATTTAAGGAAGAATCAATAATTTGGATAAATTTCTTTCTCGCTGTGAAAAACATCAACTATCCTTAAACCATGAAAAATGCTTGTTCATGATGGAACAAGGTATAGTTTTAGGTCATCATGTTTCAATTGAAGGAATTAAGGTTGACCCAGATAAAGTAAGCATCATTGTGAAGTTTCCCTCACCCACCAATCAAACTAGAGGTAAGAATTTTCTCGGTCATGTTGGTTATTACCGTAGGTTCATCTCATATTTTAGTAAAATTGCTTCTCCATTGTTTTCTCTACTAACTAAAGATTTTGAGTTTGACTGGACAAAAGCATGTCAAAGATCCTTTGATGCGATTAAGGAAAAATGATCAGTACTCCAGTGTTGAGAGGTCCCAACTAGGAGTTACCATTCCACATTCAAACAGATGCCTCCAATGAAGCAATAGGTGTTGTCTGGGACAACAAGAGGAAGGAAAACCCATGCATGTAATTTACTATATTAGTAAAAATATTTCTCCTATTTGAGAAAAATTATACAACAAAAAAATAATTCCTAGTTGTGGTGTATGCAATAAATAAGTTTAGACATTATATTACAGATATGAAGTCATTGTACATACTAACCACTCTGCCATTAAATATCTCATGAATAAACCTTTGGTTCATGGCAGAATTGTCAGATGGTTATTGCTACTATGCAGGAATTCAATATTAAAATTGTTGATAAACCAGGGAAGTCAAATGTTGTGGCTGACTTCCTCTCCAGGCTCACAACTTCAGAAGAAGAGAACAAGTCAGTGATGAATTTCTAGATGAACATTTGTTTGCACTATCTACTACCTCTCCTTGGTATGCAGACATGGCTAATTACTTAGCCACATGGAAGTTTCCAAAAAAATTTCACACCCAAGAAAAAGAAGCAATTAATTAAGCAGAGTGTGATGTATACTTGGTTGAATGGAATCTTATTTAAATGTGGTCTTGATCATGTGTTACGCAGGTGTGTTGTTGAGAATGAAATATTTGATATCCTACGGGCATGCCATGATGAACCATCAGGAGGCCACTATTCGGTGCAAAGAACCATTCATAAAATCTTGGGATCTGGATACTATTGGCCTTCCTTGTTCAAGGATGTCAAGAAGTATGTGTGGAGGTGTGATAAATGCCAAGAGAATGGGGAAACCAACATTTACATCAAATGCCCCTCCAACCACAAGTTGTTCTGGAGCCATTTGAGAAGTGGGGTCTAGATTTCATTGGGCCATTCGACCCAACCTCACAAGGTAAGGAGTATATATTAGTTTGTACTTGACTATGTTACCAAATGGGATGAAGTGCAGGCACTACCACATGCAAGAGATGAGAAGGTTGCATATTTTCTCTATGAACGAATCTTCCAAAGATTTGGAGCACCAAGATCAATTGTGTCAGACCAAGGGCCATAATTCATGTCAAGGGTAATCAACTCTTTTGTGGAGACATATCAATTGAAACATAAGAATTCATCTCCCTACCATCCACAATCAAATGGGAAAGTAGAGGTGACCAACAAAGAATTGGAAAATATACTTACAAAGACTGTGGACATCTCAAGAAAGAATTGGGCTCAAAAGTTACCAAAGCAGTATATGGGCCTATAATACTACATGGAAAAAACAACAACAGTTTACACCATATGAATTGGTCTATGGTAAGAAACCAATCATGCCCATAGAATTTGAAATCCAGACATTGAGGATGACCTCTAAGGTGGGGATTGAATTGACCGAGGTACAACAAGCAAAGAATTATTCAATTGAATGAATTGGATGAGATCAAGCTTCAGGAATTGCATCAGACTAGATCATCCAACAACAAAGAAAACTCTGACATGACAAATAGATCAAGCCAAAGAAGTTTCAAAAAGGATATTGGGCCTTACTTTTTGATTCAAAATATAAATATTTCAAAGGGAAGCTACATATGAGGTGGATGGGTCCTTACCAAATTGCAAGTATATGATAATGGGACCATCCAGTTGATTCCAATTGATGGTGAAAGGAAATTCATGTTGGTTAATGGTCACAAACTGAGGTTGTACCATAAACCAACATCTCGACAAGAGTTTCAGAGAGCAATACAAGAAGATTCAGATCTTCATTGTGTAGGCAAGGTTTCTTTGCCTATCACGATGCAGACCTGAACTATCATCTTCTAGAAATAAAGAGGGGATGATTGAAAACTAGAAATGGCAATCATCTTCCTCCGAGTATTGGGTGAAAACTAGAGATGGTGCCCCATGTTTCATTAAAAAAAAAAGAAAAAACATAATAGAGAATTGAAAACCAGCAATGATCTTCTCTCTCCTGAATTGATCAACAAAAATAAAAAGATAGTACCACTTACGCATGGAGCATGACATCATGAAAGGTGGTGGAGAGGTGTCACACTTCAAATTTCAAATAATGACGAGATTGACAAGCTTTAATATCAAGGTATGCACAATTAATGACCCTTATCATTGTAAGGTTTTAAATTTAAAGTTAAATTGTTCCATCATGTATATTAATTAACCACATTTTCCCAAATCATATCACACATCCCAAAATCCACTCCAAATCCACCACCCATTAAATTCCATAATGTTTCACACACGTCAAAGTACTTATCCCATCACCTCAGGATTTTGGCTTGAATTTTCCACATTCGGTCATATCACCTACATAACAAGGTTGTTCGACATTTGTGCTCTCAATTGGGTTGCTCTCTATCCTGCCATACTTCTCTTGCATATTCCTAGCAACTCTTGCATTACCAGTCATGTGTTGCTTAATTCCTGCTTCCTCGAACCTAAAATGGGACCCAGACTCAGACATGAGCCTACTAATTTAGTTGAACTCTTGGCGGATGTGAATTTAGTGGAAGTTTTTGACAAATCCAAGTGGTTGGATTTTCTCCTAGCATATGAAGAATTCAACATCCCATGATGACAAAGGAATTCACAAGGAATATGGAGGAAAGCTACTCAACCAGTAAATGGTAAGGAAATACCCTTCTCCCCAACTGTAATTAGTCAATTTTCTAGAGTTCCAAATGATGGTTTAGCTATTACTTGAGTGGAAAATGTACCATGAATTAATTAAAAGATTTGTAGTAGGAAGAAGAAAAAATTACAGTTGGTAGTTGATAGTAAAGGGAAGGAAAAAGGGATCAAAAGACTGAGTATACTAGAACCCTGGGAAGGGGTAGTAGCAAAATGGTTGATTAGATATTTTACTTGTGAAGGAAGTATGAGATAGTGTTAGGTCTAGTATTGAGGATGCTCATACATTTACACCATGGTAAAGGAAAAACCCTAGTATAAGGTTAATTTTCCCCAATTTCTCTATGAAGCTATCTATGTGTGCCACTAAAAAATTCCATTGGGGGGCAACCTATCTCAAGTTTTAGGGTCTCATTCATTTAATCTGCAAGCATAAGTTTTTGAAAAGAGAAATGGCATGAGACAGTGGCTTAAATTTCAACAATCATACTCTCCCTCATCCACTTCTTAGTAGACCTAGAAAATGCCACCGTACCTCTCATATAGACCATGTTATCCCTGAATCCCTAGAGGAAAATCCATTGAATAAAGGAAGAACATGAAGCAACCAAAACCATTCAAACATTGGTTAACACTCCACCTGAGTCTCCAACTAAGCCAACTCTTCCATCCATTCCTAAGAAGGATTGGTTAGGGATAAGGGTAAAGCACCCATGGAGGAAGGAGAACCTAGTTCTCTAGACCCTATACTTTGTTTCCCAATGTGTTGTCCTTGTCTAAAGTTTAGTTTGAACTTCAAATGGCTCAAGAAAGGGTTAACCAATTGCAAACATTATTAGATGCAAAGGATGCGGTTTTCCCAGTAATTATCTTCTCAAGAAAAATGATTCAAGAACTGCAGAAGTATGGTATCACACTAGGAAGAGGAAACTCTTCAATTACAATAGGCCCTACATGAAAAGGAGTAGAAAGTATATGTATTGGAAGCATTCATTACTCAGTTGTAGAAAGAACAAAAGTAGGACTTCCCTCAAATCATTGTATTGAAGGGGATGACCAAATGGATGGAAGAATGCTACCGGTTGAAAAAGGTTGAGGAAGAGAATACAAGTTTAAAATAAGAGATTGAGTTGCTAAAACAAAAATGTTGTCCATGTTAGTCAGTTGTATGACCAGGTGCTCTCTTGCAGACCTCCCTCCAATTTTTATGCCATGTTCTTAAAAGAACAATTCTTCAAATGGAAAATCAATAGAGCTAGGGCTTGGTTGGACATTGAATTTGAAGATGACCATCAATTTGTAGGAGCATACACTATTGAAATGATGTTGAAAAGAATTTATTATGTGAATTTTATGTGCACAAATTCTTGCTCCCTGAGCAAAATAGAAATACCAGTAAATTTGTATGTGGGAGAAGTTCAATTGAGGTCATTTGTTTCAACCCTAAGACATCAAGGTGAGTGGAGAGATCAAAGGAAATATTTGTACAGTCAGAGTCTATAGTAGGCCTCCTCATGAGGCATGATTTTCCAGCACCACTCAGATTTTTCAATAGGTTTAGATCACAAGTGTATTGTCTACATCTCATAGACAGGTACATTGAAATTCTGCAGAGATGTGTCAAGAACTTCCGGAGAAAGTGATTCCCACTTTTAATGTCAAATTTCTTGCATCACAACTACATGATATCAACTATTGGTCAAGCCATATAAAAGGAAGGAATTCATTTCACCCACTAATCTCAGGTGGTCTTTAAAAAGGGAAAATGATGTATGCAAAATTATCCTAGGACTTAAAGAGCAGTGGATTGGAATGCACTATAAGCCACCTCTTCTTCTTGCACCAATACCAAGATGGAACTCAACTAATGATCAGGAGAAGAAGATAGTTATACTACCTGGCGAAAGAATGTGGTAGATCACTTTGGGTTTTCTAATACAATAGCTGATGAGACATGGCAGACATTCACAAATGAGTATAACTATTCTAGAATAGTAGAACTCCTTAATAGGTAGTAGGAGGACCTGCTAAATCTCTAGTCAGGGGGAGGTGATGAGCCCCATTTTTGTCATGATAAACCTTGTGTAATTATGTTTAAGCCATGTCGAACCTATTCTACTTTTGATATTATTATGCATGATGGAAAAATACATACTTTATATTTACTACTTTACTATGTTTATGGGAAATTGTTGTGTGTACTTATGATGTTTCACCTTGTTAATTCTTGTGCATAAAAGGCTTGAATATGATATGGATAAATATTAATTTTGTGTGCAAAAATGCATATGTTGAATTGTTATATGGAGTGCGCAGACTTAGTATATACGTTAGCGCATGACTCTGTTTTGTGTGATAACACATGACTCTAGTTCATGTGTTGGCACAGACTCTCATCCTCATCGATCATCAAGCATCCAACTCATCAAAACTTGATCCCTCAAATCTCGAGTGACACAAGCACACATGCAGATAACTTAGATTCTAGAATTCCAGTGGCAACATCATTTTCTACCAAGAATCATTTCATTTATCAATCAACATTCAAGCCACAAGAAGAGCAAAACAATAATGACTGAAGACTCACTATCACTTTAGTTTCTTCAATCAATTATGATTTGGAGAATCTTCTAGGGGTGATTGAATCCTTCAAAGGATCAATCATGTATCCCCTCTTCAGTTATTGTAAACACTTCAAGATCAAACACCTACGAATTGTTCCCACATTAATGTATTACCAAGAATCAAGGGAATTGTTTAGTTCAAACAATTAGTTAGATTTATAATTAGTCATTCAGAATAACTATGTCTCATGGAGAGACTAGGACTCTTTTTGTATAAAAGAGAATGTAATTAGAGTTAGAGGTTCCATATTTTCCATTGTAGCAACATATTTTGAATTCAATAAAGATCAAATTCAAGAGTAAGTTTATTTGTCTAGAAGTTTGGTACAAACCTGATCGAGGGGAAGGAGCAAGGGCCACTCCTACCCAATGAGAGGGAGATTCATTCTTACTTTATTACTTTGTTCTTTAACAATTATTGTTACCAGTTTACTATTTCTTTCCGAATGTAATGCAATCTTTAATGTTAATGTTTTAGTTAACTTTTGTTTCTACTTTCAATTCCAGTTTCAATTTCATGCATTTCATTTTTTCGCGACAATTCAATAAATTCTTAGTTTATATAAATTCTTAGTTTTAATATAGAAACCATTTGTTCCTACTTGAAAACAAATGCTTGGATGCCTGGATTGATGATTAAATTGATTAAAGTACGAGCCCCAACAACACTCGTCATACTTCCTTATTCTTAATGGTTGAAAATTCGAAAGGGTTGTTCTATTTTGATAATAGTTATAAACCATGTCTTCTCAATCATAAAAATATTAGTATCACTATGTCGAGCTAATGAATAACCCGTGTTATGAAAAGGTGATGGAAGTTTCTGGTAAGCATCAAGTCTTGATATTTGTTTATTCTAAGAAAGAAGTGCTAGATGATAAATTCTTCAAGACATAAATGGAATCAATGAAAAATAATTATTTAAGACACTTTTTTTCTTATGGATTTGTAATTCACCATGTAGGGATGGCGAGTAGAGATAGGACTCTAGTAGAAGAACTTTTTGTTGACGGGCATATTATTGAGGTTTTAGTATCAACTGCCACTCTCTTTTGGAGAGTAAATTTACCTACTCATACAATCATCTTTCTCATTCCTTATATTTTTCCTTTATGATAATGGACATCTCGCACATTTTATTCATTCTCATACAATCATATTTCTTATTCACTATATATTCCCCTGAATGTTCGTAAAGAGCATATGGCCATTCTAATCATTTCCTATAATATGAGAATAGACATCTACCCATTTTATTTATTCTCGTACAACCATCTTTCTCATTCCTTGTATATTGCATGAATGCTCAAAATGGACATATGCTCATTCTAATCATTTCCTATAATATGAGAATGGGCATCTGGACATTCTATTCTTTCTCATACAATCATATGTCTCATTCATTATATATTTAACCTAAATGTGAATGCACATTTGCCCATTTTATTCTTTCTTGAATATAATCATCTTTTTCGTTCCTTCTATATTTTTCAAATATTTAAAATGAATGTCTATCCATTCGATAATTGCCTATATTATGAGAATGGACATCTTTTCATTATATTCATTCTCATACAACCATCTTTCTCATTTCTCTTATATTTCCTAAATTTTCATAATGGAAATATGTCCATTCTATTCATTCTCATACAATCATATTTCTCACTCTTCTATTTTTAACCTAAATGAGAATGGAAAACTTCCCAATTTATTCATTATCATAAAATCATCCTTCTCATTCCTTCTATATTGCATGAATGTTCACAATCAACATATGCCCATTTTAATCATTGCATATAATATGAGAATGGACATCTGTTAATTCTATTCATTCAAATACAATCATCTTTCTCATTCATTCTATATTTAACCTGAATGAGAATGAACAACTGCCCATAAACCATCTTTCTCATTCCTTCTATATTTCTTGAATGTTCAGAATGGACATATGCCCATTCTAATCATTGCCTACAATATGAGATTGAACATATACTCATTATATTATTTCTTATACAATCATATTTCTCATTCATTAAATATTGTAACTTGAATGTGAGTAGACAGTTGCCCATTCTATTATTTTTCATATAATCATCTTTCTCATTCCTTCTATATTGCCTCAATATTCATAATGGACATATGACCATTCTAATCACTCGCTTATAATATGAGAATGAACCTCTTCCCATTCTATTAATTCTCATACAACCATTTTTATCGCTTCCTTATATTGCTTGAATTATCGAATGGACATATGCACATTATATTCATTCTCATGCAATCATGTTTCTCATTATTTTTATCTTTAACCTAGTTGAGAATTGAAAGTTGCACATTCTATTCATTTTCATTCAACCATCCTTCTCATTTCTTCTATATTTCATGAATTTTTAGAATGGACATATGCCCATTTTGATAATTGCGTATAATATGAGAATGGACATATTTTCATTCTATTCATTCTCATATAATCATCTTTTACATTCATTCTATATTTAACTGAATGAAAATAGAAATTTTCCCATTATTTTTATTTTCATACAACCATCTTTCTCATTTCTTTTATATTACTTGAATGTTCATAATGAACATATGACCATTCTAATCATTGGCTATAATGTTAGGATGAATATCTTCCCATTCTATTCATTTACATACAATCATCTTTCTCATTCATTCTATATTTAACTTGAATGTGAATGGACAACTTCACATTCTATCATTTCTCACACAACCATCTCCATTCACATTTAGGTTAAATATATAATAAACGCGAAAAATGATTGTATGAGAAATAATAGTATGGGGGCGGATGTTCATTCTCATATTATAGGTAATGATTAGAATGGGCATATGTCTATTTTAAACATTCAGAAATATAAAAGGAATAAAAAATATGTTTGTATGAGAAAGAATAAAATGGGCAGTGGTCCTTTCACATTCAAGTTAAGTATATAATGAATGATAAATATGATTGTACGAGAAATAATAGAATGATAAGATGTCCATTTTCAAATTACAGGCAATTATTAGAATGGGCATATGTCTATTCTAAACAATCGGGCAATATAGAAGGAATGAGAAGGATGGTTGTATGAAAAATAATAGAATGAGAAGTTGTCCATTAACATTCAGGTTAAATATATAATGAATGAGAAAGATAATTATACGAGAAATAATAGAATGAGAGTATGTTCATTTTCATCTTATAGGCAATGATTATAATGGATATATATTCATTCCGAACATTAAGGCAATATAAAATGAATGAGAAATATGGTTGTATGAAAAATAATAGAATGGTCATTTGTTCATTCACATTTAGGTTAAATTTATAATGAATGAGAAAGATAATTGTATGAGAAATAATATAATGGGTAGATGTCCATTCTCATAGTATAGGTAATTATTAGAATGGACATATGGACCTACTTTGAACATCCATGCAATATAGAAGGAATGAGAAAGATGATAGTATGGGAAACAATAGAATGGGAAGTTGTACATTTAGATTCAAGTTAAATTTATAATGAATAATAAATATGATTGTATGAGAAATAATATAATGTGTAGATGTTCGTTTTCATATTATACACAATTTTTAGGATGGGCATATGTCCATTCTAAACATTCGAATAATATAGAAGGAATGATAAAAATGGTTGTATGAAAAAGAATAGAATTGACAATCGTCCATTCACATTCATGTTAAATATATAATGAATGAGAAAGATAATTATACAAAAAGAATAGAATGGGAAAATGTCCAATTCTCATATGATAGTGGTGTACCCAGATTTCATCCCGAAATTTGTGACTATCTTATCCGAAATTTTTTTGTACTTTTAAAATAATGGGTCGTTTTTTGTTTTTATTTTCTCGAAAGTTCTTGTCTTGCATCAAGATATTCCCAAAGAGCCATATTAGTCATTTTCACCAAATACCTAGATGCCCAAAATTGTTATATTCCGTCGTCCGGGATTTTTCTCATGGGAAATTTGTATTTAATTATTTTGAGCCTGTTTGAGGCAATTTGCGCTCCGATTTAACCCTGTTGTGATCGAACATATCATTATTCCTATATACCAGAAGGGTTTTAACTAAGAATAAGTTTTGGGCTTTATTTGTGACTTTTGGCAACTTTTTGTGTTTTTGTGTTTTCCCGTTTCATTTTCTGTGAAATTTCTCTAGATCAATTCCTTTGCCAGTTTGGCCTGATTCTTGGCCTGGAGTAACTGGGGATCATATACGCACGTTTTTCTAGAAGGAAGTCACCATCGGAGGTCCGGTTCACTGCAAAAAAATGAAGTCGTGCACCAAAAGCCTCTTCCGGACTGACCGCATTTTTGGAAAACAGAGAATTAGAGTGAATAATAGGAAAATTAGAAACGCAGGCAAGTGGGATTTTATTTCCTACCATGTAGGGTACTTTTTCCCATGATAGAAAAATCACTTAAGTTGCAGGGGGAAAATTAGAGGCAACAGTAGGTGGGAATTTATTGCCTACCTTGCAGGGTAAAAATTCCCATGGTGGAATAAAAGAGAAGTGACTTAAGTGAATCACGGGATTTTATTGCCTACCTTGCAAGGTAAATAATCCCATTATGAAAAACAAGTGACTTAAGTGAATCATGGAATTTTCGGGGCTGCCATGCAGGATAAAGAATCCCATTGTCATAAATTCTTAAAAATAGAATTCTCTTTGGCCAAAATTAGAAGAGAAATTAATTAATTTAATCACTTTAAAGGTTGCCTTTACTTTTCCAAGTTGAAATAGATTGTCTAAAATTAAATAAATTTATTTATTTAATGGCAGCCCTCTTCATGACAAAAAGTGTGCCCCATTTGATATATATTTAATGTTTTTGAAGCATTAATTGATTAAATTAAATTCTATTTTTAGTGGCTATGGCTAAAGCACACTGTGAAGCTTAAGTGAAGTGAAGAGTGGATGATTAAATTGATTAAATTTAATTTAATGGATGGTTGTCCTTAAACATGCAATTTTAGCATGCCAGTTAAAGAGAAGAGCATGATTTTTAATTAATTAATTGCCAGAATAGAAGGGGCAATTATTAATTATAGAATTATGAGGGTTATATAAGCATGGGCTGCCATAAGGATGAATTAATTAATTCACGAGTAAAGAAGTGCAGCCCGGAGGAAAGTGCGCCCATATTAAAGAGGATTTTGCTCGAAGAAGGTGGATTCAAGGCTAAAAGCTTCCAAATTCGCGCATGCATTGAAGGAGGTTGATTTGTGTTTGCATAAGTGATACAGGGTGCTCAGTGAAGTTGGAAAATTCATGCTCACTTTGCATGCAAATAAAACATCATTTTTGGGGCAAAGCAGGCTTGAATAGTACAGATTTTTATGATTAAAATTCATTGTTCATGTTCGTTGCCATATTTGTCCAATTAATTGCAGGAATTCATTACAGGTGCTTTACAAAAGAAAAGGAGCTTTAATCAATGTCCAATACATTGAATATATCCTCCGAATTTGAAGAATTATCCATATCTGCACCAGTTTTGAAGAAATCTGGCCAAATAGGAAGAAAAAGAATTGTTCAGACAAAGATAGACAAAGCCATGGCAAAGAGGGATGAAAAAGAAAGCACAACGGAGTTATGCATCACTTCCAAATTTGTAGACATAGGAGACATAGATCTAGGTCCGGAACCTCTTTCCGAATTGATTGATAAATCCAGAGCGAAAAGACTTCACTCATGTGTGCGAAAGCAAAAGCAAAGGAATTATCTAAGTTTCATGCACCTTTCCATACACAAAATTTCCGGTTGTCGAGTTTGTTATGGAGTGCACTAGATCTTACCATCCTTCATCCAGATCAGTGTGAGATGTTACCGGAAAACAATAATTCGTTTGGACACGAGTTCATCAATTATTGTTTGAAGATTCTCGCGCGAAAGGTGGTGACTTCCATTAGCATTCGGATGTCGGTAGTAGATGGGAGAAGCATAGAGTTGACTGCGTGAACATAATGAACAACAGATAGATGAAGAAGCCCGCATCTCCTTCTAAGTTCCCAAGAACTCTTCCACAAATCCAATCGGTGTAGGAGGTTGACGATATTGTCAAATTGTTATGCGGATTAATGGCGAGGTGAATGCTCACACTTTCTATACATGGATGTATGCTTTCATCAGACTATCATTGAATTCAACAAGATTGATTCCATAATCAATTGGTTGGAAATCATTAGTGACAACATTGATGAGAAACTCCGAACGTGAAGCATACTTTCACCTTCAAAATGACTTCTTGCTTGGTGTATGCTACTGCTTTACAAGGCGTCTTCTCCAAGCTGAATAGATATGGCGTTCTTTTGAAGGATCCCATTTTCGAGTGCTACCCACAACTTACTGTACTTACGTATGAGAAAGAGTTCAAAGAGGTCAACGATAGATTCTTCTATGAATTCATTTGCAGGCTAGATTGGGACCTGAAGGCTAACAGGTGAGCAAGGAAGCGTGGGAAGCCATATCCAATATTGGTAGTCTATTCATTTAGTTTGTAGATTTCACATACCTCAGGGTTACTAGATTTTCTAGAGAACCGGTTAAGTTGCCTAGATATCCAAATGATAGATTGATTACCATAGAGCTCGAGGGATGGAGATGTAGATGTTATCCAAGTATGAGCAAGAGTTATTCCTGGCATGATTGAACTTCGATCCATTTGGAGTAGCCAGAAGACAATCTCCCAGAGTACGCACACGTTCCTTCATTAGAAGGTTTATGGATGAAGTGCAAAAGTGAGTACGAGGTTAGAAAGAGATATTTCAGAGGGCTATCAACACGGAAGTGTTCGACTTTGGACTAGCACAGATACCTGCGGATCTTAAAGATGATGGGAATGTGTTACTTGACACCTATCATCAAATGGGAGAAGATAGAGCTGCACTTCAAGATAATGTAGGGGGCTGCCATACAATTGAAGAAAGGTCTGAGCGCTATTTTGGTGAATACTTCAAACTAGTTGTTGACAAAGGGATATTTCCTTGATGAAGCATTGATGAATCAAGTCACGGGAAAATTTGGCGCAGGATATTCCCTCAAGAGGAAGCACTGAGGAGAAAGAAACAGAAGGTCTAAGAAGTTGAAAGTACACAGAAGATCTCAATCAAAGGAGAAGATCACTTCCACGGCCATGAATTTAGTTCCGGCTTCTCCAACATCCAGTACTTCACCAACTATTGCACCTCAACAGGACACTTCCATGCCTCTATTGAATCTGGTGACATTCATCTTCTCTCCTCACCACTTCTTCAAGACCTATTCTATAAAAGAAATTAAAGTCTATGAGATGGCGAGTTCGAAAGAGCTTTGTCCTTGGATGATTTAGAAGATGGCAGCCATAACACTGTAGCACTTTCTAATGGAGAGGAAACAGAGTGGGAGATAGTAGTGCACTCAAAGAACTTCTCATTCTCTGAGAAGTAACTTCTCAAAATGGTTGGCTTTGCAGTTGGTTCTAGAAGCTAGAGTGGAGATGAACTTAGAAGAACACGACTTGCAGCTACTCCGGAGCCTAGGTGGAAAAGACAGAAGACCCTAAAGTTGCTAAGGTAACTTCAAGGTTGATCATCAAGGAGTTAGGGCAGAAGTTTGCTGAGATATCAGTTACGACGGAAGGAAAGAAGGAGGATGAGCTCACGACAGAAGATGTAATAGTAGAACTGTGAGTACCCCTCGGTCAAGCCACCACAGAAGGATTGAAGCAGGATACACAGACATTGATAGATGCTCTATTCCTTAGGCTTGACAAAGAAAAGGTGGAGAAAGATGAGCTTCAAAAGCAAGTATCTCAATTGTGTGAGATCATAGCCAAGGTTGTTAAACCTTCCACTTAGCCCATTTCAGAGCAGGTGAGTGATCATCTTATGTAGGAGATGGAAGATGCAAGAAATTAGGTGAAAGCTATTGATGAATGGAAGAATTTGATTATTCGTCAAGCTTCTGTGCAACTTGGAGAGGTGTCAGCCCACCTGAAGGTTATGAATGATGTAGAAAATTAGTTGAAGCAACTGGTGACAGCATAGTAGACATGAACACAGTTGCTGAGAGTAACCTAAGTACTTTGGCCGAAATCAACAAGCTACCGGGAGATGTATTGGTTGCGAGCGATTGTCTTGAATGGATCAGTTGAGAAGGGGAAGCAGCTGGACTTTGCAGTATCTTCTGTTTGGAGATCTGCGCAGAGTTTTGCTTTGAAAAGAATATAGGCAATTGAGAGTATTACATCATCCTTACCAAACAAGATCATCTCTTTCACCGAGGAGGATGTGGTCGGAAATGTTACTTCATACATACGGATCGTTCCTACCAAAGTGCCTAATTCCTTGAAGGGTCTCTTTTGATGGTACAAAAGATAATTGACAAAGCTACTAAACCTTTCATGATGAATTCCATTAGCAGACTGGTGGCACTGCAGGCAGATATTGCAAGGTTCGGGCCAAGCTTGGAAGATGTGGAAGTGTGCATCAAGGTGTTGAATGAAGGATTTTTGCAGTTCAAGACATAGAAAGAAGCAAAGTGGGCTAAAACAGATGGGAAGATGTTGAATCACATGTTTGACAAGTATATCCAATATCAGAACAAAAAGAAGACATAAATGTTACAGCTGGCTTGACTTCTTATATTCTTTCTTCTTCTATTTTCCACATTCCTAGATGAAATTGTAAGACTTCAAAGTTATTGGTTTTGAAGCCATTACTTAAAGTCATACGGAACAATTCTTTTAGTTAAGTGATACATGTGTCACTTAAGGAGAAGTTAGTGGAGGATGATTGCCAAATGTCATCTTTACTTGTTTGTGTTTTAGTTCAGTTAGGTTTCCTATTTGTACTTTCCCTTCTACATTATATAAGTAGGAGAAGAACCTCTCAAGTTAGTGATGAAAATTTGTAAGCAGTAAACTTATGTTCTAGACTTTGTGTTGAAACCCTTGAGAGCCACTTGAAGTAAAGGAATATACAGAGCAGAATTTTGGAGAACTTTGTGTCATGGTGTATTTTGTTTCTTGCTTTCTATCTTAGATCTTTAAATAGACTTTGTGTTTTTTCGAGATCTAGATCTAGAGCTACCTTTGCTTAGAATTCTGTTTTATATCTATTGGTTTCTTCTATGTGCATGCAATCAACTATGTTATCTATTGATTGGGATGCACATCTTCCCCATTTCTTCTCTCGTGTTTATATAATTCCCTTTCCTTCTTCTATAAATATTTCCTATCTTTAAAATAGTACACTTCACTTGCAGTAGAACCTGCTCAGATTATGGTTCATGAACTTAGTAGTTAAAGTATAACCCCATTTAGATATTAACATACTTTAATTGACAAATCGACACGGGAGCCTCACCGGTAAATGAGGGAGATTTATCTCATGATCGCGCCTAGGTTTTGTGCTACGCAGAAAATCTAGCCAATGAGATAGAAAATGTTTAGAATGGGCATATTTTCATTTTAAACATTCAAGAAATATAGAAGGAATGAGAAAGATGGTTGTATGAGAAAGAATAGAATGGGAAGTTATTCATTCACATTTAGATTAAATATATAATAAATGAGAATGATGATTGTATGACAAATACTATAATGGGTAGATGTCCATTATCATATTATAGGAAATGATTAGAATGAATGTATGTCTATTCTTAACATTCAAGCATTATAGAAGGAATAAGAAAGATGGTTGTATGAGAAAGAATAGAATGGGCAGCTATCCATTCACATTTAGGTTAAATATATAATGAATGAGAAATATGATTTTATGAGAAAGAATAGAATGGGTAGATTCCCATTCTCATATTATAGGCAATGATTAGAATGAACATGTGTCTATTATGAACATTCAGGAAATATAAAAGGAATGAGAAATATGGTTGTATGAGAAAGAATAGAATGGGCAACTGTCCATTCACACTTAGGTTAAATATATAATGAATGAGAAAGATGATTTTATTAGAAAGAATAGAATGGACAATTGTCCATTCACATTCAAGTTAAATATATAATGAATGAGAAAGATGATTGTATGAGAAAGAATAGAATGGAAAGATTTCCATTTTCATATTATAGGAAATGATTAGAATGAGCATATGTTCATTCTAAACATTTAGGGAACATAGAAGGATGAGAAAGATGATTGTTCGAAAAAATAGAATGAGAATTTGTCCATTCAAATTCATTTTAAGTATATAATGAATGAGAAAGATGATTATATGAGAAATAATAGAATGGGAAGATGTCCATTCTCATATTATAGGAAATTATTAGAATGGGCATATGTCCATTCTAACAATCAAGAAATATAGAAGGAATGAGAAAGATGGTTGTATGAGAAAGAATAGAATGGGAATCTTTCCATTCACATTCAAGTTAAATATATAATGAATGAGAAAGATGATTGTAGAGAGAAATAATATAATGGGAGGATGTCCATTCTCATATTATATGCAATGATTAGATTGGTCATATGTCCATTATGAACATTCAGAAATATATAAGGAATGAGAAATATGGTTGTCTAAAAAATAATAGAATTGGTAGTTGTCCATTCACACTAATGTAAAATATATAATGAATGAGAAAGAATAGAATGGGTGGATGTCCATTCACATTTAGGTTAAATATATAATAAATGATAAAAACTTATGTTGTTATGAAAAGAATAAAATAGGAAGATGTCCATTCTCATATTATAGGTAATTATTTGAATGTGCATGTCCAATATGAACATTCAGGTAATATAAAAGGAATAAAAAATATGGTTGTATGAGAAAGAATAGAATGGGAAGTTGTCCATTCACATTCATGTTAAATATATAATGAATGAGAAATATGATTGTACGATAAAAAAATAAAATTGGAAGATGTTTGTTCTCATATTATAGCAAATGATTAGAATGGACATATGTCCATTCTTAAAATTTAGACAATACGAAAAAATGAGAAAGGTGATTGTATGAGAAAGAATAGAATGGGAATTTGTCCATTCACATTCCCGTTTAAATATATAATGAATGAGAAATATTGTTGTATGAAAAAATAATGCAATGGGAAGATGTCCATTCTAATATTATAGGAAATGATTAGAATGAGCATATGCCCATTTTAAACATTCGAATGCAATATAGAAGGAATGAGAAAGATGGTTTTATGAGAAAGTATAGAATGGGTAGCTATCCATTCACAATTCAGTAAATATATAACGAATGAGAAATATTATTATACGAGAAAGAATAACATGGGAAGATATTCATTCTCATATTATAGAAAATTATTAGAATGGTAATATATCCATTCTGAACATTCAATCAATATGGAAGGAATGAGAAAGATGGTTGTATGAGAAATAATAGAATGGGTAGTTGTCCATTCACATTCATGTTAAATATATAATGAATGAGAAATATGATTATATGAGAAAGAATATAATGGGTGGATATTCATTTTCATATTATAGGAAATGATTAAAATGAGAATATGCCCATTCTAAACATTCAAATAATATAGAAGGAATGAGAATGATGTTTGTATGAGAAAGAATAGAATGAGAATTTTCCCAGTCACATTTAGGTAAAATATATAATGAATGTGAAAGATGATTGTATGAGGAAAAATACAATGTGTAAATTTCAATTCTCATATTATAGGGGTATAATTAGAATGGGCATATGTCCATTCAAAAATTCAGAAATATATAAGGAAGGAGAAATATGGTTGTATAAGAAAAAATAGAATAAGAAACTATCCATTCACATTCAAAGTTAAATATATAATGAGAAAGATGATTGTATGAGAAAGAATAGTATGGGAAGACGTTCATTATCATATGAGAAATAATAGAATGGGTAGTTGTCCATTCACATTCAGGTTAAATATATAATGAATGAGAAAGATGATTATATGAGAAAGAAACAGAATGGGTGGATATTCATTTTCATATTATAAGGAATGATTCAAATGAGAATATGTCCATTCTAAACATTCATATAATATAGAAGGAATGAGAATGATGTTTGTATGAGAAAGAATAGAATGAGAATTTTTCGAGTCACATTTAGGTTTAATATATAATGAATGTGAAAGATGATTGTACAAGAAAAAAATAGAATGTGCAAATTTCAATTCTCATATTATAGGGATATAATTAGAATGGGCATATGTCCATTCCGAACATTCAAGAAATATATAAGGAGGGAGAAATATGGTTGTATGATAAAAAATAGAATGAGCAACTATCCATTCACATTCAGTTAAATATATAATGAGAAAGATGATTATATGAGAAAGAATAGTATGAGTAGACGTTCATTCTCATATTATACACAATGATTAGAATGACAATATGTTCATTCTAAATATTGAGGAAATATAAAAGGAATAAGAAATATGGTTTTATGAGAAAGAATAGAATGGGCATCTGTCCACTCTGAACATTCGAGACAATATAGAAGGAATGAGAAATATGGTTGTATGAGAAAGAATAGAATGGGCAATTGTCCATTCACATTCAGGTTAAATATATAATGAATAAGAAAGATGATTGTATGATAAATAATAGAATGGGAAGATGTTCATTCTCATGTCATGGGCAATTATTAGAATAGGAATATGTTTATTCTCAACATTCAAGCAATATAGAAGGAATGAGAAATATGGTTGTATATGAAAGAATAGAATGTGCAATTGTCCATTCACATTCATGTTTAATATATAATGAATGAGAAATATGATTGTACAAAAAATAATAGAATGGATATATGTCTATTCTCATTTTATAGGCAATACTTAGAATGGGTGTATGTCCATTCTTCACATTTAGGAAATATATAAATGGAATGAGAAAGATGGTTTTATGAGAACGAATAGAATGAGAAGATGTCCATTCACATTCATGATAGAAAGATGATTGTACGAGAAAGAATAAAATGGAAAAACATCTATTCTCATATTATAGGAAATGATTATAATGGGCATATGTCTATTCTAAACATTCAGAAATATAGAAGGAATGATAAAGATGGTTGTATGAGAAAGAATAGAATGGTCAGTTGTCCATTCACATTCATGTTAAATATATAATGAATGAGAAAGATGATTGTAGGAGAAATAATAGAAATAGAAGATGCACATTCTCATTTCATAGGAAATAAGTAGAATGTGTATATGTCCTTTTGAAACATTCATGAAATATAGAATGAATGAGAAAGATGATTGTATGAGAAAGAATAGAATGGGAAACTGTTCATTCATATTTTGGTTAAATATATAATAAATGTAAAAGATGATTGTATAAAAAGGAATAGAATGGGTAGATGTTCATTTTCATATTATAGGAAATTATTAGAATGGGTATATGTCCATTCTGAACATTCAATCAATCTAAAAGGAATGAGAATATGGTTATATGAGAAAGAATAGAATCAAGAGTCGGTTGTTCATTAACATTCATGTTAAATATATAATGAATGAGAAATATGATTGTATGAGAAAGAATAGAATGGGCAGATGTCCATTATCATATTATAGGAAATGATTAGAATGGGAATATGTCCATTCTAAACATTCAAGAAATATAGAAGGAATGAGAAAGATGGTTGTATGAGAAATAATAGAATGGGTAGTTGTCCATTCACATTCATGTTAAATATATAATGAATGAGAAAGATGATTATACAAGAAATAATAGAATGAGCATATGTCCATTCTCATATTATAGGCAATGATTAGAATGGGCATATGTCTATTCTAAACATCCGAGACACTATAGAAGGAATGGGAGAGATAGGCTGCATGAGAAAGAATAGAATTGGTAGCCATCTCATTAAATATATAATGAATGATAAATATGATTTTACGAGAAATAATAGAATAAGCATGTTCATTATCATATTGTAAGAAATGATTAGAATGGGCATATGTCCACTATGAACATTGATGAAGTATAGAAGGAATGAGAGAGATGGTTGTATGAGAAAGAACATAATGGGAAGTTGTCCATTCACATCCGAGTTAAATATATAATGAATTTATTGATATGATGGTCCTGGAGCTAAAAGTATTTATATTCCAGAGCTAAAAGTATGCATTCTATTGAGTTGAAAGTATATATTGTCTCAAGCTAGAAGTACGATGATCCGGAGCTGAAAGTATATGTGGTCTCCTAAGATGGAAATATGTATTGTCATATATAGGATGGTCCAAAGCAATGATTGTATGAGAGAAAAGAATTTGCAAAATCCATTCTCATATTATAGGAAATGATTAGAATGGCCATATTTCCATTTCGGACATCCAAAAATATAGAAGTAATGAGAAAGATGGTTGTATGAGAAATAACATAATGGTAAGTCATCCATTGACATTCATGTTAAATATATAATGAATGAGAAATATGATTGTATGAGATAGGATGAATGGTAAAATGTCCATTCTCATATTATATTTAATGATTAGAATGGGCATATGTCGATTCTAAACATTCAGGAAATATAAAAGGAATGAGAAATATGGTTGTATGAGAAAGAATAGAATAGATGGATGTTCATTCTTATATTATATGCAATGATTAGAATGGGCATACGTCCATTCTAAAAATTCATGTAATATAAAAGGAATGAGAAAGAATAAAATGAGAAGTTGTCCATTCACATTCATGTTAAATAATAATGAATTAGAAATATTATTGTATGAGAAAAATAAAATGAGAAAATGTTCATTCTCATATTATAAGCAATGATTAAAAATGAGCATATGTCCATTCTCGAACATTGAAGCATTATAGAAGGAATGTGAATGATGGTTGTATGAGAAAGAATAGAATGTGTAGTTGTTCTTTCACTTTCAGGTTAAATATATATGAATGAGAAATATGAGTGTATGAGAAAGAATAGAATGAGATGTTCATTCTCATATCATAGGCAATGATTAGAATGGCCATATGTCCATTATGAACATTTAGGAAATATAGAAAGAATGAGAAAGACGGTTGTATGAGAAATAATAGAATGAGCAACTATTCATTCACATTCTAGTTAAATATATAAATAATGTATTAATAGGATGGTCCGGTGCTGAAAGTATTGATAGTGCCGGGGCTATAAGTATTTATAATCCAAAGCTCAAAGTGTGTATTCTCTGGAACTAGAAGTATGGATGGATCGAGAGAAAAAAGTATGGATGGTTTGGAATTGGAAGTATGTATTGTCACATATAGGATGGTATAGAGATGAAAGTATTGATAGTCTAAAGCTAAAAATATGTATTATGCAAAGCTAGAAGTGTGGATGGTTCGTGAGCTGAAAGTATGTATTGTACAAAGCTGAAAGTATGGATGATCTATAGCTAAAATTATTGATGGTCCAGAGATGGAAGTATGAATTGTCCAGAGCTATAAGTATAGTTTGCATCATATTTTGGAATTGGAAGTATGTATTGTCACATATAGGATGAATACACTCTAGAGATGAAAGTATTGATAGTTCAAGCTAAAAATATGTATTGTCCAAAGCTAGAAGTGTGGATGGTTCGAGAGATGAAAGTATGTATTGTTTCAAAGCTGAAAGTATAGATGATCTATAGATAAAATTATTGATGGTCCGAGATGGAAGTATGAATTGTCCAGAGCTAGAAGTATAGTTTGCATCATATTAAATTATTATAAAAATAAATAAATTTAACTAAATAGCATAATTGCAATATTAAGTATATATAGTTAAAAATATATTCTTATATTAATGAATTTTAATAGAATGGTAAGATGTCCATTCTAAACATTCATAAAATATAGAAGGAATGAGAAACATTAGTGTGTGAGAATGAATAGAATGGGCAGATGTCCATTCTCATAAAGGGAACATAGATGGAATGAGAATTATGATTATATGATTCAATGAATAGAATGGGCATATGTCCATTCTCATAAAGGAATATAGAAGGAATGAGAATGATGATTGTATGAGAATGAATAGAATGGAAAAATGTCCATTCTCATGTCAATACTGAGATAATGATTAGAATTTTCAAATGTCCATTTAGAATAGTTAGGCAATATAGAAGGAATGAGAAAGATGATTGCATGATAATGAATAAAACAAACAAATGTCCATTCTCATATTGTATGATATGATTAGAATGGGCATGTGTCCATTCTAAAAATTCATGCAATATAGAAGGACTAAGAAATGTGATTGTATGAGAATGAATAGAATGGATAGATGTCCATTCTCATAAAGGTAATATAGAAGAAATGTTAATGATGATTGTATGAGAATGAATAGAATGGGATGATGTCCATTCTCGTTCGGTTTAATATAGAATGAATGAAAATTTAGATGATTTTATAAAAATGAATATAATGGGAAGATGTCAATTAATTTATCGTATTATAGCCAATGATTAGAATGGGCATATATCCATTCTACACATTAAGGTAATTTATATAAAATGACATTAAAATATAGTGTGGTATGGATTTGAACGTATGAATAATATGGAGATGACAATATGCATGGTCCATAACTCAAAGTATAAATGGTTCGGATCTAGAAGAATGAATAGAATGGGTAGATGTTCATTCTCATATTAATATAGGAAATGACTAGAATGTGTATAACATTCAAGCATAATATAGGAATTGATTAGAATGAATAGAATGTATAGATGTCCATTCTCATATTATATAAAATGATTAGAGTGATCATATGACCATTATGAAAATTTAGATAATATAGAAGGAATGTGAATTTAGATGATTGTATGAGAATGAATAGAATGGGCGATGTGCATTTTCATATTAGATAAATATTTAAGGAATGAGAATGATGATTGTATGAGTAAATGAATAGAATGTATGGTAGATTTCCATTCTCATTCAAGTAATATAGATTGAATGAGAATTTAGATGATTGTATGAGAATGAATAGAATAATTAGATGTCCATTAATCTCTCATATTATATCTAATGATTAGAATGGGCATATGTCCACTATGCACATTTAAGTAATTTAGATACTAATGAACATTGAAAGATAGTATGTCCCCGAAATGGAAGTATAAATAATCCATAGCCAAAAGTATAAATAACTGGAGCTAGAAGTATGCATGGATGGAGATGGAAGTATATTAAATGGTCCGGAGATGGAAGAATTAATAGAATGGGAAGATGTCCATTCTCATATTAATATAGGAAATGATTATAATGAGAATATGAACATTTTAGAAAATTATAAATAATGAATGAGAAAGATAATTGTATGATAATGAATAGAATATGCAGATGTTCGTTCTCATAAATGCAATATAAAAGGAATGAGAAAGATGACTCGAATGAATAAAATGGACATATGTCCATTCTCGTTTAGGTTAAATATAGAAGGAATGAAAAAGATGATTGTATGAGAATGAATAGAATGGGAAGCTATCCATTCTCATTTAGGTTAAATATAGAATGAATGAGAAAGATGATTATATGAGAATGAATAGAATGGGAAGATGTCCATTCTCATTCAGGTAATATAGTTTGAATGGTAATTTAGATGATTGTATAAGAGTTAATATAATGAGAAGAATGGATAAAATGACATTGAAGGATAGTATGCTCAGGAGATGGAAGTATAAATAATCCAGATATGGAAGTATATCTGGTCCGGAGCTGGCGTCTTAAATTTCTTAAATCAACATACACATTCTCATTATTAAGCAACATATAAAAATAATCTCTATAGATTTAGATTGAATATTGTTGGTGCTTTATGAATATAAAATATTTTTGGTTCGTAGTGTCCATGTGTTTTGCATTACACTACTCACGAATCTAATTCAAAGTGTATTATTTTTTATGTTTTGGCCCTTTACATATGTGGATGTCATACAATTTACTAGTATTCCTTAATTATCTAAATGCAAAAGGTACTCTATCTCAATATTAATTGTATTTCTTGCTTGAAAATATTTAGAATGGGTATATACTCATTCTCATATAGGAAATATATAGGTTCAATACTATTAGGTATTATATTCCAACATATATGTCTTTCTTGGTATTGTTTTTATTTGTTCTTTCTTTTCATTTGAACTTTGCATGGAATAGAGGTTACATTTTTACTTTGAATAGAATGGGAAACTATCTCTTCCATATATTCTTAGACAAATGTTTTTTTATTATGGGTAAATAGTTTTGAAGGGACTATACCTTGTGTACAAAAAGGCTCAAAATCCAGATATCAAAAGAAGAGAAACCAAACCTAGATATGCCAAACACCATAAACTAGGAGGCTCAACAGCCAGATAATACAATATAGGTAGCAAAAAACAGATCAAGACAGATAGTGATCCGAATAAGAGTGAAAGAGACAAAAAATGAACAAGAGGGAACCACCACTAGTCATCCCAGTCAAAAAACAACATCAAAATCACCAAACAACAACAACTTCACCACCAGTAAATAGCAATAGGGCACCGCATCACTTGACAGCTCAGTCAATCTTGGCCTTAATCGTTTGGAGCGAGATGAAGAACGCAATGGCCATGGCCTAGGATGGATCTTTCAAATCTGCTTAGGCAATTGCAATATCTTTGTTCTCCTTTGATCCCCATATATCCTCGGTAATGCCATTGAGACTGCATATACTTTGCACATGTTGCTCTATAAAATTATAGATACTTTTAAGAGCTGAGAGGATACAATCATTATGCCATTTTACATTGCCAAGCCTGGCATCCAGAGAGAAGCTTCTTGAATATTTCAGCAGTGGTATCATCTTCTTGAGTATTACAGCTTCCTTTTTCCCTTTGTTTTATCCATATCCCTAATAGCACTCTTTAGGTCATGAATCTCCTTTTCCATCTTTTCAACCCTGAATAACAGGTCCACTTTCTTAGAATCCTTCACCGGTTTGCTTATTTGAAGTAGATTCTCAGCAAGTTAAAGATCTTTATGACCTCATAAAACCCTCTGTGAAGATGGCGAGAGGACCTTAGCTTTCATTTCTTTCCTCTTCCTACTGGGTAGAATGTCAAGTTTTCTATTGGCAAGGGGAGGAATGGAGGCAGGGGGGAATGGAGGCAGGGGGGAGTAGGTTGGGGCGGGAGCAGGCTAAGCAATGGCAGTGGATGAGTAGGATCAACCCTTGGTGAAGGGGAACAACCCTTGTGTGATTTTGCACCTCAAGAATAGATTTCTCCAATGAATTCAACAAATAATGAGGAAAATTTATGGTAAGGTTCCTACGAAAGTGATTAAGGAAAATTAAGTGCTTCTGGGGGATAGTGACAAATCTCCCCTCCAGAGTAATGTACCTTACCACCATCCTTGCAATCTCAGTGAAGGGCTCAGGAATAGATGCTATTTTGATGTCAATCGTCACAAACTCCAGGTTCTCCCCCTCATCGAGGAACTTTTTAGCCTCCACCTCTCTATCCACGCACTTGTTGAAGAATTTGGTTCCGTCCAGATTGAGCCCAATGACCTGGGCAATTAGCTCCTTGAAATATTGACCTTGATATTACTATACTCAACAACACGATTCCTCCAGCCATTCGTGAATTTTATTGAAATATCCTGATCGAAACCTTGAATCTTTTCAATAAAATTTGTAAGACCCCCTTTTTGCAAATAGTTCCAGAGAACTGTATCATTTTTCCATGCTGGATTATGGGTGGGTTCAGTCTTGCAAGGCGGTCCCCCATATTTCTGTGATGCTTCTACTTCTCACAATGGTAAAAATTTGAAAACTATACGATTCATCCTCTGCTCTGCTTTTGAAGACCTCCAAAACGTGCGGAAAATTGTAATCATTAATCCTCACTTTGCAATTAATAAACCGCTCCTTAGCATCTTGCCCTACATCTATTAATGATTACGCTCCAAGTCATGCATATCTTTGATGATGTCATCACATACTTTAGTAGGAAGAGTGTCACCCCTTAGCCAAGTTTGCAATGTATTGTTTACCCCAATATTTGCCAAACCATCTGCCACACTATTGCCTTCTCGGTAGGTATGTTTGATTTTAAAATTATCAAAACTCTTGCAAATATCAATAGCTTCAGTTATAAAGTATCTGATTGACCAGCTTGGAGGTTGTATTTGGTTTAAAAAATTGATGATGTTCAGATAATCACCCTCAATTATAATGTTGGAAATATTACAATCTATAGCTAACCTTATTCCCAAAGCACCTTGCTAAAGCTTCCGAGTAGTGATTGGTTTGCCTACCCATTTTTCCAGAAAAAGTAGCAACAAAATAGCCTCTATGATCTCTAATCACTCCACCTCCTCCCGAATCCCCAGGATTGCCTTTTGAGGCCCCATCAAAATTCAACTTGTGCCATGTATCGGGAGGTCAATCCAAATGGACAATGGATCTATCAATGCTATTGTTATTCTTGTTCCTAACAGTGCCAATGTTCCAAGCAGCCAGAATGTGCTCTTCTTCCTCAGGGTAAAGTCTATTCTTAGGGGGTTTAAATCTTTCAATGTTTTCTTTGACTGCAATGATAATTTCTTTGTAAACTTTTTTTGCATATCTTTCTGGTATTCCTGAAAATGACATCATTTCTAGCTTTCCATACTCACCACATGGTGTGAGGGAGAACCAATTGCCATAATCTCCTTACCACACAATGCTTGTAAGGAGAGTTCCATTGTTCCTAGGCTTGTAGACAAGTATGGGGAAAGATCCATTCCTGATTGAAGTTTTCAAAAATAAGATGCCAGATTTTGGAAGTATACTTACAATGAAGAAAGAGGTGTTTGATGTCTTATGCTTCCTCCTGACACATGCAACATTTGTTAGGCATGATAAATCCTTTCCTAATGAGATTGTCATTAGTGAGGATATTTCCTTTAATGATAAGCCACCAGAAGAAATTTACTCTAGGGGTTAGCTCGGGCATCCACAGCTTATGCCATTCAATTTCACTTTCAATAGAGGTAAAGAAAGAATTGTAGCTAGATTTAACCGAGTACTCTCCATCAAAGGAATCTTTCCAAATAAGTTCATCCTTATGATTTTGAGGACTGATATGTATTAGGGAGAGATGACTCTACATGGATGAAACAATAGACTGCATATTATCCTCATCTACTTTGATCTATTTCCATTTCCTTTTGTTGTCAACCACCTCAATATAGTCCTAGACTTTCTTCCCATAATTTCTAATTAGGTTGTCTTTAATGTGTCCATAAGAGGAAATCCAGTTAATGTCCGACCATTTTTCATTCTAGAAATCAATGTCTTGTCCATCTCTCGAGCTTCCAATTGCATCCCTGGGAGAGAATATGCCTGATGTGGAGAAGATTATTCTAGAAAATTGATCCATTCGGAAGTAGCTGATCAAAAAGAAAGGAATTCATGTTCTGATTGGAAAGGTATTTGATTTTGATCAACTCGGTCCATGGCTTCTGCTCTTTTATAAGCCTCCAACCCAACTTTGCAATTAGAGCAACATTCATATTTCGGATATCTTTGATGCCTAAACCCCCAATCCACTTTGGCTTACAAACCTGCTCCCAAGCTACTAAATGGTACCTAAACCTGTCTTTTGTGCCATGCCATAAAAAGTGCTTTTGAATTTTTTCAATGCTATTCACCACTGCTACTGGAATGTTGAACATTGACATGATATAAATAGGTAAGTTCTGAAGAGTGATTTTTATCAATAAACATTTTCCAACACTTGAAAGTAAAGCACCTTTCCAACCAGCAAGTTTTTTCTGAAATCTCTTAAGTAGATCATTCCAAACCTCATTAGAAACCTTACTAGTACTCATAGGGAGCCCTAGATAAGTAGCTAGAAGGGAGTTAATTGTACAACCAAGAATGAGAACAATCTTTCTTTGCCTTTCAATAGGAGTATTGAAAAAGTAGACTGAGCTTTTGTCAAAGTTTACTTTTTGTCCCGAGGCTTCCTCATAAAATCTTAGAATAGTTTTGATAGCCTTAGCTTCAATGATTGAGGCCATCAGAAGCAGGATAGTGTCATCAACAAACTGCTTGGTGAAAGGAAACTCGATTACCGTAAATTAAAACCCTTTATCATACCAATATGAATAGCTTTTGAAATAGATCGCTTAAACTGTCAGCCATTATGATGAACAACAAAGGGGATATGGGGTCCCCTTGGCGAATTCCTCTAGTGCTGGAAAAAAAACCAACTAGTTCTCCATTGACAACTATTGAGAATCTAGATGAGGATATGCAAGATTGTATAATTTTCTAAAATCTATTTTGAAACCCAAACTTGGCCAAAATCTCATCCATGAATTTCCAGGAGACTCTGTCAAATGCCTTATGCATTTCTAACTTGATAGCCATCCCAACTTTTTTAATTTTATCCATTGAATGAATTGTTTCATGAACCATAATAACTCCATCCTGGATAATTCTACCTTGTATGAATCCGCTCTGCTGTTGGGAAATAATTTCCATTAGAAGAGGTTGCAGTCTAGTGGTTAAAATATTTGTGAAGATCCTATAGACTACATTAACTAGATTGATTGGCCTAAAATCCTTGAAATCCTTCGCATCTAGCTTCTTAGGTGCAAGCACAATATGTGTATTATTTAACTCTTTTATTAGATTTCCAGTTATGTAGAACTCATTTACAGCTTTCAGCAGATCTTCAAAGCAAATTTCCCAACATCTTTGGAAGAAGTTTGCAGAGAAACCATCAGGGCCCAGAGCCTTATCCCCTTCTAGAGAAAAAATCACTTTTTCAACTCCTCAATGGTGACTGTTTTGGAAAGGCTCTTAAATTTGTCTTCAAGCAGTAAATTATTAGGAATGGAATCTAAGAGAGAGGAGGCCACTTGCTCACTGTAGGAATTGTTCTCTATGAGCAGAGTATTGTAGAATTTGAGGGCTTCAACTTTGATGTCTTTAGAATCCGTAGTAATGGTACCATTTCCCTTGGAGACTTCAATAATTTTGTTGCAAGCCCTATACTTGAGGGTTGTCATATGAAAGTATTTTGTATTTCTATCTCCTGCCTTTAACCAAAGAGGTCTAGATTTCATTCTCCAAAAGGTTTCCTCACAACTGTTGATATTATGCACGCCAGAGAGAAGCTTTTTTTCCTTTTGGTGATCCTCAAAGGTCATACCTTTCATTGAGACTTTAAGCTCAAACTCTTCCAGTTGTTGTTTAAGCTCTTTCTTTTTTTCAAAAATATTACCAAAAACCTCTTTATTCCAAATTCTAACCTTTTGTTTCACATTTTTTAACTTCTAAAGAAGTATGAATTGGGCAGTTCTAGTCCCTTCCCAAGTCCACCACTCTTTAATTCTATCAAGAATGTCCTCATGTTCAAGCCACATCTTTTCAAATTTAAAATTGCAGTGGAAAGGTTTTGACCAATTGAAGAAATTAAGGGCAATAGGATTGTGGTCTGAACCCATTCTGGGAAGAGAGGAGAGATAAAAATTCTGATCTAAGATCCAGTTAGCAGAAATGAGAGCTCTATCCAATCTAACTTGAATCATATTTTCCCCAATTCTTCTGTTAGACCAGGTGTATTGATTACCATGAAGTTCAATGTCCATAAGGTTAAGAGTCGAAATGAAGCCTGCAAAATCTTCCATGCTGGTAGAGAAATTAGAGTTCCCTCCAAATTTTTCCCCTGGATTTAAAGGAGTGTTAAAGTCCCCCATTATCAACCAGTTCGTATCCTCAAAGTTATTTCGAAATGAGACTAACTCTTTCCACAAATTTCTTCTACCAAAGCGCGAGTATTAGGGGCATAAATATTGTAAAGAATCTAGATGGAATTATTCTTAAGGATTTTAAAAATTATAGCTAAATGATTCTCGGGAAGATGAAAGCACATTACCATGAACATTTTTAGTGTCCCAGAAGACCGCTAATCCTCTAGAAGCTCCTTGAGAATCAACAAAGCAAAGAAAGGCAACATTCTCCCAGAAAGACCTTTTGCAATCTTCAACAACTTTAGTTATCATTTTCATTTCTTGTATTAGAAGGATGATTGGCTCCGCTTGATCTTTTGATTTCCTTAAACATTCTTTTTTAGGTCCCCCATTGAGTCCTCAGACATTCCAAGATATAACCTTCATTAAAAAAAATTCGGGGATGTAGTTGTCAGATCATTCAAAAGCCTTTAAGTACCATCTGCAATTTCTTTCTTAGTCTCTTTTTTCCTTACTTCTCTCTTGGAAAGTCTACCTTTTCTATAAGTGACTTCAATATTTGTAGTTTTCTTGGTAGTAGCCCTTGTGATTCTTGAGGTGGAAGCTTCCCAACTTCCTATTTGTTTCTTTTTATCACTATAGAGTGATTCAGGAATTTCTTCAAACCCTTTTAGTCTTCGTTTCTTACTTCGCACTGTGATGAATCCATCTTTATCACATTCAAACAAGTTTTTCTTTAAAGTAGTTGTAATTTCTACTTCTTTTCCTTTGTCAAAATCAAGTTGTTGAGCTATTAGAGGTGTGAGCTCCTCCATATCTGCAAACTCTTTATCTTGATTTAGATCTCTTGCTATGGATTCCAGAAGTTCTTTGGCTTTTCCTTGTCTCATCTTGTGTAGCTCCAGAGAGTTGTTCTTAGTTATTGGTTCTTGATGAGTCAGAGGAGTGATTTTTTCCATCTCCTCTTCATTGGAAGTAGTTAGATGAATGTATACTTTTTCATTGTCTTCATCCACTTCCATGCTCAGCCTTATAGGATTTGTTTTCTCAAGTATCATTGTTTGATATTTTTCTATTTCCTTCTTAGCTTCTTCACCCTTTGTCGGTTCAATATCTTTTTCCTTTTGGGCTTCAACATGCTTTTCCAACTGGGGATCTTGGGTCTCCATAGTTTCCTATAAACCGGTGGCCTCTTTATTATGGTCTTAGACAAATGTTATTAAATACAATCAAATGTTATTATTGGATTCTTGTCAATTTTTAATTTAATCATGAGTATTTGAAACTCTAGTAGTTGGGAGAAATCTGTTACAATTTTTTAAATATGATGTTGGAAGTCATGTTAGAGGAAGTTGTTAACAATGAACTATCTTCTTACCTTCATTCTATGCAAATAAAATTGTAACCTCTATTTTTTCCATCATTTGAAATCAATTGGGTCAAGTTTAATCATCAATTAGAAACCATGTTATAATTGCATTCTTGTCAATTTTTATTGCATTCATAATTTTGAAGTATTTTCTTATCTATCTCTCGGGCTTCTTTGTCTTTTACGATTTCTTCAAATCTAGCTATTTTCTGCTTCCATTTAAATTATTTTCCCTAGATTGCAACATCTTTTTAACCATCTTATTATAGTATAAGGTTGGATCATGTATTTTTGAGTGGCTACTTCTACAGTCTCCTTGTGTGCAGTAGGTGGATTTTGGGTTTCTTGATCGGACTCTTCAAAACTTTCCTCTAAATCAACATGTGGTAGAGAAAATGTGTTTGAGCATATTTTATATTTATATCCTCCTTTTTGGTATGTGGTGGATTTTCATTTGGTTGAGTGATTTCCTCCATAACATCTAGCTTTTAGAGTGATTGAATGGCTGGATCCTTCTCCTTTAATGCTTTCTTTAGGAGAAGGATTTATCTCCTTTGTTATTCAATAATCCTCTTAGTATTAGAAAAATCTAATGCATATTTTAATTCTCTACTTTCATTTGGTGGAGGTGATTGATTGCCAACTTCTTCTTCAATTATTGGGGTCTTCCTTCCTCTTTACTCATATATCTCAATAGTGTATTGTGAATAGCTTCTTCCCTTTCTTTGGGTATAGTGCTTTGCCTCACCTCTGTTTCATCCCTCATGTTTTCCATGATTATATTTTCATTTATTCCTCTTCATCAAATTCCTCGTGAGAAATGACTATCTTTCCTTTTCTTTTTCTTCTCTCAGATTCGAGGATTTTAGTTCTCGAGAATCTCCTTTAGATATAACTAAATGAACAAATGGTTGAACTAAATTTTTATTTTTATTTCTTTTATTGTCGAGATGTTGGGATTTCTTCCTCATTTTTTTATATATGGTCCTTAGTTGGCATACCTCAAGGACTGAGTTCAAAGTTTTTTATAAGAAACCACTCCCATTTTGTCTTCCCCTTCTTTTGTTCTAGAAAATGGTGTTTGCAAATCAATTGTATCAGCTTGTGATGTCTCAACCCTTTTTTAATCTTTTTGATACCTTTGAGACATAAAATGAATAGATTGATACAAAAAGAGGGAGGTTGAAAGGATTTTGTTTCCCCTTTTTGAGATGGATCATCATTTTCATGCAACTCCCTAAAATAGTCCCAAACTGACCATCACAGAAAAATACCTCATGAGCCAAATGACCACCCTATCCCAAAGTTTATGTAGGGTTCTCTTTTGATTCCCTTTTGCTTTCCCTACTGGTCTTATACCATCTCTACTTTTTCATTGTCTGCTAAAAAAAACTCTGTAAGAGATGAGTATGATAATTTGCTACCAACAAACTCTCCCCTTGTGTTTGAAGTTTTAGAAATTTGTGCAATAATATTAATAGTCACATGGATTTTGAATCCTTTGACAATAGTATGGTTAGTTTGAAGGTTCATAGTAAATTCCTCTACCAGTTACAAGTTATAACCCTCAAATTTCTTCAAAAACCCTAGCCACCCAACTTGTCTTAAAAATAGATACTGTTTCCCATATTTTAATAATTCCTTTATCAATTCACGATTTGATTTCTTCTTAAACCCCATATTTCACTAGACACGACTTCTAGAAATTATATGTAAAATTACTTAAACATAATAATATTTATCATAACATATTTTCATTTTCATTTTCATTTTTATATTTGAATGTTTTAACTACTCTTAATACAAGAGATATCCTTAATAACATGAGTAATTGTTGTTTTTATGTGTGTGTCTGTGTGTGTGTTGTGTTATATTTATTAATGTGTTGATAGTATATTAATATATCAAAGAAAATAACTCAACATAACATCTTCTTATTAATAAATTCTCAAGTGTTACAATTTCCCCCAAGATCCATGTGATCAAATACAAGTAGATGGGTAGTCTCTTTACAAGTCATGGGTATCCATTCTCCTTTCTCCTTTGTCCTTTCAAAATGGGTATATATTCATAATATTATAACACAGGGGTACCCATGAAAGGGCTATAAGTATCTAGATTATCTTTGTATGGTCGGATCAAGTCAAATCAATTGTAATTCACAATAACAAATTTATCCTCCAATTCCTGTAATAGATAGTTAGAGGGTCAATTCATCACAACTGAAAGTAACTTCTTATCTCTCTTCCATACTAAATATTAGATATATGTGTACTAAACACTTTATAATATTATTATGCTTATTATTCATTCTAGATTCTAGCTACCTAGAAAAATTTATATGAAAATGTTGTAACTTTGGAGAGGAGTTTACCTTGTAAAGAAAATATATCATAAATTTGGTCAAACTTATTTTCTTTACCTTGTAAATAAATATATCATATAAATGGTCAAACTTATTAACACAACAACAGCGGAAACACAAACCCTATTTCCATCTTTCTCCCAACAACTAGGGTTTCACATCCTCACGATTAAAATATAAATTGATAAGAATCCAATTATAACATGCATTCCAAATGATAATTAAACTTGACCCTATGGATTCCAAATGATGGTTAAACTGGACACAATGGTAAGGGTTCGAGTCTATGAATCTTTATCATTATGTTGTTTACAATCCATACTTACAACTCTAGACCATTCATACTTACAACTCTAGACCATTCATATTTCTATCTCCTATTGATCATTCATACTTAACAACTCCGGATAACCCATACTTCAAGTTCGGACCATTCATACTTCTAGCTCCGGAATTTTTTTGCATATGGTTAGTTAATATTGCGGAACAATATTAATACAAGATTTGTCTTAGATCTGAAAGCTCATCATCATGGTGACAACCCTTATTATAGATTATAGTTTAAAAAGAAAGTACCAAAAATAAAAATACCAAGACAAACATATATGCTTTGGAATACAATGCATTCCTCATTCTAATTTTTAAACAATACAATAAATAATTAATATGACATCCACATACTGGGATGAAACACAAGATCAAAATATGACATTATAACATAGCTTAAGTGGTAAAATAAGAAAACATGAAAGAACATAGCTAGAGTGGTAAAATTCATAGCCACCCTAAACACAAGAGACCCTAACCCTAAACATAAGAGACACAAACTCTATATGTCTAATAATTAGTAGGGAATGAAGGTAAGAATAATTTTTTTGTTAACTACTTCTTCCTTTAAAAGGAATTCCACTACCTATAATTGTTAAAGGTTTATAACAACATTCCCACTATGAGGTAAACTCGACACTATTTCCAACTAGATCATTGTTATGTTAATAATGTGCAATAAAAGTCTGATGGCAAAGAAAATGTCGTGTATGGAGAATTAAAAATCATGGCCACACTAAACATGACAGAATCAAACCTTATAAGTCTAATAATTGATAGGAATGAAGGTAAAAATAAAATTTCATGTTAACCACTTCCTTCAAAAGGAATTCTAGCTACCTATAAGTGTTAAAGGCTTGTAACAAAAATTCCACGACGAGGAAAAATGTCACTATTTCAAACTATCTCTCTCACATTACAATAACAAAAAAATTCAATGACAAAACAAACACCGTGTATGGAGAAGTAAAAATCACGGTCACACTAAACACAATAGACTCAAACCCTATATGTCTAATAATTAGTAGGGAATGAAGGTAAGAAGAAACATGTTTGTTATCCTCTTCCTTCAAAAGGAATTCCAACTACCTATAAGTGTAAGGCTTGTCACTATTTCCAGCTATCTCCTTGATATGCCTACCTCTCTATGGTAATGACGTTGAACAAAATTTTGAAGGTAAAGCAAACAACTAGGGTTTTAACTTTCTCCTTGCAACAAGAATCCATCACTATTTCCAAGTTTGAATGAAAATTGACAAGGTAAATTGTCAATATTTCCAGCTATATCTCTCATTCATGACTATCTCCCTGATATGGTAACAACATTAAACAAAAGGTCGAAGGAAAAATAAACAACTAGGGTTTCAGCTTTCTCCCGAAATAACTATGATTCCTCACAAATTATATAATGGATTCCAAATGATGAATAAAATGTCTATAATGATAAGGGGTTGGGTTCATGCCCCCTCTTTAATTATATTTTTTAATCTCCCACGGATGACATATTATAGTAAGCATTGATTTTGTTTTATTTCTATGCAAACATGAAGGCTTAATGGGTAAGGGTTTAAAATACTTCAAAATTATGATTGATTTTTAGTGCATTGTGGTTGTAATGGATCATTATTTGTGTGTGGTCAACTTCATCGTGATGCTAGTTATATTATTTTCTAAAAATTTAATTATGTATTTTTTATATCTCAATACATATGCGCCAAATTTTCTACCTTCTTTATAGAAAAAAAAATTCAAATAACATACATTTCACTGCAAAACACAACTTCAACAAACTTAACATTGTTATCCTCTCTGGCATAATTTGCAACTCATGTGCTATGTGTATACATATTTGTTATGGTTATACATACACAATGATTTTTAATCTACATATTTTCTTTCTTCTTGTGAACTTTGTTTTTTATGTTGTTACAACATCGATGTCTCTTGTGTTTACAAAGGATGATCATGTGGATTTTTTCTCAAAAGGAACTAAAGTTGCAGAGGGAAGAGTATTGGGGGAAAGCGCAACTAAGGTGAAGGTAGTGAATATTGGCTTCCAAAGATAACGTATTGAGAAAATATTTTACATGTTTTGGATAGACCATTTGTAAATTGTAGCAGGAGGTCAAATGTTTATTTTTGGCCAAAAACAGATACATGACAAAGACATATATGACCAAATAACATGAGCCACACATATTCATAGAGAATACTACATTAGTCAACATATCCCAAGTAATAATGATATTTACATTGGGCCTATTTGTGGAAGATCTAAATAATAATTCAATCCATTGAAGGATGTGTTCAAGGACAAATGCTTCTTATATGACCAGGAAATGATAGTGAAAATATATGGATGGAGAGATTAGATGAGAATATTTTCCTTAAACAGAGAGAGCAATATGTAAATAAAAAGGTGAGAGTTCAATATTGGAAACCTATAGGGAGAGGAGAAGGTGCAACATTGTATCAGGATTGTTTAAGGAAAAATAAAACATGGACCATCTCAGACAAACTTAAAGAAGATATTGATATGGATAACATCATCGGGCATGGAAACCAAACAAAAATTGGCAAAGTGGCTTCATAAAGATACCCGATAAAGGACATGAGGCCATTAAATCATACCTTAAACTACTTGAACAGGGTAATGAATGTTAACTTCAAGAAACTATTGAAGATCATAAATTTGTATGTGAAATCATCTTGGCCGAGATGTGGGTTTTTGAAACAAATTATTCCAAAGCATGCTCCAATAAAACTTTATAGTTGTACTATTATTTGATATTTAAATGGAAGATTGAGTATTGTATTATTTTGGAATATTTTTCCATATAATTCTATAAAACATCATGTCATTTATAGAATTTGAATCTTATTAATGTATTATTAATATAATTTCCACCATGTAATTAATTTAATTTGTAAAAATACATAATAATTCATTTATTATGCTAGTAAGTTTACAGGGAGTTGGTTGTGATTTATAGGAAATTGGGTATGATTTATAAGGATTTCGTTTCAATATTTCATGCTTTAGTTTTTTTAGGGAATTGGCCATGATTTATGATTTCATTACAACCAAAAAATTAAATGATTTTTCCTAAAGTTATGTGCATAACCCATAACTTATGCATACAACCCATTAATTAAGCTTCAACACTAATAAACCTGATAATAAACAAAGACACGAGACTTATAATTCTAAAAACACCAATTGTGCTCTTACCATTGATGTATTGACTTGGTGAATTGAACATTATTAAGTGTGCATAATGCATATGCTTCCCTCCATCTCAATCCTTCTATTAAAAATATTCCTAAGTTACTTGTTTAGAATGGGAAAATTTCCATTCTAAATTAACTTATTTTTAAATTATTCTAATAACTTTATAAAGTGCAAACCTTTCAAGTCTAGATACTTGACTATGTGGTAACAACTTTGGTTTTATAGAGAATTGGTTATGGTTTATGATTTCATTACAACAACTAAATTATATGCTTTGAATCCCCTAATTCTTGAATTAAGAACTACAAAATTTATATGCATAATTACCCATTAATTAAGTTTGGACATTGATAAACCTTAATAAATAAAGCCACAACATTTTAATTAAAAATATTCTTAAGTTACTTGTTTAGAATGGGCAAATGCCCATTTTAAATTAGCTTAGATAATAGTGTTATAATATTATCTCTATAAAGTGCAAACCTTTCAAGGGTACAATGGGATGATTTTGTTGATAAAAAGAGTTTTCTAATTACTTGTATGTCATAGTGTAAATATTGTAATATTACACTACTTAAAAAACAATAATAACAATATTGAAATCCAATATCACACTAGATAAAAACCAATAATGGCAATTTCATAATCCAATTTCAACAATTATAAAACTAAAAATGATGATACTATAAGTCTAGATTCTTAGACATATGTCCAAATTTAATGAAATGTTGGTTTTAGGGACAAGTAAGACATCATGATTCCAATCACACTAATGAGGTAAATTATTTTCCAAGTATCCCTAGTATATATCATTTCTTAGGAAAAAACATGGCTAAACATCATCGTTTATTAATACATATTAGTCCCCCATCCATCTCCCTTCTTAATATCATTTCTTACAAAAACATCATTGAATTTAAAAGGAGGGATCATTCATTCTATAAGGTTAGCTCATGGGTTGATAACTTAGTTATGGAGAGGAAGAAGAATGAAGATGTTTGGTAGTGTGTATATTTTAGAAACTTAAATAAAATGTCTTTGAAGGATAATTATTCATTTCCCAACATGGATCACTTGTTACAAAAAGTCACCGGATCATAGTTAATGCCAATGTTAGATGGATTCTTTGGTTAGAATCAAGTTGAATTAGAGAGATTTAAAACTACATTTAATACTCCTTGGGGCACTTATGTGTATGTATGCATGTTATTTGTTAGTATTAATGCTCAAGCCACATTTTAGATGGTTATGGATCATGTTTTTCTAGTTTGATTAACGAGATCATGGTGGTCTATCGTGATGAAAAAAATTTATTTTTTCTAAAAGAATACCAAATCATGTGGAGCATTTAGAGAAGTTTTTTTTAGAAGTGTAGGGAGTTTTGGATTTCTCTTAATATTAAAATACATTTTTCATGGTGGAGAGAGGAAAGCTTCTTGGTCACCTTGTATCCAAATGTGTGATGATTGATCCGGAAAGAGTGAAATTCATTGAAAATGTTCCTCTTCCACACTCTAAAAATGGTGTTCAATCATTTTTGGGTAAATTAACTTTGTTATACATTTGGTGTCTAATTTTATGAAATCACAATCCCAATTACTAGCATGTTGTATAAGAACCAAGTGATTAGATGGATTGTTAAAGTAAACCCCATTTTTTGAGGTAAAGGAAACTCTTAAGCAAGCACCCATACTATCCATCCCTGACTATGGTATATATTTTTATATATTTTCCTTTTGTTCTCCTCATACAATAGTTATTGTCTTGTTGCAAAATAATAATGATGGGCATGAACAACTCATAGCCTTTTATAGCAAGGCATTTCACTATGTAGAGAAAACTATACTACCATGGAGAAACAAACATATGCTTTGATTAAACTAGTAAATATTTTAGTTCTTACATTCTCAACTCAAAACTCAAATCATAAGTGCCCCATATCATGGTTAAGAACATCTTGAATCAACTAGAAACTTAATGGAAGAGATATAAATGGGTGAATAAATTGAAAGAGTTTGATATTGAATTGTGTGTCACAAAGCTTGTGAGAGAAAAATGATTGGCCATGTTAATGCCATAGTCAAATTTGGATTCTACTAGACTCAATATACAAAATGGATATGTTGAAATAAATAGGGATGAATTATGTGAATCAAATTGGTATAGGGACAATATATACTTCTTGAAACATTTAAGATGCCCTCCCAATTGAAATAATGTCCAGTGTGTATCTCTTAGATCAACTACTCAAAATTATGTGATTACTAAAGGAGGATTGGCTTGGAGGAACCTATAAGGTGTTCTCGTGAGGTGTGTAAATGAATAGCAATACACAAAGTTGATTAAAGAATTGTACAATGGGTTATGTGGGGTTATTACATTGTTCACGGATGTTGATAACGTAGTTAGGATATGTGGCTCATGTCAACTCTTTGTAAGAATATTAAAATAAATAGTGTTCTTCCCTTATTCCAATTATTGCAAAATATCCTTTTCAGCAATGGGGAATGGATATTATCATAGAACTTAGTGACCAATCTAGCTATGATTATCGATGGATTTTTTTGTAAATCATTACTTTACAAAGTGGGTTGAATTTTTCCCAACAAAGAATGCGACTCAAAAAGTTGTGATGGATTTTTACAAAATAATATAATCACTAGATTTAATGTGCCTAACAAAATTATGGTTAATAATGTCATATGCTTTAGATTCTCCACTAGTATTAAAAATGTGTGCTCAATTTAGGATTAATCTAACATATTCCTCCAACTAAGACCCACAAAGGAATGGCCAAGCTGAGTGTAGCAATGAGAATATAATAAGAATTGTTATGCCTCTAGAGTTGAATAAAAGAAAGTTGAGGTGTGTCATTTGAGAAAACAAAATTACTCAAACGAAATCCATATGTTAGAGTAATTATGAGTTAGATTATGGTATGAACATCACTCTACCTACAAAATTAGATCTTAACTCTTTCCAACTGTTACAAGAAGTGAATTCTAATTATTTTGACCCACATGCAAAGAGAATCAATCAGCTTATTCAATGAGATGAAGATAGGAAGTAATCACATGAGAGGTGAATAGAGTTTAATAGTAAAACAAAGAGAGTTTTTACGAAAACATATTCTACTAGATAATTTGATTTAAATGATTTGGTGATAGTTTCGGATAATAGGCATGAAGATAAAGAAAAACATGGAAAGGTTGATTCACTTTTGACTAGATCATATGTAGTAGATATATGCAATGTGTGTGATACTTACTTCTTGATGGATATTTACGGTGAGGTGTTAGATAGTCTTGTTAATGGTATTTATCTCAAACATTTCTTTAAAAATTGTAACATAAATAGTAATGTTCTTGTATAGTATACATATGTGTGTCTTTTCCTTATTACTCTTTTACCCGTATATAGCTATTTTTGGGGAGGTTGCCTTGTTTTCACATCGTTTCATTGGATGTTGGTGATTTAGATACATCTTAGCTATATGAATTTAGATGGTTGTTTACATTATAGCTGTCTACTTTGACTAATTTAAGGAAAGGCAATTTAACTTCACCAGTTCTCGGCTATGGAATACGTGATTAGTAAGGGAATTTGTTTCTATTGTGGATGAGAAATTGGTCTACTTATACCCTTAGTTTTTGTGATCTTTGGGCCCCCCGTAGGAGGATTCCATCCCACATCTAGAGCCAATGTTGGAACCCAACATTGAAATGCCGATTTTCTAAAGTTTTTCATAATTACACTTTCTTGATTAGTAAAAAATAGGGTATTTGTAAGGGCTCTCACCCTTGAAAAATAGTAGAAAAATTAAAATAATTTTATTGTATAGGATGACATGTAGGTCCATAATATGTCTATGACTAAATTTAAACTATATGCCACATGTGGTCATGATATTACAAAAAAGGAAAATATGTATAAAATGGTAAAATATTAGTAATTCTTGATGACATCATAGTTACTTATAAGGAGGCATCATTGAATATTAGAAGTGGGGTTGTAATGGTTACAGAAATAGGGATATCCTCTTCTTCCTCTTTCACTTTCACTACTATGCCTTAATAATCTAAGACATCTATATTAAAGAAGAAGGTATTAATTGGAGAGAGCAACTTCTTTCTATCATTGAACTCTTGGAAATTCCCTTATGTCCCAAAGATAAATAGAACTTGACTGACCAGGGAGGTATACATTCCTAGATATATTAGATGTTCCTTTGAAGGGTGTGGCCCCTCAAAAATATTTGTGATATCTCATTTTCTATCTAGGGTTGATAATCACTCCTTTGCAGATATGCCCCCATGCTTTGATATGGATGCTTCCTCTTTTAACTAGGGAACTGGGCACTACCTTTTCTTTCTCTGAAGGTTATATTCTCACCTTTTTACTTATTTATACTAGAGAATAATAATTTATTGTATTCTTAATAAATTTGACCCAATGGGAAAGTGAACCAATATCAGAGTCTTTGGAGGCACAAGAACATATTGGGTTGGCATTCGGGAAGGGTGGATTGTGGATAATTTAAACCGAATCTCAAAAGTTGATAAATAGGTATGAGGTAATAATGTATTTCCCCTAACAGATCCTGGCCAAAATTTATCCCAATTGGATTTAAGATATTGAAAAAACATCTTTATTTTGGGGGAAGGACATGATAAGTTTAAAATTGGAAAATATAAAACACGAGGGGTCAATGAAGCTAGTCTTACAAGAAATCCATACATTTTTATTAGGTGTAGATAGGGAAACTTCCATTTCATCTAGTTTAGGAAGGTTAAGAACATGTCGGACAAAAAAATCTCCTATCCCCTCCAGAAAAAATAATTGCTTAGCTTGTTAAATGTGAAATCCTTCATTCTTATGCTTCCTATGACTAGAAAATTTTCTTAGTTTTTGAGACAATAAATCCTAACAACAAAAAGAGGAAGTATTGGAAAATTAAAAAAATTCCACACTTTAGATATCATTTTTGAATATGATGAGTTTTAGTAGCACACTTTATCATCACCTCTCCACACATGTGAAAGAAAAATGATTAAATTCGTCATTCCAAAATATTTTAGGTGATCTGAACTCCTCATCATGGTAGGTTCTTTTGAGTCTTCATTCATCATTAACTTGAGCCAAAACAATCGAATTTGAAGTGTTTTGGATTACATTCCAAATTCATAAGCATTTTCTCATTTAAATTGAAGAGCCTAGCTTTAATGCTCCCCGTAAAAATATTCATTAAGATAGCTTTGACTTCTGATCAAGGACACTTCTCACCCATCGGTGTTTCCATGTGCGAGAAGGTTTTAGGCTTGGGTTTTGGAGAAATTATAAGGATATATGTTGAATCATATAATTTGTATTGAGAAACATTAAGTGTGCGACCTTGATTGACTAAATTCCTTCTCTCAATGTAGAGATAACCCCAAGATGCATCCAATTGTAATACATGTGGGTTGACCAAATTTGGAAAGTGGAATGATTCATGATGCTTCAAGGTGCCTTTATAGGAGTGGGAGGGATCATTGGAAGATCACAAAGATACAAACTTTTACAATGCACTTTTTTTTCATAAACTATACCATGCCTAGTCTTATGATATGTGTAGTGAACAAAAAGAGCTGAAGTACAATCTAGAGATCACATAATTTCTTGTAGAGACCAACTTATTTGATAAAATATCTTAGCAAGATTCCATATCAATGACTAAGATGAGAAGACATACTAAGGATACCTTTTGAACTCCATTATTAAACAATATAAGTATGTTCAAATCAAAAGATCAACACAAAATGAAGCACTCTAATTATATGCATAATAAAGTTAAAAACAAGTGGTAATGAAGATATCATATGTTATTTGAAGGATCGAGAGTGAAATTGAGCTCACAATAAACACAAAAATGGAACCGCAATTATGTCAAAAAGTAATGTCAATACAAAAGATGTTATATTTAAGCAAGGAGTTTTAGATAATAATGAAAAAATGGGATACAAAACCCGAGAAAATATCATTGGTTCCACTCTCACATGAAAGTCTCATGTCACGTGATCGCTACTTATGAGGAACATTGAACGGTTCCAATGTTCCTCATCAAATATGATGATGGGACCAGTTCCACGTTGGCTTTTAATTCCTTATAAAAATTACATCAAATTTAATAGTCACTTTGTTGCTTGTCATATGGAAGTGTATAATTTTTCCTTGAGTGTTTAAATTTTGTGAAAGGGCTTGAAAAGTGATGGGTTCGGTGCGAGTCCACTCCAATAAGATTATAACTTGATTGGTAGACTATTGCCTTGCATTACTTTAGGTGATTTCAATTTCTAGACATTTGTGGATACATAAAGACATACAACCATGTGTATTACAAGTTTGATCATGCTCCATACACTAGAATTATGATAAGTATGACTACTATGTCATAGAACAAATGTGATATACACAATTTTAAAGCGTGACCATGTCCTTAACACGTGTTCCAATAAAATGGCCATGAAATTGATTATTTTTATATTTTTCCAAGAATTAAAGTGATTCACTGAAGTACAATCTAGAGATCACATAATTTCTTGTAGAGACCAACTTATTTGACAAAATATCTTAGCAAGATTCCATATCAATGATTGAGATGAGAAGACATGCTAAGGATACCCTTTGAACTCCATTATTAAACAATATAAGTAGGTCCAAATCTAAAAGATCAACACAAAATGAAGCACTCTAATTGTATGCATAATAAAGTTCAAAACAAGTGGTAATGAAGATATCATATGCTATTTGAAGGACCGAGAGTGAAATTGAGCTCACAATAAACACAAAATCGGAACCGTAATTATCTCAAAAAGTAATGTCGATCTGAGAACATGTTATATTTAAGCAAGGAGTTTTAGATAATAATGAAAAAATGGGATACAAAACCCGAGAAAATATCATTGGTTCCACTCTCACATGAAATCCTCATGTCACGTGATGGCTACTTATGAGGAACATTGAACAGTTCAATGTTCCTCATCAAATCGATGATGCGACCAGGTTCCACATTGGCTTTTAATTCCTAACAAAAATTACATCAAATTTAATAGTCACTTTGTCGCTTGTCATATGGAAGTGTATAATTTTTCCTTGAGTGTTTAAATTTTGTGAAAGGGCTTGAAAAGTGATGGGTTTGGTGCAGTCCACTCCAATAAGATTATAACTTGATTGGTAGACTATTGCCTTCCATTACTTTAGGTGATTTCCAATTTCTAGACATTTGTGGATACATAAAGACATACAACCATGTGTATTACAAGTTTGATCATGCTCCATACACTAGAATTATGATAAGTATGACTACTATGTCATAGAACAACTGTGATATACATAATTTTAAAGCGTGACCATGTCCTTAACACGTGTTCCAATAAAATGGCCATGAAATTGATTATTTTTTATATTTTTCCAACAATTAAAGTTATTCACTGAAGTACAATCTAGAGATCACATAATTTCTTGTAGAGACCAACTTATTTGACAAAATATCTTAGCAAGATTCCATATCAATGACTAAGATGAGAAGACATGCTAAGGATACCCTTTGAACTCCATTATTAAACAATATAAGTAGGTTCAAATCTGAAAAGATCAACACAAAATGAAGCACTCTAATTGTATGCATAATAAAGTTCAAAACAAGTGGTAATGAAGATATCATATGCTATTTGAAGGACCGAGAGTGAAATCGAGCTCACAATAAACACAAAACTGGAACCGAATTATGTCAAAAAGTAATGTCAATACGTAAGATGTTATATTTAAGCAAGGAGTTTTAGATAAAAATGAAAAAATGGGATACAAAACCCGAGAAAATATCATTGGTTCCACTCTCACATGAAAGCCTCATGTCACGTGATCACTACTTATGAGGAACATTGAATGGTTCCAATGTTCCTCATCAAATCATGATGGTGTGACCCGGTTCCACGTTGGCTTTTAATTCCTAACAAAAATTACATCAAATTTAATAGTCACTTTGTCGCTTGTCATATGGAAGTGTATAATTTTTCCTTGAGTGTTTAAATTTTGTGAAAGGGCTTGAAAAGTGATGGGTTTGGTGCGAGTCCACTCCAATAAGATTATAACTTGATTGGTAGACTCTTGCCTTGCATTACTTTAGGTGATTTCCAATTTCTAGACATTTGTGGATACATTAAGACATACAACATGTGTATTACAAGTTTGATCATGCTCCATACACTAGAATTATGATAAGTATGACTACTACGTCATAGAACAACCGTGATATACACAATTTTAAAGCGTGACCATGTCCTTAACACGTGTTCCAATAAAATGGCCATGAAATTGATTATTTTTATATTTTTCCAAGAATTAAAGTGATTCACTGAAGTACAATCTAGAGATCACATAATTTCTTGTAGAGACCAACTTATTTGACAAAATATCTTAGCAAGATTCCATATCAATGATTGAGATGAGAAGACATGCTAAGGATACCCTTTGAACTCCATTATTAAACAATATAAGTAGGTCCAAATCTAAAAAGATCAACACAAAATGAAGCACTCTAATTGTATGCATAATAAAGTTCAAAACAAGTGGTAATGAAGATATCATATGCTATTTGAAGGACCGAGAGTGAAATTGAGCTCACAATAAACAAAAACTAGAACCGTAATTATGTCAAAAAGTAATGTCGATACTGAGAACATGTTATATTTAAGCAAGGAGTTTTAGATAATAATGAAAAAATGGGATACAAAACTGAGAAAATATCATTGGTTCCACTCTCACATGAAATCCTCATGTCACGTGATGGCTACTTATGAGGAACATTGAACAGCCCAATGTTCCTCATCAAATCGATAGTGCGACCGCCCACATTGGCTTTTAATTCCTAACAAAAATTACATCAAATTTAATAGTCACTTTGTCGCTTGTCATATGGAAGTGTATAATTTTTCCTTGAGTGTTTAAATTTTGTGAAAGGACTTGAAAAGTGATGGGTTTGGTGCGATTCACTCCAATAAGATTATAACTTGATTGGTAGACTATTGCCTTGCATTACTTTAGGTGATTTCCAATTTCTAGACATTTGTGGATACATAAAGACATACAACCATGTGTAGTACAAGTTTGATCATGCTCCATACACTAGAATTATGATAAGTATGACTATTATGTCATAGAACAACCGTGATATACATAATTTTAAAGCGTGACCATGTCCTTAACACGTGTTCCAATAAAATGGCCATGAAATTGATTATTTTTATATTTTTCCAACAATTAAAGTTATTCACTGAAGTACAATCTAGAGATCACATAATTTCTTGTAGAGACCAACTTATTTGACAAAATATCTTAGCAAGATTCCATATCAATGACTGAGATGAGAAGACATGCTAAGGATACCCTTTGAACTCCATTATTAAACAATATAAGTAGGTTCAAATCTGAAAAGATCAACACAAAATGAAGCACTCTAATTGTATGCATAATAAAGTTCAAAACAAGTGGTAATGAAGATATCATATGCTATTTGAAGGACCGAGAGTGAAATCGAGCTCACAATAAACACAAAGCTGGAACCGTAATTATGTCAAAAAGTAATGTCAATACGAGAAGATGTTATATTTAAGCAAGGAGTTTTAGATAAAAATGAAAAAATGGGATACAAAACCCAAGAAAATATCATTGGTTCCACTCTCACATGAAAGCCTCATATCACGTGATCGCTACTTATGAGGAACATTGAATGGTTCCAATGTTCCTCATCAAATCGATGGTGTGACCAGCCCACGTTGGCTTTTAATTCCTTACAAAAATTACATCAAATTTAATAGTCGCTTGTCATATGGAAGTGTATAATTTTTCCTTGAGTGTTTAAATTTTGTGAAAGGGCTTGAAAAGTGATGGGTTTGGTGCAGTCCACTCCAATAAGATTATAACTTGATTGGTAGACTATTGCCTTGCATTACTTTAGGTGATTTCCAATTTCTAGACATTTGTGGATACATTAAGACATACAACCATGTGTATTACAAGTTTGATCATGCTCCATACACTAGAATTATGATAAGTATAACTACTACGTCATAGAACAACTGTGATATACACAATTTTAAAGCGTGACCATGTCCTTAACACGTGTTCCAATAAAATGGCCATGAAATTGATTATTTTTTATATTTTTCCAAGAATTACAGTTATTCACTCGAAGTACAATCTAGAGATCACATAATTTCTTGTAGAGACCAACTTATTTGACAAAATATCTTAGCAAGATTCCATATCAATGACTCGAGATGAGAAGACATGCTAAGGATACCCTTTGAACTCCATTATTAAACAATATAAGTAGGTCCAAATCTAAAAAGATCAACACAAAATGAAGCACTCTAATTGTATGCATAATAAAGTTCAAAACAAGTGGTAATGAAGATATCATATGCTATTTGAAGGACCGAGAGTGAAATCGAGCTCACAATAAACAAAAAAGCTGGAACCGTAATTATGTCAAAAAGTAATGTCGATACGTAACATGTTATATTTAAGCAAGGAGTTTTAGATAATAATGAAAAAATGGGATACAAAACCCGAGAAAATATCATTAGTTCCACTCTCACATGAAAGCCTCATGTCACATGATGGCTACTTATGAGAACATTGAACGGTTCCAATGTTCCTCATCAAATCGATGGTGCGACCAGGTTCCACATTGGCTTTTAATTCCTAACAAAAATTACATCAAATTTAATAGTCACTTTGTCGCTTGTCATATGGAAGTGTATAATTTTTCCTTGAGTGTTTAAATTTTGTGAAAGGGCTTGAAAAGTGATGGGTTTGGTGCGATCCACTCCAATTAGATTATAACTTGATTGGTAGACTATTACCTTGCATTACTTTAGGTGATTTCCAATTTCTAGACATTTGTGGATACATAAAGACATACAACCATGTGTATTACAAGTTTGATCATGCTCCATACACTAGAATTATGATAAGTATTACTACTACGTCACGTAACAACCGTGATATACACACAATTTTAAAGCATGACCATGTCCTTAACACGTGTTCCAATAAAATGGCCATGAAATTGATTATTTTTTATATTTTTCCAAGAATTAAAGTTATTCAATTTCATTAATATATTTTTCAAATAGTTTGTGTGCCTTCACTTTTTCTATAGTACATATTTCTACAACCTGCAAACTTTTGTAGCAAGGATAAATCAAGGAGATATTGTGCTATAGCTACTAGTGTCAAGTCAAGTTCATTGAATGGGTTTGTGAGAATCGAATCGAAACGAGGCACCACGAAGTAGTTGCACTCCAATGGAATCGTGAAAGCTCCAACGATAGCAAGGAAAAATTTATCAGTAATGGAAGAACTTTCTCAACAGAAACAAAGCTTGCATAGAGGAAAGACAGTGGAGTGTCTTGGCATGCTCATAAATGAATAGAAAAGGGGTACATATAGGGTGCTGAGTAACCCTAGTGCATGACACACATGAAACCCTAAACCTAAACCTAACCCATGTGAGATGACCCTCCAACATGAGAGGAGGACACATAGGATAACTCACACTAACACCCCCCTTCATCAAAGCTAGGGTAGCGGCTGTGATGAGTCAGATGGAAGAGGAAGACACTCCTAAACAACTAAGAAAGATGTGTCAATGGGGCCGAAAACTAAAGGCCTGATAAGGTGCCCATATACAAACACAATCTTCCTAGAAGAAGAAGAAGAAAAGAAGGACTACATAGCCCTAAGAAGATGGGCAAGCTGCAGAAGACCTCACCCCAAGAAGAGACCGTAAGTGAAGAAACTTCATCTCAGTGAAGGGCTTGGTGAATAAATCTGTAATCTGATTAGCTTTGTCTGAATGTACTGAATGTCGATGATACCATCATGAATAAGCTCCCATATGAAGTGCATATGGATCTCAATGTGCTTCATCCGCTGATGCTTTGAACTGGATTTCTACAAATAGAGATTGTGCTCATGTTATCACAATAGATAATGGTAGGCCACCAAAAGTGGATGCCAAACTCTGTCAGAATACCCTGTAGCCAAATAGCTTCTGTGGCAGCGTTAACTACTCCTCTATATTTTGCCTCTATAGATGATATCACAATTGCATTCTACTTCTTGCTAGACCAACTAATAGGACCCAAACCAAGAGAGAAACTGTAGCCAGAAGTAGATTTCCGATGATCTAAGTCACCAGCCCAATCAGAATCTGTGAATCCAATCAAGTCAATATCAACCCCTCCATGATAGTGTATGCCATCAACATAAGTGCCACGAACATAATGAAGGATCCATTTAGCTACTTTCCAATGCAGCTCATGTGGCTCCTGCATGAATCTGGACACGATCCCAACAACATATGATAAATCCAGTCGAGTGTGAGTCAAGTAGATCAAGCTCCCAACTAACTATCGGTAAAGAGTACCATCAACCAAGGGAGTAGAGCAATCTGAAACCAACTTAACCCCGGAAAGAAAAGGAGTAGGAGAAGACTTGCAATCGGACATCTGAAACCGAGCTAGCAAATCAAGAGCATACTTAGGTTGTGAAATCAAGATTCCCAAGTCAGATTGTGAAATCTGGATCCCAAGGAAGTAATGAAGCAGACCTAAGTCAGTCATGGAAAACTTGTTGGCTAAGGCGATCTTCACAGAATCAATAATAGAGGAAGAGCTACATGTGATCAACAAGTCATCAACATATAGAACAAGAATGAGTATGGAGTCATCTTGCCATAGAATATAAACATTTGGATCAGAGTGACACCTAGTAAACCCTGATGTAAGTAAGAAGGAGTCCATCTTGGCATACCAAGCCCGAGGGGCTTGTTTAAGGCCATAAAGAGACTTCTTTAACTTACAAACGAGGGAGGAATCTTGGACATAACCCGAGGTTGTTCCATATAGATCTCTTCCTCTAGGTCACCATGAAGGAAGGCACTCTTAACGTCCATTTGATGGACTTTCCATCTGTTTGTTGCAGCAATGGCTAGGGTCAGTCGAATAGAAGTCATCTTCGCAACCGAGCAAAGGTTTCTGTATAATCAACCCCAGCTATCTAGGAGAAACCCTTAGCTACTAATCACGCTTTAAACTTTTCGATGTCTCCATCTACTCCATACTTTGTTCGAACACCCACTTACACCGAACAATTTTTCTTCCTTTCGGAAGAGTGGTGAGATCCCAAGTATCGTTCTTCATGAGAGAGGAATACTCCTCATCCATGGCAAAATCCCACTCAGGAATACCAAAAGCCTCCCGAAAGACTATGGATCAGAAGCAGAGGTGAAGAAAGAGTGGGGTCTAACAAAATCTAATGAGTACGTCTCATATCCGAAGTATCTCCAACTAAATCTCTAGCACTTTGCAAAGTTTTCCTGGCCCAAAGGGGACCAGGAGGATCAGGCTCAGAGTCGGAAGATTCTTCACTTGAGTGAGAAGGGACATAGTCCTCATCATCACTACTGTCAGAATCAAAAGACTCAAAGATTTGATGGTCGGGAGGATCCGGAAGAGGAGCACGCTCAACAGTATCATCATCTGATGAGTCAAAATCCGAATCAGTGAGCTGAAGAACCTCATAGGTGGAGAAGTAGAAGTCGAAGAAGACTCATCAAACTTAACACTTCTCTCAATATATAGCTCATGAGAAGTAGAATTCATCAATCGATATCCCTTCACGCCATCAGGATACCCTACAAAGATACAAGGTTTGGATTGTGGTTCCAAGGCCTTGTGTTTCTTCTTGGGAATCCGAGCCATAGCCTTGGATCCGAAGACTCGAAAGTGCTCAACATCAGGCTTGCATCCAAACCAGGCTTCAAAGGGTGTCATCCCTCTTACTGCCTTGTGTGGAACACGGTTCTGAATGTAATTTGCACAATTCACTGCTTCGGCCCAATACTGCGGAGGAAGAGACTTCGAGTGAATCATACAAGTGGCCATCTCCTTCAGAGTACGGTTCTTTCTTTTTATGACTCCATTCTACGAAGGGCTATAAGCAACTGTATGTTGCGAGAGATCCCTTCAGAAGTACAAAAATCCATGAACCTATTGTTTACATATTCACCTCCATTGTCGAGTTCGAAGAACCTTGATAGACCGTTCCGCTTGTTTCTCAGCAAGAGCCTTAAAGTCCTAAAAATGTTCAAAGACTTCAGACTTAAGCTTAAGAAAATATACCCAAGTATATCGCGAATAGTCATCAATGAAGGTTAGCACATAAAGAGCTCTAGTAAATGAAGGAGAAGGAAATGGACCAAAAACATCATGTGTGAACAAGATCCAAGGGACGAGTGGCTCTCTAGGCTTTTCCTTTGTCAAAGTTCTTTTCAGGATGCTTTCCAAGGGTACAACCCTCACAAAGACCCTTAGAAAACTTGATGCGAGGCAACCCATTGACCATTTCATTTTGACTCAATTGTTCAAGGTAGCGATAATTTAGATGTCCAAAATGCTCATGCCATAGCTTACTAACCTCATTTGCATGAGTGAGCAAGGTAGTGGGCATAGAATCAAAAGTAAAGTGGGAGAAGGTGTACAACCATGAATGGTGATCTGCCTTTCCCTCAGCCACTGTAGTGTCATTGTTAAGCTCACGAATAATCACCGAGTTAGGACCAAATTCCACTCGCATTCCTTCACCAAGATGAGTAATTTGGTAAACCGATAGGAGATTGGTAGAGAGATCAGGAACACTCAACACTTGGTTAAATGTCCCCCATCCATCTCTACCGATCCACTACCAGAAACCGACACTGTCGTGTCATTACCCATCGTGATTTGGGACATTCCACAAGGTTCGATGTTGGAAAACTCAACATGCAAAGAACCCATGTGGTGTGAGGCACCGAAATCTATAATCCATGTCGATGAAGGAGCAACTTTGGCTACAAGGGCCTTTCCTTTCTTCTTATCATTTTTAGCACCTTTTGCAGCAGAAGACTCGGCCTTCGGAGCACTTTGTTTTATGGATTCAGGAACACTTATTTTATTTTTCTCAAGTAAATGAGATAAGTGATCAATCTGTTTCTTAAAATAGTGTTGCTCATCATGACCAGATCTTCTTGCAATAGGAACACAAATACTTGCTTTTATGCCCTAGGCTCAGAAGTCAAAGTGTTTGTGTCATTTTTAGGTTTGATCTTGGTTTCTTTCTTAGGTTGATCCTTAGTTTCTTTCTTCTTTTTAGTCTTCTTTCCCTTGCTAGTACTTGCTACAAGGGCATGTGACTTGGACTTGAGAGACCCCATTTGAATGAGTTTGTCCTGTTCTCGAATGAGTTGGGATGAAAAACAGTCAAAGGAGGGCATTGTCCAAGTATCACCCAAAGCAAATTTTGTAGCGTAGAAAGTTGACACGAAGACAAAATATTCGGGACCTAGCTTAGAGAGAATCGACAAGATCAGTTGAGAATCTTTCTTTTCTACTTGACATCCTTTTAACAATAATCTAATGTGGACAAATTTTGAGAAGAAGGCTTGTAGGTTTTCAAAGTCACTAGGATTTAACCCTAGTAGTTCGTTTTCCAACTCATGCGCTCTCATGTCATCTAGTTGTCCAAACATCACATCCAGTGTTTTCCACGCAGATGTAGGTGTTTCAGATGCCTCAATGTGGAAGAGCAAGTCAGGAGAAACGGACATGCAAAGAAGACCTAAAGCTTCATCACTACGGTTTAACCACTTAGATTTTTCAGGTTCGTCATCTGGTTCAGTCTCAGTTCCCATGGTGATGCGGAATAACCCTTTACCCCTTAGTTTCATTATTATTTTTGATCTCCATTTAAAAATTTGAATGGTGTAAGCAAAGGAATTGAAAGTGCATCCATAGTGAGAGAGAGAGAAAAGAAATGTAGAAAAGAAACACAACCACCCAGGACAATAACAACCCCCTACTTTCGGCACTTTATAGTTTAGTGCATTGATTACAATCGGGTCCATGCGTGTGGTTTGAAACACTTGGTAACTCATCTTGCAATTAGCGTAATAATGCGCAAGAGAGGAGACCACAATAGTGTTTCATGTAGCGCAACAAAAAAGGACACCATAAACAAGCACAAGCAAAAAAATAGAAAGGAGGTGAAAGCCAACCCTGGTGGTGAGAAAAAATGTCTCACATCACACGAAAGAATCCCTTTGTCGTAAGACTGTGGCAGATGCGCTCACAAGTCCACGAAAAAAGGAATAGAACAAAGCTCAAAAAATGAGCTGAAATAAGCAATACAAAGACACCCCCCAGAATGTGGCACTTTATAAAATTAGTGCATTTACAAAGCTAATGATCCCATCATCTAGAGTGCAAAAAAACATGCAACTTTGACTAAAGAAGTGCTCAAAACCGAGCAACGAGTCAAAAGTTATAGCAAAAACCAATTCCCGCAATTGATGAGAAAAAGCCAATAAGCCTGCAAACGGATTAAAAAAGTGCCCTAAATGCATGCAAAGGGTGTCGTATGTATGCTCATTGGAAATGGCATGGAATTTGAGATAGGGTTTGTTTGTATTGCGAGGGGGATTAGCCACCTACCAATCCGGACCTCACCCTTCGTCTTCGACACTCGACGGAAGGTTAAAAATACACAAAGCCAAAAGACCAAATTTTATAATGCCAAAGAAAATAGTTTTAAATAATGTGAAATTAAATAAAATTAGATCTAATTTAATTAAATCTAATAATTAAAAAATAAATAAGAGAAAGGATGTTGTTTTTAATTTATTGTTTTAAACTTGTAAACTTTAAAAAAAAATGGTTTTAGAAAAGAACTTTTAGATGAGATAAAAAACAATTTTGTGTTAAAAACTTTAAAAAACTTAGTGTAAAAAAATTTAGAAAGAACCTAATTTACTCCTATCTTTCCAAAAAATGAAAAGATTTTGAATTAGAAAAAAAAAGAGTTATACTTTCTTTCCAAAAAAAAACTTCAAAAAAAAAAACGCGTTTTGTTTTTTAATGGAAAAAAAGAAAAAAAAAAAATTTTAAGGAACTTTAAAAAAGGCGTCCAGAAGCTTTTTAAAGTAAGTAATTTAGATTTGTTAAAAAATAAAAACGTATTGACAAGAAACACGTACTTACAGTAGTTAGTTAAAAAAAAAGTGGCAGAGTTGTTTAACACGTACAGGCCGCGATGCAGAGTGAATAGGTCTTGAAAAATGTAGGAAAAAAAAATGCTAGAACTTTCCAAAAATTTTTGATGAATGTCCAAGAAAATGCCCTGAAGCGTGCGGAAAAATGGAGTGTAGGAGAAAACGTGAGAAAAAAAAAAATGCCTAAAACAATGCAAAAAATGCCCTTGAAAAAAAAAAAAATGTTGAATGTTGAAAATGGGTATGTGTGAAGGTTTGAAAAAACGTGAATGAGTTACTCCCAAAAAAAGTGAGAGAGTTTAACCAAAAAATGCAAAAAAAAAATGTGAGTAGGCTCCCAAAAACGTGAGAGACCAGGAAGAGGTAACTCCAAGAAAAAAAAAACCACGGCGATGAGGGTTCAAAAGCTCAAAATAGTCATGAGAGTAACACACGAAAGAACTCAAAAAGATCCCAACTGAATCACAGACATCATGCATAGACAAATATCTTGCAAAAAACCAGAGATCTTAAAAAAATTTCACTTCCATTTTAATAAATTAAAAAAATGAAATGAATCTCTATTTTGGATTTTGTTACATCCAACTAAAAAAAGTAGTTAAAAAACCTGATTTCTCAAGGTATTTTGAAAAAACCTGCACATGCACAAGAAAAAAAAACACAAAAAACTTTCCGAGAAAGCTTGTTAGAGATATTAGCAAGATAATTTCTAGAAAATAGTGATCAAAAGACTTGCATGCAGAGTAAAATAATGAAACCAAGTAAGAGTAATAGCAAAAAAAAAAAATCAGTGCATGTTTACCCGATCTCAGCTCTGATACCATGAAAAGAGTTTGCGAGAATCGAATCGGAAACGAGGCACCACGAAGTAGTTGCACTCCAACGGAATCGTGAAAGCTCTAGTGATAGCAAGGAAAAAATTGATCAGTAATGGAAGAACTTGCTCAACAGAAACAAAGCTTGCATAGAGGAAAGACAAAGAGTGTCTTGGCATGCTCATAAATGAATAGAAAAGGGGTACATATAGGGTGTTGAGTAACCCTAGTGCATGACACACATGAAACCCTAAACCTAACAATCCAAGAAAATATCATGATACAAAATAAATAATAATGTAATAATTTAAGAAGTTTGAAGCTTTATAAGAAAAGAAAATCAATAAAAGAAAGTTATGGTTCTAAGTACAATCAATCTTATGAAATAAATACAAATGAAAATATTCACATTATGAGCACTTTGTAGCCTCTCGTATCTACCCACGGAGTAATTTCTTTGGGTGCGCACAACCTGACATCGAGCCTAACTCAAAAATAAGAATGATAATTATAATATATTTATCAAAACACTTTGAGAATCATTATCTCTAGTCTCTCACGATGATCGGAAGAGTTAGTATCCACAAAAAGGTCATCCCTAAGGGAACTAGTTATTGAGTGAGTGAATGGGACACATCTTGTCATTTGTTGAGCCTAAGGTGTGTACTACACAATATACATGACACTCTTTAAGAATATGTCATACATACCAAATGAATAGCAATGGTTTTTCTATCTATGCAAGGATCCCCTTCCAATCTTATACTCAACTCAAGAAAGTATGGACAATCTTTCAATTTTTCTTCACTTCATGCTTACACCTTGATACTACCCATAGGGATTAGAAGTATAGGGTAACACAACACAACATAGAACTACATCACTAAACAAGGATTCACTACACAACATCATAATAAGAGAACTATATGCATAAGTACTACATAATAGGATGAGACAACATTAGAGCATGTTTACGGCTTATAAGGTAAAACATTTGTCACACAACATGTTGATAGTAAAAGTGCAATATAACATGGAATAATAACATTACAATGCATTCAAAACTCATAAGGGGACATGTTTATCACATTACATACTAATTGTACATGTAAACTATAATGGGTGAGTATAACATCACAATACCTCAATGATTCAATAGGAACGTGTTAGTCACACGAGAAAATTAATAACATGCGTATGATACATCAAAATTCAACAGGAAAAATACTTGTCACACAACATATTGATAGTACACACCACTACACCAAGTGGTACAATACTCTAGATACATATAAAACATCACAAGTAAAGATTTTTTACTAGCATGACATAAATCCTCCATCTCACACTCAACTATCAAGTCTCAAGTTTTTCTCAAAGGTTCTAGAGTTTGAACCTTTATTTTGATACTATATGTAAAGCTTAAATCCCAGGACCAAAATCTATAGCTTAAACTAGGATGATTTCTTTCTCACCCTAAGGATCACTTCCTACAACAAAAAAATTACCCAAAACACTTACACAAACACGAACCCACTCATGTAACGATATAATTTCCACTTGGAATAAGAGGGAAGAAAATACGACACCAAATGCAAGAACAACACACACTACCAAGGCTACCAACAAGGCTCATAAAGTGGAGAGATTGTCATATGTACTACCCCTTTTCACTCCACAAAGGAATCATGGCTAGCCTTTGGTTCCTCCAAGATAAAACACATAAACAACATACCCTTTTCCCTCCACTTAAACCACCCTTTTTCACTCCACTAAGACTAGCCACGAAATCCATTGGTTTCTCCAAAGGTAACATGAAAATTCTATTCCTCCCTTCAACTAACACCCCATTTTACCTCCATTAAACAATGATGTATTCTCACCCCCACACATACATTCACACTTACATGCAAGCTTCAAAAATTTTATTTAAATTCAACATTTTCTTGAAGGAGTGATTCAAAACACAATAGTTAATCCAATGAGAGAGAGAATGTAGGACCTTATCCACAATTTACACATATTACGACTTAGCTTACACACTTATTACAAATTAATTTTTACTAGATCTTGTATTTTGTAGAACTTTTAAGGTACATAAAGAGGCATAGACCTCATTTTCAAGTTACGAATTCCATTTTGGTTTAACATGTTTCCCTCAAGGAAACACCTCACTTTTATTTTATTTAAGTAATCCTAAGGTTTATCAATAATTTTAAAGATGGAGAATTTTTAATTATAACTTACAAAAGGATCCTAAATTGTTTTTAATACAATACATTATATTTTACACAAGGTTCCAAATAGCCTTCCCACTTTGAGTTCAAGGTACAATATGTGAAACACATTGATTTCCAAATTTTTCATAAGTAATTTTTGAAATGACAATACTAGAGGTTAAGGCCTGACTGCCTAGACAATAGTGGAGGGCCACCTAGATATGACCCCTTCCACATACTTGTATAAGATAGAAGTTATATCATCTCTTGTTATAAAAGCTAAGGTAGGATAATGGGTTTATTTTGTGGAGTTCAACTCCCATCTTACATAAGTAAAATGATAAATATTAGGATAACAAATAATAATTTATCATGTGATTCACAGTCTTACTAAACTACTATAGTTCAACCATGATAAGTAGCATGGTGATATGAATTAGGAAACTATTGTAGTTTTAAAAGTACGATATTCCATTTATTACACTACATGGGATTTTTCTATATTATAGTTTCATTATATAAATGATTACCACATCTTAAGGTTTGTGATCCTCATTGAGTTGGAGTAAGCTTAACAAGAAGTTATAGAGGAAAATTCCCAAACAAAGGCTCATCGGGTTGAAATATAAGAGGCTCACATACATGTGGCCCATTTCACAGAGCTTATACTTATTTTGAGGTGTCATCTACACATTAATTACCTAAACTAAGTAGAGTATTAATCTCATTTAGAGTTGGATTTCACCTTTAGTAACTTCTTGCACAACGTCAAATTATCCTTTACACAAGCCATGAGTGGTTTACTTCCTACTAAGTTTAGGACCTAGATTGTAGCTAATATTACCCAAAGAGAAACGCTTGAGGTTAAGTTTTAAATGAGATATTTCAATTACATATTGACTCGATGTTTTAGTACATTTCTACACAAATAAATATGCCTCTTCATTATTTAATATTTAAAATTTAAACTAATATGAAAGTAACTAATTTAAGTAGATGTGACACATTCATGCAAATGTATGATATTAGATATTTCATTTTCCATCAAGGATGTTAAGGGTACCAGTAATTAAATCTATAACATAAGCAATACAATATCTCATTCAAAATGAATTCATACAATTTTAAGAAAACTAACTATAAATACAATCTTTAAGTAATGTCAAGCATTAGCATTTTTCCGCAACACATGTGTTAGCATGAATACTAGCATGGATCCGGCTTCTCTATCTAGTAATGATATCACATGATTTCATTTTTCATTTTGAGAAAGAGCATGAGAGAGAGGGGAGGAGAGTTTATTATTTCCACACACCATTTCTCATTTCCTTTATATTTTTGAGTTCTAGAGAGAGAGAAAGAATTCATTACCTTCACATAATTAAAATTTCTAACATATTTTAAAGGCATAACTTGGTGTTAACAATACTTTCCATCATAACAATTCATCATACTACACATGATTTATCTAGTAGGTTAAAACATTAAGTTAAAGGACTTAACAATGTCACAATTCAAATTAGCTAAAACAGCTATGGAATGACCTCTGAAAATGGCCAAAACATACATGAAATAGGAAATGGTCACTTCTAACATCTTTTCCTATATAATGAGAACACTAAAGAGTTGATGGAAGCAAAAATTGATAAGAGACTCATTTTAGGGGCAACACTCTGGAGCGAATTTGTGAAGTTTTAATAGTTTACACTTGGACATCACAAGCCAAAATGGATCTAAAACTTGCATAAAAAGTGCTTCCCAATGAGATAAGGTGAAAATAATAATGTTCACAATTCTCAATGTAGGAGACAATGGGTTTGGGGTGGCAGGGACATGATTTTTCAGTCTATAGGCATTTTTCATGGGGCAAGGGCAATTTCAAATCAATTTTATAACATAAAAACTAGGTTGATGGGACTTGGTCAGATTATAGCTCAAGTAGACATGAAATGGCCTCTAAGAAAATTCATCGAGTAACCAAACAGGGATTATGTCACTTCCAACCCATCCTTATATATGGTGAGAATGTAGGAAAATTAATGGGGCTAGAATGTGACAATCGATACTCATTTTGGAGGTACCATTCGGAGGAAATCACCAAAAACACAAGTTTGTACTTACACCTCATAAACCAAAAACCACATAGAAAAAACACCGCCCAAGAATTATAGTGAAACCAACTATGGGATTTCAATCGTAATGCAAAAATAAGCATGTTAGATTTGATAGATAGTAGTTTCTTGCTCGTAAGCAAATAAGATAAAGTGATTCCAAACTAAATGTATACCTTAAAAATGATATTTTCTAGTGGTTAAGGTTTCATAGGACACTCATGTGAACTAATTTCCACACTAGAGGCTTGTTTCATGTCATATTATTTAAGAGTGCTTCCAAGGTGGTTTACATATCTATAGGACCCATTTCCCAATGTTAGTTTTCACTAATCAACATGTGTTTATTACACTACTTTTATAAACATGAAAATCTATCAAAATCATTCATATAACTCACACACATTAAAATAACAATGATTTCAATCATAACCTAAATGAAAGCTCAATAATGTAGCTAGCAAGAGAGGGGGAGAGAGGGGCGAGGGAGAGAGGGGGATATATATATATATATGCCTATTTGTTAGGAAATATGAGTTGTTGCTCCATGTGTATGGGTAAATAATAATTACGTTAGTAATTATTATCATGTTAATGTAAGTTAGTAAATAATTGTTATGTAGGGAGAGGACCCTATAACCGAGTAGGCACTAAAACATGTACATCTCTTTTCACCATAGGTTGTTGACAAAAGCACCAATAGTTGTTCACTTTTTGGTTGATTACACTTTTAAGAGTTAATGAGAATGTGAAACATAGGGCACCCGGTCATTGGTCCCTCTTTAAAATGCTTTATATTGATTTTCTTCATATTAAATCAATTCAAAAACTACTTTTCCCTCCAAATAAACACATGAAATGAAAATTTTGATAGGGCGCGATCATACGCTATACGATGATATAATTTTTTTATGCTACCGACATACCTACATATATCCGTGTGCCCCTAAAGTTAGGTGCGTGGCTATAGAGTCCTCTCCTTAGTTTTTATATTAAAACAACTTATAATAAATGTGGTTGAGTGAGTTTTGACAACTCACGTAGATAGGAGAGGAGAAGTTATAGCTACCTCCTAGATTATAGGCAAATTATTTCATATATATTTGGATGTATGTAATGTAATGAATTAATGAAATGTATTGAAAATTATTTGTAATATTTATTGTTTATTCTCTATAACTCTAATCATTCCTCCACATTTGGTATCATAGCAGTGAGGATCATTGTTTTCCCATATGGAATTCTATGATGATTATTGAGGGAAGTGTTGTCAAAGGATTTTGATTTTGAAAAAAATGACTGTAAATGATTTTTCCTCAAAACCTAGATTCTAAATTTTACAATATTTATTAGGTTTAAAGATAATTGTGTCATGACCGTATGCAGTTCAAATTTTAGAATAACCCAGATTTATATTTTTTTGACGAAAATAGAAAAACAATCGATGCACAAAATTAGTGGCATCTAGGAGAAAGAGCGTAGATCTTATGTCAATCATTCTTGCCAAAGAAGATCACAATGTTGCTTGGTGTTTGGAAAGGTGTGAGAAGGAAATAAAGTGTTGGTTAAAAAGGTGCCAACATATGCCCAGGAATCCACTTGTGACTTGTGAGTCTTTTCATTCAGATTTATTATAGAGGCATGCTCTATTCTTTTTGTTAGCATCTGCATGCTTTGTTATTATCTAATACACTCTAGAGAAAAAATGCACCCGTGATTTATTTACATAAAAAATTCATTCCACACAACCATTTATGATTGGTTGATTATTTTTTTTTTTTTCAAGACTATAGTTTTAAAAATTAATTTTTCTATAGTTTTTGCTTAAATAATTGCATTTTGAGGGCAATTAATGCATTTTTGGCCAAATTAATCTTGTTTTAGTGCCAATTATTTGGGCCATTGAAATATTTGGAATCTCCAGTTCCAACAAGTGGTCACACAATAAATTTTCTCTCCATCTTGAGAAAGTTTTTAATCATTGAGCCAATTTTAATTAAATTGGGTCTTTTTACAAGAAATTGAAACCTTAATAACTTTTGCACGATAACTCAAAATTGAGTGTCATTTTTGCAAAAGTGATTATTTTTTCATCCCCATCACATTGGTTCTAATTTCGTTGGAAAATACTAATTTTGAAAAATACCCTCTTTTTGGTCATCCTGTGGGCATCTCCTTGTTCTAGGCTTGTGTATACTTTTGGAGATTTTTGCAGCCCCTTTGAGCCTCATTGAGTCATCAATGCCAAAATTAAAATTTGTAAAGGACACATTATCGCTATAAAGTGAAGTGAAATTTGTAGGGGTGTTTCTTAAACTTCACAGTCAAATCTCGTTGAGTTAGTAGCGTCACATTGGAGGACGAACGCATAGAAGGTTAGAGGTTGATCAACAACCTCTTGTCAATTTTCAATGATAAGGATGCATATCAGTTTTGGTTGCCAATTCTTGTGGTGGGATTTTTTGTTTCTTAGTTGTGCTTCATTTCAGTTTTTCAGCTTTTCAATGTGGTGTGTGAATGCTGGAAAAACAATTGTAAAGGAGAGAAAATGGTGTAGAGATCCTCATTTGTGGTGATCCTCCGACTGTCATACTTTTATGGAAGATGATCACCAATCGAATATGTTAATTGGAAATGGTGATCATGTGCACCAAGATCAAGTCAAGAGTATGTAGTATGATATCATTCGCTTTACAATGTTCCTGTTTGATGAATAAGTGGAAATTTCACATTATGAGGGGGAACATGACACCAATGTTCTATTTCCATTATTCACCCAAACTGGCTAGAGTCAAGGGAAGCTTCCAGAGTGGCAAAGTGGTAGTTGTCTACATGTTGTTCAAGATCGAGTGGCAACGATCGACAACAAAGTGGGCCTGCAGATTAAGAACATTGTGATTCTTATAGGATTTAATATGAAAAATTTCTAGTATGTGTTTTATTGTTCAATTTTATAATAAGGAGATGTGATTCTTATATAATTCCTTAATGTACAAGCATAGTGGTGAACAAAATCACCAAAGTAAGTCAGTTCATGGATCTTGAAAGGGTTTGTGGGAGGATCCAAAACCACCCGAGGTGGACAATTGATGGGGCTTGTTCACGTCAAGGTTTGTGGTAAGCATGTTTAAAACCATGTAAGGAGAGAGCCTTTATTTTGGATCAAGATCATGAGTCACATAGTAGGTCATGTTTCATATGAGTGAGCATACTACAGATGAGTGTGTGAATGCTTTTCTACCATGTTAGTACTAAAGGGGGGAATATTAGGAAATATGAGTTAGTGATCTATGTGTATGGGTAAATAATAATTATGTTAGTAATTATTATCATGTTGATGTATGTTATTAAATAATTTTTATATAGTTGTTATGATAAAACAACTTATAACAAATGTGGTTGAGTGATTTTTAACAACTCACGTAGATAGGGAGGAGAGGTTATAGCTACCTCCTAAATTATATGAAATTTATTTCCTATATATATGAATATATGTAATGTTATGAATTAATGAAATGTAATAAAAATTATTTGTAATCCTTAATGTTTATTCTCTGCAACTCTCATCAGTCCTCCACACTATTTACTCTCGCGACAACAACAAGAAGTTTTTTGAGGTAAGATTTTGTTATCACTACAATGAAATCCAAACTACTTCATTGCCATAAGTTTAAAGGGATTTTTCAAATAGTTCATGTGAATTGTTTACTCTTCCATGTTTTGAACATATGATAAATATAAACTTTCAATTAATGTTTGAATGTTTATACCCTTCTCCCAAGCTCCTATTTTGCACAAGTTGGGAGAATACTTGGGAAGATTTAGAGTTTGGCTTTAAAACTATCAATGGTCAATTCTTTAATCTATTTATCCTTTTAACAAATCATTTTGTACATATGTTATAGCTATGAAATTCTATAAAATGACATATTCATGAAGCATTTATTTACAAATCCTTAAAGGCTTGTTTAAAACACCATTTATCTTTTGATCATCACAATCCATTAGACCATATTTTTAGAAATTTCCTTATCACAACCATCCAAAGCACCAATCTCGACTTAATCTCACAACATACTTGTAGAGAGGGTGGGTTGAAGTAGGCACTAAAATTTTGGGTGCCAACACCCCCGCCACATGTTTATGCTTTTAAATTCCAAGGTTGTTTCTACAACCCATTTTTTCCGAAAAAACTATCACATCCTTATAAATATAGAAAAAGACAAAAATCCTTCTTTGAATATGCTTTGTTGGATGCCCATAATTTATTTTAAATCTCCCTCTTTGGCATAAGCAAGAGGCATGTAGAGGTTTGTAGAAAATGGCATATGAAAATAACTTTCATTTTAAAAACAAACAATCTCCTCATAGAGTTATATCCAAACCCACAACATTTTATTACAACTCCCATTTTGGTGTTTCTAGGAGAGTAGGGTATATGTTATGGAGTCTAGTTATAATAATGAGTGGTGGTAGAAAAAATAAATCGCACATGTTTTCAAATAACTCGTTATATGTAACTCTTGTAACCATGCACGCTTTAAAACCACCTTTCTTCTGGCATTGATTCGAACATCTCACATGCTTTATGTTGCTCCCACATTTCGTAAGCCATCTACCAGTCACTAAAAACTATAGCATATGACAGAAAGTTTTTTTCCATTTTGCATTGATATATGTACATGACTATTTCAAAGCCCCAATATAGGTGCAACTATTAGGGTCATGGTGCATGCATGTAGCACTTTGAATGGAAACATATTAATTTGGGAAGCAAAATACTCTTCTCATGGGAACTTCCTGTTACATAACAACACCCCCACCAAAAGATAAATCCATGCCATGAAGCCAATATTTACTCTACACAAAGCATAAGTTAGGAAGGAAGAAAGGACACTGGAAGAAAAATCCACATCCATATCATGGAAAACATGTCACCTCCTAAGACACTCCATCAACCCACTTCAACACTCCATTACCATCACTTCTCACCTCTTGCCACTTCCTTTATTTAATAAAAAAAAAATTTTATGTTATTATTTATCATATAATTCTTATCTATTTATTTATTCTCGGATTAGGTAAAAAAATGTTTTAGTTTTTATATAACATATGAGATCATTAAAATCATAAGTTATGTATTCATACTAAAAATAAAGTCGATAACATATTCAAATCATCCTTTCGATTCCTTTAATTTGTAGATGTAAATCCTTGGCGAAACACCATCCCAAGTATTTGGTAAGGAACTTATAATTTTAATTACATGTTTCCCTCCTTGAAGAGGATTAATACTTGTTTGGCATAGACATTACATTTCCTTATTTTAATTTGATCATGGGCCAAATAACTTACATATGTATGTCCACACTAATCCACCAAGTTGGGGTTGTCAAAAGTGAGGTCAATAAGACGATAAGTGGGAGGGGCACTACAACATGCGCTTCCTTAGTGGGCTTCAATAACACTCTCTTCATCATGGGATCTTCTTCATGTTCTCAAGTTATTTTTTTCTACTACTTTATGCATGGATTTCTACATTTGCATGTTTACCAACATGATTGCTAGCATTGTTCCTCCTACTACCACTATTTTGTGTTGGTTGTGGAAACTCAAATGTGCAATGTCTAATATATCCATAATAGAAATAGGTTATACTAAATTTTCTTCCTCTTATGCATCATATTCCTCTAGATTAAGATCTACCTTTACCACTCTGCACATGCTTTTGTTCATGCAAGATGTTTATTTCTACCTCATTAGCATAATTTTGTACATCACTATGCAAAAATCATCCTCTATGCGGGATTTTTCCTTTCTTGTGGGTTTATCTATTTTTTTTGAAAAAACTTCTCTACCTTCAACGCAAACCGATATGCTTCCTCTATATATCTCAATATGACCATATTAAGTTCATTTTGAATAGAAATATGTAATCCAAGAACATACCTTGAGATCTTTAATGTCATTCTCTACATGTCCAACTCTAATGTTGAGTTGATATATCTCCTCAATGTATTTCTTCATACATAGTTCCTTATAGCAAAGAATTTATAATTGATTGAACAATTGGGACTAGTAATCTACATATAGGGTCTTATTCTCAAAGAGTTTCACCATTTAATCCAACTTCTTAATCTTATATTTTACTCTTTAAAACCTCTAATTCTACACATGATCTCTACACAAGGATACATGTCCCTTAAACTTGTACCCGTAAATCTCACCTTTTTGTTATCTTCTACACCCTCATACTCAAGTATTTCTAAATTTCTTTGATTCAATCAAAAGAATATTTTTATCTAAGTTCTCATAATAGCACGAGACTTATATTTATGGTTTGTTTCCAATCCTTGTGATTACAAGAAATAATCGATCCTCTTTCTCATCCACATCTTTGCTTTGGATTCTTGATCTACAAGTGCTCTTACTTGTTGTCCATCATCATCAATGATAACTCTTAGGTGTTTCACAATTTACATTACCTCCAAATGGACTTGCATTCCTCTAATCACGGTAGCCAAGTCCACAAGTATTGGTTCTCTATTTACTTTGTGTGCCATATTTTCCTCATAACCTCTCAATCAACAATATTTTGTGACCTCACACCTTCTACCCAACAACCCAGTGTTGGATATGTATATAAAAAAATTCCACCTATACCCTAAGTATGGAAAGTGTCAAATATTAAATTACTCACACAACTAAGATTGATTTCTATACCAATCTCTTTAGCAAGTCTTTGAAATCATTGCTTTGATATCAAATTGATGTAATCATAATCTAGTTTCCAAACAAAGGGAGTATTACACCACACAACCACTTTCAAAATTTAACCTCGATGAAGTAAGATCTTAGGCACAACAATTAACAAAAAAACAAAAAAATCTCTATTAACGTAAGGAAAGATTATGAACTTAGTCACGATGACTAAATACTCTAATTATAGTCTTATGAAAATAATCTTCAATAATTCTTCTAATAATTCTAATCCTATACCTATCTTAAGCTTGTAGAGTTTTTGAATATTCTACATAACACACTTGTCCCACGCTCTCAAGGACAGTCGCTCAATTCCCTAACTTAGAATTTGACATATTTTAGTGGTCTTAACTTTTCCCCCTTTACGTGTTCATATCTGTCTTCAATTTATAGAGTTCAAAAAACTCTAAAGGGACAAAAAGATGCATTTTGCGAGAAAATGTTCCCCTAAAAAAAATTTAGGTTCCCTCTTAGGAACATTGATCAATTTCAAAATTTATCCTTTATTGGATCAAGTTCAAGTGGATCATTATGTTGGCTTTTGGCTAAAATAGATGGATCAAAAACCATGTTGATTTAACAAAAATATAATTTTACGCTAAACCCTATATTGCAATGTAGCATTAAATAAATAAGAAATGAAGCACAATTTTGACCTAAGCAATATGCTAGAAAAATATGAAACCCTAGGTACGAGATGGGGAATAAGATACTGAATTTATTCGTAAATAATCCCAAAGATATGACGAGTTAGAAAACTACTGGAACAGTAACTTAGAGTGTTGTAATCAAACCCATAAAATTACAGAGGTGTCAGAAATGCCAGGACTAGGGTGCCTATGGAGGGTCAAGGGTGCCTGGGGCGCCAGAGACCTATTTTGGGCACACAGGGGCTAGAGACCTATTTTAGGTGCATGTGGCTTCTCAAAAGCTGTGAAACTCAATTTCCCAGGGTCACAATATGTTTGTTGTCCTTTGTTTCCTGTCATTAGTATGTCGCACCAAGTTCACAGATGTCGCATGTAACCTGCAATGAATAAATGACCTGCAAAACCCCAAGACGGATCAAATCCCAAAAATTAAATAATGCAAATAAGGGGTCAGATTGTCCTCAACTATCAACGAAGTGAACTTATGACTGATCATTACACTACATCTCAGACCCAATGTAGTTTTATGTGTGTGCGTAGAAATTTTTCCATAGTTGGCTCTTGTGTGTGTCACACTTGATAGGGCTCTTGTGTGTGTCATACTTAATAGCGAGCAATTAACTAGATGTAGAAAATGTAGATAGATATGTTCATGAAAGAATGGACTTCTCCTCTTATAAAGTGTATGCAAAAAAATGCAGTCCCTTGCCTTTGTGTGGATGCTAGATGAATGCTTGAATGTTCTTTTAAATGCCTTTGGATCTTAGGTGGTGATATCTAATGCTTAGTGATTGGTCCTTTATTTTGGTTACATAACTTTATATTTATATGATTCCCTTGCTTGAATTTTGTAATTAACCCAAAAGGTTGGCTAGTAAGAAATTAAGATGCCCAAAAAGATAGAAAGGATCAAAAAGATGTGAGTAAAAATACAAAGAGGTCAAGGGTGCCAAAAGGGGATGAGGGTGCTTAGTGCTTGCATCCTGGCCGGTGTTAGTGTCTAGAGTGAAAAATTTCAAAGTGTACAAAGACAGACTAGGAAAGATAGAGTGTAAGACCAAAAAGGAAAATTGAAAGCAAAAAAAGAGGCCAAAGACATGGGTCAATTAGTACTTTTCTTACTTAGGAATCATATACATAGTTGTATGTGCTCAAGACTCGATAAATACCCAAAGTGTGTGATTTATTGTCTATATTTTCCCCACTTTATGTTATTGAGTGAATGCTCGATAAAATAAAGTAGATAAGATATGTGTACCTGATAACCATGTAGATCAATGGTGAAAAGTGTGCCAAGAGACAAGGAAAAGTGTGGAGTGATAAAAATGTGAAGCGTGGAAGCTAGAGAAGAGGAAGTAAAAAGTGATGATGATGACCCTAGGGTGATAGCGTATGTGTAGATGTCACGGTTTTACTTCTTTTTAATGTCATTTGATTGTATGATGATGTGTGATTGATGTGACTACCACTTTCCATAAGGACAGGACCTACAAAAGAGAAGAACGAACAAGTAGTCAAATACGTGTATATGATAAAAACGAGTAAAAAGTGTGTAATAAAAATATAAAAATGTGAAAAGGAACATGTGCACTTGATTTATGATGAGTAAAAGGGTGTAGAAAGGATCTGAAGATGTTGTAGAAGAATGGGTTTTTTGGGCGATCTCACACCAGTTGTGTTGAGTGCAAGTTTTTTGGGCGATCTCACACCAAGAATGGAAGAAGTGTAGGGAGAAAATTCTAGTGTCATCCTCCAACCTTTAAATTCTTCCCGAAGTGTAAACACCACTACAGATGGTGTGTAAAAATCTGATCTGGTTTGATCTAACATGAAAGTAGGAAAGAAAATGTAGTGCATGCATGTTGAGTGTTATTTCCATGCATGTCGAGTGTTAAAGGATTTTCTATCATGTAAAATCCATTGTGTAATCTACCGAAAATATGTTGACCTGAAATATTTTTGTAACTACCCCTGTCACGTATCTAGGAAGGGTCGGGGGCACCCGGGAGGTACTATATAGTGTTGGGCACTAGTTTCTATGTTTTTATAAAGACCCACATTGGATTCTAGGTCGTTTATGAGATTGAATAATGTGTTGTACCAGTATTGAATTGTACTAAACTATGATCCTAGTAGAAGCTGTTTTATGGGGTGACTAATTCACCTAATTATGCCCCCTCATTTTGGGTACATGCAACGTCACCGAGGAGTATGTGGCCTAAAGGAGGACTGACCACTAAACCAAAACCAATGCCCTATAGGGGATGAGAGAATGTGCTTCATAGAAACCAAGGCACACGCAAGAAAAGTGGCTAGGAAACAAGTGTTAGTGAAATAATAATAAGACACATGTAGAAGACATTTTGTAAGCTAACAACCAAGAAGACAATGTGTAATCTGGCACATAAGAAGACAATGTAGACCATGAAAAGTAAGTTACAAACATATGACATAAGTCATGATGTCGCAATACAATCGAGGCCGCAGTGGCCCAAAGCATACAATGTTCACATAAGACAAAGGAAAATCCATAAGCAATGACATACAATGACAAGAAATGTCGACAATAACAAGCAATGTAATAGACAACTATGGTAGAAAAGAGTTCTTGGAAGACAAAGTTGCACATGAAGCACATGTTAGCATGTTATAGAGATATAAATTATGTCAAAACGTGTATGATCCAATAGAGTAGTGTGTTAATATGAATATGAAATAGTATAAATCGAAACAATAGTACTTTTTATGCTTACGAAATTGGATGCCCCAGAGCCATTATGGGATTGGTAATAGTACTATGCCAATCCTCCATGCTACGTGTATCGATTTGTGTAAAGGTGTGATCACAACTAGAAAGCAAGTGAACGTGCATGTGTATATAGAAAATATAATGACATACAATGTATCTAGCTAACATAGTAAGCAAGATGTATCATGTGAGTATAAGTAAACAAGAATAATGTGCCACCAAGATATGTAGTAAGAAGTGGATGAGTAAATGCAATGTGAGTGCGATAGAGCCACGTTCCCCAGAGTGAGTGTGAATGAGTATGCATGAGATGATTTTCATTTATAAATTTCTCCTCAATAGTCGAGAATGAACCATATAAAAAGAGTGTGTCATCAAGAAATGGTTTGAACGTGTGCGCTAGAAATATGTGATCGTCAAAGTGTAAAGCGTAAAGTGTGTTAGTGAGTGAGTGAGCACGATGAAGTTCATTTTATATATAGACCCTTAGTAGTTGAGTATGAACTATGGAACTAGAGTGCATCATAGGGTAATGAGTGCAGTGTGTAGAAGTAGAAGCAATAAATGTGTAGCATGAATACATAGTGTGCAATGTGTATGATGTGTGATAGATGATGAGTAGAAAGAGATGTCATGAATGCGTGATGTGTGAGGTGTGTGTGTGTGTGAGATTCATGTATGTACTATTCCCTCAACAGTCAAGTGTGACCCATAGCATGAGAGTGCATCATATGGTAATGACGATACAAATGTATCTAGATGTGTGAGATGCGTGTAAAAGACTAGATGTGAAGTAAGGAGTGAAATGGTAGATGTGTGAGACCCCTGAAAATGCTAGAAGTAGGGGAAGAGTAAGCATGATGCCCCTTATGTATCAATGATGGAGATGTTATGTGGCGACACAAGAGGTATCATGCCATTGTGGGAGAGTGTCATCTTTGTCATGATAAGAGAGATATCCAACACAATGGTAGGCAGAAGCAACATTAGGACCATCACATGGTCGCAAATTTTGAAATGGATCTTAAGGATAAAAATAAGGAATAGCTTTTTGACAAAAACAATGGGATGCTAAAGTGGTGGATTATTGTGTAACATTGTAGCATACTCATTGGGTGGAGGTTTTGAACTAATATTTAGAGGAGGTTGCTTAGAGTAGATTGATAGTGTTATAGATGACTTGAGAGGAGGTAGAGTGAGACTAGTTTTGAGAGACAGCTTTCTTAACTTGAGAAGATTTCATAGGCAATGTTTGAGTGACCGAAGAAGGAACATGAGAAGTTATATTCATCAGATGCTCATTATACATAGATGAATCAAATTTAGGAACCCAATAGGATGTAACAAATAGAGATAACCATGTAACAAAATGTCGTGCAACGAATGAGATAAAACCTTGACGCTCAAGATGTTTGATTCTTTGTTGTAAATTATATCAATCATTTTCATTATTTCCATTGATTTGATGATAAGCACAAAATGGGAGACCTTGATATTTGATCAGCTGATAAGGAGGATAATAATGAGTAGTTTTCAAACTAATCAATTGATGAGCTATAAGATGTGGAAGAATATCTTGTTACTTAGAATTTAATTCAAACATTAGAGGTGCGGGGAGCGGTAAGACTTGGGGTTCACTGATATGAGCACATGTAGAATACATAAATGAGGATGCAAAGAATAATTATCATGAGCACCGAGAAACATCCTTAAGATGTTGGATTTCAGATTTAAGAGATATAATCGAGGATTTCATAGCCTGAAATTTGTCTTGAAATAGAGAATGTAAAGATTGAATTGATTTGCAAATAGATTGATTGGAATTAGAACTAATGGAGTCATCGGAGAGCCTATTGAAGATGGAATTGAATTTTGAAGGACCAAGGTGTCATGTTGATAGGGAGATACATAATGTTTAGGGTTTAGTGGAGATCTTCTTTACAAGATGGCTGCATTTGAAGAAATTGAAGAAAGTATACTTGAGAGATATTATGAGCCATGCGAGAAGAAAAATGAGGATCCAAGAGTGTTCAAATTATTCGCTTTCACTAAATCATTAGGAAAAATATTGAAGTAAATATATGTCTAATACTAATTTTGTAACATTATAATATGCAATAAAGTATAGAATTGACCCAAGAAAGATAAGCTAAAAATTATGAAACCCTAGTTGAAAATGAAAGGAAATAATACTTAGTTGATTAACAATTAAATCTAGACCATGCCAAAGTGATGAACTGATGAACGAAGGAGGGAAGTGTCGCACCAAAGCTCGAAAATTGTGCGATCACAAGATCTTCCCGGAATAGGGCACTTACGGAGGTTCGAGGGCACTTAGGGCATCGAGACTAGTTATGGATTCTGTAACTACTCAAAACCTCATAAAACCAGCTTCGGATGGTCGTGAGACATTTGCTATTATTCACCTTTAATCGCATGTATATTGCTACCCTTCGGTGTTATTCACCTAAAACTGCAATAAAAAAGAAGCACCTATAAAACCCTTAAACCACATCAAATCCTAAAAAGAAAGATGCAAAATGAGGGGTCGTGTTGTCTTCGGTTGTTAACAAACTAAAATTATGACCGAGCATTGCACTACATCTCGACTCCAATCTAGTTCTCTATGTGTGTGTGTGTGTGTGTGTGTGTCGAAATCATGCCCTAGGTGGTTGTTGTGTGTGGCACACTTGAATAGTGAGCAAGCAACTACATGTAGAATATGTAGATAGATTTGTGCATGAAAGAATGAAATTCCCCTCCTATGAAGTGTATGCAGAAGAATGCAGTCCCTTTCCCTTGTGTGGATGCTAGATGGATGCTTAAATGCTCTTGTAAATGCCTTTAGATGCAATGTTAGGTGGTGATAGATAAATCTTAATGCTTGGTCCTTATTATGGTCACATAACTTTATGTTTAAATGATTCCCTTGCTTGAATTTTGTAAGTAACCGAATAGTCCGACTAGTAAGTAATTAAGATGCCTAAACAACCAGAAAGGACTCAAAAGATGTGAGCAAAAATACAAAGAGGTTGGGGCGCACAAAGGGAAGGGGAACTTGGGGCTAGCATCTTGCCAGGCACTAATGTCCAGTGAAAAATGTTGAAGTGTGAAAAGAAAGACTAGCAAAGAAATAGTGTAAGACCACAAAGGAAAACTTAAAGCAAGCAAAAGAGGCCAAAGACATGGGTCAATTAACACTTTTCTTTCTTAGGAATCATATGCATAGTAGTATGTGATTAGGGCTAGATAAATACCCAAAGTGTGTGATTTAGTATCTACACATTTGTATTCACTTCGACTATATTGATGTTGAAAATAAATCTTGTCGGATGCATATGTCATCATTGAAGTAAATGGGAGTGGTCCTGTAGAAATATGATATTTCATGGCATCGATATTGCTTTGTGTCTTTCACGGTATTTTGAGGTATGATCTACACATTAATTACCCAAAATAAGTAGAGTTTAAGCTCATTGAGAGATGGATTTCACCTTTAGTAACTTGTTTCACAACATCATATTATCATTTACACAAGTCATGAGCGGTTTAATTCCTACAATGTTTAGGACTTAGATTGTATCCAATATTAGTCAAAGAGAAATACTTGAAGTTGAGTTTGAATTGAGCTAGTTCAATTACATACCGACTCAATATTTTAGTACATAGCTATACAACTAAATATTAAATAATTAAAATTACAAAATGCTTTGAAAGTAACTAATCCAAGTAGGTGTGACACACTCATGCAAATGTGTGATATTAGACATTTCATTTTCTTATCAAAGATGTTAAGGGTATCAGTAATAAAATCCTTAACAATAGCAATACAATATCTAATTAAAAACAAATTTGTAAAAGTTTAAGAAAATTATTTGTAAATACAATCTCTAAGTGATGCCAAGCATTTTTATTTTTGATGCAACACATGTCACCTAAAATAACATGTGTCAGCATGAATGCTAACATGGATCTCACTTTTCTATCTAGTAATGATACCACATGATTTCATTTATCATTTTGAGAAATAGCAAGAGGGAGAGGGATAGGGGAAGGGAGGGTTTTTATTTCCACACACTATTTATCATATCCTTTATATTATTGAGGTCTAGAGAGAGAAGAGAGAAAGAGAGAATTTATTTTCTTCACATAATTCAAATTTCTAATAGATTTTAAAGGCATAACTTAGTGTTAACAACACTTTTCATCACAACAGATAATCATACTAGGAAATATTTATCTAGTACATTCAAAAATGGGTCAAAGGACTAAACTACATCACAATTAATATTAGTTGAAATGGCCATGGAATGACCTCTAAAAAGGGCCAAAAAGTGCATGAAATATGAGATAATCATTTATAGCCTCTTGACATATACGGTGAGAACACCAAGGAGATGATGAAATCAAAATTGGATAAGTGATGTTCATTTTAGGGGACCACTCTTGAGTGAATTTGTGAAGTTTATACAGTTTGTACTTGGAAATTGCAAGCCAAAATGGCTCAAAACTAGCGTAAAAATTTATATCCAATTAGATAAGGTGAGGCTAATAATTTTCATGATTCTTAATACAGGAGAAATGGAATCTAAGGTGATATGACATGATTTTTAGTCTGTAGACATTTTCATAGGGTAATTCCAAATCAATTTTATAGCATAAAAATTAGTTTGACGGACTTGGTCACATTATATCTAACCATGAAATGGCCTCAAAAAAGGGTCATCAAGTACCTAAACATGGATTATATCACTTGAATCCATCATTGTATATAGTAAGAATGTAGGGAAATTAATGGGGCTAGAATCGATAAGTGGTACTCATTTTAGAGGTATCACTTTAGAGGAAATTTTAGTGTACGTTAATATTCATCCATTTAATTGTTTATTAGGATAATTCTTACACTTTTGTTAGCTCTACGCTTGTTTTGTTAGCTTTCTTAAGTGTACCAATTGTGTTGAGTTAGTCTACCAGTTGTGTTGAGTTAGCTTACTAGTTGTGTGGAGTCATCTCTACTATTATTATCAGTTAGTGAGAGTTATTCATCATTGATCTAGGTGGTAGTTGCGGTAACCTCCTCATATATGTGTACATCTGATTATGGAGCAATGTAATGATATGGAGTAATACATTGATATGGAGCAAAGTATTGAGATGGAGTCATTTCTTGTTGTATTGCAATTATCTCATTGTTCTTCATGACTTTCAGTTTTGTGTGTATGCATATTCTTGCATTTGTGCAATTCACATCTCACATTTCTCACTGGTGCACTCTTTGATTCAATGGATCCTTGGCGTTCCTGATATGGTATCATAGAAAAGCTAGTATTAAGTGTGTTTGGTGATTTTTTTTGTAATTTTTTCATTTTTGAAATTGTAATATTTGTAAAAAATAAAAATAAAATTTACATTACTCTATTATTGGTGAAGGATAAATATTTGTATTTTTTCTATTGTAATGACCATTTCTACATAAGTACAAATCTTTTGGGAAAAAAATTGTTGTTTGGAGCCACATTTTTGCAATCTGAATGGCATTTTTTTGTTCCGAGGGCATTGTTTTGTTTGGAGCCACGTTTTTGTAGTCTGCAAGGGTGTTTTTGTTGTTCGGGGAATTTTTGTTTCGTAAGATCTATAGACCATTGTAGAGGTGTTTTCCTTCCCCAAAGTGTTAACATTAGGTTTTGAGTTGTTTTCTACCCTTTATTTGATAAAAATGCCCCTACCAATAGTATGACACCCAAACAACATTTTTTTCCTTTAGCAACCTTGGGATGGCCCACACTTGCTTGATTCTCTATTATTTTTCCATCCATGTCCTTGATTGCTCATTCACACAGTTGTATTAACTTCAAATAACTAGTTTGTGACTAGCAGTAGCAAGCAAAGATTTATGTAGTCCTAGGGTTTGATAACTCTAAAACTAGCTCCTCCAACGCATTGGTGGACCCTACACAAGGTGAATATTGCTTATAATTTCCAAATTTGAATTTTAACTATTTCAAAATTTGGTATTTATTTCTTTTGAAATTTTTGTCGATTTGGGAGAAATTACTTTAAGGAGGAATTATTTGGTTAGCTAAGCTTGTATATTTGCTTAACGAAAAGACGGGTGGGGCTCGGGTTAGTAGGAGGTAGATTCACCCTCCAAAATTAAACCATTGTAATATACATTCCATTCTTATTACAACGATTAGTTGGGAGGCTAGGTTCATCCTCATTTAGTTCATTTTTAATGTTTGAGTGTAATTTTATTTAAAATAGGCCTTATTTATGGGAAATAATTTTTGTAATAACTTTTGATCGATAGCTCAGAATTAAGCACCATATTTTGCAAAATTTCATATTTTTAATTTCCCATGCATTAGTCTTATTTATTTTGTAAAATGCACTATTTTATAAAGTGCCAACATTTGGGAGGGGTGGTGACATATTGTTTTCCTGCTCTACAATTTTTTGAATTTTTTTGGTGACTAGTTCTGTTTTGATGGCGGATCTGATTGCGCGTCCCTTGACCCCCTCTTGACCATAATGACGTCTCTACCAGCTCCTAAGGACATTATTGTTGGATCTTTGAAATCTTCAATCCTTGGGAAACTTCAACCTCAATGCATTGATGGGACTTTTTCCTTACAAATCCCTTCCTCGATCACTGAAGCTACGTAAGCCTCTAGGGATTTGTCGTTGATTGGTAAACTTATGGGGCCCAGACCACCCTTGGAAGAGATTCACAAATGGGTATGTATTAAATGGGCTCCTTGTGGTCCGGTTGATATTGCTTCCCTTTCTAATGGTTTCATGCTCTTTACTTTTTCCCATAAAGAAGATTTTTCTCGTGCTTTTTTGGGTGGCCCTTGGTTCTTTGGTCGAAGAGGCTTTTACCTCCATCATTGGACACCCAGATTCAATGCTAAAAAGGAAACCATGTCCCAGATCCAATATGGGTTCGCCTCCCCAAAATCCCTTTGGATTTTTGGCACGCTATTCTCATTGAAGGCATTTCCCTCTCCATTAGTACTCTAACAGCTATGGATCAAGCTACCAAGGTGGTTTATAGATTTATACATGCCGATTATGTGTAAATGCTGACATTAGTTTGCCCCTGTCATCTTCCATTGATCTCCACTATGAGTTGGGAACTTGGGTTCAACCCATTGAATATGAATACATCCCTCAAGCTTGATCCACCTGCAAAAGCATTAGACATTATGCTCGGGCTTTCTGTCCAAAGCCAGCTCCAAAGTATAAAGAATGTGGTTCACTCCTAAATAACAAAGGTAATTTCATCCCCAAAGTTTCAAATGTTGTAAGCACTTTCAATCCCTATCATGTCCTTTCGGAGGAGATTGTTCTCTCATCCTTCTCTACTCCGTGCCCCCTAATTCCTCCTCCCCTCTATTGTATACTGCTTTTTATTTGTTCCTCTCTTGTCCCCACAGTCAATCCTTCCCTTCCTTCCTCTTCTCAACCTCCATCTTTGCTCCATCTCCATCCTCCTCTCCTTCTTTGGACCTTCCTCTTACCTTCCCTCTTTTAGTTCTTCTCTGGTTGTCTCCTCTCCTCCTTCCCCTTCTCTTCGTGCATTTTTAGAACTGTTCCTTCATCATGTTTCCCTTTCTCCATCTATTGCTCCTACTACTTCTCATTCCCCCTTTGGGAGAATGCCATCATCTCTCATTTTGCTTCACTTTTAGTGGATAACAGTCCTACTAAGAATACCAAAATAACACTAAGTTAAAACTAGATGTGGGCTCTAAGAAATCCAAAGGGAGACACACAAATCAAGAAAATCTTCAAGAGGAAGCATTTTAAAATATAGCTCAAGGCACACAGGGACTGCTTTCCATCCCAAGTGGAGGTAAGCCAAAATCAAAGAGATTAAGATTTTCTTTTGGAATGTATGGGGATTAAACGCGCACTGGAAAAAATAATCCTCAAGGATTTTAGACTCAAACATTGTCCCCATATCTTAATGTTGCAAGAAACCAAACTAAAAGAGGAGGATACACTTCATAAGTTCTGGCCTAATGTCTATGTTGCTTCGTAGGAGTCTGTTGGTAACTCTGGTGGATTGATTACTTTTTAGAACCTGAAGGTTTACTTTAGGGAATGTATCATCAAAACCCCCATTTTCTGGGGATGTTTTTCCAAGAAATGAGTTCCAATATGGGTTGGATTGCTGTAAATGTTTATGCTCCTAAACTTGAAAACCAGAGAGAAAAATTTGGAAGGATTTGTTGGACTTTCACTTTTCTTGCAAACACCTTCCGTGGATCATAGTTGGTGATTTCAATACTCCAATGTATTTATCAGAGAAGCAAGGTGGAACTATTGTTAGTACTAATAGCTTAGAAGCATTAGCTGACTTTTTCAAATTGGGTGAATTCTTTGACATTGAGCTTCACGGATCTTCTTTCACCTGGTCTAACAGAAGACTCGGAATCAACCATATCCAAATAAAATTATATATATTCCTTGTATCTATGGATTAGATCACTCACTATAATGATTTCTATCTGCAGGCTCTACCTAAGATAGCCTCTAATCACTACCCCTTGCTCCTCATAGCTATGCAAACACAAAGTGCTTAAAACATCCTCCCTTTCACTTTCAACTTGTTTGGTTTCAAATTCATAATTTAGAAAAGTTTATCAAGGACTTTTGGATGACTGATATTCAAGGCTTGGCTATGTACGGGTTTGCTTTGAGAAGCTTAGTTTTGTTAAAAAAGACTCAAGAATTGGAAAATTTAAGTTTTGGGGATATCTCGCAGAAGGAAGGATTTTCTCACTCTAAAACTAGCTTCTATCTTGGAGGAGATCGATTTGAAAGGAAGATCCCCTCAACTCCATTAGCAAGAACTTTCCTTCTTAACTTGATTATCACTATACACTTCTAAGGAGAAATATATTGGCGTCAAAGATCCAGAGCTATCTAGCTTCAACAAGGAGATCAAAATACAAAATTCTTCCATATGACTGCTACGAAGCACAAGAGCATGGATAAAATTAAAGAGTTGGTCACTATGCAGGCTCTTATATGAATAAATATGATGGGATTGTTGCTAAATTAATCGACTATTATGCTAGTCTCCTCCATGCGGGCCATCCCCATGTGAAGAGGATTGTCAAGAAATGCTTCAACATATACCTAATTTGATCACCGATGATATTAATGCCAAACTCACCCACCCTTCTCAATGGAGGAAATTAGGAGAGTTGTTTTTGACATAAAAATTGATAAATCACCTCGGCCCCTGATGGTTTCCTTGTGGCATTTTTTAAAACTTATTGGCATATTGTGGAACATGATCTAGCATGCTACTATTTTGGAGTTTCAACAAAATGACCTTCTATTAAGGGAGTGGAATAATACCTTTGTTTCCCTTGCACCTAAATTTATGGGATCAAAGTTGATTTCTAACTATATGCCCATTAGTCTCTGTAACACTTCCTACAAGATCATAACCAAAATGTTGGCTTCCAAGCTTAAACCTTTTATGACTAGCTTAATTTCGAAACAACAAAATGGGTTTATTGGTGGTAGATTGATCCAAGGTGGCATCATTAATGTTCATGAAGCAATGCATTATGTTTCTATCAAAAATAGGCTAGTATGATTATCAAACTTGATATGTAAAAGGTCGTTTATAGAGTTAGTTGGCCCTTCTTACTTCGGGTTCTAGGGAAATTTTGTTTTGGGGAGAAATGGAGATCTTGGATTTACAATTGCATCTCAACTCCCAAATTATCCATTCTCATAAATGGTATCCCACAAGGTTATTTTCCCTCCATTCGTGGAATCAAGCAAGGGGATCCCCTTTCACCCTTCTTGTTTATACTCATGGCGGATACTCTCAGCAGAGCTTTGGAAGTTTCCAAAAGAGATGGCAGCATTATGGGCATTACTACTACCTCTAGGGCTCCTGCAACTTCACACAGTCAATTCGTTGATGACACTTTGCTACTTGGTATAGCTTCATTTCTAGAAGATAAATTTTTGAAATGAATTTTGGATTGCTATCAATCAACTTCTAGGTAGAAGATAAATTTTAATAAGAGTAGTATTGTTTTTATTAACACCCCTGTCAGCATGGGTAGCGGAAGATTGCTGACATATTTGGCTGCATTATTATGGATCTCCCCTCTTCTTATTTGGGTCTTCCCCTTTTCCTGGGAAGACAACTCAAGAGTATTTGGAATCCAGTTATTGACAAATTCAAAAGAAACTTGTTGGCTGGAAAGGTTCCCTTTATAGCCAAGTCGAAAGCTATAACTGGTTAAGGCCACTTTGCAAAATCTATCAATTTACTTTATGTATTTACTTAAAATGTCTGCCTCTATGGCTTCTACTATTGAAAAAATCCAAAAAAGTTCCTTTGGTTAGGGTCAAAAGAATGAAAGAGAATCCACTTAGTTTCATGGAATGTGGTTTGTAAACCAACTACTCTTGGAGGAATGGGCCTGCGTAGAATTGTTTATGTGAATTCCTCCATGCTCGCAAACTAGGTTGGGAAATTTCTACTAATGGAAAGGATTCCTAGATGCAAATGATGATCTCAAAATACCTTTCTTTGGGGGAATATTTCTTTTTTGAAGACATTCCAAATGGTTCGCTATTTGGAACTCCATCAAAAGCACTAGAAAACTGATACATGCAGGCACCAGATGGAAAATTGGTAATGGTAAGATGGTTGTTTTCTGGACTGATAGATGGATTGGAGACAATTCCTTATCTACTGACCCTTCCTAGGATCTTATAAGATCTAGGATTACTATAATATGTGGGCCTTTTATTTCTAACTGCATTGATTACTCCTCCTCTTACCCATGTTGGTTCATACCTAGCTAGGAAGGAGTGAGTTGTTACCAGCTTCAACTAATTGAAAAACTAAAGCCTTTATTGTTGCAAAAAAATTACACGTTTATTCTTTGGAGGATGTTAGAATCTGGCCACTCTCTACTTCTAGTTCTTTTTCTATTAAGGTTGTTTATCTCTCCCTGCCTCACCACTCGAAGGGTACTGCTTCTATCTCAAATTTGGTTATCTCAAGTCATTCCAAAAGTGGGATTTTTCACTTGGCTTGCTTCCAGATACATATTTCTCTCCTATGAGAATCTCAAGCAGTGGGGTTATTCCCTCCCTAGCATGTGTGTTCTCTATTTTGAGGCTCTTGAATCCTCTGCCCATTTACTCTTTCATTGTAATTTTTCCTTTTATGTCTGGAGCCTCCTACTTAACATTTTTGGAGTGTCTTGGGTCTTACTTAAGTCCATTTCAGATTTCGGAAGCTCTCATTCAATGGGTATCTCTCTTTTGACATCAAATTGTTAATCTTTCCTGGAAACTTATTCTTCCTCACATGTTATGGAACATTTGGAAAGAACGTAACAACTATATTTTTAAAGAACAACACAGTAACCCCTAACCTTTTACCCTTAACATTTATTGAATTGGGTAGGTTAACATTAGAAATCAGGCTATGAACGGACTTCATCAAGAAACCTTGGGATTGCATTGCCAAGCAAGTTATGTGGTAATTTATGCTAGAGGGCAGGTACAAGATCCTATTTGGTCCCAAACTCTTCATTCTGGCCCATTTTTGCAATGGTGTTAAGGTGAACTTATCCAATTTCATGTACCAATCTTTAGTTTTTTCCATTCAAAAGGCTTCACAGTAGTGAAGGTCATTTACTCCACCAAGGTTTAATTTATTTTCTCTTTAAGCATGTAGTTGATGCTCGCGCCCTATCCCATTTTCCCATTGTTGCTGGTTCGGCCCTCCCTCCACCTCCTCTCCATCTTGTTCTTTCTTTCCTTCATTTCCACCTTAATCCCATGCCTTCCTCCCCGACCTCAAGTCAAAATTATGGGCCACCGTGACACCACTTCCTCCCCCTACGACGCGCTTACCCTCTTCTCCCCACTCGGTTGTTTCTCCCCACGGCAGCTCCCACTCCCAATATTTTTTCTCCCTCACTTGGTTTAGTGGGTTTTGTTCTTCCCACACTTGGTTTTGTGAGTTCTTTGAATGAAGGTTTAATTCCCGCATTTTTTCTTGTTCATAATAATGCCTACCCAGAGTCTCTGGTCGCTTCTAGGACTGGTGGAAAAATGTATTGCTATGATGACAAGGTTGTCGCTAACTTGATGAACAAGGAATATGTTGAGGAGGAGTCTTGATTTGTTACAGAGGATATTGCTAAGGATGTTACAGAGGATGTTGTCGAGGATGTTGCTAAGGATGCTGCCAACTCCGAGGCTGATTTAGACCACTGAGAAAAGGCTATCCTCAAGCTAATTCATGGAGTCTTCAGCAACATCAAGAGTTCTCTCAATGTTATTAAGAAATGGAAAGAATTTGTTGATGATACCTAGGTGCATCTCCAAAATTGTTGCATGAAATTGTTAAGTGTTGTTGAAACTCTCATTGACAACTCTGTTGATTTTGTTGTGATGGAAGATTTTAATGAACTTAATAATATTATACCTATGTAGCCCAGAAGTGGGATTTTTTGGTACTTTTTGGATTGTGGATATTTTTTTTACGTTTGTCTAGTTGTTCTTATGTTTCATCATGCCTATCTAACCATCTGGGGCCTTTTGTAACAAGGATGTGGGTCCTAGAAAAACCCTCACTTTTTACCATAATCCAAAAACATTTGGGAGGGGTGGTGTACTCACATGCAAACACATTTTAAGTTGAGCTTGACATCTTGTTTATTTGTGATACATCATTTTTATGATTTTTATTTGCTCTTGTGGATTTTTCCCATTAGAAAATGAGATATTTTTCTCTAAAGTGTGTGGACTTTAGGAGGATATAGTAAAAATTATGGAAGAAAATAGATCGCTTAATAAGTAAAACAATCTTCTCGCATTCTCTCATTCATGGCAAAAATGGCATCATATACTTCCTACTATTAGAATCCCAATGATTGAGGGGGGTCAATTAATAATTTAAAAAAATTTACTTCAGTTATTTTAAATTTTATACATCATTCAAAGCATCCATTCAACATTCATTAGCCAATATGAGATTATTAATCATGAAATAACAATCCATAAGAACATGAAGCAAGAGAGAACACATGAACACAACATATAAAGTGGGAAACCCTCAAGGGGAAAAAACCCCACTAAGCCATTGCATATATTACTCAACACAAAGTAATTTTTTTAATGAAGTACCCACTTCACAAGAACACCAACCTCTATAACTTTAATGGGGCGTCCAACCAATATTTAGTAGAGTACCCACTCTCTAAAGAGGATACAACCCCCAAGATGACCAAGCACCCACTTAACCACTTGAATATGAATATCACCTAATTTCATTGTTGCTCAGCCATTTTTTTGTGATCACTCTTTCAGCTCTCTTCACTCAAAACCCTCTCAAACAGCTAACTCTCCTTCTTCACTCATGAATGCACCTATAAGTGTTGATTAGGTCAAGTGACCTTATAGCTTCTTCTCCTCTTCCCTTATCATCTCCTCATACCTCTTATATGATTTTCTCTAGATATCTTAAAACACTCTCACATACTCCTCTTTCCCACTCACAACTCTATCCACTTCACTAGCTCAAATGAGTTTTACACTTTGCTTTATATACTTGATTCATGCCACAAATCAGTCTAGGTCGAAAAGGATCACTTGATCATGTAAGTTCGGTCATAAAAACATGAATACACACTCTACATAATCATATAGGTTTCATAAAGGGACCTTGTATGTAAGCATAAACCTTACAATATAAATCTTCCGAATTAGGCCTAAAAACAAGGTCTTCCTCCCAACGGTCAAAATTTGAACTCCAAAGGCATAAGGTAGATCCATCATGACTCCAAAAGCTCGAACATGTCAATAACAACTTCTTAACACCATCTACATGCATAATCAAATATACAACCTCCATCTTCAACATGGAACACACCATTTGGCAAACACCACATATTAGGTCTCAAGCACCTAATTATAAGTCTTCAAAAGTGAGTTGGTTCTCATATCAAAACACCTCTTCATGACACATGTGGCATATCACTGGAATTATCTCATCCTCCAGAAACTCACACAACTCATTCCAACTTATAATTCAAGGCATAAGGCTCTAAAATTCTTACATCTCTAAAATTACTCGAACCCGATTCCAAGTCTCAATAACTAGTCATCTTCTCAACGAGCTCCAACAACTCAAAATTCACTTCTACACTCTACCACTACATGGAACACTTCACTAAGGACCTGATATACCTCTTTAAACACTCATATGAATATGTCACATAATAAAACCATACTTTCATGATTGTTTCAACCACCATTCTTGACAAACCTAATTGGGAAACTTTGGGAGAAAGGGTTCACTCATTTCTTACACATAACCTATATAATTATTTTCATGATCACTTATAAAACTTAACATACTAGCTCCTATAACTGGTTTTTCATCATGACACTTGCAACACATGCATGTACCTGCAAATCTTCACAAAGCAGAGGTTTTTCTATATCTTACCATCACACCTGGAGCATGCCACCACCACCAAAATGAGATCTAATGAATTCTCTACAAGCATGAACCTTTAAGCCTTCCCAATTCATTTCATTCCCAAACTCTTCATATTTTTTATCACTCTAAAACTAATGTTTTGGGAGGTTTTAAACCAACTTGGCTTCTTAACAATTTTTCATAAAGAACATGGCATCATATTACCTCATTCTAATTAAAATATAATCTTAACTCTATGCCTCAACATTAATGAATGGCTTGTGTCCCCGTGTAGATATTTCATGTGTGAGTGAGCACTGAAAGTTGACCATCAAGATGGGAATGACAGCTTTTAAGATATTAGTACATGTAAACACAACTTTTCATGCTTTTCCTTTAGATTCCTTAACCTCAAAACTTTACACACTCCTCTGAAATGACCTCCTCCATAATTGCTAATTCTCATTCATGTTTTCTCACCCTTGAAACTCATCCTACTTCTTAGTTTTCCCAAATTTTTTCTGTTTCTTCTATATATTTCTTCAATAGGACCTTGAATATGCATTATAAACCTAAAATATGGTCGTATACACCTTCCACACATGCTCTGCAATGTCAAAATACACCTCACATACTCAAATAGGTATTCTCTGCTTCATATCTCATGCTACCATACCATCTCGCTTACACTAGGTCTAGAACTAGGCTTAAAATGGCTTTTACCAACACATGCTTCATAGAACCTGACATGTTCTTCATCTTTCGAGACTCACTAACACCTTTACCACATCTCTCTCGAACATGTTATACATCATAGTAACCTCTGACCACCTTTAGAGCTCACTCACAACACCTTGATTGCTTGAACCATGCATTAGATCATGCATATGCACTAGGACACCATGCCACTATAACACTTCATGACACAAAAACACATCACTACCAATAAACCTTCACTCATTTCACCTTATTTGACATCAATGACAACATCATGCACTCTCTTATGCACACCAAGACACCCTTTGACATCAATGTTACTTGACATCAATGACAACAACAAGATACATGTCCAAAAATATCACATTGATGGCAACCAAACATGCAAGCCCCTTTAGGACACTCCTTTCTTATTTCTGAGTACACTCTCCCCCTTTGACATCTATGAAAAATTCTCCTACAACAACTTGACATGCAAACAACATCAACAATGTATAAACTCATACTTACAAGCCCCCTTGGTTTGTACTCACTTTCTTGACACAATTAGCTATAGATTGCTCCCATGAAAAATTGCATATCAATTTTGGTATTCATGTAGGAATCTTCACTTTTGACTCACCCTTTTGGTTGGAAAAATCAACCAAAACAAACAAGGTCCTTTTGAGCTTCTTCCTTTCCATTCCAATTCTTTGGAGCAACACAGCTCCCCCTTAACGGATGTATACTTCGACTCATCCTCGATCAACCAACTAACTGAAACCAATAGCTTGATAAATGAAATATTAGGGATCATACCTTACTCAAGTAGACATCTTCTTAGATTTGTACCTTCTTATTATTTCCCATTGTCTTAGGACACCTTTATGACTCAAATCATCTCCTTCTAGGATGATACACACATTCATAACTATTTGTAACCATTAAAGCACATAGAAAAAAACATTTTACTTGCTTTTTGATCATCTTATTTTGTTTATGCCCTATATCACTTACATACCTCTTCTTTCTTCATAGATTTACCAGGCCTAAATATTCTTCACACTATCCTTGAAAATGAATCCAAAACTGAAACATAACCTTTAGAGAATACCTTGAATCATATATGAATATCACTCATTCAACATCATGTAACATCCCTTCATACATTTTATGGTGTGATCAAGTCATCATACAAAATGAAAGAGACCCTTATTTCCAAATCATGTTTGTCTATCTTTGGCATATCAACATCTCACCTAGCTTTGTCACATATCCCCCTAAATTAGGAAACCTCTTTTTCATATTCATTTAGACCTCCATGTTCATTAATGCATATGTCATATTGTATAACAACTCAAGTAGGATTTAAAAGATATTCCTAAGTTCCAAAAATGCATACCTTACCTCTTCATTCTATCTTCATACTTTTGATTCTTCAAACCTCTTTAAACTTAGTTTGTATTGATATATCATATGCAAACCTATACCATAATAATTCTTCTTTATAACAATCATTCAGGACTCCCATCAACACCATGATTCATATAGATGATGAATGTTTCTAAGAATATTAGTAAAGACACTCCATACAATTGGATACATTTAGCAATGCCAAAAACCATCTCCTCATGGGACAAGTCACCATACTTAAGAGTCCACTTCCTTAGTTTTTGTGTCTTCATCTCTCCATCATCCACCTGGTAGTCTTCTTATGTTGATAGAAGGAGTTCTTGAGGTTCGTCAATAGTGAACATGCTTCTTTGACCACTAGGCTCATCATGGCTAAAGCAGGTTGCTTTAAGTTCTTCCTTTGCTTTTGATTTTTCATGTGCTTTACCAACATGGTTAGACCTTACATATGCCTTATTTTCATAGTTATTCTTCCTCCATTTGTAATATCTTACAATATGCCCAACATTATTACAATTGAATAAAATAATAGGATTCTTACCTCTAGGGGATTCATCTCTCCAATTTTGTCTAGGTGACTCTTGATAACAATATCTAGCAATATGACTAACACAGTTATAATTGAAACAAACAATAGGATTCTTACCTTCATCTCTCCAATTCTGTCTAGGTGGCTCATGATGACAATATCTAGCAATGTGACCCTTCTCAGGTAGTTATAGAAAGTATTGTCTCTTGACTAATATGAATGGTCATTTCTACCATTGCTCCATGGATAATCATTCTTGACTGCCCTTCTACATTCCCTAGCTCTATGACCAAAAATGTTGCATGAGTAACAATAACCATTAAACTTACTTGAGAACCTCATTACATTAGGTTGTCTTATGACATTATTTTGAACCTTGATATTCTCTTTGGATTTAGCAGGTTCTTAACTTGGCTCAAGATTCTTTTATTCCTTCTTTGTTTCTTCCTTGAATCCTATTGGTGAAATAATTTTTCATATGGAAAATTAATTAATTTCCACCAACTCTCACGGTGCTAAAATCCTCCTTCTTGTGTATGGGGAGACTCCCATTATTGAATGTTAACTATCTAATCCTATATATTGTTATTGGCGGCCAAATAGTTCAGGATCATATAGGAACACTTCATTGAACCTGTGGAAAAGTATTTTTATGCGGGGTACAAGGGAGAAATTTGCAGCATTGAGGGATGAAGGAGATAAATTAGGAAAGGGAAGGATATTTTTGTGAGTAGGCCATTGCATATTTCACATCCAAAAATTAGAGTAGTTCAACATTCAATTAGACGAAAGAAACAATGAATCCATTAGTGAGACTAACAAATCTAGATACACAGTTCTTAGATTCATTCATCAAGGACACCAAGTTCCTTCTTGATCACCATACTTGCAAATTTGCAAAAGAGAGAATAGAGGAAACATGAGAAAAGGAAAGGAAGAATGTAGATTTCATTTCTTATGTAGTGATGAATACAAAACATCAATCAATCTACAACAATTCACAATTGCTACCAAGAACTAAAATTCAAGATCCTTTGGAATGGAGAAGCCATCCCAATTTATAGCCTTGTGAATTGACCTTTCATCTCCCCCACATGACTCTTCATGTTCCTATTCTACTTATGACCTTTCAATTTCCCTAAAAGAGAAAAATTAAGTCTCTCTTATAATTTTGAGAGAATACTTTTACAAATTACAAATATGTCACTTAAGTGAATAGGAAAAAATACAATGATTATGTATAATGAAGAATTAGAAGAAAGGGAGAGAAGAGAAGGAGGGAAAGGTATTGATTAATATGTTGAAGAAGCTCCCTCTGATGTAGATCTTGTTGATCTAAAGCATGATGATCTCAATTTCCTCCTCTTTCCAGATGCATGGATACTTTAGGTTGTCGAATGAGTGTTTAGAAACACTTTTAAACCTTCTGATGTGATCTTGAGATGAACACAAAACTCACCCATGATGATGCATTCTTGATCTCATGATGAGAGTGAGGATCACTCTCTTGTTCCTTAGTATTTTACAATTGTCATTAACGATGCATAATTCCTCTTAATTCATGTATTCTTTATCCCGCATGCTATGTTATAAGATTGAAAACTTTTCCTTTACTACTTTGGGAGATGTGAGCTCTCTCCTATCTCACTTTTTCTCGGCTAGCTCAATCAACTTGACTCAAACATCTCACTTCAACTCACCCATCTCATCGGCTCACCCAACTCACCAAGCTCAACTCACTCGGCTCACTGATATTACTTCAACCATATCAATTTAACCATCTCAATGAGAGATGATGATGGATCCAACTTGACCAATGAGATATGATGACCTATTCTGATGAATCAATGGAGTCCTTGACACCCTTTGAATCTTTTCCAATTGCTCAGTGATCCAAACTTTCCTCTGTTATGCTTCACCATGCTCCCAGGCACAACTGTGATCAATAAGATGCTTCCAAGACCATTATGGAGGTTTCATTTCTTTTTTTGAGCTATGAGATCATCATACAACCTTGTGAAGATTTCAAAAAGTGGAAAGATGAGTGAAAATGGAGCCAACTGCAGCTTTCTGCGTCTAAAACAAAGAATTTCTATTTTTAGCAAGTAGGACCAGACCTCCTATTTTAGGACATAACACATATTTTTCTCAAACAAGATCCTCTAAACCTTTTGGCAAGTGCAATTATCCTATGTTGATGATGAATTTCTATTTTTAGCAAGTTACCTTTTCCGAACCTAGTATTTTGGGAAAATTTTCAATTTTTCCTTGCCTTCCATTTTGTACAATTTATGACTATTATGGGTGATATGAACTTGAAATATTGAGTGACTTACTATTTTTAGTATGCAAAGTGGCAGCATACTAAAAATACTCAGTCCTTGATATCTTTAAAAATAAGCAACTTCATCGTGTAAAAACTAGTTTCAATGAAACTAGATTTTTCAAAGATCCTTCTCTCCAAATTTCAAATGATTTCTCTTGTTAGATCTTCGGAAATTGAAAAATTATACAAGGATGGAAGAATTATAATGAAAAAAACAGTCCTCCATATCCCTAAAATATAGTAACTTCATGGCATGAAAACTAGTTCACTCAAACGATATTTTTCAGGGATCGATTCCTCCAATTTTCACGTGATTCCACTTGCAAGAACCTCGGAAAGTGAAGATGAGCACCATTTACCTTTAGATGATGATGCATCATGGTAAAAATTAATGGATTCACTGAGCTTCCTTCATCACTGGGATACTCTGGAGAAGAAAACTTAGCTCAAAACCTTGGTACGATTAATTTATTTGTTCGCCAAGAATGAAAAACTTCATCCTTACAACCATGGATGCTTTAAGAGAAATTTGACATGGTGTCATTACATTTTGTAGTTTTAATGGGGGTTATTATTGATCAATCATGGATTTCATGAGAAAATATGAAGTGGGTAGAAGTTATTTCATGTTTTGGAACTTCCGGCAGCATTATGCGAAGAAGAAATGGGAAGAAGCAAGGTATGAACAATTAGTCATTTTTTTAGTTTTCAACCAACTTGGGGGTGGGGCACAATTTTTGTCCCAATTGTCCCCACTATCCCTGGGATAGTTGGGATAGTTGGGGTAGAAAAATTCTCCCCCTTCCCTAAGTTTGTAAAGTGGTGGGAGATGAGTGGAGAGCTGGGAGAATGAGAGAGAAAGGTTTTAGCACCCAAGAGACAAAATTTGTGGTCATATGATGAATCTGAGCACTTGCTAGGGGTGGGGTGAATGTTTTTATCCTAACTATCCTTAATTTCCTGGAAATTTGGTAAATTTAGGGGAAAAATGTGCCCAAGGGTTAGGAGGGAAAAACTTAGCCAAATTTGCACTCATGATCATTTAGCACTTTATCGATAAGGAACAAGGTCACATGAGGGTCCGAGGGCTACAACCTGGGAATCGGTGCATTTTTTTGTTCCTAATATCCCCACTATCACCATAGTCTTGGATAGTTGGGACATTTGAAACATTCAAGATAGTCCGGACACCAAAATGCACCACCATCTAATTGTGAATTTGACTAAATCCAGAAATCATGAAACCAACTTTCCCAAAGTTCTAGGAACTCTTTTTTTGAAAAATTTTATAAAAATTTAAATCCTAAGAACATTTTAAGATCAATAAAAAATTTTTAAAGACTTGATTATGCATCCTTATCCAAAAAAATCTGATTTTTAATTTGGGATTACAATGTGGGTTGGTTGAGATTAGTCTGCACAGTGGTAGCGTTTGGGTCTCGTATGCAATGTGAAAAAACCATATTCTATATTTTTCTTTTATCTTTCCGATGGTATCTTGTTTTCCTCTTGACTCACCCTAGAGATCCTTTAATCCTCCTTTGAATTTTAGGTACCTTTTTTCATTGTAAGCTCATTAAGCCCCAAAACCTGTTTTCACCGTTCTTGCTCCAAAACCTCTTAACTTTCCTAGATATTACTAAACCTATTCGATTGCATTTAAAACTCTTCGATAAAATATCTAAGTGGATTTAAGCTTCTTGATCAACCTCGAAGGATGCACTCCTATCCTTGAAAGGCTAGAGAATAACCTTTATAGGCTTAGTGCAGATTTCATCTTTTGACAACATTCAACTGAATGGACTGAGTGACCTCATGAACACTTTTCAAATACTTGGTCAGGTTATACATCACATATTCAGACTTTAAAGGATAAGATAGGCACCACAGAGGGTGGAGACTGATCCAAAGAGGTTTTAAGAAGGCTTAGGAGAAAAATATTGACACTTGGGTCCATTGTCATGTTTAAAAATTTGAAACTTTCATGTTGCACATTTGCATGAAAATAAATTCCAAACCAGATTTGTCACTAGAGGTTCTTTGACTGTTCACCAAATCATCAAGATCACTTGTGCTCTTCTCAAGTCTTTTATGCATCTTTAGTTTACTTGAGGCTAGTTTTATCTCTACTATTAAGGACTCCATAGGCATACTGAACTTGATACACTAATCCTCCTTAGCCTTAAGACTAGCCGTGAGCATCCCAATTTGAGTTTGCAACTTTTTGCATAACTTGGTACATTCCATTTCTTGATCTTTTAGTTGTTTATTGATTTTTTCAAACTCCTCAGCATCCTTGACAAGTGTTATTTCTAGAAGACTAGTTTGTTCTTCATTGTCCTTATTTGATTAAGTTTTCTGATTCTTCTTATTTTGAAGCTTTAGCTCCTCTAGGGAATTTTCATATTCTACCTTGAAGTCAATTTCTTCCTCTTCTTCATCTGAATCCCAGCCATCACCATAAATCATGGAATCTTCTTCTTTGGAGAAATTGGATTCTTTTTCCATGAATAGGGTATCAAAATTATCATTCTTGACAACTTCATCCTCACTCTTAGAATTTATACTATCACTTGAAACTAGAGGAAATGCAATCTTATTTAGTATAGAGGCTCTTCTTGTTCTTATAAAAAATCTTCTTGCCCTTGAACATTCTGAAGTTATTCTTACTCTTGTTATACATATTGGACTACTTTTCTTCATCATGACATTCCTTAGTTTCTTCATCACTCTTAGCTTCATGCTTGTGAGGACACTTGTTGGAGAAATGTCCACTCTTACCACAATTGAAACATTTGAAAGGAAATTTACCCTCACACTTACTTGAACAAGTCTTAAAATTTCTAGCAAACATGGTAATCAACTCATCATCATCAAAATTATAAATATCATCATATAAAAGTCTTCTTACCTTTTTCTTCTTTCCATATTTGAATGTAACCTCCTTCTTGATATGTTTTGTATCAATGGTCCTCATCTCATAGGCTATCAAAATGCCATGGAGCTCATCCATCAACATGGTACTCAAATCCTTGGCTTCTTCAATGGCTGAAACTTTAGCATCAAACTTGGGAATGAGTGATCTCAACACTTTTACACCACCATAGCCTCTTATACTTCTTCTCCTAATCCTCTGATAATATTGACTACTTGATCTACTCTAAGAAGGTATGCAACAATTGTTTCTTCTTCCTTCATCTTCAAACTTTCAAACTGACTTCTATAATTATGGATCTTTTCCATCTTCACCTTAGAGTCACCTTCATAGATTACCTTAATATTTTTCCACATGGCCTTAGTTTAAGTACAATGCATCACTTTGACAAATTCTGATTCTCCTAAACCACACACAATGGCATTCATGGCTTTAGAATTATCATTGCTAGCTTTCTTACCTACTGCATCTGTTGGAGGATTATGAGGAACAATATACCCATCTATCACTGACAGTCAAATATCACATCCCAAATAACTTATGTAATTCCTCATCCTGATACTCTAAAAGTCATAGTTAGTCCCATCAAACATAAATGCTTTTCTAGTAGAATAATTACCCCACTAACTTCCCATTTTTGTGCTTCAAAGGATCTCCTTTAAATAGTTAAAATTGATTTAAGAGTAAATTTCTTTGATACCGATTGTTATAAGAACAATGCCCGAGAGGTGGATGAATCATTCATTTAAAAACTTTTACTTCTGATATTTTAACTTGAATACATCATTCAAATCATTCATTCAACATTCATTAACCAATGTGAGCTAATTAATCATGAAACAACAATCCACAAGAACATGAAGTAAGAGAGAACACATGAACACAAGATATAAAGTGGGAAACCCTCAGGGGGAAACAAAACCACTAAACATGTGCATATATTACTCAACACAAAGGAATTTGTTTACTAAATCACCCACTTCACAAGTATCACTAACCCCTACAAATTTCACGAGGCACCAATCCCACAAGGAGAACCAACGCCTATTTAGTAAAGCACCCACTCTACGAGGAGGCTACAACCCCCCAAGTTGACCAAGCACTCATTTAGCCACCCAAATATGAAGATCACCAAATGTCTTTGTTGCTCAACCAACTGTTTGTGATCACTCTTTTAGCTCTCTTCACTCAAAACCATCTAAAACAAATCTCTCTTCTTCTTCGCTCATGAATGCACCTATAAGTGCTAATTAGGTCAAGTGACCTTGTAGCTTCTTATCCTCCACCCTTCTCATACCTCATATCTTCCCTACTCTATATTCCTTAAAAACTCTCACATACTCTTCTTTCTCACTCACAACTCCATCCACTTCACTAGCTCAAATGAACTTTAAATGTTGCTTTATATACTTGACTCATGCTACAAATCACTCTAGGTCGGAAAAGGATCATATGACCATACATTATTGGTCATAAGAAACATGAATACACATTCATATAAGTTACATAAAGTAGCCTTATAGGTCGTCATAATCCTTACAATACAAAGCTTCTCAATTAGGCCTAAAAACAAGGTCTTCAATCCCAATGGACAAAATTTTAATACCAAAGGCATATGGCAGATCCATCATGACTCTATAATCTCTGAGCATGTTAGAAACAAACTCTCAACATCAAATAAATGAATAAACAACTCTACAACCTCCATCTTCAACATAGAAAACACCATTTTGAAAGTTCCATGTATTAGGTCTCAAGCACCTAATTATCACTCTTCAAAATCGAGTTGGTTCTCATATCAAAAGACATATTCATTACACATGTGGCACATCAATGGAAATATATCATCCTCAGGTAACTCACACAAATCATTATAAATTCCAATTCAGGGCATAAGGCTCCAAAATACTTTCATCTCTTAAACTATTCAACCCTGATTTTAGGTCTCAAGAACTAGTCATCTTCTCAACAAGCTCCAACAACTCAAATTTAACTTCCACACTCTAGCACTATATGGAACACTTCACCAAGGACTTGATATACCTCCTCAAACACTCATATGCATATGTCACATGAAGAATACCATACTTGCATACTTGTTCCAACCACTATTCTTGGCAAGCCTAATTGGGTTGATTATGCCATTAGGGATTTCACATGACAACACCTCATATGATCAAACCATAATCTCAAACACATCATATCAAACCTCTAAAATATATCCATGTTCATAATAGATTTCTACAATATGCATTTATATCAAAACCCTATCAGACCTCCATGACTGGTTTTTTCCTCTTTATACCATTAGCGGTAGACAACTTTGGTAGAAAGGTTTCACTCATTTCTTACATATAACCTATCCAATTATTTTCATTAGCACTTAGAACACTTCCCATACTATATCCCATAATGGGTATTTCATCATGACACCTACAACACATGCTTATACCTATAAATATTCACAAAACAGATGTTTTTTTTAGCTTACCATCACACCTTGAGCATGTCACCACAACCAAAATAAGATCTAATGAATTCACTACAATCCTAAACCTTCACACTAGCCTTCCCAAGTCATTTCATGCCAAAACTCTTCATATTTTTTCTATCTCTCTGAAACTATGGTTTTGGGAGGGTTTAAACCCACTTGGCTTCTTAACAATCATTCATAAAGGATAGGGCATCATTTTACCTCATTCCAATTACAAAAGAATCTTAACTCCATGCCTCAACATTGATGAATGGCTCAAGTCCCCATGTAAATATTTCACATGTGAGTGAGCACTTCAAAGTTGACTATCAAGCTGGGAATGACAGTTTTGAGAGCTCGATACAGCCAAACACTTTCATGATTTTCCTTCGATTCCTAACCTCAAACTTTACACACACCTCTATAATGACCTCCTCTATGATTTCCAATTCTCATTCTTGTTTTCTCACATGTATACCTCATCTTTCTACCTATTTTTCCCATACATTCTTGCCTTGTCTTCTATGTCTTACTTCAATAGGACCTTGAACATGCACTATACACCTAAACTATGGCCTTGTACACCTTCCACACATGCTCTGAAATATCACAATATACCTTGCATGCTTAAACATATCTACTCTACTTCATATCTCATGCTACCATACCATCTAATTACACTAGGTCTAGGACTAGGCCTAGAATGGCTTGTACCAACACATGCTTCATGGAACCTACCATGTTCTTCATCTTGTAGATTCACTAACACCTTTACCACATATCTCTAAACATTTTAGTCATCATAGAAACCTCTGCCACCTTTGGAACTTATTAACACCTTGCTTTCTTGAACCATGCATTAGACCATGTGTATATGCACCAAGAAACCATGTCACTACAACAATTCATGACACCAAAACACCTCATTACCAATCAACCTTCACTTAATTCACCTTATTTGACATCAATGATCATCAATGACAACATCATGCACTCTCCTATGCACACCAAGACACCAATGCTACTTGGCAATGACAACAACAAGACACATGTCCAACACCTACAATAGAAACTTTCCCACTTACAACATCATCCTCACATTGTGGAATTTCATACCCCGATCCTAGTATTAATCCACTTTCGATATTGCTCTTATACCCACTGACCTTATTTTTTCAGTTTATGAGTCGTCTCTTATTGTTGATGCTTCTAATGCTATTACACTTGTTACTAGATGTTCTATTGCAGTAACACATTTTGTGTATCTCGCTTAAAATCCTTCTACTGATATGTATAGCTCCTTTGAGAAGTATACCATTGCATTTGGTTCTCACATGTTCTATTATATGGGTTTCACTTACAGAGCTATTGGAAGACATTCACAGGGTATTGCTTCACCTAGTCATCTTGTTAAGTGGTATTCTCACCATGGCATTGGTTTTTAATCGCTCCACTAGGATCACACATTGACAAAGATCATATTTTTGTACGCTCGACTCTTTCTCGAGGATCATGAGCTACACATGAGTTTTGCACCTTCACTCAGGCTTGAGAAACCTGAGATTTCAATTTTCATACATGATCAACCTAACACACATTTTGATGTTTCCTTGTATTCCCTTGTTGTGTATTTCACACTTTGAATCATATGCAGCATCTTCTTCATCCATCCGTGTTGATTTGGGATGGATTTCTAATCTCTCTTGATAACGACATAAGTATTCATTGGGAGGACTCTATAGGCATGGATCCTATACCATTTACATCGTAATTATCCTTGTTTTGAGAAATTTTATTTATCATGTGTAGTGTATCTCTCTTGTTTGCTATGGGATTTTGTATATGTATTTTCAATAATTTTAATTGTGTTGACAGTCTCTCTTGTGGAGGAACTATTTTGGTGAATCCCAGTGTTATTTTATCAGTGTTCAGGTAGTTATTTTTACATATCATACAAATTTGTATTGTCACTCCACCCATTAAGTAGTATGGGAGGGTGTGGTGTTGATCTTGCTTATCCTTATCTTGTTACCTTGGTTATTCTTGGATCGTATCACTCCTATTACTTTGGATCTTGTGTACTTGTCATGTTGCCTTGGTTGTTGTTCTTGGATCATGGCACAACTATTTGTAGCAGTTGATCAAATTATGTTTGGTGTTTTTTTGCACTTTTGACATCACTACATTGATAGTCTCCTTGTATGGAGCTATTCTGGTGAAGCCTAGTGTCATTTATTTTTATTTTTTTGATCGAGTAGTGGATTTAGATCATGATGCACACCAAATTTCTTTAGTATTGTATGATTTTTTATCCAATCTTCTTGGGATGTCTTGCAGTGGGTTTTTCTCTCTCTAATTTGTTATTACCAGTTTTGGGTACCTTTCGGTCTTCCCTTTTTCCCATTTATTATATGTGGGTACCTCATCAAACCTTGTTGTTAGACCCACCTTCTTTTCCACCAACCTAAGTTATGCTTACGCAGGTGTTAGTGTAGGTTATTATCTTTTTATTTGTTTATTAGGATAATTCTTGCACTTATGTTAGCTCTACACTTGTTGTGTTAGCTTGCTTAGGTGTACCAGTTGTGTTAAGTTAGCTTACCCATTGTGTTGAGTTAGCTTACTAGTTGTGTGGAGTCAACTCTACTACCAAGATTGTCAATTAGTGAGAATTATTCACCATTGATCTAGGTGGTATTTGAGCTAACCTCATTATATATATGTACATGTGATTATGAAGCAATGTATTAATATGGAGGAATAAATTGACATGAAGTAAAGTATTGAGATGGAGTCATTTATTGTTGTATTACATTATCTCATTATTCTTCATGACATGTACTTTTGTGTGTATGCCTAGTTTATGCAAGAGAATCACTTGGAAAGCTTAAAATTGACTAGAACTATTTTCTATCATGTTTGGAAGGTCATTATAGGTTTTTAGATGTGACTCGAGGTCATAGGAAGGCTTAGAAATTTGAATTTTAAGCTATAGGAGTTTTCCTCCAAAACATATTTGAATTTGTAAGTAAGGTATTTAGGCCTTTAAATTTGTGGTTTGTTTATGGTTTGATGAGTGTCTAGGATGTCTTAGGAGTCACCCTACTTAATGGGTCATCTTGTGTTCTAGGAGGTTATCATGTTTACTTCATTGTAATGTTTGAACTCCATGTGCAAAGTTGAGTAAGAAGACTCTAGTTGATTCAATTACCACTTGAAAGTTGGTTATTATGGGAGAATGCATTCAAATATATGGGATTTATGAAGAAAATTGCGAAGAGAGAGTGATCCTAGGTTAGAAGGGGAGGGAAAAGGAGGAAATGAAGGAAGAACGGTGTTGTAACAGAGGTATTTTCCTCCATTAATGAAGATTAAAGAAATTTTAAGCATGCAAATGTTGTGTTTTAGAATTTCAGAGTATGTAAGCCTTGTAAGACAAAGAATTTCATGTATTTAAGATTTACTCATGTGGGTAGGAAGGAATAAAGGAGGAAAGGTTGCTAATTCTGAATGTATAAGAAAATTTCTAGATTTGTGCGCTTTGTAACAATGCATGTTGTAAAGTTTTAAAAGAATTTCATGGTTTTAATTTCATCTCTATAGTTGAACATGGTTTTCATAGACTTCTTGATGATTTTTTTAATTTAAAGTTGAGTTTAAGGGTTCAAAAGATACTTCCATCCTTACTAAGAATTGAGAAAACCCTTGTTAGGGTTTTAGGGAGAACTTTGTGTTGAAGGTCTTACAACGTGAATCAAGGGATAAAATTGGTAGTAACCACCTGAAGAGTGTAGAGTTGGATTAAAAAAGGTTTTAGGTCTTAAATTTCCTCCTTGTGCCTGATATATCTAACAATTTTCTCTTGATGATAATTGTCATGTTACTAGACTAGTTGTATACCTAACCATTAAGAATGAGAGTTTGGAAAACTTATGGTTTGAATTGGAACTAGAAATGTGTAAGCTAGAACTTTGGGAATCTCCTCTCAGTGATTAAGAAGGTTTGAATGATTGAAAAGGTAAAAAAATCTCTATATTTCTATGACATTTTTCAATAAGGAAGGATTATCTTGTTGAGAAGCCTAATTGACAGAACAACATAATCAAAAAGAGGTCTAAAGGTTGAGAATGGTCTTGAAACTCCTTGGATAGGTGAAATGGGATAATGGGTGTTTAAAAGTGTTTTTGGTTTGTTTGAAAATTACCTACCACAAAATTTATGCTACGAAAACCATCAAATCAAGGCTACAAGAACAAGGGCAAGTTGATAAAAAGTAAATGATGGAAAGAGAAGTTGCACTAGGAATTGGATAATGAGATTTGGCATGCACCTTGGGGAGCCAAAAGAGTGCCTAAAATGGTCTTAACTTGGCTAGGTTATTTTTAGATTGTTCTCAACATGAACTCACCAATGGCATTGCACTTAAGAAGCCTGTAGAATAGTTTTTGAAGAAGGTAACTAAGTTTTAATATTTATTTTTCTTGTCACATTTTAGTTGTTATTTCATGGAATAAGGCATAAGAATTGTGTGCAATGATGGTAAAGGTCAATCAATACTAGAATACCAAATTTTCATGTTATTAGCCTTTTAGGCTTATCAAGAAGTGGATTCTCTTGCATGGTGCTAAGGATTGTTGAAGTGTTTGTGATCTTCTTTAACTTGTTGGTTTTTATGTTTCCTTAGTTCTCTACATCATTTGGTATCAGAGTAGGAGTTTTTCTCTTGAGAAGTTATAAGAAGAATGAAGATAAAGAACCAAAATAAATAAACATGAATAAGGAGATAACATATTTGAGAAGTGGTTTGAAGAGGTTAGAAGCTTTGGAGAAGTGTTTTCAAGTAAGAAGTCATGTATACATTTGGAGGTTAAGAGAATGGTTAAGTGACCCATTTAGTCACTTTTCTAGAAGAGATGAAAACAAAGAATGAATGAAATGAGAAGAGAAAAAGTTCATGAAGGAGCACTTGAGAATGAGAGGAAAATGTCTAGAAAAGAGGCACATTTGGAAACGTTTTGGTCTCTTATTGTATTGAATAATGTTGTGTTTCAGTTCTTGTGTACATGTGTGAAGAATCATGGATAATGCATTGAAGTTTGTAATAAATGGATCAAGAAAATTTTCCATGGAAGAAGATATCATGTTGATCAGCATACTAACAATGAGATGAATGAAAGTCTGATATGTTTTATGATGCTTTGGGAAGCATACTAGCAGAAGAATACAAGAAAAGAACAATCAAGAAGATTACAAGTGATGAATACATGAACAAGGATGAGATCAATTAGTAGAGATTTAATAAGTGTTGTCATGTTAAATGTCTAGCATGAAAAATTGAAAAAAAAAATCCATGAAAACTAAACCCGCTCTCAAAAATCCTTGAACCGGGTAATATAAATATGCCCTTGGCCAACCTCTAACTATGTAAATGCCCATCATGGCCAAGATAGATGTGATAACAATATTTTTGAAGTGTTTTCATGTGCAGATGAGTTGGTGGGAAGCAATCCATGGATTCATTTTGATCCACTTTGAAATAATCGGTCCCGAGATCTAAAAGGCCTATTTGCAAGATGTTAGCACCCAATGAGCATCCTCTAGGGATGAATAAATAATATCTAATGCATATAAGTATATTTTTACTAAGCTATTATATCATCGAGAGGAATTTTAGGGAAGTTTTACAAGGAGAAGTTGGTTTAGGAATAAGTTGTGCAAAATCGAGCTACTAATAAAGACATGCAGTCAAGGAAATGAAAGAAGTAAAAATGATAGTGAGATTGTTTTGAATGTTTCTAGATCATCAAGTAATTTTTTTAATTCAAAATACTCATTGGAAAGATAAAAAATTCCTACTTCACATTACAATATGTTTTGGAAGATTTTGCCATCCAGTTAAAATATTGGCCCGACAATGCAAGTGAAGATCCCCAATCACGGTGGAGATTCAAATGAGCATTCTGGGAGTTACAAATGGATTTGGGATATGATTTAAAATTAAAATTTAATATAATTCAACCCTCTGCATTTCTTATATGAAAATTTAGACAAAAATACAAGTTTCTCTCTTATTGCGGTTTGACCTTCCGGGAACCGCTCGTGAGCATAATAAAAAAGGGGGGTAAATTTTTAATTACATGTATAATTATCTTCTAAAATTGGTTCCATTGGTTTCCTTTGGTATTTTTAAATAAAATCATATAAATATTTCCCATGAAACTTTCGGGAAGCTTCATGGGCAAAGAATCACTCTCCGGGGTCTATTTTTGGCAATTGTTGGTGAAGGAGGGCTTACTATAAGTGTCCAGGGTTGCAATTTTTCACCTTAGATGAAATTTTACACCTTTGCACTATTGGAAAACACAAGCATTGAGAGGGAGGGGTAATTTAATGCTTCTCAAACCTTTGAGAACATTTAAAAAACTTGGCAAACCATCCAATCTTAATCAATTGTTTTCATGAGAGAACTAGGACATTCAAACAAAACTAAATAGCTTGCAAGCACACATGGATACAATGTTTAATGTGGGAAATGTTATAATTACAATGGAATAATAGGGGGTGAATCATTCCTACAAATTTCTTACTTCATTTACCATTAAATTCAGCATGTAATATCATTCATCCATTCACACACATTCAACCATAACATAATAAATGTGCACAATATCAACAAAGAACCACAACACATGCAAGAGATCTCATAGAAAAAATATTTAAGTGGGAAACCCTCATGGGGAATAAAAACCACTGAAACATAAACATTATATTTTCATGTTTCAAATTTAGTGAGGCACCAACCCCACAAGGAGCACCAACCCCTAGTTTAGTAAAGCACCAACCCTACAAGGAGCACCAAACCCTAATTTAGTGAATCACCCACTCCACAAGGAGGATACAATCCCCAAACATAACCAAGAACCAACTCAACAACCTGAATATGTTTTGATCTCTGATAATGTTGTTACCACAACTGATGGAGATCACAATTTCAGCTCACAAACCCTAAGTCAAACCCTAGGTCTTCAATCTCTCATGATCTTACTCTTTCTTCACTTATCAAAGCTCTAATCACATGCACACATTCTCTCTAATCTTCCTCAACCTTTCATTCTATTCATCAGACTTCAAATAATGATCTCATACCGGAAAAATATCTTCCTCTAGGTTGCACACCTTCCCTCCAATAGCACTAGTTCAAAAATGAACTAAACAAGCACTTAAATATGTTTTTCTTCCTTCTAAACCAAATGAGGTCGGTCCTCATAATAATTAATACCCATAAATCTCTATAACATTAATAAATTTTAATTACAACATTTTCATATGAGCCAATTAGGTTTGCCTAGGAAAAAACCTCATTACATGTACCAAAAATGGCTCAAAACCCCATGGGCACAATCTTAAAATTGCCCTAACATTAGTACCATATTTTTCATGACCCATAAACCCTTAAACATGATTAAAATATAATATTACATTCATAAATGGTTGAAATTAATATCAACCAATCAAATTATTTCATTTACTTGGCCCATCTCCCTTTACAAATCTCAAAACAATTGTTTCATAGACCATTCAACACCCTACAAACTTCGTCTATCACCAAATTACTTTTATTCAACAAAAACATGACATGTTACCACTCAAAAGAAATTTAATAACATTTATAAAACTTCTAAGAAAATTATAAGCCATGAAACATCCTTCACTTCAAACCACAACAATAGTTACATACATTCAATAGATTAACCTACCAAACATGTTATTTCTAAAGATTAGCTCATAAAATAATTCTTACACAAACTTTAAAACAGATTTTGTTTTGAACTGTCAAAAATATTCTTGCTCAAATAATGACCTATAAACCCTATCAAATTAAATAATCATGATTAAATCCTTGTATAACTGAAAATATCTATGAATCTAATTTCCAACACAAATTTAATCACCTTAAAACTCTACATGCAGCTCAAGTTATGCTCATTTTATTGGACCTTGCTATTTGAGATCCCAAAATTGCCCTTTGACCAGTCAACCTGTTTGGACCTCAAAACATCATGAAATTGCTTTAGCATGTCATAAAAACTCCATGGAAATCAATAAAAACTCTCAATCATCATGCACCATCAATTTTTCATGTTACTCGTTTGGAACATCTTGTCCTATAACCTTCTTCTCCATAAATTACTAATTTTAGGGTGGGCCCACTCATCACCATGACCTCAACCATACATTTATGGAAATATTGAGAAGTCATCTACAACATCAAATCATCACTTTTTATGAATCAATAAAAAATGGGTCACAACACTTCACTTTCTGTAAACTTCTCTAGCTAGGGTTTAACTAGGGTTTTAGACCTCTTTGCCTTCTTAACATTTGTTCAAAAAAATGTGATGATCAAACAACCTCATTATTTTTTTAAAACCTTCTAAACTAAGCTTAGAAGTATCCCTGAAAGCCACAAAGTCACATGTAAATCACATTTCTCACAATGAGTATCAAAAGTTCAAATTCGAACTTGATTTTCACGTGTTCTTGACTCTCTCTCACATAAATTGTCATAACTTGAAAAATTCACATCATGGGAACCTAAAATTTTTCTAAGAGAACTATGACACATCACACTAAAAAATCCAATCATCATAATTTCAATACCATACCTCAATATCTCCAGACTATCTCATTTACATAGCCTTAGCTTAGGGATTCTCACTGTAGAAAGTTGGTATCAACTGAAATAATGCAATAACTAAACAAGAAACCTCTAAAAATGACCCAAACATACCTTATATGCCATTATATACCTGATTTCATGCTTCCATGAGCTCATATGGCTCCAAACCACTCTGTCACACCTCCAAGCAAGCATACCTACTCCCAATGAGCACTTGTAACCAAGTGATCCACCTGTACATGTACCATACCACTATTGTGAGTGCTCAATCACCCTCAAATCATGTTATACATCATGTCAACATGCTTCCCAAACATCCAAGAAGTTCACATTTTCAAGCTACACCTTATAGGCACCTATATTGGCTTTTCTAGAACAAACACACCTCATTGAATCCAATTGTAGCAACTCAAACACATCTGAACCAGTATGTTAGCATCATATACAACATCATGACATCATCATACAACATTCACTTTGTCATTAATGTGGTTTTTCATCAATGACAACACCTATTAGGACACCATGCCAACAATCTCCCCTTTTCATTGATGGAAAACACCCTAAACTTCTCCCCCTTTTTACATTAATGAAAAAGGCATACATGTTAGTTACCTTATTCACCTTTTCAGCTTCATACTTCCATGCTTTGGTTAGAAACATCAACCAAAAGTCTCAATTTGCTCCATTTTCTTGATTTTTCTCAAAAATATGATTTTACCTTCATTTTAGGCATGCAAGCACCATGCTCCCCCTGGAATAAGCACTACCAACATCTAAAAATCATTAGTACATCATGAAAAAGCATAGTATTCACCTTGTTATGGGAAAACCCTTCATTTTCCATCCTCTAGACATGCAAAACATCAAGTTTCTTCTACACCCATGTTTTAGAACTTCTCAAAAATTACTATAGTAGTAGATGACTCATGAGCCATAGAATCTCTAAAACATGCCAAAATTTTCATGAGCACACATGAAAACTTTACTACCTCCATTATTGGAAATATTTCATCTTGTCTAGGCCTAAATCATGCAATATAGGGCATATGCACACTCTTCATACCATCAACAATATTGTGAGACCATAACAAACTTCTTAGTGCAATTTAGACCATTTTCAACATGCATCTACATGTCAACCATGCTATGACCCAATAAAAATTCAATCCCTTGAACTCAAGACCTCTACTTCTAGCTTTTGAGCACGAAAATGAGCAATTATCCTTGTTACCATGCCTTGAATTCACCATTACAACTTTGTTAAGGTCCTAAAGCACCATTTTGATCTTCTTCTACATCATGACCAACCGAGATATAAGCAAACATATCTTCACAAATATGAACAAGGAGTAAACACCACTTCCTCACCTTGAATGGAATCTATAGACCACTTCATCACCATTCTTTCTCATCTTGATAGACACATACATCTTTATTTTCTCTAAAAATATTCATAACATTCCTTAGATGTACTTCACAATTTAAGGTGCCATATTAATCCAATATAAGATATTTCTAAGACACTTGAGAAACTTTTATTTTATGAAATCACATACCATAGATAAACCATTGTCTTAGAGGGTACATAAGCTTTTGACACATTGACTTCTTTTAGAGACATCTATGTCCTTCATGGATCTACACTACTAACGATGACAAACTTAAAACTTTCACATGACTTGACTCACATATGGTTGAGCTTAGAGGACATTCTTCACACCTTTCACACAACTTTGAAGTTCATCATAAAATTATCTGTAGGTTGTAAATTTTTACATAGTTCTACATTGTTTATCATGCCATGTCATGTCAACTTGAGTATATACAAAGATTCTATTGATTCATGACATGATCCTTACACTTGGATGAACACTTAGACCTTATAGACAAGGATGACTCATAAATATACTTGCATATCCTTTAAATGACATAATTACTTAAAATTAATTCATGAAAAATCACAAACAAGAATTCTTAGACAAGAAAACCCTAACACATCCATAACATATGACACATATTACAAGGTTTGATGCACTCATGATGATACTATAAACTAACACATGGCAAGAAGAAGAACACATACATTCATGTTTGGATAGATCCTTAACACCTTTAAGAACACCATACTCTATCTCTAGAGGATCAACTTCAACCTAATATGATGTTATCAAGTGTTGTCACATGCTTAGAGCCTTAAGCCCTTCTTCACACACCATCCAAAGTTCATGAGATCAACCTACAAACTCTCAATAGGCTTGTAAACAATATCCTTCCAACCTTTGAACATATTTATACCCTTCATCAAGATGGAGCTCTCCATCTTAGTCAAAAATGATTCATTCAACCTTATCTTCCCTTATGTTCTACCTTAACACATGTAGAAATACTCTTGTTTTATAACATATTTTTCTTACACCTATTTGACATACTTCATACTTTATCTCGACCATGTAAGTCTTACACTAGTGACCTATAACATTCTTTTCCTTAAATCCTTCATTTACATGCTTTAGAGCACTATAAGGACTCCCCCGAGATTTATACTTCTTCAAATACATGTAGGATATCATCACTTACACCTCTTCTCACTGATAATATTTCTTGAGAACAATTTACATACTTAGTCAACACTTAAGTCACGAGAGGAACTTATTTGCACCACATAATTAGATCATCAACCTTAGGCTCATGAATTCCACATGTAGGCCACTTTTCTACGTAATGTGAACTCAAATTACCTTTTAGAGTCATTCTCATACAATTACATGACATCAACACCTACCCCTATAACTTTTCACTCCTTTAGTTGTAACATCATGAAGTACCTCTATGACTCTTAACTTTTTTGTAACTTATTTTGGATCAAACAATACAAATCACTTCTTGACATTTGCATATGATGTGGTAGTGTACATAGGCTTTGGAAAACAATCTTACCTCTTTGTCTCTAAATACTACCTTAGCTTCTTGAGATAAATTTTATAACTTATCAATCTACCACACACTATTCTCAAAGGAAATTCAATTTTTACTCCTCTTTTGAAGAGTTCATGCATCGTATGAATTCTGATTGAGACCCTTAAATATTGAATTTCTTGTTTTTCATTAATTCATTGATAATTTTTATTACTTACAAACCCTTTCCATGCACTCTTTTAGATGTCTTTCTTCATGATGCATCACAATACTATTATACCCACTTAAGGACCTTCTCTTTGTTCTAAAGCAAAGCATATCAACCATCAAACTTACTTACTGATTACCCATGGTGATGATGCCTTTCTTAAGCACATCCACTCAAAATAAGCTTCTTCATAAATCAAGATTCATTCTTCCTTGAGGAAAATTTTCTTAGAGAAAAAATAACATCTTGGACCATGGGCTACATGAGACTTTGACATGTTTAATATAAAGACTTTAAGACACATATACATTAAAACAACATTTAAACACCACATATCTAAACACAAGCATTGACATACTAGATAGTCATGATACATTTTGAGTAACCCTTGACACTAAAATCAGGCATGATGATGACACATAAAAATGTTGATCATATAGGAACATAACAGAGACCTTGAAAAATAACTTAACTTTTCATAGAACTCATGATAGTGACCTCAAAAGACTACAAGACATATATATGACAAGGATCACATAACATTATGAATGTATTAGACAAGACATCTTCATCCTTGTAGTGACAAGATTATACTCACACACACCCAAAAATTTAGAATGTACTTCATGAGAGCTTAGGACACATGACTATACACTTAACAAAATACATTGAGGACAACTATAGACCTTACACATTCTTGATGTCCGAGATATATTGACACACACTTAGAGACCGTAAAAACACTTTTTCAACATTGTTGAGTATAGAATTAGATCAAGGCTCTCGCATACTCCATACAACATGATAGAGAAATTCAAGAACTTATAACAACTCAATATTTGAACAAGACATATTACACAGAGCATCCATCATGAACCAACAATATCATGAACAAGATCTCAAAAAGACATACCTTGACCTTATGGAGGAGACACACAAGGACATAGAAAGCTCCCCTCACCTAGATGCTTCATATGCAATGATATACCTTCAAGAAGCATAGTGAAGGCATATAGGTTCCATGAAGACCTAAAAGAAGGTCTTGAAGAGTCCCAAGCCTTCTTGGGCACTTGTAAAAAAATCTTTCTTCTCCCTTCTCTAATCAAAGCATTGTGTTTTTCCCTTTATTGCATCATTTCTAGCTCTTGATGAGACACCAAGGTCTCTCTAGGTCCCCAAGTCCTTCTAGGACCATTACCTTGCACTCTAGGCCACTAAAACCCACTTCTTTTCTCTTTAGGACCTTGAGAATTCCTATCATGACCTGAAAAATCTTGATAACAATTGCTTGCAACATGACCAACTTTGTTACAGTTATAGCATACCACTTGAATTTTGTCTCTTGAAGCCTTTATCTTGATTTTGTGATCCATACAAATAGTACCTTACAATGTGACCTTGTTTATTGCACTTGTAGCATACTATCATCTTATAAAACTCATTCCTATTGTCTTTCCATGGCTGAGCATCTCTAGGATCAAATCTCTTGACAAACATCCTCTTACTTTTTCTAGGCTCAAACACTCCTAGATTCCATCCACAATCCTTGGCTTTGTGACCATATTCACAACATGAATTACATTCACCATTAAAGGATCCTACACCATTCTTAGAAGACTTTGTCTTGCATTCTTTATCTCTATGACCAAAAACATGACATAAGAAACAATAGCCATTGAATGATCTTTCATACCTTGATGCATTAGGTTTCCTAATAGGCTTGGTCTTCTCATTTTCCTTGGAGTGAGTCACCTTATTTTCTTCCTTTCTTGAAACCATGTCCTCTTTCCTCAATTCATTTTCCTTGAGGTCTTCCTTGAGTCTCAAACCATCCTTATCACCTGCTGGTCTTTGTTGGCTAAGAAGATTTATCTAGGTCATTCACACTTTTCTCAAACATTTTAAATTTATTGAAACTAGATCAAGTCTTGAATGTAGATATTTCATACCCATTTCATACTTGATGCACTCATCCTCCTTAGTCTTGAGTTTTTCATTGATCAAAGCAACTTGTGATTTCAACTGAGTGCATTCTTCCTCTTTGACCCTTAGGGTTTGAGACACACTTTCCAATTGAGATTTCAAATCCTTGATGGCTTGATCATGCTTTATCTCCATATCCTTGAATTGACTTTGATAGGCCTCAATACATGATTGTGCTACTTCATTCATTCTTCTCAATATGGCCACAAGGTTTGTAGACTTACCCATTGTTTGTGCTTTAGAGGATCTCCTTCAAGTTGTCAAACTTCTACAAAAAATACCAGCTCGATACTAATTGTTAAAGCACAATGGACTAAGGGGGGTGAATCATCCTACAAAATTTCTTACTTCATTTACCATTTTCAACAAGTAATATCATTACCATTCACACACATTCAACCATAGCATAATATGTGTGCTTATTAAGAATATCAACAAACAAGATATAACAATGGAAGAGAGCTCATAGACACAAGATTTAAGTGGGAAAACCTCATGGGAAAGAAAACCCACTGAAAATATTTTATATTAACATTATATTTAGTCAAGCTTAAAATTTAGTGAAGCACCAACCACCCCCCACAAGGAGCACCAACCCCTAATTTAGTAGAGCACCAACCTCTAATTTAGTGAAGCACCCACTCCACAAGGAGGATACAACCCCTAAAGATGAAAAATCACCAACTCAACCACCTGAAGATGTTTTATCTCTAATAATTTTCTGCCATAACGATGGAGATCACAATTTCAGCTCACAAACCCTAAGTATCAATCTCTTCAAAATTCATGATCTTTCTCTTTCATCACTTTTCTATCACTTATGCTAGATGCTCATAATATTAAAAACATGCTCTATAATATTCCTCATCCTTCAAATCATGCTCTCATACTTGTAAAATATCTTCCTCTAGGTCACACACCTTCCCTCTAAGAGCACTAGTTCAAAAATGAACTAAACAAGCACTTAAATATGCTTTTCTTCCTTCCAAACCAAATGAGGTCGGTACCTAATGATAATTTTGACCCATAAATCTCTATAAATTCATAAATTTGAATTAAAATAGTTACATATGACCCAATTAGGTTGGCCTAGGCAAAACCTCATTACATGTGCCAAAAATGGCTCAAAACCCCATGGGCACAATCTTAAAATTTCCCTAACATTAGTACCATATTTTTCATGACCCATGAACCCTTACACATGATTAAAATATCATATTACATTCATACATGGTTTCAAATTAATCAACTAATCAAATTATTTCATTTACTGGGCCCAGTTCCCTTTACAAATCTCAAAACAGTTATTTCATGCACCCTTCAACACCCTGAAAACTTCGTTTGATCACAAAATTACTTTTCTTAAACCAAAACATACCATGTGACCACTAAAAATAAATTTAATAACCTGTAGAACACTTCTAATCAAGTTATAAGTCATGAAACATCCTTCACTTCAAACCACAAAAACATTTTCCTTCACCAAATCAACTTGCCAAAAAATTTGTTTCCAAAGGTTAGATCATAAAATTATTTCTACATATATCCAAGACATATAAATTAATTAATTGGATTCCAAATCATCCCTCTTTACATTCCATGTGATAGGAATAATCACCCAATCCATCTCATGCTTCAAAAACATCAAAATTTCACCAAAACAGATGTTGTATTTAATTGTCAAAATATTCTTACTCAATGAATTACCTGGAAACCCTGTCAAATGACCTAATCATGAATAAATACTTATATAAATGTAAATATCTTTGAATATAATTTTCAACACAACTTTAATCACCTCAAAACTTCACTTGTAGCTCAAGTTATGCTCAAATTCTTTGGACCACTGCTATTTGAGATTCCCAAAACTAACCTTTGACCACAACCTATTAAGACCTCAAAATATCATGAAACTACATTAACATGTTCTAAAAAATCCATGTAAATCAATAAAAACTCCCAATCATCATGCACCATCAATTTTTCATGCTACTCCTTTGGACCATCTTGTCTTAAAACCTTATTCTCTATAAAATGTTATTTTTAGGTGGGGCCCACTCATCACCATGACCTCAATCATACATTTATGGAAATCCTAAGGATTCCTATACAACATCCAATCATCACTTTTGATTAATCAATCAAAACTAGGTCCTACAAACTTCACTTTGTCAATTGCTTCTAGCTAGGGTTTAACTAGGGTTTTAGACCTCTTTACCTTCTTAACATTCGTTCATAAAAACATGACGATAAAACAACCTCATTATTTTTTTAAAACCTTCTAAACTCACCTTACAAACATAATTTAAATCCAAAATGTCCCATTCAAATCACATTATTCACAATGAGCATTAGAAGTTCAAATTCGAGCTTGATTTTCACTTGTTCTTGACCTTGTCTCACATAAACTGTCATAACTTGCAAAATTCACATCATGGGAACCTAAATTTTTCTGAGATAACTATGACACATCACTCTAACATATCCAATCATAATAATTTCAATACCATACCTAAATATCTCCATCCTATCTCATTTGCATAGCCTTACCTTAGGGATTCTCATTGTAGAAGTTAGTATCAACTGAAATGGTGCAATAACTAGAAATAAATCTCTTAAAATGACCAGCACATACATCATATTCCATTATACAACTGAATTAATTCTTCCATGAGCTCATATGGCTCCAAACCACTATGTCACACCTCAAAGCAAACACACTTGCTCCCAATGAGCACACAGTAACAAGTGATCCTCCTATACCTATACTATAACACTACTGTGAGTGCTCAATCACCCTCAAATAACTATAGACATCATGTCAACATGTCTCCCAAGTATCCAAGAAGCTCACATTGTCAAGCTACACTTTTTAGGCACATGTATGGGCTTGCTAAAAAACAAGCACACCTCATTTAATCCCATTGTAGCAGCTCAAACACATATGAACTAGTATGTAAGCATCATTTACAACATCATGAAATCATCATACAAAATTCACTTTATCATTAATGTGGTTTTTCATTAATTACAACACCTATTAGGACACCATGCCGGAAACCCTTAAAGGGAGAAAAACCCAATGAAATCAATGTAGTAGTGTGACAATTGTCCTATATAGATTCAAGGATTTCAATTGTTGAGTATCCAAAAACTTGAAGCATCAACTCCAATAATTTATTCAAGTTACTTTGCTTAACATTTTTCAAGCTTCTACTTGCATGGAAGCTACAACTCCCAATAATTTATTCAAGCTTCTACTTGACCTTTTGCAAGCTACAACTTACAAGGAAGCAACAACTCCTATTTTGCTAAGCATCCACTTAGACTTTTACAAGGTTTTGATCACTTTTAGTTTTTTTCTGATACAATAGATTATGATCTCTTATTCAACTCCTATTCTCTCTTCATCTCCCTTCTTCACTCACCTTGACTCACCTATCTTCTCATCACTTCACACTACTACAATCACAATCTTCAAGTCCTCTCTTACACACACCTCTTTGTCCCTCATTCACACATGAATAGGCTCATATTTATCCTCTCTCATTTCATGAAACTTATCAGCTCATGACTCACCTCATACTTCCTTCAAGACATCTCCTTTTACATACACATTTTTCCTCACACACACAAGTATGAACCTCTCACTTTTCAGTCCTCCAAAAGCTAATTTTCATGCACACTTATTCATACCAATAAATTTTAATTACATGTTCTTACACTTCACCTTCCTTACACATTCACCCCTTCATCTTCTTGACCATTCAACTCATACAAGAGTGAAGATGACATCATTTACAAAATTGCTAGATTCATTATTACCTTTGTAGGTGTGTCGGGTGTTGGTGTAGAATTTTTATAACTGTCAAGGCACTTCATATTCTGATAGGGTCTTGAAACACCTTCCTAAACTCACTTCCTACCTGAAGAAACTGAAAATATTCCCTTATGAAACCTGTAAACTCTTTCTTGTAACGGTTCTTACATTCTTGTCTTCTTCTTCAACGTAGAGTTTTGTGTCCTATACTTATTCGACTCATGCCAAGTGTTATGACCAGGAATGTGAGTTAAAAATTCCCTCTCTTTGTATTCTATCACCTTGACATTCCTTGTAACTCATCATTCTTTCAACAAGCCTTCATTAGGATTGACATTCTCAACTAGATGTATAGACTTCACAATACAATCTTCAACTTGGGTGTATGAGGAGCATTATAAACTCATGTCATACAATGTATTCAAGAGGAATGACTCTTAAAGAGGTATAAAAAAACACCATGGACTTGGAGTAGCACTAACATCTTCATGTTATTCATGCAATACAGATTAGATCAAGGTATCTCAAGGGTTTACATACTCAAAACCATTCTTGAAAAAGTGAGTTGGAACATGCAATAAAACACTTGTTCATGGCTCTAAAGTCACATTTTTGGAAATTGAATATACTTACCCATCTCATCAAATCAAAATCTTACATCATTTCAAGGTGTATGCTTAAGATATGCATGCATTTCAGAGACTTTTTATACTGGTTTTAAACCACAAAACCATTTTTGACTTGGATGGCTTCGACCACTTAAAGTTTCACCTTCACGAAAATCAATGCATAGAACACTTCATTTAGGACTTGTTCTTCATCCAAAAATTTCATTTGCATAGATTGAGTGGAAATTTTCACATTCGTAATGTGGTTGTTCAAACCTACTTGACAGAAAACTAGGAAAGTTTAGAACATTTGATCTTGGACCTAAAATCACCTCACCAAATCAAATCATGGGATTTTTTCCACCTTTTATGTTCATATTACACTTTAACAACATGTTATCATATCAAAATTTCTTCAAGCTAACAGACTAATTTTTCCTCTTCTAGCTATCAACGATAGGTCATCTTGATGGAATTTTTCACCCAAAATTTTTAAAGAAGATACCTAAAACTTCTACTAAAAACTTAGGGCACATCCCAAGATTTCTCCTAAACCAATCCTTTCACCATGAAGCCTTCATCTCATGACTATACATGTAAATATCTTCAAAACAAGCACATTGTTGTACCTTCCTAGCTATCCTAGAGAATGAGACCACCACCAAATTGAAGTAGGATGAGTCCTCTACATGCCCAAATCACTAACTCAGCTCATTCAAGTCATTTTGTGCCCAAATTATTCAATTCTTCCCAATCACTTTCAGAGGAGGGTTTTAGGAGGGTTTGGAACCTACTTAGGTTCTTAACATTTGTTCATAAAGCATAGACCATCATTTTAACTCATTCCACTTGAAAAATTATCTAGAATCAATGCCCCAACATTGGTGAAAATATTCCACCATGTAGATGTTTAACGTGTCAATGAGCACATCAAAGTCAACCCTTGAGCTAGAAATGGCCATTCTAGAACTCGATAGGACTCAAACTCACATTTCTTGCTTCTCCTTTGGAATTTTGTCTTGAAAATTTTTCCTCAACACTTTGTATCAACCTCTTACACCATTTCTAATCATCATCATGCCCTAGAACATTCTACAACTCTTCAACCCATCTCATTTGGGTGACTAGACCTTAGGGTTTTTCATGATTTAGGTCATGATCAAGAAAACCAACACTATAACACCTCATGAAATCACTAACAACCATATCTACATGTTGAAAATGATGTGTTTTACCTATCCTCATGCTTACAATAGATTACTCACTCATAAATCAATCATTATGCCTCATTAATCCTTTAAGACCCAAGAGTTAGGTCTAGGTATAAACCCTCAATCATTTTTAATCCCCGAACTAACACTCGACCTACCTTCCTAAAGACTCTACAACATGAAAACAACATGATTTTCCTTCCTGAAGCCTTCATAAGCTCACTTGACTAATCTTCATGCACTATTTGGTCATTACTTACCAACACTAGGTCTAGGTATATGATACTAAGACCCAAACCATATGTCTCCATACTAAGACCCATGTGAGTGTCTTCACACTCTATGAACATGCTTCAATACTTGCACAAATATCCTCATGCCATTTCATACTCCTCTTGACTCCATCATGCTTCATTTGGTTACCTAGAGTCAAGAGCTAGGTTTAGGAGAGACTTATCAATCATGTTCAAACACCGAGCCTACCTCCTAAGAGCTCCAAGATTATATCTACATCATGTCCATATCCTCTTATGCACTTCAAGAAGCCTTGCCATCATTCTTTGAACTTTTTATTAATTTCTCTCTATCAATGACAACACATTCCAATAATCAGTCACTTGGTCCAAAGATGCATGAGGTGTAAAAATTATGACCCTAAGGATGGAGGATGATGGTTTTGATCTTTCGTCACTTTAAGAGCAGCTTTGGTGGTTAGGTGAAAGTTATCAACTCACATGAAATTTTGGCCCCATCTTCATGTTCAAGCACCCCATGTCACACTTAGGAGGCCTGATTTCACCTTTTCACCTGGTGCAAATTTGCAATGGGTGCAAAAAAGTGCGACCCCAAGGGAGGAAGAAGATTCGTCACTTAAAACAACAACTTGCATGGTTAGGTGTGCACAACTCAAATTTGTCCCCCCTCCATGATGAGATGAACCCTTGGCGTGCTTGGGAGGCCTAATTTCACCTTTGCACCTAGTGCAAAAGTGCATTAGGTGAGAAAAAGTGTAACTCCTTTCTCTCTTGCCCTCTTTCAACACTTAAACTCATAACATGCTCCCTAGGCTCAAGTTAACAACTCACTCCATTGAACCAAGTTTCCCCCTCCTCATGATAGCTTGACCCATGGTGTAATTTCCATGGCTTGTTGAAATTTTACACCATTGCACCTCGTGATAAATGTGGTAAGGCACAATGGAGGCTCTCGGACCCATTTAGTAAGTGCTAACTCTCTCTAAAGGGTTAAAGAGAAGGTGTGCAAGTGATTCAATGAGCGGGTTTCTTAAGCATGGTTAACTTTAAAATTGTTAAATCATACTTAACCAAATTTGGATCCCATTTTCAAATTTATTTTCCCTCCATTTCTTCTCCGACATTTTTATGCTTTGATTTTTCCAAGAAACCCCATGTGCCTAAAACACATTATTACTCATATTTCACAAATGCTTGCCTCATTTTCCACGAGATTCAAACTGAAGCTTCCCTACATGAATGACATTGGAATGAATGTTTGCATGACCTCATTGATTCCCTCCTCCATATTTTATGGCCATATCAAAATTTCATCCATGAATAACTTCATCCTCATATGTCCAGAGTTCCAACATACAAACAAGCTAAGAATCGTAGTATGAGATCCTCAAAAATTATCTTTCCAATGAACACTTTCTTTCCCCGTGAAAATAGGTATGAATGGATTTATGGAGGACTGTTATTTTCCAACATTCTACCTTGTCATATGAAGAACATGCAGACTGTAATTTCCCTTTCCAAATTTGTGAAGATCTAGGAAAGAAAAATCTTTGAAAATTAGAGCAAAGCATTGATTAAAATAAAATGGGACATCCTATCCTAATGTAATGTTATGCAAAGTAGAAAATAATAGCTAAATAAATAAATAAAATGAATCAAGTGAATAAATACATATAAATGTGAAACCCTAATGTGCAAGAGAGGTTTAATAAATCCTTAACGATTTGACGAAGGTGTGGGACTCGTGTCGCAAAGGTGAACCGTGAACAAGAGGAGGAAATGAACACACAAAAGCTTGAGAAAGTACATATCTAATATATTTGACTAGACTAGGGCACTTGGAAAGGGACATGGGCACTGTGGGCACCTTCTAATATCTAGGTGTCTTGGTCTACGGAAATCACCTAAAACCCTCCTTTGAGGTGTCGTTAAGTGACTATCTACCTTTGTTGCATGTCGCATGAATTTTTCTAAACTATGTTGGATGTCGTTGTAAATCAAAGATGAATAAAACACATGCAAACCCCAAGTAAAGCATCAAAACCCTAAAAATAAATATGTTTGGTTAGACTATCCTCAACGGCCATAATGTTGGACATACTAACTAAGTGTTGCACTACATCTCAGACCTAATGTAGTTATAGGTGTGTGTGTGTGTGTAAATTGTACCCTTGGTTTGCTCTTATATGTCGAGACACACTTTTTGAAGTAGTGAGAAAATAACTAGATGTATAATGTAGTAAATGTGTATATGGAAACAATAGACTCCCCTCTTATGAAGTGTGATGCAAATGAACCATCCTTGTGTGTCTTTTGATGGAGCTAGATGGATGCAAATGTAGCTTTAGGTTCCTTTGATGGATGCAACTCTAGATGGTGATAGTAGATGCTTAGTGTTTGGTCCTCATTATGGTCTCATAACTTTATATTTATATGGTTCTCTTGTTCTAATTTTGTAATTAACCCTGAAAAGGCCAACCACTAAAAATATGAAAAGCTCAAATGGATAGAAAGTGCCCAAAAGATGGAAGTAGAGTCTGAAAGAGGATCGGGGCACCTAGATGGGACCAAGGCACTTGGGCACCCCCTGGGCCCCGGGCACCCCGATCAGAATAGGAATAACGTAGAATGGAAAAAGCAGATTTGGGTAAGTATGGTCATAGGATCGGTAGTGACGACAAAAAGTAAATTAAAAATGCCAAAGGACATGGGTTAATTATTACTTTCTTGACTCAATATCCATATGAATACTAGTATGAGACCGGGACTAAATATTGATTCAAAGTGTGTGATTTAGTGACTACATTTTCCCCACTTTATTACTATGATCGTAATGCTCAAGATAACATAAAGTAGATAGATATGCATACACGATATCTATGTAGAGTGATGTAAAAAAACTAAATATCCGAAACAAAAGTGATGAGAGTGAACCTAAGGCGGAAGTGCATGTGTAGATACCAATGTGTGTAGTGTGTACCTACATGGTTAGTGCCATGTGTGTGATTTACTCATCATGTGTATGTTGTTGTTGACTACTTGCTTCCTATATGGACAGGGCCTACAAAAGAGAATATGATCAAGTAATCAAATGCACATGTATATGTGTAAAAACATGTATATAGTAAAGAAACATGTAAAAATAATATGAAAATGACAATGAAAAAGGAACATGTGCACCTAATTCGTGATGAGACAAAAGGGTGTAGAAAGGATATCCTATAATCTGGTGAAGTGCAAGTTTTTTGGGCGATCTCACGCCACTGTGGCTGAATAAGTGTAGGGAGAAAGTTGTGTTATTCTCCAACCTGTAACTACTTCTCTGAGATTGGTGAAGAGATATTTGTACTATTTGGTTTTTTGGGTGATCCGATGCTACTAGAAAAAGTAGTGTAGGGAGGAAATTTTGTTGTATCCTCCAACCTGTAACTTCTCCCTAGAATGCTAAGGATAATCTTCCTTGTAAAAGACATTTTGTATGGGGTTCGTAGACTGGTCTAAACCCACTCACAAACTGTAAATTGAATTGTATCAGTTACCATGTGTAAACCTCAAATGATGCCCCCTCTTTGAGGGTGCATGCGACATCGCAGATAGGAGAATGTGGCCCCAAAAGAGGACCATTTACGTATCTTGAAAATGTTCCCTGCATGGGGAAGGTAATGTGTTTGGTAAACACCAAGGCACATGCAAACAAGTGGCTAGAAACAAGTGTTAGTACAAATAAGCATGCATATAGAAAACAAGTGTAAGCTACGCAGACAATGTAGAAGCTAGTAAGCAAAATGATAATGTAAACACCCAAGAAGACAATCATAGACCACAAAAATTAGGTTACAAACATGGGACACCACTCACAATGTCTCAAGACACTCAATTCCTTCATGACCGCAAAAAAACAAGTGTGTACATGAGAAAAGGAAAATCCCGCAAATAATAACAAACAATAGCAAACATAAAACAAGTATGGAAGTAAATATCCCTGCATAACAAATGTTGCACATGAAGCACCCGTTAGCATGTTAGAAAAATAGAAAGTATGTCAAAGCATGTATAACCTGATAATGGAAAGTGTTAAGTACAAAATGAAACAATAAGCACTTGTAGCATATGAATGTGGATGTCCCCATAGGTAGTGTGTGAAGCATCGGTGATACATATAGAATATTTGTATCTACATCACAACTAGAAAAGGACGTGAATGTACATGTGTGTATGGTAAAGATAATGACATACAATATATTTATCTAACATGTGTAGTAAAGTGGACATGTGAGAGAAATCACAAGTAAGAGTAAATGTAGCCATAAAATGCAATATGATGTGGATTGATGGAATGGAATGCGAGTGGATGTTAGGATCCACATGCTCCCGAGTGAATGGAAATGTATGCGGTGAGGTTCATTTACTATGCCCCCTAATAGTCAATAATGAACCAAATACAAGAGTGTGTCATCGGGAAATGGTCAACCTATATGTTGTGTGTAGCACATTGTGATGAGTATGTGGTGATTGGATGTGAGAAAAAGATGAATTGTACATGAACCTATAACATAAGTGTATATCACAACTATATGAATAGAAAGGAGGTGGTGATTTAGCCTAAAGTGTGTATCATTACATAATGTAATCGAAGTTGATGGTGTAGCGTATCGTGAGATGATACTAGAAGAAGTGACCCTAAAGCATAAGGCGTGTATCACTAATCCTAAGAATGTCGCATGAGAAAAATAAAATGGCATGATGAACATGTGATTTTGATGTGGTTCGTTTGAGATGTATACCCTCAACATTCCAATATGGACCGTGAGACTAGAGTGCATCATCGGGTAGTGAGTGCAACACGTAGAGGTGAATATGGAAAATGCGTACTACATGTGATAGGATAAATTGTGTGAAATACAATGTTTTTAGATGCCCTAAGATGTGTAGATGTGTAGTATATATAAGACGTAATGGAAGAGGACATGTATAAGGTGTAAAACATGCACAATGTGATAGTTATGGTGTAGTGTATGAGCTATGTGTAGAATGTGTATGATGTATGTAAGACAAGATGTAGGATGTAAAGTGTGGGATGTATGAAGACTCACAACACCTATAGCCTATGATGGAGTGTGTAATATGTAGATAATGTAGGATTGTGTGATGATATGCAATGCCTAACATTTAACAATTATTGTGTAGTGTGTGTGGTCCATGTGTAGAAAATGGCCTCAACAAATAAGTTTGAACCAAAGCACAATAGTGCATCATAGGTTAATAAGGATGCGTCAATGTAGATAACAATGCCTATGCGAGGAGGTTGATATATATGAGTTTGGAATATGTGTCGATGCAAAAATGGTGAGGGGGAATGTGTGAATACTATGCCCCCAAGTGTGTATGATTAAATGAACTAACCAATGAAAGTGAAGGATGAAGATCCCTTGTCTGATGCTAGTGATGGAGAAAGTGTATGACCATGCTCTAGTAGTGGTGGAATAATAGATATTCATTATGCAAGTGAGTGAAGTCTATGTGCATGTGATGGGTGAATATATGATGAGTGCATAGGTGCAAAAATGCATAGGTGATGGACACCCACGTGGAATAAAATGAGGCGGCGACATATGTCGAAATGCGGTAAATGTGTTAGGAATAGGCCTATATGAATGTGTAGGACTAGCAGAGCGGTGCGGACACGTAGGTGTTGTACGAGTAGGTGAGATAGGAGTATATTGTGCTTTAATTAACATAGGTTGTAATGTGGTAGATGAAGTAGGGGATGCACGCACTAGTGCTCCAAAAATGACGACCATGGAGTAGATGGGGGTACACCGTTGATAGAAACAAATTGATTATTATGAATGAACTTCAAATGTATATGATTAATAGAAATGATAGACTGAGACTGATGAATCCAATTGAGGCCTATAAGCATGTTGTTACCATCTACGGATTTTCAAACAAGGAAAGGTACAAGCATAGTAAGAGGTCCTACCATAACATGAAGTTTGACCACACCATATGAATTGTTCATCGAGATATGAGATGTGTGAATGTAGGTAACCAATAACATCAAGAAGTGGTAGAGAACATGCACTAATAGGCCATGATGGGTCAACCTTAGTAAATAAAGGCACTAATATATAAGTGATTAGAAGAGAATGTAGCATGATAATAATAATCAGAGAAAGAGATGATTGGTGTAGAAATGTCAGTATGCGCCACCAAAAATTCAAGAGCCCTCGATGTAGGAGGAGGCACTGTGTGATATACATAGTTAGCGAAGATTCAGCTACCTTTGTGTCATGTTTGGGTAGAGGGTTGTTGAAGATTTTGAGCTTATGATTTTCATTGACAGGTGGAGAAATTGTAGGTTCTAGAAGCTCAATTTTACCACTATTGATCAAACCTTGAATGAGAAATTAAATTCGGAAGCAACGGTTGGTGGAGTTTCGTATGCACTGATGATAGTCGCAATGGGAATTTTCATTGAAATTATGTCCTTTTGGTTGAGATGGATCTATTTGTAGCAGAGAAGGTAGTGTAATGAGGTTACTATCAACAAGTTGCGGTAGTAAAATATGTGGAGGTACACTAAACTTAGTGAATATACACCGATGTGGTTGTAATTGAAGCTCCTTAGTAGAAGATATTGTATTGACGGTAACTTTTGCATCTGTTGGTTTAGTTGTAGATGGTTTAAATGTTGACTTATTTTGAAAATGCGTAGAAGACGATGTTTGCTCTTGGTATTTAAGCTTTCCTATAGCTAAGAGTTTGGTTTCACGAAGCTTAAGAGTATGAAAAGTTGATCAAAAGAAGGAGAGGTCTCAAAGAGAACACTCTCCTAGAGATGGTAAGAGACTTTGAATGAACAAGTCCTGAAGCTCAACATCCGCAAGCACATTTGACATCTTAGATAAGTTATTTTTGTAACGCAAGACATAATCTACCAAGTGTTTGTTAGATCCCTATTTAAGTTGTGCAAGTTGAGCATAAGATATTTTAGATCCAATGTTGATAGATAAGTGAGTGATAAAATCATTGGCTAGATGTGTGAAAGATATTACCGAATGGACAAGTAGGTCATAAAACCAACACATCGCATAATCTTGTAAACTACGAGGAAAAAGCTTAGCAAGTATGGTATGATCATCCACATAGTCTAAGCATGCTACATGAAAAGCTTGGAGATGCTCTTGTGGGTCACCATGGCATTTAAAGATGGGCAACTTGGGAGAGATGAAATTAGGTGGAAATGGATAGGTAGATATATTAGGTGCAAAAGGAGTATGTAGCAGTGAAGTAGAGTCTAAAGATGGCAAGGCATGATGTAGGAGCATTAGTTGTACATGTTCAATTTTGGATTTTTCATAGTTTAATAGGTGTTTGGAGTCCATATGGTTTATCATGAGTCATTTCTAGTCCATTTGGACTCATGTATTTATAATAAGAGCACAAGAGGAGTTTTCCCCAAAATTACTCGTTTGAATATTTGAAATTGTCTTGAGTCGTGTTAGTGAGTTAGTAGGCCTAGGAGTTATTGTAGGTTCTCTAAGTCATAATAAATGGGTCATAAATCATATGTGTACTTGTAAATGAATCATGATGTTCTAATTAGACCCTAAACCTCATCTAGTTAAGTCTAAGCCTAGGTGAGTTAGTGGTTTCTCAACCTAATCGCCCTCATTTCTTCATAAAATAAATTTTATTTGAATAAATGAAGAGAGGATGAGTGGTTGGTGAGAAGATAAGGATGGAGAGTTTTTTTCAGGTATTCCTTATGAGGAAGAGGATGGAATGAAAGGAGATAGCAAGGGAGAGGTATGATATATTGTAAGAAACATATGGCATGATAATGAAGCACTTTGTTGTGAGAATATTTGTATCTTTCTTTTAGAATGTTGTGCATAGTATTTTCTAATGGATGTTCAGTGTTATTCTTCAAGAGCCTTCAAATAAGTGTTTATAACACCTTGTGTATATTAGAAAGATCTGAGATAATGAACTTTGTGTCAACTTGAGAAGCTAAGGTATGAACTATGTGTGAAAACTAGATAACCTGGTCCAACCAATCATAATAATTTTTCCTTTTAAATTAAAATGCCTTTAAATTTGGACCATAGGGGTAAAACATCATTTTTCATATGGGTTTTTAATTTTTTTCCTTGATGATGAATATTTTTATGTTATGATGTGTTTTTGACGGGTTTGAAGTTGCATGCAAAGTGTTTGACAAAATTATGTCACTTTAGGAAAGTGAGCATAACTCATGTGTTGTAAATAGTTAGGGGTTGAAATTTAGAGAGAAGAATAATAGGATAATTATTCAAGTGGGATTTCAATATTTATTTGATTTGACACTTATGCATAATATTTTAATAAAATATCTTCATCTTTGGTTTTGTTTTGCAAAAAACAAACCATTTTGGGCGTAGGAAGGATCCTCGTATGTAGTACAACCATGCATTCAATTTATCAAGAAGATTTAAAACATCAAATTCACCTCTTTCTTTGCAATTTGAGGATCATTCAAAGCCAAAGTGGCTTAAAAGCGCTAATTTGGATCAAATCACCTAAAACGGATTACTGGTCTCATTCCCTATTTCATAAAACTTATACACCTTTCTCTCAATGTCAAATCCTTCATCAAATTCATCTCTTTACATACAATCTCTCTTAGCACTTACCCTTCTTGACTTGTCCTTTTTTCTTGACTTTCTCTTAGCTCTACCAAGTATGATTTTTCCTTTGCAGTTCTAATAACCTCCTTGTACCTTAGTACTATGTTCTCATCCATAAACAATGTTAATTCAAACATCCACTTGGTTCAAAAAGGATTAAACCATCATCTTTTACTAAACTTGCTCAAACTTGCAAATTTGTGCCCTTAAAACAAAGTAATCTACTGGCTCCAAGGTTAGAACAATCTATAGCTAACCACAACAAGTTTTAACCTTCTAAAATACCCTTTTCCAAAATCATGTTGCATGCCAAATCTCAAGCTTTAACTCTCTTTCCTTCTCCCTCAAACCTCACCTTTCTCTTCTTTGTTCTCAAACCTCCATTATCCCTAGGATAGTCCTAAAGCATTCACATATTTCTTTGTATGATGTTTCAAAACACAAAATTAGTCTTTTTGGAAAACCATTTCAACTTTCTTAATGCATGTAAAGTTTCAAGACTGGACTCAAAATATAAACCATAGTTCCTTTGTAAAGTGGCCTCTCAAAACTAGCCCTTTCACTGTGTTATCTAACCCTGTCATGGATTGTCATGAATTCCAGGAGTTTGGGAGTGATTTAGGTATCCAAATTTTTAATATCATGTAAAGGTACCTTAGATGATATCTTGAAAATTTCAGCCCTAAAGTCCTTCGTATGAAAAATTTATAGTGTTTTCTATGACTCTATACCTTCAATTTTTTGACCATGGGGGAAAACATCATTTTTCATATGGGTTTTGAATGGTTTTCCTTGATGATGAATATTTTCTGAGTTATGACGTGTTCTTCTGACTGGTTTGAGGTTGCATGCAAAGTGTTTGAAATAAATTTCTACTTAGAAAAATGGGTATATCTCTCGAGTTTTAAGGAGTTGGTTTATGAAATTTTGAGGGTATAATAATGACATCAATTTGAAATTGGAGTTTTAATCTTTTTTTTATTTGAAACACGTACAAGAAAGTTGTTCATGACAAAAATTTATGGCAAACTAGATTTTAAAAACACAAAATAAAGGTAATATGATCCTCCGTGGCAGAGAGAGGGTTAAGTTGTTTTCGGACTCTTGAAAGTTTAATGATATGTTTGTTATTATTTCTCTCTGCATCATTTGGTATCAGATCATGGATTTGTTGTTGTGATTTAGTTTTGAATATTGAATGCATGCTTTTGTGGCTAACAATGTTGTGGAAGTTTGTGTGGTGAATGAAGTGACAAGTGAAGAGTGAGAAGAAGAAAAGTGTGAAGGTGAAAAATTGTGAAGGCACCAAAAGACCAGGTTTCAATCCTTGGTGAGGTGTGAAGGAATAGGAAAGGTGAAAAATACTTGTCAGAGAGAGAAGATGGACCAAGAAGAGTTGGTAAGAGAGTTAGTGAAATTGTTTAGCCACAAAAGAAGACAAGAAGAATTAGAGAGAAAGAAAAGAGATGAAGCCAAGAAGAAAGAGAAGCATGAAGAATGGATGGAAGAAGAGATGAAGAAGCTGAGAGCAGACATAAATCAGCTTGGAGATTTGATGAAACATGAGAAGAAAGAGAGGTATGCGCTTGAATTTGTGATGAAAAAGAAAGCTAAATGGCATGTGATGCAAATTGTAAAGAAAAATCAGAAATTTCAGTTGATGAAGATGATCAAGAGTGAAGAAAGGAAAAAAAAAGACAAAAGAGAATGAAAAGACAACAAGAAAATGAGGTGGTAAAAGAAATAGTGCATGTAGAAGACAAGAATGAAGATAATGAGGTAATAGAATCATTTTGGCTTCTCTTGAAAGAGGTGAATATGATGATGAAAAAGTTCAGGTAGTGGTAGAAGAAAAAATAAATCAAAAAAATGATGAAGGAAGAATGCATTTGTGAAGAGAAACTTGATGAAAAATGTGAGAAATCTGAATTTCAGTTTGTATATGTGAGCAAAGAACAATTAGAAGTAGAGCTATGGGCACTTGAATGTGCTTTTTATGATGAAGAAATGAAGTGTGAGGAAGAGAAAATTGAGGAAATGGAAGAGGAGACTGAAAATGAAGGAGAAATTGAAGAAGGAGAAGGTGAAGAGACTCAAAAGTCTCACTATTTTTCATCTAAGGTTTTGTGCTCATGTTTGATTGCATGTATTCTTGAAGAAGAGGTGAGAAGCATTGAAGAAACAACTCATATAAGAGATCAAATGAAGAGAATGAGGCATGAAATCCTCATTTTTGAGGACAAATCCATGAAGAAGAAGATAGAGGCAAAGAGTGAAGATTCAAAGAATAATGAAGATAATGCAACAGCAAAAGAAGAACACTCCAAGTAGAGAACAATTGGAAGAAAAGAAAGAAGAAGACCTTTATATATAGCATGTTTCTCTCCTGTTGGGGAGTATGATGCAAGAGAATCACTTGTACATGTTCAATTTTGGATTTTTCATAGTTTAATAGGTGTTTGGAGTCCATATGGTTGTTAATGAGTCATGTCTAGTCCATTTGGACTCATGTATTTGTAATAAGAGCACATGAGGAGTTTTCCCTCCAAAATGGCTCATTTGAATATTTGAAATTGTCTCGAGTCATGTTAGTGAGTTAGTAGGCCTAGGAGTTAGTATAGGTTCTATAAGTCATAATAAAGGGGTCATAAAGCATATGTGTACTTTTAAATGAATCATGATGTTCTAACTAGACCCTAAACCTCATCTAGTTAAGTCTAAGCCTAGGTGAGTTAGTGGTTTCTCAACCTAACTACCCTCCTTTCCTCATAAAATAAAATGTATTTGAATAAATGAAGATAGGATGAGTGGTTGGTGAGAGGATGAGGAGAGATAGTTTTTTTCAGGTATTCCTCATGAGGAAGAGTATGGAATGAAAGGAGATAGCAAGGGAGAGGTCTGAAATATTGTAAGAAACATATGGCATGATAATGAAGCACTTTGTTGTGAGAATATATGTATCTTTCTTTTAGAATGTTGTGCATAGTATTTTCTAATGGATGTTTAGTTTTATTCTTCAAGATCCTTCAAATAAGTTTTTATAACTCCTTGTGTATATTAGAAAGATCTGAGATAATGAACTTTGTGCCAACTTGAGAAGCCAAGGTATGAACTATGTGTGAAAACTAGATAACCTGGTCCAAACCAGTCATAATAATTTTTTTATTTTAAATCCAAATGCCTTTAAATTTTTACTGCAAGGGGTAAAAATCATTTTTCATATGGGTTTTGAATGGTTTTCCTTGATGATGAATTTTTATGAGTTATGACGTGTTCTTCTGACTAGTTTGAGGTTGCATGTAAAGTGTTTGACAAAATTGTCCGCTTAGAAAAATAGGTATATCTCCTGAGTTTTAAGGAGTTGGTTTATGAAATTTTGAGGGTATAATAATGAAATAAATTTTCAATTATTTTTAAATATTTTTAATTTGAAACATGTACAATAATTTGTTCATGATAGAAATTTATGGCAGACTATGGGTTTTAAAAGCACAAAACAAAGGTAGTATGATCCTCCGTGGCAGAGAGAGGGTTAAGTTGTTGTTTTCACACTCTTGAAAGTTTAATGATATGCTTGTTATTATTTTTCTCTGTATCAAGGCACGAGAAGTAGTGATCTATACTAGTGAACTTTGGTTTGCAACTATTGATATAAGGATTTTAAATCAAGAGTATTTGAAGAATATCCAAGCTGCATATTAGGTGTGCTAGGGTAAATGATGGGAGTGGTAGTAGTAGGAATGGGAGAAAATACATAAATTGGTGGGTTGGTGATCGGGGATCATTTTTGAAAGTTCCCTAAACATCCCTAAATGGTTTCAGTGTAGAATATCATCTCGAGAGCTTTCCAACGACTGTGAGAACGTGGCAAACGGACATCGGGAGCTCTAGTTATGTCCGGTCAAAGTTCGGTCAACAAGAAAGTCAACTCTGGTCAACTGGTCAATATTGGACCAATCGCACTGTGACACGTGGCAAAAGGCTTTGGCAAAATTGAAGGGGTTTTATCCACCGGTCTTTGACAATCGTGAAATGGTTGGTTCGATTTTCCAATCGCGGGTCGACAGGTGGTCTTATTCGCCATATTTCATGTGGGTCGAATTTCAAATTACCTTGTAATTATTTGCCACACATTATTCCCAAATGCCACATACCACGCATATAGATATCTATGCTTTTATATTAATGTTTATACATTAGTATACCCCGCCACATAAGCCATGCAATATGCTATACTTCCACATGGAGGAGAGAAGGTGGTGAAGCGGTTGTTAGGGGGAATTAAGCCACGCATGGATGTTTCCACGTGAAGGATGGTGTGGGTAAGGGTTAATAAAACCTTACCAAATACTTCTCCCACCAAATATGGGATTTAATCCCATTTCAACAAAACCGCTTCAAAGGGATAGTATCCCATTAACCCACTTCACGCCAATTTGGGGATTTAATCCCATTAATTTTGCTACTACGGGTGAGGCTAAGGTTTAAATATAGCCTAAAGATAATTTGTATTGAATCTTTTTAGGGCCCTATTTTTGTATAAATAGGGAACCCATTCTAAGGTGAATACACACCACACCCTAAGCTTATTATTTTTAAGCTTATTGTGGGGACACACACCGAAGCATGCAAGAGAAGCTCATTCACATAGAGCACGGAAAGGTGGAGACACACCCGAGCTTATTATTTGTTAAGCTTATTTGTGAGATGTGTCAACAAATATTGTTTATTGGCCTATTATTTTAGGGAATAGTAGATGAAATATTTGTGATTGGGAGTAAATTATAAACTACCCAATAGGCCCATTAAGCCACACCAATTACTTGCAAATCCTGGATTGTCGAATCCGGAGTGCTAGTGTCGCATTGATAGCGTCGGGAAGGCCGATCGAAGCCGAAGGAGATTGTGCATCAGGAAGGTGAAAAACAATTCAACTGATCATCGAAAGTTTTTGAAGAACTGGTGTACTAATAGGCAAGTAAAATTCCATTAGGTTTTCTTGTGAAAGTACTATTGTAACTTACAAGTTTTGACTAGTGGAACGGTTCGACCATGAACCCGAGACGTAGGCAATTTCCAACTCCGTAATCAATCTTTGTGCAATTGTCTTAAATGTCTTGCATTTTATTTTAAATTGATTACTTAAAAGGAGTAAATTATCGAAAATAATTAAAGCCTATAAGGGTCCGAGATCAGGTAGTAATAATTTGATTATTTTCGGATCATGTTTGGTATCAGAGCTGGTTTAGCTCCATATTTGTTTTTCAGTAAATCTGATTAACAAAGTGATTGCTTCAAGATTGGTGTAGTTGGTTCAATTTGTGTGAACAGGGTACAAGTGCACTATGGGCAAGATGTCTAAACAAGCAAAGCTCGAGGAAATTGAAGCTTATAATCACCAGATCCAGGAAGAGAACTCTCTCCTATGATCCATGTATTACTCCTTGGAAGAGGAGTATGCTCGTTTGAAATCAAAACTACAAACCAAGGATGAGCTCTTGGCAAGGTTGCAGTGTGGTGATCAGAGGAAGGAAATACCTTCAACTTCAGATGCAGTGACCATGGCAGATGACTGCACTGTAAGTTGTTCACCACTGGAATCTTCTTCTTCCTCCCATTCGGTTTCAGATTCAGGTAATGAAGTCTTTGGTTTGTTTGAAAAGCATACTAGAGGAATTGGATCCAAGTTACTAGATAAAATGGGATTTGATGGAAGAGGCCTTGGTAAAAATGGCCAAGGTATTGCTAACCCAATACAGGTCGAGGATCATCCTCATTTTGCAAGTTTGGGTTATCCTAGTGCGGGAATGGAAATTGGAGAATGCTCCAAGAACGTTGACGGGAGACAAGCTTATGAAAGCAAAGAGAATACCCCACTAGTCCTACAAGAAGATTATGAGCAGGAAAGTTGTGCTTCATCGTCACAGGCAAGATGTGGTAAGAGAAATCAGCGAAGAGGTAATGAGATTCCACCTCCAGTTTCTTACCATAATCATAAGCACAGTAAAACTTCTTATCCACTTTTCCAGCTTAAAAAGTATGGTTATGATTTTCAGAAGATGTGGAATTCTTTTCCATGTACTTTTTGTGGATTGCATAATCATTTAGTGGCCAGATGCTGGAAGAGAAGGACACTGACAAAGAAGTTGATGTCGTTCATTAGGAACAAGGCAAATCAAAAAGACCAATCTCATCATGTAGAGTCGAGAAATGGCATAAAGAGTTCCTCATCCTAGAAGAAGGAGATTAAGAGGAATTTTTGTGCTCATTGCTAGAGGAATGGGCATCGGGTGGAAAATTGCTGGAAACTGCATCCATCTCACCATCAAAGTAATGGCAAGCCAAAGATGGAATGGAGGCCTATTGTAAAGGCAAAGGAGGTTTCTACTTCACCACCAGTTGACAATTCAACCCAGACTAGGTAATACCTGAAAGTGAAAGTCCTTTAAAATGGGTAAGTCAACAATTTTTCAATTATATATTGCATAATTCAGATTGATGGATAATATGCAGTATTAAGTTTGGAGATCGATTTTGTGAGAAAATGTTGAGAGAAAGGTTTACAATACTCAGTGTATTTTCTTAGTTAGAAAATTTGATTAATGCTCCAAATATATCTCCTAATCAGCGTGTGAGTGCCTATTACACTTGGACACGGAATTAACTCATATAAAGCTTGAGATTGATCTACCATTTATGCGCAGACAAATAGAGTTCTCATAGAGATCAGCTCGAAACTTCATTATGTGTAGAGGCATTGTGACCGTGCATAGCGTAGAATGGTAGTTGAATCACCATTGGCATTGACGTGGGTCGAACTTCATTCTATGTAGAGGCATTGTGACTGCGTGCGGCGAGAGTGGTACCGATGTTAGTATGTTAACAAGAGGAGCTCTAAAAGGATTAGCTTGGAACGTCATTCGGTGTCAAGGCATTGCGACCACACATATGAATGGTAGCTGATCAACAGACTTAGCATCATGCATTGGAGGCTCGAGGTCTTGAAAGAGGCTTAGCATCATGCATCAAAGGCATTGAGGTCTGTAACAGACTTAGCATCGTGCATTGGAGGCTTGAGGTCTCTGAGGCTTAGCATCATGCATCAGAGGCATTGAGGTCTGTAACAGACTTAGCATCATGCATCGGAGGCTCGAGGTCTTGAAAGAGGCTTAACATCATGCATTGGAGGCGTTGAGGTCTGTAAAGGGACAAGGCATTGTCCATCACCGACATCGATCAATCATAGCTCTACATAACATGGAGTTCCTTCAAACTAGTTTGGATTCTGTAGAATCAACTCAAAGCCGGGAGGCTGTGTTATAGAGTAAAAGAAAATCCTTGTCGATATCAAGAAGCTTAGCACCACACGTAAGGAGCATTGAGGTTTCATTCATAAACTTAACACCATAAAGCGGAGGCGTGGAGGTCTTCTTTGGATATCGAGTGGCGCAATGAAAAAGCGTCGTGGGCCCATAACCCACATGTCCCGTGGATTGGAGCGAGTTGTTAAAGTGTGAAGGTTATAGAGGAGGAAGACCCAAGGGTCTACTACAAAGCACTTCCGAGGTGGCAAGAATTTTTTTCGATTCAGGGATAAGTATGGAAGCTTTTTGGAACAAAAGCCTTTCTCGATGGGGAGGTGTGATCAAGGGATCATTTTTGAAAGATCCCTAAACGTCCCTAAATTGTGTCGGTCAAAAAGATCATCTCGAGAGATTTCCAACGATTTGTGAGAACATGGCAAATGGACATCGGGAGTTCTAGTTATGTCCGGTCAAAGTTCGGTCAACAGAAAGTCAACTCTAGTCAACTTGTCAATATTGGACCAATCGCACTGCGACATGGCAAAAAAGGATTTGGCAAAATTGAAGGGGTTTTATCCACCGGTCTTCGACAATCGTGAAATGGTTGGTTCGATTTTCCAATCGCGGGTCGACATGTGGTCTTATTCGCCATATTTCATGTGGGTCAAATTTCAAATTACCTTGTAATTATTTGCCACGCATTATTCCCAAATGCCACATACCACGCATATAGATATCTATGCTTTTATATTAATGTTTATACATTAGTATACCTGCATAAACCGTCAATATGTTATGCTTCCACGTGGAGGAGAGAAGGTGGTGAAGCGGTTGTTAGGGGGCATTAAGCCATGCGTGGATGTTTCCACGTGAAGGATGGTGTGGGTAAGGGTTAATAAAACCTTACCAAATACTCCTCCCACCAAATATGGGATTTAATCCCATTTCAACAAAGCCGCTTAAAGGGATGTTATCACATTAACCCACTTCACGCCAATTTGGGGATTTAATCCCATTAAAAATGCAAACCGCCCTATATGGGTATGTAATCCCATTAATTTTGCTATGGGTGAGGCTAAGGTTTAAATATAGCCTAAAGATAATTTGTATTGCATTTTTTAAGGGCCCTATTTTTTGTATAAATAGGGAACCCATTCTAATGTGAACACACACACACCCCAAGCTTATTATTTGTTAAGCTTATTGTGGGGACACACACCGCTACAGAGAAGCTCATTGCTAGAGCACGGAAAGGTGGAGACACACCCGAGCTTATTATTTGTTAAGCTTATTTGTGAGATGTGTCAACAAATATTGTTTATTGGCCTATTATTTTAGGCAATAGTAGATGAAATATTTGTGATTGGGAGTAAATTATAAACTACCCAATAGGCCCATTGAGCCACACCAATTACTTGCAAATCCTGGATTGTCGACCGGAGTGCTAGTGTCGCATTGATAGCGTCGGGAAGGCCGATCGAAGCCGAAGGAGATTGTGCATCAGGAAGGTGAAAAACAATTCGACTGATCATCGAAAGTTTTCGAAGAACTGGTGTACTGATAGGCAAGTAAAATTCCATTAGGTTTTCTTGTGAAATTACTATTGTAACTTACAAGTTTTGACTAGTGGAACGGTTCGACCACGAACCTGAGACGTAGGCAATTGCCGAACTCCGTAATCAATCTTTGTGCAATTGTCTTAAATGTCTTGCATTTTATTTTAAATTGATTACTTAAAAGGAGTAAATTATCGGCAAATAATTAAAGCCTATAAGGGTCCTGAGATCAGGTAGTAATAATCTGATTATTTTCGGATCACTGATACCATAGAGCCAAAGAATGAGAAACTATAGAGGTAGAAGCATCATGAGCATTCTTAGCAGCAATCAAAGCATGTAGGACATATGGAAGATGAGTGGGATTATCACACAAGCTTGTCGAAAATCAGTAAGTGTATTTAATTGGTCTTGGTCAACATTGGTATCTTCATCATAGGAATTTTCACTACCAGAGGCTTCTATTTTGTGAAGAGTAACTTGGTGAGAGGAATCCAAGGGATTCTCGAGTTATAGCTACAGAATTAGGGATATCAACCATTGGTTTGGAAACCCTACGGAAAATGAAGGAAGCTCAAAATATTGAAAAGACCCAAAATGACCACTGCGAGTGATGGTCATACAAAGAAAATTCCCAAAGAGAAAGTGTATTCGAAGATCAAGTTCACCAAAATGATTAAACGAAAATGAGATATCCTTTCCTATTCTAATGATATGCAAAGTAGTAAATAATACTAAATAAATAATAGAAATGACTCAAGCAACTAAGTACGTAAAATGTTAAACCATGATGTGTAAGAGAGGGTTAAGAAATCCTTAGCTTATTTGACCAAAGTGTGGGACTATGTCACAATGTGAACTAGGTGAACAGGAGGAGGAAACGACCACACGAGGCTTCGAGAAAGTATAGATATGAGTTCTCTAATTGGACTGGGGCACCTAGAAAGGGACAGAGGTGCCTATGGGTACCTTGGTCTAAGGAAATGGCCTAAAACCCTCCTCTGAGGTGTCACTAATTGATTACCTACCTTTTTTTGTGTCGTGTGAATGTCATTGAATTGCACTTTGGATGTATTTGTAAATCAAAGATGAAGAAAGCTCCTGAAAACCTAAGCAAGGTATCAAAACCCTACTTGGTCCGAGATTTGGGCACCTTGGTCTATGGAAATGGCCTTAAACCCTCCGCCGAGGTGTCACTAATTGAATACCTACCTTTTTGTGTATCACATGAATTTCATTGAATTGTGATGGATGTCGTTGTAAATCATAGATGAAGAAAGCCCTAAAAACCCCAAACAAAGCATCAAACCCGTAAAATTAAAGATGCATATGAAGGGGTCAAACTGTCCTTAGTGGATACAATGGTGGAATTACTAATTGATCATTATACTAAATCTCATGCCCAATGTATCTCTAGGTGTGTATGTGTGTGTGTGCAAATCATTCCCTAGGTTGTTCGTGTGTCACTCACACTTTGTGAAGTAAATGCGAACAAATAACTAGATGTAGAATGTAGTGAATATGTGCATGGAAACAATAGACTCCCCTCCTTTGAAGTGCGATGCAGATGAACCATCCTTGTGTGCCTTGTGATGGAGCTAGATAGATGCTAATGTAGCTTTTAGGTGCTTTTGATGGATTTAACTCTAGATGGTGATAGTAGATGCTTAGTGTTTGGTCACTCATTATGGTCTCATAACTTTATATTTATATGGTTCTCTTGTTCTAATTTCATAATTAACCCTAAAAATGCCGACCACTAAAAATATAGAAAGATCAAATAGATAGAAAGTGCCCAAAATATGGAAGTAAAGTACAAAGAGGATCGGGCGCCCGAGGGGACTAGGGCACCCTACCAAGAATAGGAATAACGCAAAATGGAAAACAGATTGGGAAAGAATGGTTGGAGGACCAGTAGTGACGATAGAAAGTAAATTAAAAAGGTCAAACAACATGGTTTAATTATTACTTTCTTCACTCAAAAACTATATGAATAGTATTATGAGACTAGGACTAAAGATTGGCTCAAAATATGTGATTTAGTGACTACAAGCATCCCGACGAGAGGTAGAATTTTTGGCGACCTTTTTCAGCCCAAACCAACACCATGTGGCCAATGTATATTTTAGTAATTCATCATTAAAGGAACTGATTGTATTAGGTTCAAATAAACAATGGATTCAAGACACTAAGCTCATTCCCCAAGAGGAATTTTTTTCAAAAATGACAATTTGATAAAATTTCCAAAACTAGTCAATTGAGGAAAGACTTACTAAAAATAGTAAGTATCCGAAAAGGCAAAAAATGGTCATTGTTGTTAATCCTCTTGTACTCACTAATGTTAAACTTCATTGATGTCAAACTCATGCTTTCAAAAGGGTGGAAAGTGGTATTGTGTCTCGAAACAAAATAGAATCATTATGAGTTCCCAATTTTGGTCATAGTGGAGCATCCTAGTCTCAGCAGTGTGCTTCTCACTTCACCGGATGGGTTGAGAAAATGATTGAAGCATGTTTCATCTATATTCTCACCTTCATTCATCACATGGTTGAGGTATTATTTTCCACATATCATTGGTTTCTCAATCTTCCCAAGGGTCGGATCACAATGTTGAACTATCTGGGCATTGGTCTCGTGTTGCATCAAAGACTTGATAGTTTGGAGGCATTGCAATGTTTCAAAGGTTTGAATGTTTTTTCAAGTGAGTTAAATAACCCTTCATTGTCTTCACAATAAAAGGCTTGTCACCTATCCTTTTAAAATAAATTCAATTATGTTACAAAGGTGCATTATTCTAGTGAGGTCTTGAACTTTGAAGGAGCAAATTTTTAAAGAACCAATCTTCATTAGAAAGCATCACAAAGTGTTGTGGAGAGTCATCGTGGTTCAAGTTTTGGTCTTCATCAACATCAAATTTCATCCTCGCCTTCCTTGAGGTTGGAGGAATATTTTTCATGCACGGGGATCATACTTCCTATCCTCTCTCATTCTCTTCTTTCCTTAATATAATTCCTCATTGTACATGATCATGACTTTTTTTCTTATTCATTAAAGTGACTATGTAATATTTGCAATATGTAAAAGTAATTCCTCAAATTATAATAGGGGTACTTAATTTTTTCTCTCCTAGGATAATGAATAAATGTCAGATTGAATAGAACATGAATATTCATGTGGGGGTAGATGAAGAGGTAAATTTTAAGGCTATAAAAGGAGATGATATCCTCATTGTAAAGGGATGGTTATGCTTGTTTACTAGCTCTCATATTTTCTATAGGAACAATTGATCAAATTCTTTTATTTATTTTCAAAAAAATCTATCTCCATCTCAACTTCATACTATGAGAAATTGTAATTGTGCAATATCATGCAAGCAAACTTTGTGTTGGTTGTATCTTGTTCCTCTTATCTTGCCATAGTTTCTTCTCATTGAATGTATGGAACTACTCTTGATTTTATGTTGGAAAACTTTGCATGTGTTATTTTTAATATAAAATCCCTTCTCATAATTTCTCTCCTCACCTTTCTCCCTCACAATTCCTCCCTTGTGTTCCACATAAGCACTTTTCCACAGGTATAGGGAAGTATTCTTATGTGATCCTCAGTCGTAAGGACACTCCACAATCATATTAGTGTATATATGTTTCCTTGTTTTCAATAAATGGAGCTGCCCCATTCAAGTAGAGGGACCTATTCCTAGAGCATTGGTGAAATCCCACAATTTTCTCACCCGACAATTTATTCAACCAACAAATTTTGGTGCCCACTGTAAAGATTTTGTAGATTTTGCACCTAATATATGAACCAAAAATTCAAAAAAATTAAATATTCCAAAAAACCAAAAAAATCTAAAATCTGAAAATCCCAAAAATAAATTTCCATAGAGTCCAAAAATATGCAATCCCTTTGAGAAAACTTGTTATTGAGAACCTTTCTTAAATCATCCCTTTTCCCATTTACAAAGTTCCCTACAAACTAACTGAAAGAAGATATACTAGGTCGAATAGATTGAGAGGATTTTTTGACCCCTGTTTTTGAGGCTTTGCAAAATCAGCAAGAAAAAATAAGAGATAATCCATATTTCTTCTCTCAAGCTTCATCTCCATCTGATTCTTCAAGTGGTACACCTAGAAATCCTATCCAAACTCCTATTGATACTCCTCCTGAAAATCCTCTTGATTCTCCTATCTTCCACCCACCATTGAACTTTGAATTTCCAAAAGAAGAAGAATAAATGGAAGAAGAGGAGGAAGACCCCAACCAATTATTCCATGGGGAAGGAATACATGTCCACTTTCTCTTACACCTCCTCTTCATGATCTACCATAAGTTCCCATAAGAAATTTCCGAAGTTCAAAGGTGACGACACACAACTTCCCAAAGAACACATCTCTTCCTTCATCACATCATTCAAAGTTCTTGGAATCGAACACAAATATTTTACTTTGTAAGATTGTTTGTATAATATTTATAAGAAAGACAAAGGAATGGTTCTAGCTCCTACCACCCGGATCCATCACAAACTTTAATGACATCAAAACTAGTTTTGAAGAAAGGTTTAAATCTACTAAAGATTGTCAAGACCTCCTAGTGTAGTTAGTTCAAATAAAAAGGATCCCAATGAGACTATGAGGGACTTCGTATCTCATTATAACAGGTTTCTCAAGAGGATACCCTTTGAATCTTTGCCCTCTGATGACAATGTGAAAATATTCTTCATCAATGCTCAATTGCCTGAGGTAGGATTCATCCTTTGAAGATCTTTACCTAGGAACCTTAGAGAAGCTCAAGAATATGTCGTTGAAGTAGAAGATGATTTGATCTTGTCCGAGAAAAATGAAGAATCCAAATGGAAAGCAAAGGGGTCAATTTTCCAAGGAAGGTACTATTGACTCTCTTGTTAAAAAATTAGCAAATGAATTGAATGCAATAAAGAAACAAATGGTCCAAAATATTCCTCTTCAAAATCAAAATAGGAATCGATTTTCAGCACCCCAAAGGCTTGCCTTAGAAGCTCCACCTACCCAAGCATCTTGTGCAACTTGGGATGATGAAGAATATGACACAAAAGAAGAGGTGGGATGTGCAAACATCAGGTACTTTGAATATTCATCTAATGAAGAAGACTCGGTGACTAGGCTACAACTATGTGGTGTTCACTCGTTCCAAAGATCAAGCAAAAGAGGACCTATCTAGTAATGAGAAATACAAATCAAATAACCCTCCACCAATGACTCTACAAAAGAAAACATCAAAAGGAGGATCACTATTTCCTCTCCCATGTGATCAACAAAGAAGAATCCAAAGTCACCTCATCCAAATACAAATCTCCTCTTCCAAGTAAGTCTCCATCTTTCTCTCATGACAAGTCAATTCCTAATGTTGTTTCTACCATTTCTAATAATGTGAGTAAAAGTGCCAATAATGCCCTTCCTAAGAGTATTCAACCTCCTGTTGCTACTACCTCCTCCACAACTTCCACTTCCTATGATTCCCGCTTTGATATCATTGACCATATCAAAAATCTAAAATCCAGATCTCTGAATATGAATATCTAAGAAATCATCCTAAGAAATTTGAAAAGCTTGTTCAATTTGTCAAAGAAAATAGTTCTAAACCACCTTCTATAAGTACCAATCCTAGCAACACCATATCCCATAGCTAAATTTCCTCCACAACCTCCAACTTTGAGAAGATAGAACCATTCTATCTTTCCTTGTTGATCAATGGGTATAGACTGAAATAACTGCATCATTGATTCTAGAGCTTCGGATAATGTCATGCCCTTAAAAGTTACAAAATACCTTGGCCTCACTCTTGCACCTGCCAATGGTTGGTGTTATTTATGGATACCAATAAATTTCCCCTCGTTGGTCAAGTTAAAAATGCTCTGACCCTCATAGAATTTCCAGACAAGAAATTCAGCCCCAAAATACTTGTGACAGATGTTCTAGTTGCATATGGCATCTTGCTCAAGCAAGATATTTTTTCAGGAGATAGGTGGAGTAATGAATTTTTATTGGTCATATGCTACAATACCAGTCAAAGGTGTGATGAAAAATTTTCTTCCTATCAAAAGGATGAAATACATTGTTTAGAAAGAAGGTATTCCAAGGCAAAAAGTGTATGCCAAGAATCAAAATACTGGAATTACTTTGTAGCCTCGAGAGGAAGATGTGGAAGTTCCTTTCTTGATTGGTCCAAGTATACCCCTTCCATTTGGTATAGAATTTGACTTTCAATTTGATGATGATGAGGATCAGAAAGAGTAGGTGCATCCAGAATGGAAAGAAGGTAGTCCTCAAATGACAATTTATGCAGAAAAGGAGGATGTTACTAATCAATCTAGGCATGAAAAATCAGCAAATCAATTTGATGATGAAGAAGTTTTCTCCTTCCCGTTTGAAGAATAATATTCCCTTGATGATGAATGTACGAATAGTAAATTTTTTGAGCCTCTCACAAAGGATGTTGATCATGAAGGAGAAAGGATAGTTCTCAATGAGTCTTCAAGAGCCAAAGGAAAGGTCATTGAAAAATATCTTAGAGGTTGTAGATGTGACAGAGGACCCTCAGCTAAGTCTTGAACTCTTAATTCAAGCCATGGATATGTAGGATAGGTATGAGGCCAATTCTATTTTTTTAATTGATATGCAAATGTTTCATGATGAGATAGATCAAAAAGATGAACTCAATAAGCCTCTTGAAACATCCATTGATGCACATGAATGTGGAGATGAAATTTTCTCCTTCCCTTTCGAAGAATAATATTATATACAAGATGAATTAAAATAAAATGATATGTTTAAATCTCCCATAAATAGTTTCATGTATGAAGATAATGTCTTTATCTATAGACACAAAATTATGCACTTGGGTATTTCTAGGTCCATAAACACATGCTAACATTCATATGATTCTAAGTAAGAAGAATAGTAATTGACGATTGTATTTGGCCTTTTGTTTGTGTTTCTTGCTTTTTATTAAGTTTATCATACCCCACAGACATATAAAATTTTATTATTTATCTTATATGACTTTGGACACCAAAGTGCTAACTAGGACATCAGCACCTTGCGCCCTCGTCCCCTCAGGCCCCCGACCTCTTTCCACCTTACTCACTCTTTTTGGGACTCTTTTATCTTTAGGGCATCTTATTTTCTTATGGATCGGCCTTCCAGTTTTCAATTACAAAATTCAAACAAGGGAATCATATAAATACATATCTATGTGACCAAAATAAAGGACCAAGCTCTAAACATTATTACTATCACCTAAGCTTGCACTCAAAAGGAACCTAAAGCACTTCAAATCATCCATTTGGAATTCAATCAAGGGACAAGGGAATGCATTTTTGCATACACAACATAGGAAGGGGAAGTTCTTTATTCCATCCACACATTCTATTTACATTGCTACATCTAGCTACAACCCGTTATCAAGTTCACTTCCACAAGGGAATTCTAGGGCATTATTTCTACACAAACTCACCAAAACTACATGGAGTCTAAGATGTAGTGCAGTACTTGGTTGTAAGCTCACTCTATCGGTGACTATCGGGGTCAGTCTGACTCCCCATATTGCATCTTTCTTTTTGGATTTAATGTGGTATTGTGGTTTTTGTATGTGATATCTATTTTACAGGTTACATGTACATTGGATATCATATTATGACACATAGGTGATTAACACAAAATATTTGTGACACTTGTGCGATACAGTAAAGATCAAGTTCTGACCATTTTCACAGTCACAGACACCCAATAGAGGTCGTTAGTGCCCCACCCGCTCTTGTCTTGCCATAGCTTCTCATGTTTGGCCACATTCCTGTAGTCTATAATTTATCCTGAGCATTGACAACATAGTTCACCTCATGTTTAATAGTTTTCCCAACTCGACCCAGAGTCCCATATAGTGCATGAATCATCTAAGTCCATTCTCTCTCTTGCACTTATGGTTTTATATTTTATTAGCTTATTGTTTGTGTCAATTTTGTAATTTAGCATTTATTTATCATACATGACTCTGTAATTAGGGTTTAGAATATAATCTTATTTTTGTTAAATCATTTAGTGAGCTCCACAATCGAATACTCTTGGATCCTTTTTTTCTTCTTTCATGGCTCCTAAAAATCCTCTAATATCATTGCATGACTTTCTTCAAATGCACCCACATTACAAAAATGTTCTTCAAAAATCCGTAGACACTATGTATTTACCTCGCAATACACCACTCGCTCAAGTAAGTGACATCTTTGATCGTCTATCTGATGACTCTATCGCTTTTAATCCTCCATCCACTCAACCCATATTAGATTTAATTCAATATTTACATTCTTTATTTCAGACAAAATTAAAGTTATGGAAATAAAATTACATCTCTTAAATCTGAAATCCAACATATCAAGGATGCTTCTCAAGCCCATATTTTTTCTTCTTCTACATCTCATCCCACTTCTATGCCTTATACATGTGCTCATATTAGTGAACCTAAATTCTTACCACCGCTACCCACACCTCTCAAGTTTGATTCAAATGCTAAGCAACAAGATATTCTTCCTCAAATCCTCACTCATTAATTAATCAACTTGCCATCTACTCATTACTATCCTCCTTATTAGCTTGCACAATATCAAGGTCATCCATATTGCAATTATCATTGAATTAATGGACATAATGACACTGATTTTTATGCTCTAAAATGAAAAAATTGCCACCTAAATAATTATGGTCTCATTTCATTTGTTATACAAAATTATACATATTCATCTCTAATTGCTACATCCCACTGGGTTCCTAAATATGATTCATCTATGTCTAATGATCATCATACCATCACTTCTAATGTTCCTTCTTTGGTCACTCAAGCTTCACCTATGCAACCCACTCCAACTAAGTGATCACCTATCAAGGTTCCTCCACCATCACCTCCTACTAATTATTCTACCACGTCACCAAATTCTAAGAAAACTCCTCTAAAAATTGGTACAACACCTCCTCCTACGAAGTCTTCTACCATGTCACCAACTCCTAAGAAACCTCCTCTAAAAATCAATCCAACACCTCCTCCTTCAAGTCTTCTATAGTGTTATATATGCCATATAAGCTACCACCAATTCATTTTGTCAAACAAAATATTCCTTATATTAATGGCCAAGACACATTTCAAACTCTACCACCAGGGCATGGTCCTTCTCAAATTGCCACATAGATCTAAATCACTTACATGGTTGGGGCATCATATATTCTCCCCCCTTGAATTGTTATAAAATGTTTCTATCATCTCATGCACTTGACTCTTTGTGCTTAAATTTCTAATGTTTCCTAAGCATCAATACAAACCCTTTGATACACACATTGTATTTTCATTGCCCTATAATGTACTCTTGCTAAGGTTCACACTTGACTGTTGGGGTAGACTACATACATGAACCTCACACACTATACATTTCATGCTCTACGCTTTACAATACATATTTCTCACGATCCATTCTCATACATCATACTACCCTATGACGCACTCTAGTTCCACAATTCATACTCAACTGCTGAGGGTCTAAATCTGAAATGAACCTCACATCATTCATTCCTTATGCTTCATAATCTATCTTTCTAGCACACATGATCAAACCATTTCCTAATGAAACACATTTTTTCTATGGTTCATTCTTGATTTTTGAGGGGTCATTTATAAATGAACCTCATCTCATACTCATTCACATCTACTTGGGGCACACTTTGCTCCTATTACATTCACATTGCATACCATTCCATCTCACTCATGCACAACGTATTGCATATCTTTGTTTCTTTTATTCTTGCTTGCTTATACTTTCGTCTATATTTTGTTTCTCATTCTAGACGATTTGATACTTAGTATGTTAATATATCTTTTATATACCATGTGTTTCACTTGTTCTCTAGTTGTGAATACAGACTTCTTACATATACTTACATGTTGTATTGATGCTTGGCATGGTAACTCTTACCAATCCCACAAAGGCTCCTGGAGGCATCTACTTTCTCACAAACTACATGTGTTATTGTTTCATTTTTTACAACTTCATATTCTTACTAGCACATTACTTTGCATTGATACATACACCCTTTGACATACTTATTATCTTTCTAACATGCTAATGGGTGCTTCATGTGCAACATTTTCTTTGCAGAACTATTTTCCACCATGGTTATCTATCACACTTTGTTTTCTATTGTTTGTTACTTGTATGTTATTGTTTGTGGGTTATGCCCTATGTCTTGTGTGATCATTGTTTGTATTATTTTTGTCTTCTTCGGCCTGATTGTCTTGTGACATTGTGAGCAATGTTCCATATTTGAAACCCACTTTTGTGGTCCATCTTGTATGCACACTTACTTGTTACACTATTTTGCTATGACATGTTTGCTATTTTTTCTACTAACACATGATTACTAGCCATCTTTTTTACATGTGCCTTAGTTTCTACCATGCACATTCCCTTCCCCCATGTAGGGACACAGTTCAGATTGGCATAGGGTCCTCTTTTTGGGATGCATTCTCCTAGCGATGTCACATGCACCCCAAATGAGGGGGGCATACATTGGGTGAATCAATAACCCCATACAACAGCTCATAGCTATAGTGTAGACCTACACAGTATATGAAAATAAAAGTCATATAGTCATAGAACAACCTAGAATATTACTTAGGTCCTCAACACAACATAGACACCAATTCATGGGCTTAGACAAGAGCTCCTAGGTACTTGCGTCCTCCCCTGGGCACTAATTTCCTGGGGGCACAGACAACAATTTCCTCAAATCAGCACAGTTCACGGAGCAGGTTTCATAATACAAGCACAATACTCCAGTAAACAGAATGCATTCTATCTCCACTTCAATTGAAATAATCAATACATTTTGAACAAATTAGGGACAACAAGAACAAAATAGGATCACACCATCTACAGTGGTGTATAATTAGGAAGACTCATAAAAGGAGGGTAACACTAAACCTCTCTCCCGACACTTTGTCTTTGGCGTGAGATCACCCAAAAAACTCACTCTTGACATGAGATCACCCAAAAACTCTCTTCTACAACATTTCAGGACATTTTCCATATTTTTCACTCTTCACAAATCAGGTACAAACTTTCCATTTACTACTTTTACATACTTTTACATGCTTTATATACTTATGCAAATTTTTCATATATACATATTTGACTACTTCTTCACTCTTCTTTTGCGGGTCCGTCTTTAAATACGCAACAAGAAGTATCCATCAAAAAGCTACAACAATGATAGGTAAAACACGATATAACACATATGCATAAACCCCTATGATCACTTTCCTTTCTTAGCTTCCACGTTTCATTTTGCATTCATTCCACGCTTCCTTTGTCTCTTTGGCATGATATTGTCGTTACACTCTATAGGAACAAAAGGTACACATCTCTTATCTATTTTATGTTATCGAGTATTCACTCAACAACATAAAGTGGGGGAAAATGTAGACACAAAATTATGCACTTGGGTACATTTCTAGGTCCATAAACACATACTAACATTCATATGATTCCTAAGCAAGAAGACTAGTAAATGATGACTGACTTTGACCTTTTTATGCGTTTCTTGTTTTCTATTTGGTCTTTCATACCCCACATCCCGATCAAAACTTTTCTTTTTTATCTTTTATGACTTTGGACACCACCACCCACCAGGGACGTCGGTTCCCAAGCACCCTCATCCCCTTTGGGTGCCCCTAACCTCTTTCCACCTTGGTTTCTCCTTTTGGGCATCTTGTATCTTTTGGGCATCTTATTTTCTTGTGGGTCGGCCTTCCAATTGTCAATTATGAAATTCAAACAAGGGAATCATATAAATACATAGCTATGTGACCAAAATAAAGGACCAAGCTCTAAGCATTATCATTATCACCTAAGCTTGCACTCAAAAGGAACCCAAAGAACTTCAAATCATCCATTTATAATTCAATCAAGGGATGATGGAATGCATTTTATGCATACATGACATAGGAAGGGGATTTTATTTGTTCCATCCACACATTCTATTTACATTACTACATCTAAATACAACCCACTATCAAGTGCACTTGCACAAGGGCATCCTAGGGCACGATTTCTACAAAAAATCACTAGAACTACATGGAATCTTAGATGTAGTTCAGTGCTCAATTGTAAGCTCACTCTGTCGGGTGACCACCGGCTCATTTCAAGTCCCCATATTACATCTTTAATTTTTGTATTTGATGTGGTATTGTGGGTTTTATAGGTGATAGATATTTTGTTGGTTACAAGTACCTCAGTGATCATATTTTGACACACAAGTGATCAACATATAATATTTTTGACACTTCTGAAATACAAGAAAGATCAAGTTCTAACCATTTTCGCAATCACAAGTGCCCGTAGAGGTCATCAGCACCCAGACATCCTTGTCCTACCATGGGTTCATGTGTCCAATCAGTAATCCTAATCTATGCAGTCTATAATTTATCCTGAGCATTGACGACACAATTCACCTCATGTTTAGAATTTTTCTTACCTCGAGACCAATCCTAATCGGTGTGTGAATCAGCTAAGTCCATTCCTCTCTCTCTTGCACTTAGGGTTTTATGTTTTATTATCTTATTACTTGTGTCAATTCTATAATTTAGCATACATGAATATGTAATTAGGGTTTATCAAAAGAACTTATTTTGTTAAATCACTATCACGAAAGAGCTCCTCATATCCCATGAAATCCTTGATGAGATAATGTATGAGAAAGGAGAATGTATTGATCAACCAAGAAGTCAACAAGAGGCCATTAATGATATGGAACAATTCAAAATGCCTATCAAGAATCATCCCATAGGGGTAATGACCATGGAGCACTAAACAGGTGAAGATCAAATGCCCAAGAATGAGACTAATGATAAATGTGATGAGGTTGATATAATTGAGAACCATATGTATGATAATCATGGGATGAAAGATAAAAATTATTAGCATGGATAAACAAAGAAGAGGATTTCACAACACTATCAATTCCAAAACAATTGAGGAGGGGTTCCTATTTCATCAAACTAGTGAATGGTTTTGTAAAATACCATCATTTGAAGTTGCCCATGTCCGGGTAACACATTCCAAGAAGAAACACTACATAGAAAGTGGGTTGTCCCCCACATGTACCATAGGTGATTTAGGTATGTTTTATTTTTCCATGTTGTGTGGTGTATTTCCCTTCCATTCTATGTGTTTCCTTTTCTTTTGTGTGTTTGTTTCATTCCTTGCTTGTGTGAGTTGAATGGTGACTCGTTTTCCTAATGAATAAGGCTATGTATAAAGAAATGGTTTATATTGTCTCCTAATACTCTAAGGTTCCTACTTGCTCCTTCCTCACATTTTTCAATCTGAAACAAGTCCCCAATATAGAGCCAATTGTTATCATGCTAAATTTCTAACAAAAAAAAATTGAAAAAATTTCCCATGACAACTAAGCCCACACTCAAAAATCCTTGAACCGGGTAATGTAAACTTGTCATCCGACCAATCTCTGACTATGTAAACCCCATCATGGTCGAGAGGGATGTAATAAAAATATTTTTTAAGTTTGCTTCATGTGTACTTATAGGTAAGTTTTTGGGAAGCAATCCATGGATTACTTTTGATCCACTTTGAAGGAACTGGTCCCGGAGGCCTAAAAAGGCCTATCTTCAGGACTGTAACACCTAATAAGCATCATCTAGAGATGAATAAAGAATATATGATGCATCTGATCGTAATGTTAATAAGCTATTATATCATCATAGGAATTTTATGGAAGTTCTCAGTAAGGGTAAACTTGTTTAGGAACAAGTTGTGCAACATTGGGTTACTTATAACACGGTGCAGGGAAATGAAAGAAGTGAAAAAGCTAGTTAGATTGTTCTAAATGGTGCAGGATCCTCGGGTAATTTTTTGAAGTTACCAAATACTAATTGGAAATATAATAAGGCCTAATTCATATTGCAAAATATTTCATCAGATTTTGTCGTCTGGATTTTGAGATATTGGCCCGACAGTGCAAGTGAAGATCCCCAATCCCAATGGAGATTCAAATGATCATTCTGGGAGTTACAAATGGATTTTATACCTAATTAAAAATTAAAATTAAATATAATTTAACCCTCTATATTCCCCATATGATAAGTTATACAAAAATTCAAGTTTCTCTCTAGTGGCAGTTTGACCTTTCGGGAACCACTCGTGAGCAGAATCAAAAAGGGGGTAAATTTTGGATTTCAGGTGAAATTGGCTTCTAAAATTGGTTCAAGTTGTTTCCTTTGGTATTTTCCATTCAAAATCATATATTTTTTCACATGAAACTCTCAGGGAAGTTCCAGGGGGCAAAGACTCACTCTCAGTTCTTTTTTGGTAGTTGTTGGTGAAGGCATGCTTACTATAAGTGTCCAGGTCACACTTTCACACCTTGGATGAAATTTTCACATTTTATTTTTTTAAATGTGTTTTGGGTACCAAAAATTGTGACCCCTAGAAATAGGATGATGATTTTGATCTTTCGTCACTTAAGGAATAACTTTGGTGGTTAGGTGCAAGTTATCAACACACATGCAATTTTGGCCCCATATTCATTTTATAGCACTCCCATGTAACACTTGGGAGGAATTATTTCACCTTTTAACCTATTTAAAAATTAAAATGGGTGCGAAAAATTCCAATCCCAAGGGAGGAAGAAGATTCGTCACTTAAAACAACAACTTGCATGGTTAGGTGTGCACAACTCAAAAATTTTCCCCCTCCATGATGATTTGAACCCTTGTCACACTGGGGATGCCTGATTTCACCTTTGTGTCTGGTTAAAAATTACATCAGGTGAAAATAAAATTGACCCCTTTCTCTTTCACCCTCTTCTGGCACTTAAACTCGTAACATGTTCCCTAAGCTCAAGTTAACAACTCACTCCATTGAACCAACTTGTCCCCCTCCTCATGATAGCTTGACCCATGGCGCAATTTTCAAATATTGCAGAAATTTTTGAATGTTTCACCTCATTATAAATGTGGTAAGGTGTAATGGAGGCTCCCAGACCCATTTAGTAAGTGCTAACTCTCTCTTAACTCGTGTTAAGGAGGATGTGTGCAAGTGAGTCAAGGAGTGGGTTTTTTTAACCATGGTTAACTTTAAAATGTTTAAATCATACTTAACCAAATTTGGAGCCCATTTTAAAATATATTTTTCCTCCATTTCTGTTGTGACCAGTTAATGATCTGATTTTTCTGAGAAACCCCATGCCCGGAAACACATTATTGCTCATATCTCACAAATCCTTGCTCCGTTTTCCACAAGATTCAAATTGAATCTTCCCTACATGAATTCCATTGGAATGAATGTTTTCATGACCTCATTGATTACATCCTCCACATTTTATGGTAATCTAAAAAATTTAGCCATGAAAAACTTCATCCTCATATATTCGGAGTTCCAGCTGAGCCAAATAAGCTAAAAATTGGAGCATGAGATCCTTAAAAAATTAGCTTTCCAATGAACACTTTCTTGCCCCATGAAAATAGGTATGATTGGAGTTATAGATGACTGTTATTTTTCATAATTATTCCCTTTTAGAAAAAGGAAATGCAGTCCTATAAGTTACCTTTCCAAATTCATGAAGATCCAGATAAGAAAAACCCTTGAACAATTGGAGCAAAGCATCCCAGTGAAAGGTAGAATTTTGGAGACCTATTTCGCCTGATTTTACACCCCATGGAAAATGTTTTTAGTAAGTCCCCATTCAAGGAACTTACTAAGGGTAGTAGTTCTAAAGAAATAATGTATTCAAGACACTAATTTCATTCCTGATGAGGGAAATTACTCAAAAGTGACAATTCAGTGAAATTTCCAAAACTAGTCACCCATGAAAGACTTACTAAAAATAGTAAGTATCTAGAAAAGGATCAAAATGGTCATGGTTGTTCATCCTCCATTCCTCACTAATTTAAACCTTCATGGAGGTAAAACTCATGCTTTCAAAAAGGTTGGAAAGTGGCATTGTGTCTCAAACAAAAGAGAATCCTTTTTAGTTCCCAATTTTGGTCACAACGGAGCATCCTGGTCTCGGTGTGCTTTTCACTTCACCAAATGGGTTGAGAAAAGGATTGAATCGTGTTCCATCCATTTTCTCACCTTCATTCATCACATGGTTGAGGTATTCTTCACCACATCTTATTGGTTTCTCTATCTCCCCAGGGTTCGTATCACAATGTTGAACTATGCAGGCATTGGTCTTAGTTTACATCAAGGACCTGATAGTTTGGAGGTATTGCAGTGTTTCAAAGGTTTGAATGTTTGTTCAAGTGAGGTAAATCACCCTTCATTTTCTTCAATAATCAAATTCTCATCACCTCTTATTTCAATGAAATTTAATTATGCTATAAAGGTGCATCATTCTAGTGAGGTCTTGAAGGGGAAAAGTTTCAAAGAATCAATCTTCATCGCAGAGCATCACAGTGTTGTGGAGAGTCATCGTGGGTCAAGTTTTGGTCTTCATCAACATCAAAATTGATCTTCATATTCCTTTATGGTGGAGGAACCTTCATCCATGCTTGGGAGCATCCTTCCTCTCCTCTCTCATTCTCTTCTTTCCTCCTAATTCCTCATTGTACATGATCATGACTTTTTTTCCTATTCATTAAAGTGACTATGTAATATTTGCAAGATGTAAAAGTACTTCCTCAAATTATAAGAGGGGTACTTAATTTTTTCTCTCCTAGGATAATGAAAATTCACATATTGAATAGGAACATGAAGAGTCATGTGGGGGTAGATGAAGAGGTGAATTATAAGGCTATAAAAGGAGATGATCTCCTCATTGTAAAGGGATGGTTATTCTTGTTTACTAGCTCCCATATTCTCTCTAGGAACAAGTGATCAAATTATTCTATTCCTTGTCTTAAAAATTCTATCTCCATCTCAACTTCATACTATGAGCAATTGTAATTGTGCAATATCATGCAAGAAAAATTTGTGTTAGTTGTATCTTGTTCCTTTTATCTTGCCACCGTCTCTTCTCATTAAATGCATGGAACTACTCTTGATTTTATATTGGAAAACTCTGCATGTGTTATTTGCAATATAAAATCCCTTCTCATAATTTCTCTCCTCAAAATTCTCCCTTGTATTCCACACAAGCACTTTGGCACATGAATATAGAAGTATTCATGTGTGATCCCCGGTCATAAGGACACCCCCACATTTATATTAGTGTATATATATTTCCTTGTTTTCAATAAATGGAGCTGCCCCATTCAAAACAAGAAGGTAAATGTAAGATTGAATTTTGATTTTTATCATGTATATAAGGAAGATCCTTGTTAAGAACTGAAAACAAGAAATAGATCATGCATACAAGATGCCTAAATGAATTAAGAAACCAATGGAGGTTAAGATAGAAAATGCAAAGTTTAATCAAGTTGTTGTGCAAAATGAAAGGCCAAATGGACAAGAGAATAGAGAAAATATTAGATCAAACCTCGTAAAGAAGAAAATAAAGGATAATAGGACACATGTAAACATGAAGAGAGTATGGAAAAGGAAGAATACAAGTGCAATACAAGAAAGCAAGGATGACAAGGTGAAAGAGGTTGAAGATGTCTTGAGGAAAGAGCAAGATTTACCAGATGAAAAAGGACAAATAGGTCCCAAATTTGATGAAGATAATGAGGAGTTAGATTATTTCATCTTGAAAGAAGAAATTAAAATGTTAGAAAAGTTGTTTGAGGCTTTTAAGAAGTGTGATACAACAGATGTCGGATCAAATCAGATTGGTAAACTCATTGAGAAACATGAAGAAAAGCAATAAAGTTATGAAACAATTAAAATGAAGAATGATGCATGGAAAACTCAAAAATATGACCTAGAGGAAGAGAACAAAGATGGAAAGCATGAGAAGACTATGAGGGCTATTCAAGCTCCAATTTTTCAATCTAATGTTTCTTTAAATGATGTTTTTTCATGTACATCAAGTGAGATGGTAAAGAAGAAACAAAAAGAAACAAAATTCTTAAATAAGAAAGAGCCATCATTCTCAATTATTGAGATTACAATGCACCAAGGAGGACAAATTAAAATAAATGAACATGATTTTAAGGCCATATACAGTCAAATATCATATCATCTACAACTAGAGTAGAGGTGGAATTCTCGAAGAAATAATGGTGAAGGCTATCTACCATGCAAGGAAAAATATTTCACAAAGAAGAAAACTCCTTTCCTCGACAAGAAAGCTAGTACAAAGCATGGAGTGCATCATGAATACATTATATACATGGTATGCAACTAGGAAGAAGAACATGGAGATCATATACAATTGGAAAATTAGAAAGAAGAAGATATCTTTGTTTAGATACAAGTTCATGGGAAAGCTTCTTTGTTCCTGGGAGTATGATGCGGGAACATCACTTGAAAAGCTTCAAATTGACTGAAACTATTTTATATAATGTTTGGAAGGTCAATATAGGATGTTATATGTGACTTGGAGTCATAGGAAAGCTTGGAAATTTGAATTTTGAGATCTAGGATTTTTCCTCCAAAAACATATTTGAATTTCTAAGTAAGGTATTTAGGCCTTTTTAGAATTTTTGGGGTTTGTTTGTGGTTTAATGAGTGTATAGGATGTCTTATGAGTCATTAATAAAGTATTTAAATCCCTACTTAATGGGTCATCTCATGTTCTAGGAGGTTATCATGTATACTTCATTGCAGCGCTTGAATTCCATCTGCAAACTTGAGTTATAAGGCATCAGTAGTTGAGTAAATAACCACTTGAAAGTTGGTTATTATGGGAGAATTTATTAAAATAAAATGGATTTATGAAAAAAGGGGGAAGAGAGAGTGATCCTAGGTCAAAAGAGGAGGCAACAGGAGGAGATTTGGAAGAAATAAAGGAAGAACGAGGTTGAATGAGGTATTTTCCTTCATTAATCAAGATTAAAGAAATTCTAAGCAATAGAATGTTGTGTTTAAGCATTTCAGAGCATGTAAGCCTTGTAATATATATGATTTCATGTATGTAAGACTTTTTAATGTGGTTAGGAAGGAATAAAGGAGCTAAGGTTGTTAATTCGACTATATAAGGAAATTTCTAGATCTGTGAACCTATAATAGTGCATGTTGTAAAGTTTTAAAGGAATTTCATGGTCTTAATTTCATATTTGTAGTTGAACATGGTTGTAACATAATTATTGATGAAATTCTGTTATTTTAAGTTGAGTTTAAGGGTTCAAAAAGATACTTGCATCCTTATTGGGCATTAAGAAAACCCTAGTTAGGGTTTTAGGGATATCTCGAAATAAATGTTGAAGGTGTTACGACATGAATCAAGGGCTAAAAAATAGTATTAACCACCTGAAGAATGTATATTTGGATAAATAAAAGGTTTTAGGTATTAAATTTTTTCCTTGTGCCGATATATCTCGATGCAGTTTTCTCTAAATGATGATTGTCAATTACTAGACTAGTTATAGACCTAACCATTAAGAATGAGAGTTTAAAAGACTTGGGGTTTGAATTGGAACTAGAAATTTATAAGCTAACTCTCTAAGAATTTCCTCTCAGTGATTAAGAAGGGTTCAATGTTTGAAAAGGTAAAAATCTCCAAATTTCAATGACAAAGGTTTGCAAAAAGGAAGGATTGTCCTGGTGAGAAGCCTAATTGGCAAGAACAACTTAGTCAAAACATAGGTTTAAAGGTTGAGATTTCTCTTGAAACTCCTTAGACATGAAATGGGATAATGGTTGTTTAGAAGTAATTTTTTTGTTTGAAAAATCCCTACCACAAAAGTTATGTTTGGAAAACCATCAAACTAGGGCTAATTGAGAAAAATTAGGTGATGGAAAGAGAAGTTACATAAGGAATTAGATCATGAGATTGGGCATGCACCTTGGGGAGCCAAATGGGTGCCTAAAATAGTCTTACCTTCCTTGGTTTGTTTCTATATTGTTCCTAACATGAACTCACTAATGGCATTGTGTTTAAGAAGCCTATAAGACAGTTTTTGGAGAAGGTAACTAAGTTTAAATATTTATTCTAATTATCATCATTTTAGTTGTTATTACATGGAATAAGGCATATGAAGTGGGTATAATGATGGTAAAGGTAAATCAATAATAAAATACCAAATTTGCATGTTATTAGCCTTTTAGGCTTGACAAGATGTGGATCCTCTTGCAGGGTGATAGGAATTGTTGAAGTGTTTGTGATCTTCTTTAACTTGTTGATTGTTATTTTCCCTTACTTTGCTTTACATCACTAGTATTTCCTTTTATGTAATTCATGTCTCACATTTCTAACTAGTGCACTCTTTGATTCAATGGATCGTTGGTGTTGGTATTAAGTGTGTCTAGTGATTTTTTTCTGCAAGTTTTTCATTTTTGAAATTGTAATATTTGCGAAAAATAAAATAAAAATTTCACATTACTCTATTATTGGTGAAGGAAAAATATTTGTATTTTTTACTCATTTGTGATGACTATTTCTACGTAGGAAAAATCTTCTCAAATTTTTTATATATGGAGAAATGTATTGATATGGAGGCTGGAAATGCGAGTATTGAGATGGAATCATTTGTTGTTGTATTACAATTATCTCATTGTTCTTCGTGACTTGTAGTTTTGTCTGTATGCCTAGTCTTGCCTTTGTGCAATTCACGTATCACATTTCTCATTGGTGCACTCTTCAATTCAACGGATCCTTGGCATTACCTATAACTGAAAAAATTACAAGTTTGCAGTTTAATCTCGTAAAGTAAAAACCCACATAGAAAAAACATATCCTAATAATTATAGTGAAACCAACTATAGAATTTCAATCATAATGCATAAATAAATAGGTTATAGTTGATAGATAGTAGTTTCTTGTCTCGTAAGCAATTAAGATTAAGATTCCAAATTGAATTTATACCTTAATAAGGTTGTTTTCAATTGGTTAAGGTTTCATCTAAGGTCACTTATGTGAACTAATTTCCAAATTAGAGGCCTATTTCATGTCATATTATTTAAGTGTCTTTTGCCAAGTGGCTTTCATATCTAAAGGGACCATTTTCCAAAATTATTTTCACTAATCGTAGGTGTTTAGTATACTACTTTTATAAACATTACAATCTATCAAAAGCATTCATACAACTTCCACATACTAAAATAAGGAAAATGTTAGAGTAGGTATTTACCTTAGCTCATGTTCACCTAGGTACTTTATTTACCTTTATTGTATTTATCCTCACCCACTTATGTGTGTGGATATTTCTTTTATCTTATTTAGATATTAGGAGATATTATCTAGTTGTTAGGTATAGTTCTTTCCTTGATCTATGGTATTGACTAGATCCTTAATGTCTAGTTCTCTCCTAAATCTATGGTCTTGACTAGTTCTTTGATGACTAGTTATTTCCTTAATTTATGGCTTGATCTATGACCTTGACTGGTTCTTAGATTGTTATTCCTTATCTATTTAAGCAAGGCCCATTCTCAATGTATTGCGTTGAGTTCCATAATAATATATGATATTGTTTCTCATTTGTTTACAAAGGTTTTATGTAAAGTTATTCTGGCGAATTGCTTTCATCTTATTGATCATGGTGTTTGATTAGCATCTGTGTTCTTGGCTTGGTATGATCTAGTTATCGTTCCTTTCATGGTATTAGAGCAAGAGATTGCTATTGACATCCGTCTGTAAGTTTTATTTTGCAAATAAATGGGATTTGGTCGTATGTTGTTGTTGCATGCATTTTTATGGAAAAATGAGGCTTTTATTGATCCAGAAGGTGTGAAAACCCTAAGATCGACTATAAACTCGTGTTTCTACACACAATCATTTTTGGGGTTTTTGTTGTTGAAGAGAAGCACACTAGATCACCTCGAGATTCGTGCCCATCGAAAAGAAAGCGCATGATTATTTTTGGGTCTTTTTTTTTCTACATCCACACACCCATTAAAATCCTTAGCCCTTGGTCATATGGTATGGTCATATGAGGGCTTAAAGCTTGTGATTCCTACTAGTAGTTGCTTAGCTTCATCCCCTTTAATTTTATTTGTGTGGTGATTTTGTTTTAGTGACACCTAAAATAAATAACATAGCAAAATATTAAAAATCTTATAGATCGGAACTCGGTTTTGAGTGTCGTTTTTTGCAAAAGTGCTTGTTTTTTTGTGATCTTTCCATTAGAGTTATTTATTTTGAGACTTACACTATAATTATAAAGTGCCAAATATGGAGGAGTGTTGTAATCAATTGTGGACGCAATTTTGGCTGAGCCCGACGTCCTAAACTTTTGGGAGTTGTAGTTTGTACCTATCATGGATTCTGAGAATGATATGCTTTTCTCTAAAGTATGTGGACTTCAAGAGGATATTGTAAAATTTGTGGAAGAAAATAGATCACTCAAGAAGCGAAATTCTCTTCTACAATCACTCATTCATGATAAGGATACAATAATACAATCCTGTGAAACAAACTTGCTTGCCTACAACATCACCACATATCAGGACAACCATATCCATGCTCCTAGTCCACTTGCAGCTATTGCTCTTGTACCCATTGACATTGATCTACCAGTCTTTGAGCCTAAACCTACTTTTGATGTTTCTAAACCTTTGTGAGGCTTGTTACTGCATGCTCTTCCACATCTGTGCCTATTACAATACCACATATTTTGTATCCTACTTCTGCTCAGTTGCATGGATTTTTTTGAGAAGCATACCACTGCATTTAGATCTCGCATGCTCCGTTCTATGGGTCTCACTAGTGGAGTCATTGGCAGACATTCACAGGTATTATTTCCTCTATTCCACATGTGAAGTGGAATTCTCGTCATGACATTGGTTTTCGAGCAAATACTTCATTGGGATCACACATTGACAGAGCTCCTTTTTTTGTTCGCTCGACTCTTTCTGAGGATCATGAGCAACACATGAGTTCTGCACCTTCACTCAAGCTTGAGAAACTTGAGATTTCAGTTGTTAGACATGATCAACCTAACACACATTCTGATGTTCTTTTGCATGCACCCATTGTGCATTTTGTACCAAGTCATATGCAGGCATCTTCTTCATCCATCCGTGTTGATTTGGGGTGGATATCTGATCACTCGTGGAGGCGACATAGGCATTCGTTGAGAGGACTCTACAGGCATGGCTCCTCCACCATTACCTCTTGCTCCACTTTCTATACCTTTTGCATTGTGATGCTTCTTGTTTTGAGCATTTTTCTTTAGCAGGTGTAGTGTATCTCTCTTGTTTGTTAAGAGATTTTGTATATGTATTTTCGACACTTTTGGCATGTTGACAGTCTCTCTTATGGGGGAGCTATTCTGGTGGAGCCCAGTGTTAGTTTGTCAGTGTTCAAGTAGTTTTTTTGACAACTCATACAGATTTGTAGCATCACTCTACCCATTCAACAGTATGGGAGGGTGTGGTGTTGATCCTGCTTCTTCGGGTTTCATGTCCTTGCCTTGTTACCTTAGCTTTTCTTGGATCATGACACTCTGGAGTTTATGTCCTTGCCTTGTTACTTTGGTTATTGTTCTTGGATCATGGCACACCTATTTGCATCAGTTGATCGAATTATGTTTGGTGTTTTTTTCCACTTTCGACATCACTCCGTTGACAGTCTCCTTGTAGGGAGATATTCTGGTGAAACCTAGTATCAGTTGTTTTTGATTTTTGTGATCAGCAAAGGATTCGACCATAGTGCACACCAAACTTCTTCAGCATTGAATGAGTTTTTGAGCCAAGCTTCTTGGGAAGCCTTGGAGCGGGTCTTTACTCTCTTTACTTTGTTGTTACTGGTTTTGGGTACCTTACGGTGTCCCTTTTTTCCCAGTTATTGTACATGAGTACCTCATCAGGCCTAGTTGCCGGGACTCATATTGTGGACATGCCACTTCTATTTTGGCCCCTAGCTTCACTTGAGGGGGGGTGTTAGAGTAGGTATTTACCTTAGCTCATGTTCACCTAGGTACTTTATTTACCTTTATTGTATTTATCCTCACCCACTTATGTGTGTGGATATTTCTTTTATCTTATTTAGATATTAGGAGATATTATCTAGTTGTTAGGTATAGTTCTTTCCTTGATCTATGGTATTGACTAGATCCTTGATGTCTAGTTCTCTCCTAAATCTATGGTCTTGACTAGTTCTTTGATGACTAGTTATTTCCTTGATTTATGGCTTGATCTACGACCTTGACTGGTTCTTAGATTGTTATTCCTTACCTATTTAAGCAAGGTCCATTCTCAATGTATTGCATTGAGTTCCATAATAATATATGATATTGTTTCTCATTTGTTTACAAAGGTTTTATGTAAAGTTATTCTAGTGAATTGCTTTCATCTTATTGATCATGGTGTTTGATTAGCATCTATGTTCTTGGCTTGGTACGATCTGGTTATCGTTCCTTTCTAAAATGACTTCAATCATAACCAAAATGAAAGCACAATGACATCACCGGTAGGAGAGGGGGAGAGGGGTGAGAGAGAGAGAGAATCATGCTTGTTTATTATTGTGACAACAATAAGAGGTCCTTTGAGGTAAGATTTTGTTATCACCACATTGAAATCTAAACCACTACAATGCCATAAGTTTAAAGGTATTTTTCAAATAGTTCATGTGCATTATGTATGTTTCCACATTTTTAACATATGATAAATATCCACTTTCAAATCATGGTTGAATGTTTATACCCTTCTCCCAAGCTCCCATTTTGGCACAACTTGGGAGTATGCTAGTAAGGTTTTAAAGTTTATTTTTAAAACTATAAATGGTATTTTCTTAAATGCCTCGATCCTTTTCAACAAATAATTTTTCACATATTCAATATCCATCAAATTCCATGAAATGAAATATTCATGAAGAGTTTATTTACAAATCCTTAAAGACTTTTCAAGAACACCATTTATCTTGCAATCATCGAAACCATTGGAACACATTTTTGAGGCATTTCCTTATCATGACCATCCAATTCCAGTCTCAACTAAATCACACAACACAATGTAGAGAGGGTGGTTTTAATTACACACAAAAAAATTGGGTGTCAACACCAACTACCACATGTCTATGTTTTAAAATTTCAAGGTTGTTTCCATAACACATTTTGTCTGAAAAACTACCAAGTCCCTATAACTACGGTAAAAAGATAAAAATAATTTTCTTAATATGCTTTGTTGGATACCCACAATTTGTTCTAAATCTCCCTTTTAACATAACTTGGAGGTTGGTAGAGGTTCATAGAAAATGGTCTATGAAAATCAATTTCATTTTAAAAACAAGTAAGTTCCTCATAGAGTTGTATACTAACCCACAACATTTGATTACAACTCTCATTTTGGACTTACATTCATCTAATCACGTCAGCTAATTCCGCAAGTTTTGGTTTTATATCTATTATGTGTACCATATTTTCCTCACAACATCTCAATAAATAAATTTTGGTGACCTCACACCTTCTACCTAACAAACCCAAAGTGTTGTATATGTTTGTAACTAATTTCTTCATACACCCCTCGTATGGAAGGTGACAAATATCATATTACTCACATAACCCAAATTGATTTTTATACCAATATCTTTAATAGGACATTGAAATATATACTCTGATACCATATTGATGTAATCATGATCTGGTTTGTAAATAAAGGGATTCCTTACACCACACACCCATTTCTAGAATTTAACCTCACCGAAGTAAGATCTTATGCACAACTATTAACATAAAAATATCAAAGTTCACTATTAATGTAAAGAAATATTATGAACTTAGTCACAATGACTCAATACTCCAATTGTAGTCTTATGAAAAAATCTTTAAGGAGTCTAATAAGATTTCTTATCATATACCTATCCTATGTTTGTAGACATTGTAAAGCTTCTACATAATACACTTGGTCCACACTCTTAAGGACATTTTCTTGATTGCCTAATATAGAATTTGACATATTCTGATGGTCTTAACTTTTCCCCTTTTACGTGTTCATAGCTCCCTTGGAATTAGAGAATTCATAAATCTTTAGAGGGATAAAATGAGACATTTATAAATAAAAGGTTCGCTTAAAAAATATTCTTTAGGTTACCTCTCAAGACCATTTATCAACTTCAAAATTTCCCCTCTATTGGATCATTATGTTGGTTTCTAGCTAAAATAGATGGATTAAGAACCACGTGTATCTTTGCTAATTTTATTGGTGTTGAAAGGAAATCATGTCAGATGCATATATCATCATTGAAGTAAATGGGATTGGTCCCATAAGAATGTGGTATTTTATGACATTCATAGTGTTTGGAATCTTTCACAACATTGAGTAAGCATCAATAATCTACATAAGGTTATGCACCACTTTGTGCTAGTTTTGGTGTTTCAAGTCTTAAGGTTTTACGTGAAAGAATTATGGATATGAATAGTGTTACATGGAATTGGGTAATATTTTATGGTATTTGGTATTTCATGAGATGGGAAAGCATGTGTAGCACTAGGTAAGATTACACGACATTCATAGTATTACACGACTTGGGAAATCTTGCATGACATTTATAGTATAAAAACTTTTGATCGGCTTCTACAACTTCCATAAAATGGCTAAGGCAATGGTTCTTTCAGGTGGCTTGCTTAGAAGTGGTGTGGCATCGCACCAATATTTATTTTATAACTCTAAATATTTTTGGTGATTTAGGACTAATTGTGAAGGGGTCCTTTGTAATATCCCTCATCTCAAAAGGGGGCATATTATGGCATTTTCATAACACATTTATGTAGTTTATAGATACATTACTACATATGATGTCATATGATTACATGCACATTATTATATTGATACATTACATTACAACATTTGCACGGTAATTTTGCAAATTGACTTCACATAACATGTTCAATTGTTACAGATGGATTCACATATCACAAACTATTGCTACAAATGGCTTAACATAATAGACATAAATTTTAGAGATGGATTCACATAGTAGTCCTAATTTCTAGATATGGCTTCACATAATAGGAAAAATTGCTAAATTTTTCTTATATGTTATATTTTCTTCCCTTACATATGATAGTAGGGGCATACAAGTGTACATGTTTTAAGCTTTTACTTTTTATATATGTTATTTATTTATTTTGTATAAGCATCTCGATTAGAATTTAATACACATTTTTACATGTGGAACACATGATCACATGTATCACAAAGATAAAGGAGAAAGGAACAAATAAATTCTGATCTCGTATATGTTTTTTCTTTATGAGAGGTTTATGTTTCAAGTTCATTTATTTTAATCAAAAATTCATTACTAAATTAAAATGATGCCAAAATGTAGTACCCTAAAACCATACCAATGACATTTATTATTTATCCTTGGAATTTATCTCATCCCATGTATCATTGTGCACTTACATAATTATTTTTACATGTATCTCACTCAATTTAACACTCCTTATCCACTATGTCACTTGTTACTCATCCTTAACTAATTAAAAATCCATTTGTAGAATATAGAACACATATTCATACATTTGACCACCATCTCCAATTATCAACTAATTTTTCACCTTCACGGGACATAGTATCCTATGAGGGATAACATTGACCTCCTAAGGTCAACGTCTATATCCTCCACTCACATAGCAATCACTTTTTCAAATGCATAATGTAGCTTAGTTTGTTTAATTCCAATAAAGTAGGAAAACCTTTTGCAATAATCACATATAAAACATACTTACCCCACCTATTCAATGTGTCTCTTCTTTGACATCATTTGGGAATACTTATAATATCACAACAAACACCTAATTGTAAAGAACTCTCTCAAGCACATCAACCAACACTAATTCTGCATACATCTTATACGGTTGCCTTGGTCCATTTTTACAAGCTATATTCTACACTAAAGATCATTTCCAAGGGCTAAAGTTCCATTTTAAGATCTCTCCAATACATTATTTATTGAAGATTCACACATATTTAGTGTGAGGGATAACTATGTGATGCTTGATCCCTCTTTGGAGTATTAATACATAGTGCGTTGCTCATCACACCATAGGGGTGGGGTGAGGCCAACACACCCTAATCAAATTGATCCCCTTTTATGTATTCAAGGATATAGTTATGGTTTCAGCAAAGCAAAGTCATATTTTAGTGCCACACATTCATCAAGAATATCTAAAACCAAAAATTAGGGTTATGGACACATGCGAACTATTACACTTTTTTAAAAAAGAATAGAGTAGTGGAGGATAAAATCATTCATCTAGATAGAATTGTCTTGCCAATATTGACCCTCTCTACCAATTTTTTTCTATAATTAATTTAAGATCCTTAAATTTTATAGTAATATTTATGACACTGGATCAAATTTATCAAGATCATCACACCTTCACACAGTCTTATCCCATATTGTGGTGGATATGTTCTAACCCTAAAACCCCATTTTCTATACTTCACTTCAACTAAAGCTTTTATATATTGAATGTTATGCCGTGATATAGTTTAGGACTACACATTTATTGTATTTACACTTTTAGATCATTATACATTTAGGTGATCATCTTAATTAGTTTAAGATTTAATTTTTATATTACACGCCTATAAACATAAAGACACTCTAACTTATTAAGGGAATCAAGGATCTCTCTAATATGGTAAAGAGAAAGTAAAAAACATCTTATTCCCATAGAGAACATTATCACGTCAACAAGCTATAAATAAGAAGTAATTTAAGTATTGTCTTATATCACACATTTAGTTGAATTTGAATTATAAATGCATGCTACCAAGTGTCAATGATGAATGAAGGACTCGTTCTCTACTATATATTATATTGCATCTCATCACAAGATCAAGAAAATTATATACACTTGATCCATCTTTCAATTAGCGATATGTAGGAAATTATCATCACATCAACAGGGGTGTGTTGAGGCCATCAAATCCAATCACACAAATTCATTTTCAGGTCAAGAATTAAAGAGTTTGGGTTTGATCAAGGAAGAGAAAACTTTTGACTTTTTCATAGTCATAACAAGGTTCTAGATCCAAAAACACACATAAAAATAAATTACATATAATAAGAGAGTGAAAATGGAAATACAAAGGACATTTTTATAG